>OU015744.1:92059339-92099119 GCA_907169655.1 Acomys percivali
TGTGATTCTCGCCCTGTGACTAGGCCTTTGGAATTCTACTCTGGCAGGCAGCTACAGTGAAAGCACAGGATTTAGCCAGCAGAGGAAAAGCCATACCTAGCGGTGGGGGAGGAGGGGCCTGTCCTCTCAGAGGCTTCTGGCCTCCACTGGCCTCTTTCCACTCTCATATCTCAGCATCAGCCCAAGGCACAGTGGAGACCCTGGTGGTATTGTGACAAGCAGCCTATTCATTTCCTTCTCTCAGTCAAGCGCTCTGGGGATAAAAAGGAACAGCAAAGCCAAACCACTGCCCAGAATCCACTTTGCAGAATTCAGGGGGAAACTGCTCTACTGAAGCAATTATGTCCCGTTTGGAAGACCTGAGGGGGAATGTAAAGGAGCTCTTTTAGCTTTCGCTGATGCCAGAGCACTGCAATGGAGACACCTCAGGCACCACTGTGGCCAGTGCTCAGGAGGCACAGTGTGCCCTTAGTAAGGCTTTTAGCTCCTGTCACACAGTGTGCTGTGACACTGGGCAGATCCCAGAAACACCAGCTTCCCAAGATGAGCCTGAGCCAATAGGCTGAGCTTGTCCGTGCAGGGACAAAAGAACACGCACACACGGCACTACTGAAGAACGACCTAGGCAGGACACAGCCCAGGTCAGGATGCACAGCAAAGTGTGTGTTTGGCAGGGGCGGGGCATTAAACAGTGGTGGCAGAGTGCTTAGGACGGAAGGTAGAGGAGAAGTTCCTCAATACAGCTCTCAGTCCAGGTCATTTCCTGATAATGATGCCCAGTGCTAACCACAAGGCAAAGAGTGCAGGCCTGGGGTAAGGGGCGTGGGGTAAGGGGTAGGGAGTAAGGGGTAGGGGTCAGGGGATGGGGGAGGGATAAGATGCAAGAGCAGGTGTGAGTGTACACAAGTATGTGCGTGCTCATTTACCCAAGGAAGGAGGACAAAGAAGGGGAAGGAACAGTGAGGGGAGAGGGGCTGAAGAAATAGTATTGGACTTTCCTAGGGCTGAAACCATAGGCAGAGGCCTACCATGGGAGATGTCCCCAGTCACTCAGAAGGCTTGGCTCGGGCAGTGTGTACCAATCACAGGTGCAGTGGGAACACCTGCAGGACAGTGGGGCAGGACAGCCACAGCTGGTGACTTTCTTCTAGGGACACCGTGCTAGTCTCCTTTAAAGCCTCATTCAGTATGCCTACTCCTTTTCACCAACTTGGTAGATGCTCGATTTCTCTCTATCTCTCTCACATTTACTAGCAAGCAACCAAGCTAGCTCAACACTTCTTTTGAGATGTGTGCCATAATCCATGTCTTTTCTACTATGCTCAATGCTGGAGTATATGCAAGAGGCTAGTGACAAGACCCCTAAATTATTATAAAGAGAAATACAGGGCTAAAGGCCCTGTGGAACCTTGGAGGACCTGGGAAGATGCACACTTTGTAGTTATATATTTGATAACATAACATATTTCAGGTAAAAACAAATCATTTGTGCTTGTAGGTTTGGTCATAATTAACTGCATGTTCTCTTTGAATATAAAACAAAGCAAAATAAAATAATAATAAAAGTGGCCGGTCCTGGACAGGTATCTTTCTGGGCTTTGCCTTCCACAAAGTTTAAGTGCCTGGACATTTCGTGACCCACAAATGAGTCTCTCTAGATCAGAAGGCAATTAGATCTCTGCACACGAAATGCTCACGCTAGGGCCATATAACAATGTGTGTGTCGGCATTTCCATCCCAGGCAGCCTTTCCAGAGACAGCAGCTCCTGAATGGCAGAGCACAGCTGCTAGGAAAGGGTGGGCTGCTGACGCAAATTCCACAGCAGAACAGCCATAAGGAAAACAAACAACACAACAAAACAAAACAACCCAACCCAGGTAAGTGCTTCCTATGGAGGCTGTTGCCCTGAAGGTCATTAAACTAAAACACCTTTGTTTCGTGGTTCACCCAGCCTTAGTAGACAGTTGTTCAGGCTGGAGTGAGCGGACAGGTGGAGGTTTGGTAGGGGGGCATCTTCAGGTTCAGTCAATAATGACAGATGCATTCTGGGCTGCCAGAATATGGACTCATTTACTTCTCGGCATACTCAGACACCTACCTGCCCGATACCTAGGGAACAAAAGAATGTTAGCTTTCTCTTCCACAGAAGTGCACTAGGGCTCTGCAGGCAGGCAGGAGTGAGGACACAGAGTGACAAATTCCAAGGGATCAGGATGGATGGAAACCACTGAAGTGACCTTGTGTGTTCAGACACAGTTGGCATTTATAATTTGTAGGGCCCCTAAAATTCTTATTTCCCTTTTTCCAGTGCCCTGGCAGAGATGTTGTAACATATTAATCCTTGTAGTTGAGTGATACGGTTTAAAATACTGCAGGCTTGGCTGCCATTCCCTCCCCTGGGGTCTCAAAATAACTCCACACAAATCATCTTTGCTAAACACTCACTCCGGCAGCTCTCCTCGGCTAGCACACACACATCTTATGTAAGGGAAGAAGCCACCCAGCTTGCCGGAAGACGGTGGCACTCCCAGAGAGGCAATATTGTTTGCTGCCCTCGGCAGAGCTAGGTTTTCAAGGCAGCCACAGTTTGGTGGCTGAGTCTGAGCTTCCTCAGTGAGAGGACATCCAAGGAGTCTAAGGCGAGAAGACTGCCCTGTTCACACTGTCTGATAAATAACTGCAACGCAGCCATTTAGTGACCTCTTATTACAGAGAAAGTCTACTCAGCTAGATTTGGGGAAGTAATGAGGAGAGACACTAATGCAATCTTACATTAGCATCCACACAGTTCGCAGAGGAACGCGGGTGCAGATCTGAGGATCCCAAAGAAAAAAGTTGGAGAACAAGGCAGTGAACGGGGCAGCTGCAGAGACTCTCAATGCCTCTCCATAGGTAAATAAAAAAGTACTGGTCCCTGGGCCACATTCATCTGGCCCACACCTATAGTGTGGCTGGCTGAAGAAGAAAGCCTGTTTGCTAGATCCCAGCCAATCAGATGGCGCCTACAGACGGAGATCACCTACTTACTGGTGTGCATCAAGAGCACCACTTCCTGGTACAGTCAGTGCTCTCAAGACCCCCAACAAGTCCTTTATGGAGTCTGGGTTACGGGTCTGCACTGCCAGACCCCCAGGTGGGCCTCAGGGCCTTGTGTCCTGATGGCCTTGCCCAGGGTCCAGCTTGATGAAGCTCTGAGAGTCCATCTTACCCAGTGCCAGTTCTAGCCAAGCTTAGGGACTGCGGCAAAGGGTGCCCGAGACTACAAGGCAGCTTCAAAGCCCTCACTTCTCAAGGCTAGAGACAGAACGCCGTGTGTATGAATTGCCACGCTGCAGCTCTGTTACTCCTTTCTCCTGGTTCTACCCGCCCCTGCCACCATGGCCCCAGGTCCCTGCTTTCTCATCCTTTCTCCTGACTGTTTCTGAAGAGCGAGAGCATCATGGTTGCTCATTCTTGGCTTTTATTCCAGTATTTATCATCACCAAGCAGTCAGATGTTCAGCGGGGCTTCAATTTCACTATAAGCTAAAGGCGATCTAAGAACTGATGCTCATTTCTGAATTCACCTGTGCGTACAAAAGTCTACAGGCATCTAACATACAAGCTTTCAAAACTAACCCCAGCAAACCCTTCATCATTTACAACCCAGAAAGTTGATGCCCTGTTCTCACTGATTATCACCAAGCAACTAACAAAGCCCCACAGATCCCAACACCACTGGGCTGCTCTCGGGTCAGTTCTGGCCTGCCTCTGCCGCCCTGCTCTGCCAGGCTGCCTCAGCTCTTGGCTGATCCAGTCCATGGCAATCGCACCCAGCTCCACACACTCGTGTTGGTTCAAGGCTTCCTAACGCTACTCTCTACTGGAGTCAGCGGGATCTAAAGCTGCACAGTGCACTGGAAAAGAAGAACCGTTTGCTGTATCTAGTAACATGGAGGACCCATAGTCAAAAGTTGCCAAGTGTTTAAACTGATTTCTGTTTTGAAGTTCAAAGCAGACAGAACTAAGCCATGATTAAAGAGCCAGACATTGGCCGGGTGGTGGTGGCGCACACCTTTAATCCCAGCACTCGGGAGGCAGAGGCAGGCGGATCGCTGTGAGTTCGAAGACAGCCTGGTCTACAAAGGGAGTCCAGGACAGCCAAGGCTACACAGAGAAACCCTGTCTCAAAAAACAAAAACAAACAAACAAACAAAAACAAACAAACAAAAAAAGAGCCAGACATTGGCTATGCCTGAGCGGAAGGCCACAGAGGAGCATACTAGGTTACCAGAAGTGGGTTCTATTTCCACTGGATTGTTACTTGGGGATATGTACACAGATAAAAACTCAACAAGGTGCATACTTAAAACTTTTATGTGATACCTAAAATAATGAGCTCCTACCTTAGGAGTCCAGGATGGGCTAGTGGGGCAGTAGGAGTGGGAGACTAGCTTTAGTGGACCCAGTGAACCTGCATGAAAATCTTCATATGTGCACCAATTTCTTGAAGCAAAGATAGTGTTTTCCTATTAATCCCTGAGAATTGCCACGAGTTAGTCATCAATAACTGATCTATAAGGCACAATCCAAACAAAGCAGCACAGACTCAGGCCCTTCTGAGACTGTCCCTCTAGGAGCAGCTAGCCAGCCAGCCACAGTGAACTGTATGTGCTTCTGACTATCAGTGTTTTGTCACGGCCTTTATGTCCATTTCTGGTCACCATTTTTTCCCTTTTAAAATCAAGGGATTTTAAAGACTACAGCTTTTTAAGATTTGTAAAACAACAGCAAACAAGCTCAATAGCAAAGAAACAGCAACACAATGAGACTGGAAAAGAGGCTGGGAAACCAGAGGTGGCTGAGGGATGACTGTGAAGGAAGGCCTGTGGACATGGCTGAGTAAGCACATGTTATACACCTGAGAGTTCAGGGTTCAAATCCTCAGCACTGACTTAACAGCCAGGCATGGCTGTATTCCTGGAATCCCAGTGTCAGAGATGCCATGGGCTTACTGTACCCAGTCTAGCCCACAAGGTAGTTCAGAAAGACTGTTTCAAAAATACAGTGGAGATGTCAACCCTGGCCTCCACACGTACTGGCACACCCGGCATAAAACACAGTACTTCCCACTCAAAGCAAAACAGAAGGAATTAATTAATCCGAGCCCTAAATCAACTGATCTTGTGACCCTATAAAAATGTGGTGATATTCCACACTTGGTGAAGGATTTGCAGACCTACTCTTGAAATGTGTAACACATGAGATTGAAAACACCAAGAGAAAAGGTAAGATAAAGTCAAAATAACACTGGAAAGGCCTAAAAACAAACGTTTAACGATGTCCGTGTGGAAAGCACTTGCACCTGACCATAGTTCATGAGACTCAGAGCCTACGGGTTAACTTGAGAAAACAGCAGTGCTTAGGTTTCTTTCCCAGACTATTAAATAAGTACGTGCCAGTAAAGGCATCACCACACATCATCTAAACAGTCACAGAATTTTACAGCTGGAAAGAACCTTAGAAATACTTTCGCCTAAATTCCTTATTCTAATAGAGGAGGGCACTAGAGCAGTTCAGTGACCTACGCAAGTTCACATGGGAACCAAGTACAGATTATAAGCCCTATCTTCTGACAGGCAGGTCACATGGGAACCAAGTACAGATTATAAGCCCTATCTTCTGACAGGCAGGTGTTTCCACTGGATCCTGTCAGTTCAAGCTGAATGCACTTCATCTCATGTGGGTTGTCTGGAGTCCTGGCTTATTTTGCAGAATTCTGCCTTTTGGTATCTTTTCCTGAATTAACAGATAATCTGATATTGTCTACTTTCAAAAAAAAAAAAGTATTACAGCTAGGTTCACATGTAATTAAAAAAGTTTCAAAGTGCAAGAAGAGACCAGATAGCATATTTAAGAAGAAATTAATGGAACAATGCTACAAAATGGTAGGTGTTAGCTTGGGCGCTGGACTGAGTAGTTTTGAAAAACATGTACCTTGCTACTTAATGCTTAGGGTTATTATAATTTGCACATGAGAAAAATAAGACAAAGATAGGTTAAATAAAGGAGAGATAATGTGAGCCTATTCTGGTTATTCCAAAGTTCATGTTTATGGTGAAGAGTCCTGAAGTGCCTCCCTCAACATATAATACAGTAGAGAATTTCCAAGGATAGAATTCAATTGACAATTATTTTATTCCACCTTTCTCATTCATAGTCAATGAAGTGAACCCAGGAGCAAATGGAGCATCCTATTACACAAGCGGCTTCCCCACAGAGCATGCTTCTGCAGCAGTGCTCAGCAGGACACAGCGCAGGGTAGCTGTCTGGCCAGACATGAGGGTACTTGAAGAATGCTTACTGAACCATGATCTTCTGAACCTGGGCCTTACTGCACGTGTAGGATGATCAGTTTACCACCAATTTACCTGCCCACCAACTAGTTACTAAGTTTCTACTGTGTCCCAGCTCTGGACTTTCTCCCTTAGCAGGCTCATGCACAGATGGAAGCAGCATGTCACCTTTGAGGAAGCTGAGAACTGAGTGGAGACCAGTTAGAGGAGCTTGCTCATGCACAGCTGCGGGCGGCACTAGTGGATGCCAGTGATAGTTCCAGTGACAGAAAGATGTCTGGCATTTGGGATGCAGGACAAAAGCAGTGAAAACTCAAGAGTCTCCCTCTGAGAATTAGCAAACTGGCCTTTGGGTAGAACATTTCTCCATGTGGAAGATGTCTGGTGAATGCTGGATGCTTGGCATCTTAGCTGCCCTTGAATGCCATAGAAACAGTGGGAGCACCAATAAATCACTCTCAATTTCTACTCGGCTCCCTTTGGAGAAGTACAAGAGTTAGTTCTGTTATTCTCTTGCTTCTAAGCCTTATTAAGGCCCTCGCCTCAGGATAAAAACAACATCTGTATCCTATGCTTGTTCTTCCCAACACATTTTGTGGAAATTTCAGACATAAAAATGATTATTTCAACTCTGTATAACCAGTATTTAAACACAGATTTTCATGTTATCAGATTTAGTTTTAATTAAAATCATGAGCTATCTCAGAACCACTATCACAGCATTCCTCTTCCCTTTGTTGATGTCTAGTCATCAAACTTTCCGAGCAAAAATTCAAAGGGAAGTCAGGGTTAAAAGTGGGCTATCTTGAGCTGGAGAGATGCTTCAGCTGTCAAGAGCACTGGCTTCTCTTCCAGAGGATCCACATTCAATTCCTAGCACCTCCATGGTAGCTCAAAAAACCTTCATTAACTCCAGCTCCAGCGGTTCCAACAGCCCCACACAGACTTACATGTGTGTAAAACACCAATGCACATAAGATTAAAAGATAAATAAGTAGGCTATTTTATAATTACCCACATCTTACAATAATCTTTAACTTCTAATTCTTAATGGAAACGGCTTTTACTATATTACATATGCATATCAAACAACATGGGCCACAGTTTTTGTTGTTGAGATAACTTCTGAAACAGAACAGAATGGGTTAAAGAGAGATGGAGATGTATGATTGACAGGAGGTCATAATTCGTTGGCAGAAGCATAAAGAACTTGTCTCAATGGAAGATTGGAATTGAAAAGCTTAAAATATTCATTTTAAAAAAAGAAACATTGTTTTGACATCCAAAAAGGACAAATCAAATTGGTCTCCTCCCTCCGTCCCTGAAGAGGCCAGGCAGGAAGTGCTAGAGTAGGAAGTGCCGGTTTCTTAGCCTTAGCGAAGCAGTGTGACCTTGGCCAAGCAACACCCTCACTGAGCCTCCCGTTTTCACTTGTTACGTGCTAACAACAGCCCTTCTTGAAGGGCTTCACAACAGACACCCGAGGAAGGGGACGAGGAGGGGGATGTGGGAAGCCAAACACCATGAAGAGAAGTGTTGTTTCATAAACGAGCCCTCAGGGAGGAGAAGGTTCCCTCTAAGTTTTAGCTGACTTGTTCAGTCTTCTTGATCCCCAAAAGATCTGATGCACAAGCCAGGGAAAGGCTGTGAGGCAGAAGCATCCTGCAGCTCAATGGGGCATCGCTCATAAGAACTGCTTCCCCTCAAGTATCACCGGGTCCTCTTGAGAGATCTCTAACTCTAGGCTTCACTTCTCTTTCTCCATCTACATTACTCCAAATGGACACCTTGTCTCTGGCTTCTGCAGGTACCTGCACTCATCTCTCTCTCTCTCTCACACACACACACACACACAACATCCTTAAAAAAAACTTTAAAAAAATCTTCTCAGATTTTTTTCAGATCAGACTATAATTTTTTTTTTCTTAACACTATTTAACAACTTAAGGAAAATGTTGGCAAAATGTTCTTGTGGACTGTGTTCAGTTTACCTTTGTTCATTCAAATGTTGATTTCTCCACTCTACTCTCTGCTTATTCTAAGTATCTCCTGTTTCAAGTTTGTGTAAACATGTCATCATTTGTTCTCTGTAATGCCAACAAAACCCAACTAGCCAAAACCCAGCAATAACAGAATAGGGTGGGGCATCCTGGTCCAGTGAGGGGAGGAGAAACAGCAGGAGGGAGAGAAGGGATGCAGGTGGAGAAGCCGGGGAAGCACCAGGAGGAAGGAGCCGGACCTAGGAGATGAGTAAAAAGAAAATACAAAATGGGAAATCAGAATGGGAGGAAATTATACTAGCACGGAGGTGTTGGGTGGAGTAATTTTTGTGCAGCACTGTGCTATAGGCTAATTAAATAAATCCTGGTCTCTCTGTGTCGTTAGTTGGGCATAAGCCTGGTTAAGGAGTAACCGCTGATATTACTAAAATAGTAATTCAATATTAAATATTAATACTCATTTAACACCTTATCAAAATGAATGAGAAAGCAGCTGCTGTTTTGACTTGAGGCCAAACATATTTCCCTCTAGTTTTCTACAGACTCTAAGAGATTATAGTGGTGGCTGGGTTGATGCCCCATTTAGCTTTCGTTCTGAAGTGAGAGCCATCAGTTCAACAAAGGCCAGTGAAGAACATTTTATGCTTGCATACAAAATGTAGAGCTGAGACTCCAGTGCACTGGTTTTCAACCTGTAGGTTGTGACCCCTCTGGCAAACCTCTATCTCCAAAAGTATTTTCATTACAATTCATAACAGTAGCAAACTAGCAGTTATGAAGAAGCAACAAAAGTAACTTCATGGTTGGGGTCACCACGACATGAGGGCCTGTATTAAAAGGGCTGCAGCAATAGGAAGGTTGAGAATCACGGTTCCGGTGGTGAAGTCTCTGCTTATGCTACTAACAGCTTGTGATTGAAATAAGGCCACTTCTTTTCACTGGCTAAACAGACTTCAACCCTTACATCAGAAAGGCCGGCAGGGTTGCCTATGGGACAGCTCTACAGAATAAACACTCTGGGCTAGGTTGATATGCCTCATACTGTGACCCAATCTTCCGGTATTAACATATGGAAAACGGAAAAACAATAAGAAGCACAACTCTCTCTAACACAGACCACTTATGTGTGTAAACACACATGCATGCACATCTATGCACAGAGGCATGAGAAAAATTTTTGAATGTAGGAAATAGAAAAACACATGCATCCCGCTTCCTGCTGTGAACAGCTTTGTCTACATCCGATGAAGGTTATCCTTGTTTGGCCAAACACGTTCTTCAGTTTTTTCTCCATGGAGGATGCTTGTTGCTCTATGCCAAAGAAGTTTGCAACCAAGGGAAGTGCAACAACTCTCTGCACACGTCAAGAGAAACACGCACACGTACAAAGAGTCTCATTCCTGTCAGTTTCAACTAAGCTCGTGTACTCTTTAGCAAACACTTCTCTGTTTGATTTGTAGTCAGCTTGGTTACTCGGCACTATTTGGGTTTCAAGGCTTAATTTATTTGATTATATTCATTCCCGCTCCCCATCTTCTTTCCAGCACAGCAATCCTAAGTAGTGAGAGAATCCATCATATTCCCTTAAGCAAAGAGGTTTTCAGCTTTATGCCAGCACTCTTTGGAATTACCCCCTTTTAAAGTAGCAATAAGAAAAGGCACATCTTATGTGCACTGATGCAGCTAGCATGTTTAAACACTACTGTTATTTCCTACGTTATGCAGCGTTCTATTAATATGCTTATGGACCAGGCTCTGCCCCTCACAGGCCGCGCTGAGACAGCTGCCTTCTGCTTGAGACTCTCAGCCTCCGCACCTCACATGGTAAGGCACACCTCTAGGCTTGCACGCAGGTCTACAGGCCAGCTGAGAGCGGACACTGGTGTTTGGGTTGAATTATTATGGCTGAGAAAATGGGGGGCTTGTTCCAATGCAAGTACTCTTTCTGCTTTCACAGGCCTACGAAGAAGCGAAAACGGAAGGAACAGAACAAACCGAAGCTGATGATGGCAGGAGAAGAAAGGGAGGCTGACGAGACGATCTCACACGGCAAGAAGCAGGATTCAAACTGTGCTTGTTCTGGCTCTAGATTTTGCTTTCTTCCCTCCCTCCTTTCTCACAAATGAGTGTCTGTGCACTTAAAAAAAACAAACAAAACAAAAAACAGTAGCAAACAATCAAGAATTTATTTGTTGTGCTATCACCTTAAGGTTTCCAAGCTTGCTTTTCATACAGGTCTGAATGAAGCAGCCTAAATCTAGATCCCAATATCATGGTAGCGTCGTTTGTAAAGAATTACGCAAGTAAACGACATGTGTATTTCCTGTATGAAAAACCTACTATTTTAAAAATATATTTAGGTAGCAATGCTCCCTGCTTAGCCACAGCTTTAGTTATCAACAGTTAGCTGCAGTCCAAATATATTAAATAAAAAGTTCCAGAAATAATTGATAAGTTTTCTACAGCATGAAAGTCTGGGCTGTGCGCTGCCCACAGTCACTTAGCTGCCACCACGCTGATCGGGTCTGACTGTGTGGGCTGTGTGGCACTGCAGCACTGTGCTCAAGCAGCTCTTATTTACTTAATAATGGCCCCAAAGTACAAGAATATTGATGCTGGCACCTCTGATATGCCACAGAGATACAGTAAAGTGCTTCTTTCAGATGAAAAAGTCAAAGTACAATAAGACATTGAGAGGCAGAGGGGAGGGAGGATTAGAGAGACTTGAGTCCACATTCATGATAGCAAATTGTTTTAATCTATATTTCTAGTTGTTGCAATACTGGTTGCAATACTGCTAATGGCTTTTAATAAGTAAGGACAATAATATCAAGGCTCCCAGTATGGCTAGAACATCAATGAAAGTCTGTTCTAGAAACCTGAGAAAAACAGAGTGCCTATGTCAACAATTGTAATATTGGCCTGGATATTGTTTCATGGACCCAGGGAAGAAGTGGTGAAGGCAGAGGTACCACTGAGTCATTTCTATCATCCCACCCAGTCAACTCCATAGGGAGAATGGGTAGCTGCCAAGACAGCAGTCTTCTCCATCTCTTTCTTACCTAGGCGAGGAGAGACAGATGAGTGGAAGCAAGAGACAAGAGGTGGGAAGCGGAGACCACCAATGGTCTTTGATGCTTGCCAAGTAATAAGAAATGAAAGCCTGTATTTATGACATAATTTTCCATACTTTCATACCATGCAAGACCACACTGAATACTAATAAGCACTGAATACTCATTGAGCAAATATTTAAGAAGCCCTACCTACTATGGGCTTTTATGTTCAACAGAACTTATGTTCAAACAGAATATTTGCTTTCCTACATACTGTGTTAGATGGTGACAGTACTAGAGATAGGGGTGGGGGGGGTATGGGGTGAGGAGGGGGGAAATTAGACACGGCAGGGTGCTGAGGCCAGTTTTGCGACTCTAAAGAGGGATCCCTAAAACTTTATGGAAAACATGTCATCTGACCAAATGGGAGAACTGGATTATTCAGGGGAAAGTGTGCAAAGTGCAAAGGTCTCAACTCAGGGGCAGACAGTGCAGTGGCAGGAACAGACGATGAGGTAAAAGGAAGGAGACACGGGGACGGGTAGGCAGGCGGAGTAAAAGCCAGCTTGTACTAGGCTGGCCATGGAAAGCCACTGTTAGCATGGCATTCCAGGATGAATAAATATACAGACAGCTATGTGAACTATGAATGTGGGCAGAAAAATGACTGTGATAGAGTATGTGGGGAAAATGCCGAAGTGGCATCCCCAGGACCCATGCTGCAGAGTCCAAGGGCAGATACCACCAGGTATCTAGCTATGGCGCATTCCCCGTGTTCTGAGTGAAGACACAGGGCACACAGCAACGCCTGGGAAAGCTCTGCTGGAGAAATCACCCCACCTTCTCCTGAACTCGTGGGCTGCTGCTATTACCATCAGTAATATCCTAGGTTGGTGTTAAATTAGCCAATTTAACAACAGCAACAAAGAGCCCCACACAAATGTAGCTTCTGATGGCATATTCATTTTTATTAATTGGCTAATTGAACAGTGCCTTAGAACTGCACTAAGGGTGGTAACGCGTGAACATACTAGCATGCCGCATGCTCTCACTCACCATCTCTGTACTTTTACTGTCATTTCAGGCCACATTTCCCATATATGTGGAGAATCTGGGGGCAGAGAAGACACTGTGTGTACTCTGTCCTCATACCTAGTGCCTCTCACATGCTGTCTGCAGCGTTACTCCTCTGCTGCTCGCCCTTATTTTTGCATTCTGCAGAGGTTCCAGGGAAGGAGATGGTTGCTGTCAGGGAGAGCTCCACTTGATTTTTTACCCCCAAATGCAGCAGGCAGGGCTCCACAGAGAACAAACAGATACGCTGAGCAGAGGCACGGCTGAAAACAACATCACATGAAGAAGAGATGCCATACTTCAAGGGCTTCAGATACAAGGCACTCACACGGTGAAACATGGTTGGAACAAACAGACTCTACAAAACGCACAGACCCCTGATGGGAGCCTGAACCCCAGCCCTGCAAGATTCTGTTGTTAATGTCCCTGCCATTTTTATACTCAAATGCAAAGTGTCATCGTCTATCTTAGTTTTGTGTTTCAGGGCCGTCGTGCGCAGCTATGACTGGACTCTTTTCTCAGTAAAATAAGAATGAAAGTTAAAATGAAAACAGAACTGTTACATGTGTAAAATTATTCATTGTAAAGCATGCGAAAGCATTAGTAAACGCAGAATGTCTACGGCAGTAATGAGGAGACCAGGTGATTGGACGGGGATGAAGATCTTAGTAGCTGAAATGAAACCTGAATCTGGATGGAGCTTTAATGGTTGTTCTTTCAGGAGCTTCTGCTGTGGACAAGAACGGCCCCCACAGACACAGACACAGACACAGACACAGACACAGACACAGACACAGACACAGACACAGACACAGACACAGACACATAGGTCCTTAGCTGGTAGAACTGTTCAGGAAGGATTCCTTGTTGGAGGAAGTGTGTCACTCAGGACAGGTTTTGAGGTTTCAGAGCCTTCTGAGATTCCCAAGGTGTCTCTGTCTCTCTGTCTCTATCTCGGAGCCTTGTGGCTATGGATCAAGATATGATCTCTCAGAGAGAGAGAGAAATCTCCAGCCCAGTGCTTCCCAGAATGCCTGCTATAAAAGGCGTGCCCACAGGCCATGCCATCAGTCTTTGTTTTGAGTCCACAGGGTGGCAGTTGTGGTTTCCTAGGAACAAGAAGCAGGAGAGACACCGACTCCTCCAAGGCACTCTCAGCTGGTCATGCCCCCACAGGGCAGGTGTTCCTCAGGAAGCTGAGTGCCCTGCAGGGTTCCCGGGCATAAGGGCTGCTATGGTGCCTCTCCAGGACTTCAAGTGGTCTCCACACTGCCGTTTCTCTGTTCCAAAGCTTAGAAGCAACAGGGACAACTTGGCAAGACAGCTCTGAAGAAAAACTACTTATTTTTTAGGGAAGCTAGATATACAACTACAGGGCCACCATGTTTTCACTCTTTGTTGTTCCCGGGCTCACTGGGCTCTGAAGAGGGACACTGATAGATGCTAGGTCTCTAGGTGGCTTCCCAAGTTTCCCTGTTCAGAAAACTGGTCCCTTTAGATTAATACCCACCACTTCCTAAGCCATGCCTGAGACAAGACTGTCTCCACAGGCATGGAATTCTGAAGAGGAAAACATGCTCAGCTAGTATATTATACAGTGTTGTCGAATGTGGCCCAAACAGGAATTGTGTCCCGTTCCCGGCCCCGCCCCCCATACCCCCATCTAAAATCATGCATGAACACTGATGACTACACCTGGGTCACCACAATGCTTGAAATGAAGTGTGCATGTCTTCAGTGATCAGGAGCTGATCTGTTCTTTACTGTGATTTGTGCTTATCCTCGGAGCTCAGAAGCAGGCCAGCAGTAACTGTTGGCAGAGCTAGAAACAGCCATGGAGACTCTCTTGACCACTCTATCTTTCCACTCGCCTCGCACACGAGGTTCTGGAGACAGCCTACCCCTAACCCCTATTGCATTTAGATGCTCATTCTGTCAGCTAATGTGACTTAACAAAGCAGCCTTTCACCTGATCCTTGTTCCTACAAAAAGTACTTACTTAGTATTGCTCATGCTGTCTGTCTGATGCTACACACAGTGGGGAAACTGGAGGAAGTGGAGTATCTAAGTTCCCGATCTCAGAAAGCACACAGAGCCCGCAGCAGGAGATGGGTAGAGCTAGCAGGGGATTACTCCAGGGTTTCTGTCCAGTTGGCATGCACAAATGCAGAATGTGCAGTGAGACACACTATGCGGAATAGTTGAACAGAGAAAAGGCACAATGAACAAACAAACAGGCCAGTTGACGTGACCAGTGTCCCGTGTGACGGCAAAGCATGGTTGGAACAGAGTCCTCAGAATGCATGGATTCCTGGAAATATGCCGGAAGCAGTCCTCACAGGGCACCCAAAGGAGAGCCTATTAACAGCTGCATTTTTTGCACTCTACTATTTTAAATCCTGGATAATTTAACTACCAAAGACTCCATTGTATGTAAGCCATGTACACACACTTCCCTACCCTCACCCAGAGCCCCTGGCTAGGAGGTGAACAGGAGGTGAAGTGGTTTCCCACACTGGTAGTCTGGTGCCAAGATGAGTTATAGGTGCACTCTCATCTTTCTCTCTCTCAAGATAAGGTGCAGCTCTCTGTGGGAGATGCAGGCAGATATATATCAGTGCCCTAAGCAACAGAGATAAATGTCATAACTCCAGCCCCTGTCCATAAATACTCAGCGGCGGGAACAACCTTAAACAGCCCACTGTGCCCACAAGAGGCAGGATTTAGTGGGCTTTGTTACTTGCTCATGTGCTGAAAAAGCGCTTTTAGGAGTGTTAAATAGGCACATTACGCAAGCTCATGGACCCAAAATAAATAAGGCATCCTCCTTCTGTGGACACCACCCACACTGAGAGGCTACATGCACAGCAGGGAGAGGAGGAGACTTTACACAACTGCCGGAGCCTGCTCTTGAGCTGGTGACCTTCAAACCAGTGCCAATGGGGTAGCAAGAGGGTAGGGAGGAGTCTAGGGAGAGTCATTCTGAATCAGTGGTGTTGGAACGAGGACATGTGCTGGCTGTCACCTGCTGCCACATACCTCCTAGAGACTGGCAACTTCTTGAGGTGTGTCCAGCGAAGACTTTTTTTGTATAGTACCCTTTATGATCAAGGTGGTTGCATGTTACCTGCTCTTTGCCTCTATGATCAGGACAGCTTGGCTTTTTGTACCAAGCTCTGCCCCTAAACAACCAACTGGCTCATCTCCTCAGATCAATGAAGCTTTCTAGCTCCCTGGAGACAGATATATTAAGTATCAATCATGCATATTATTTCACAATATAATTATCCTGACAATTAATCCACAAGAAATATTGCTCTCCAGATCCCAACTTCTGCCAACACAAATACAAAACTCTTGGAGAGTGGTCACGTGGAGGAAGACTGAGCTTCCACAGGGAGAGCCCTGGCTGCAGCATTCAGAGCTGAGGACCTAGGAGAGAAGGGGCAGATCACCCAGGTCTCTGACAACCCTGCTTCAGAGACCCGCAGAGCCATGTTTACCCAGAGAAATAGAATCAAGCAGAAATGGGAGGAGGGGCATCATCTTCCCTTCAGCAGGAAATACCAAAGGCTTCTGTAGCAGGAGGTTCACACTTAGCACTCTAGAGAGGTTCGTATATCCACGGGTAAGATCTTCACCATAGACCGCCATACAAAGTCCCTCTGCTAACTTACTGAAGGTGCTGTCCTGTGTAGTCAGGTCTTCAGGAGCATGTATGATCAATGAAAACTTGCCAAAGGGAAGGAAAGATGGCTCTGCTGGGTCACGCCACTGAATAATGCTTGTTTGGCTACCCAAGTACCTTCCAGTCTGCATTACTTGGCCAGTTCATTTTTGTCTATAGAGTGCTTATAGGAAGAGCTGACTTAAAAATTAATCCTGAAAATTTTCTTATTTGTTGGTGTTGAGTTTTGAACCCAGGGACTCCTGCATGCAGAACAGTCACTCCGCTGCTCAGCTACAACCCCATCCTATTTTTAAAGCCAATACTGTTTGTGAAACCTAAATGTTGCCCATCCCAAACTTATAAATTGCCTCATAATCATTGACTGATGAAATGAAATCTGAGTCCTCCCCTTCCCCCTCCCGGTGGTAGTGGGGGAACAATGAAAAGGCTGAGATAAGAGCAGCAGCAGGAGAGACCAGAGGAGGAAATAATAACTGCCAAATTGGATAAGCAGTTGCCGAAGAAATGAAAATTAACAAGAGCTGCTTTCTAGTAAGAACCTAAGTAAGAAGAAACTGTAGACAGGATAGGGAAAAGATTTCATTGCATCAGAAGCACTTTCCATCGGACTTTTCTTTTTACTGCCCAATTAGTATCATGACAATAAATCAACTGAGGGGCGCTGTGGGAGTTAAGGGAGATGAAAGGAGCGATCCACACAAAAACTCAGTGGCAGAGTCAGTGCGCACAGGGCTATGATTCTGATTCCCAGAACCTCCCCAAAGTTTACTCCCTTTCTACCTGTTTTCAACTGGAGAGGATGGGGGTGGGGTGGGGTGGGGGATGGGGTGTAGCATGAATAAATGGAATAGGTAAAGAGGAAATATGCTTAAACTAAAAAACCTGGAAGAGAAGTGGGAACTGGGAGTGCATGTCAGGAGAGGAAAGGCCTCGGGCGAGCACGTCTGCTCCACTCCCACACCTTGGTTGTCAGGCAGGAGGCCAACCCCTTTTTCCCACTGACATCCTTCTCTACCAATAGTTTTTCTTAAAGCGTGCTATAGCCACCCAGCCTAGGAAAATGGACAAGACTCTGTTAATACAGAAAAGATGTTTTACAGGCATCTACGTAAGTACAAATGTCCCAGATAATTACCAGCCTCAAAATATCGGGTATCTGACACTTTCAATTTTGATAAGCAACTTCAGAAAACAAATCTACATTTTTATAAACTGTCATGTCAAAAATGAGTTCCTAGCACAGAAAGCTACACAAACAGTCAATAAACTATAACATTGGTGTTTTCCTCCATGGCTAACGAATCTGCTCAGGGATCTCCAGAGGCAGCTAAGGCCATAGGGCAAAAAAATACAAGAGAGCTAAGAGTTCTTAATTGTCTGCCTAAAGCTGATAGTTTCACACAAGTTTGCTTGCTCCTGTTGCCAAGCTGGTGGCATCAGTCTGCACCCTGTGTGGCTGCTGTGTGCCCTGGAAGTCAGTGATGATCTTTACTTACGCTTGGTCCTTACTTCTGCAGGCAGAACAGTCTCTGGAGACTTACAACCTCAGAGCCAAAGTACTCAGGGAAGGATAGCCAATAGAGTCCACGACCAAAGAATGGACACGGTGGTGCAGGCCTTTAACTCTTATTTTCTTTTTGGTTCAGAGCTCAGCCTTTATTGGCTGAGATATCTCTCCAGACCTTGTTTTCTATTTCCTATTGAAAAATTGGTACCTTCAAAACTTAGTAGACAGTGTGTCACGTGTCTATAATCTGTAAGGCCAGTCAGGTCAGCCTGGCTTTAAATAACAACAACAACAACAACAACAACAGCAACAACAAAAAAGGCAAATTTACACTTACTTAGTAACACAATTATTAAGTATTGATTACAAGCCAGGGACTGTTAGGCTTGGAGCAAACACACGCATTACACCATGAATTTAAGGTCTGTTGGAAAAGGCCTACGTTAAATAAGCAATGTGTGAAGTGTGGGAGGACTTCAGGGAACACTGGGTGCACAGACAAAGAGAAAGGGTTTGTATTCACTAGGAGTCAGAAGAATCCACAGGAGAGAGGACACTTAAATAAAGGTCCAACAGGAGCTACTTCCTTCAGTGTGGCAAAAGTAGATTCTTTACCTCACAAACTCAAGTAAGACCAGGAAAAGAAATAACGGCTCCTAGGATAGAGGAAGCAGCCCTTTGCTTTTCCAGTGGTTCCTGTGACCATGTGAGGATCGTACACTATCTTAGAAGAGCCTGGACCAGGATTACAAAGCTTCACTGAAAGCTTTTGCCTATCTAGGCCCACACACTCATTTCCTGCTTTTAGACACCAGATTCTGTTATCTCCTAGAAGGAATCCTACAGCCTATCCAGCTCATCCAATGCCCCCTGTTGAGACAGTCTCTCTACACAGCACAGGCCGACA
Organism: Acomys percivali; assembly: GCA_907169655.1. Lineage (NCBI taxonomy): Eukaryota > Metazoa > Chordata > Mammalia > Rodentia > Muridae > Acomys > Acomys percivali. The sequence goes on from OU015744.1 coordinate 92,077,910, forward strand.
TTGAGCTTGTGGTCACCCTGCCTCAGCCTCTGGAGTGTTGGGGTCAGAGCTGTAGTACCACCCGGCTCTAAACTCCTCTTTTAATAGAGTAAGAACATTTATCATGAGATCTACCCTCATAACGCTTGGGGACACAGTATAGCATTGTCAACAATGGGCACAACATTGTGCAAAAATACGAAGAGCTCTATTCACCCCGAATAACGGAGACTGGAGAGCTGGTGAATGCAGCTACCCGCTTTGTCCTCCTTTAAGCGCTTGGTAATCGCTCGCTCTACTCTGTTGCTGTGTTTGGCTATTTTACCTACATATCTGTAAACGCACATAGTACGCGTTCCCTGGCAGCTGACTGGTCTGTTCCATGTGACAATGACCTGAAGGTTGGCCCGTCTGCCTGTAGCTAATGACATGAGCCCCCCCCCCTGTAAAAGGCTGTCTAACATTCTTCTACATGTCTCACCCACACTTTCTTTACCCACGTCTTGGCTACTGTAAACAGTTCTGCAATGGATACGGGGTAAATATTTCCTGAGATACTGGTCATTTCTTAGGTATGGCCCCAGAAGTTCGACTGATAGACTATATGACATTCTATTTTTGAAGTTTTTGAGGAATCCAATGGATGTGGCAGTACACACTTGTACTTATTACAACTTGAATGTCAGCATTCAATGGGGGTACATGGGGAGCCTGAACTAGCAGTATGAGACCCTACTTTAAAAAAAAAAAAATCCAAAATGCGAGGAATCTCCACATTGCCTTCCACAGTAGTCAGAGGAGCAGTTTACAAGTCTACCAACAATTCACCAAGGTTCCATTCTCTCCACACTTTTATTAGCTTTAGTTTCTTTGATAGCATCCGCCATAACTGGTTGGATCCTTTAAAGACTCTGTAATCTTACACACATCTGAGACTAAATCAGCAGACCACTGTTGGAGTCAGCGCCGCCTTACCCCCTTCTGGGTGGCAAGCTAACTGGCCCTTTCTGTTGCTGCTCACAGACTACCTGAATCCAGGCATGAAGGCAGGAAACATCCATCACAGCTCACCTCGGTGTGGTCAGAATGACAGACCTGCCCAGAATGCTTTGCAAAGAGCTCTGCAAAGAGCCTCCATTTCTTTACTATGGAAATTGAAGTTTTCACATAATAAATGGGAAAGTCCAAACTCAAACTATGGTGAGTAGGCAGGATCACCAATCTGTGTATCTGTGTAATATTCCACAGTTTCCGAATCTAGAAGAAGAAAGAGAAGCAAGGAAGGGAAGGATAGACCCTTCTACTCATGGGTGATCTGAGCTATGAATGCTCGCATGACTGGAAATGGGTTAGGAATGCCTTACTCCTGACACACAGGGAGACAAACCAGAGAGGCCCAGAACCCACTGGGGGCCAGTGCAGTCCCTCCAAGCTTTCACCCCACGGTTTAAGCTAAGAAGTCCTCACTCAGCATTCCATTTGTCTTAGAAGCGCAGCTAGAGAAAGAGGAATTAGAGGGAAGGGGAGAGCGGTCTCTTTATCTTCTATTCAGCATAAAAGGCAGCCCATTAAATAACCAGGGGCAGAAAAAACCAAAGTGATGGAACACTAAACACAGCTGGCATTGGCGCTGACAAGGCTGAGAGCAGCAGTGTGTCCTCCTCTGGAGGATCTAACCTGCATTTAACCCTGCGCTGGGGCCGGATCTTGACACAGGAGCAGGGTCAGAAGAAGGCCCTGGGAACAGTGGGACTGCCTTCTCAGGACCACGTGTAAATCAAGTGCAGATGACTTCTGAGCACCCAGTGGAGTCCTTCTAGTTCGGGATTTCACACACAGGCACATGGCTGGGGACGAGAGGCTTGTCATTGTCCTCCCCGCACCCCACCCCGCAAAAAAAAAAAAAAAAACCCCTAACAACAACAAAGGAAACTATTTCTCCTGGGCTGTTGCTCTGCAGTGCTGCTGGGAGGAGTGAGTCCACTTAAATGTAATAGTTACAGCTGTAGCACTTTCTTACTGTGTATGCACATCTCATCTCCATGCAAACATTAAGAGATTAAAACGCTCCTCCTTTAAACTTGGCTCATTAAAGGCAATCTCCCAGCTAAGCACTGAACTTGAACTGCTTTTAAGTTTGATGCAAATAAAGGTCAAACTATTTTACTTCCTTCTGAAGGATTTAGAGGAAACAAACTTGCAGGAGGTGGGAAAGCTGAATGAACAGAGGGTTTAATACTCCAAGTGATTTAAGAGAGAACAGGGATTCATTTCATTGCCAACTCTCCATCTTCTCATCCCTCCACTTCAAATCTCTCCTCAACTGCACTGTTTGTGTAAAATGAGTCAGGGAATGTGAAGTTAAGGTTCTCGTGGCAACTGCTGGTCCCATGATACACACAGCAGTTTTTGGCAATTACTAATTGGGCTGTTGCTAAAAGGTGAAACTTTAATCCTAACAGAATTTTAAACCTTTCTTTCTCATGTGTTTAAAGCTAAAGAAAACCAAAACTCAGCTGGGTGGTGTTGGCACACACCATTAGTCCCAGCTCTTAGGAGGCAGAGGCAGGTGGATCTCTGCAAGTTCAAAGGCCAGCCTAGTCTATAGAAAGAGTTCCAGGGCAGCCAGGGACAGAGAAATCCACTCTCAACAAACAAACAAACAAAACAAAAACCAACCCCCCCTCCCAAAATCAGCTGTGAGAAATGTCTGCTTTTTTCCCTATCCAATGAAGCTGGCTTGATGAGGGCCAATGTTCACAAGCCTTCCTTACCTGTAAAACCTTTGTTTACTGCCCTCTACAACCTGAGGGGCTGCAGCACTCAACCTCTCGCTCCCTTTCCCCCTTTGCTTAAAAGAAAAAAAAAAAAAAAAAAAGGAAAAAGAAAGAAAGAAAAAGAAAAAAAAAATGTAGCCTCAGCTGGCCTTAAACTCACAGAGGTGTACTTGCCTCTGCTTCCTCAGAGCTGAAATTAAAAGCATGCACCATCATAGCCTGGAAAGACTCTGAGGATGGACACCAGCTAACGAAGGAAAACAGTCACCAGCTGCACTGGCAGAAAACCAAGCAAGTTCTTGTTAGTGCTTGCTTAGCCAGGTATGGTTCATGGTACACTTTTTTCACCCCAAAATGAATGTTTGCTTAACTTTTGCTTTGTTTCATTACTGAGATTATTCTTGGCTTGTCTCTAATGCAAATAAAACCAGGTTAGCAAAACAAAGCCATAATCCCCACAAGCAAAGAAGCAGGACTTCAAGGAGGCGGGCTAAGGCAGAGAGGGACAACCTCAGCAACCAGCTTGCCTTGGAGATGCCCAGGCACTCAGGGTCCTCATCTCATTAGGCCCTAATTGCTCTTCTGAGGAACTGGATCGATGACATTAGCATTAGCCCTTGGCTAGCTCACCTTTGAGCTCAGGACACTTTTAAAACTGAGCTCTGTCATCCAATTAGAGGGTTTATCTGATGAACCAAGGGAAGATGCAGGCTGTCTTCTAAGCTGTCATCTCCTACTCATAGAGATCACATTTATGCCAGGGAGAAAATTTAATCAACTCAATTTACTGATCAGCTGACTTGAATTTAAACTCAACATGTTAGAGTAAGGAGGGGAGTTCATAAGATCACGGCCTTGAAGGGGCATCAGCTACTACTTGATGCAGTCCAAAGTGACACCGCCAGGCTGTGACCTGCACTTAATGATTTTGGGGGTAGAGCCTACAAAAGTGCAGGCAGTGAGAGGCAGCCACGGGAAAGACATGTTGTATTAGAAGCAGGGGAACTGAGTGAGAAACACAATCTTTCACTTTCTTATACACCAAACTGTCCTTTAAAATGTTTCTAATTCATCTCTCACCTATTTTATATCCTGAGTCAGCTCTCTACCAACTCTGTGTGGAACAGCCGCGCTACAAGACAATGTAACTTAACAACCCCGGAGCTCCCCACAGGACCACTGGGTGCTGAGGGATCTGAGTAGAAGAAATCATAGGGTGGCTAGAAAGAACTGACTTCTGAGAATCGTCCTCTGACCTCCACATGTGTGAGCCCCCCACCCCCCAACTCAGTCAATGTTCCTGGAGGTAGATGTTAATGGTGCTTTCAATATTTGCTGGTATCAAACCAAGACCATTCTGAGGAATGAGAAAAAAAAAAGCATAGTTGAAAAAACCTATATATTTTAAGAAGTAAAAAGATGTAAGCATAAGTGATGAGAAGGATGCGCGTACATCCCAATATGGTATTCATCTCAGCAGGAATTCTGCTGCTGTAACATGACGTGGGTTAGGAGAACAAAAATGACAAGAGTGTGCTAAGTTGAAAAGAGTCTTTTGTTTAATGTCTTGGGCCATGAAATTCTAGACAAGGAGTCTGGGATATTAGCTGCTATTTGCGCCTTAAAAAATTATCACTGTGTGTGCGTGCGTATGTGTACATACACGCATGTGCCTTCGAGTGCAAGCATGTGCGTGCACATGCACACAAAGTAGAGGTCAGCGCGCGCGTGCGTGCACACACGTGCACACACACACACACACATACACACACACACACACACACGTAGAGGTCAGAAGACAACTTCATAGAGTTGGTTCTCTCCTTTAGTAATCACATCAGTGTTGAGGATTGAGCATGGGTCAGCCTTGTACCCCAAGCACTTTACCTGAGCCATTGTGCTAGCCTCTAGTCATGCTGGGAAGAAGTGGGCTTGACAGTCCTCTTTCTCTGGTCAGCTACAGCTGTCAGGAGCTTTGAATCCATCCTTTTATGGTCATCAAGAAATCCCAGAGGTTGCAGGTAAAGAAATTATTTGCACACTTCCAACCCACTATTAGTTGAAAATTAAATATTCTATATCTCCTATCATATCTAGGGGTAGCAGAAAATAACTCAGACAGCAAACATATTGCTATCTAGGACATGTACACTCAATACACAGGCTTTCAGACAATCTGGGAACTATGTTTTTCACATGATATTATTTCCAGATCTTGAACCCTTGAGGACACCTGGGGCTTAAAAAAAAAAAAAAAAAAAAAAGCCCAAAGATGCAAGTAAACATGGAAATTGTGAAATCTGGGCCATGGAATGGAGAAAAAAACCCAAAAAAACAAAAAACCCAAACCAAATTGAACCTTTCTGTCTACTTCTTGTGGATCTCAGCAGGAAGCAATCATACCCAAACCTTCTGATTTTTCCAAACACAGATGGCAAATGGGCCAGTTAGCAATATAATAATGAATACATGAAGAAACTCTTTTGTTTTTCAAACTTTTCTTTTAAAATCATAACAAAATAAAACCGTACAAGAGTTTGTAGGGGAAATACAACTTGAAACCGTATCTTGCACAGTGTGTAAGATGCCAGGAATGCTAAGTAACATGGACAGTCCCTTGTTAGTCAACACTGTTAGCACCTCCACGCCATTTAATGCATTCTTTTACCACACCACTACCCAAGGCCATCTGTTTAACCCTTTTCCCACCAAGTCAGAAAGGAGGGCTCCCTGGTGGTCAGCAGGTCCTCTGTCCCTCCAACCTGTTCTCAGCTATCTACTTAAGTACCCCCAGGACCGGGCAAGTTGCTTGGCCTTTTATTAGTAAAGCAGCTGAATAATTTATAAAGGTTGCACAGGGCCCATTAGAAGTGTCCTGGCAGTAATAACTGGCTTAGGACTTTGCTTACTCAGGGCTAAAGTTTAATTTGTCTATAAACACCCTGGCTCATAAACCCACCCCACAGGTCTGACCTGCTCTTTCCACAGTCACATGTCCGAGCCATGCTCTCGTCTTAGGTATGTGTGTTCCTTCTTATTGGAGTCACCTCTTGGGCCAAGAGAACAAATCCAACCCCCAAATGACGACTAAAATGTTCTATCTCCATTGCTGTGTTTCCCAGGAGCGGTGGTTATTTTCATCTCCTTTCTAAGCTTTGTTTTTGGTTTTGCCACAAGAAAGGCACGATTGGGCTGGATTCTAGCCAGCGAGGGCACAGGAGGATGCAATGAATGAGCAAAGGCTGGGAAATCCCCTTGCTGCCTACAGAAATAAAAGAGGTGAGATCTGGGTAACTGTGCTCATTGCTAAAACGTGCTGTTATTTAGCAAGTTAACACACTATTCTACACCCTGTTCTTTCATTGTGAAACAGGGACTGTACTGGGGTTGGAGCTAAAGCTACAACCACAGCAAATATCCACTAAGCAAATGCTATTATTGGGAGGTCAGACCACTAACGAACCAGAGAAATCAAATTCAGCCCATTTATCTTATGAAAAAGCAGAGGCCACAGAGGCTAATGTGCCTGTTCCGAGCTCTGTAACTTTGGGGCAGACCAAGCATTATGCAGGTTCTCTCAAGAGACTCCCAGTTTGGTCTCTTAGACGTTAGAAGTGACATGGCTTTACCAGTCAGAAGGAACACAGTGGGGGATAATTTATTTTTGAATTTTTAGATAGTCAAAATGTTACCTGCCCAAGCAAAGCTGCCCGCCCCTGCCCCCGCCCCGAAAAACCAACCAACCAACCAACTCACTCCTTCATTAAGTGGTGACAAGGCTGGCAACGTCTCTGTCTGCAAGCATCTTACACAGTCAAGACAATGACAGGAGAAGGTGATGGCAGGAACTGGAGCAAGGAGTTAGCCATGCCTTACCTGAGGTCACTCATGCCTCGGCTGGTCTCTGTAGCACTAGCTTCAGCACATTCATACATGCATATGCATGGATACATGCAGTAAACATCAGAGTGGCCTTGCCCTCTAAGAATTTCACTGTTGGGCCTCCCAGGCTATTCTAGTGAAGATGGGCGGGTTAGGGTAAAAACAGGAGACTGATCAAAGCTGAGTCACTTCAGACTCTTTCAGGTAAAGTTCATTTCTCTTCCCTCTTGAGGTTGGATTCTTAGCCCCTGGCATTTGGGTTATGCCCCACGAAATTCCTGCCTCGAGAATCGATCAGGGGATCAAAGAGCTATTCTTAACGACTCAGTTCAGGCCAAGCGAAGGAGGGAATGAAGCAGAGGCACTACTCACTCCAGCATTTGGCGGTCCTGCTCCACAACGGGGCCATTGAGCGCGCGCCACAATAGACGGCGGAGAAGAAAAGGCTGAAGGAAGGCATACAGAGTCCCCTTGCACAGACTCGGTCATTCATCACCAGGCAAGTGCCAATATCTGGGAACAGCAATCTCAATTTCTGCAAATCCTCCAACCTGCAACAGCTGCTACTGACTCTGGTGGGCGGCTTTCCTGCTTACTAGAGTTTGCAATACCCAGCCCTGGCCGGGAGCCAAGGAGACATTACTTAGGGTAGAGCCTCGCTGGCTGCAGAGAGCAGCAACAATGGACTTCACAGCTTATAAAGCAGCTTACAAAAGGCTCCCGTGTATTTCAAAAAGCACTTCAGATAGCTGGTGAGAGAAGCTATCTGCACACACGCAGTCAAGCAGTTTATTCCTAACCCACTTAATTCACAGGGTCTGTCAGAAGCCAGGGCACAGTGGAGGCAGGTACAGAGAACAGAGAGGACTGGATGGCTGGGAGGCTGCAGGGACACAGTTATAAGGTGCATTCTCCTCCCACGGAGAAGCAGCTCAGCAGGATGGGGAGTGACTGGCAGCAACCAGCACTTGGGCTGGCCGGCCAGTGTAAGAGAACCAAGTTAAGGCTATGGGATGCCAGGGAGCCGCACTCACAGGCAGCATCTGTGAACGTTACTGAGTGAATGCACAGGGTGCTCTCTAGATGCCGACCGCCACACCACCCACGTGGACTGCAAAGGTCACACCACCAGGGCAAAGGTCTGGCCTGCCTTGTCACTTGGGTGTCTCTGGGGACCTATCATCACTTCTTGCTCTGTGTGCTACCCTGTAAAGCATAGTTTAGTTCCCTGAGAACAGGTTCACCAGGAAACAGGCTCAGAAAGCAAAAGAAAGTAGTAAAGACTGAGCTCCGAATGCCTGTGTCAGTTGCTGTGCTCATGGGTGCTGAACACTGAATGTTCCCAAAAGGGACTTCTCTAAAGACAAGATGCAGAGGTATGGAGCAGTTTCTTAGTGTCCATCAACTTTTTATATTTATTTTTTCATGTTTTGAGATAGGGTCCTCATGTCGTCTAGGCTGGCTGTTTTTAAATTAATAAGCTATGTAACGATGGATGATATGGATCTCAGATCTTTTTGCCTTCACCTACAGAGGGCTGGAGTTACAGGCACGGGACACCAAGCCCAGCTTATGTGGTGCTGGGGACTGAACTCAGAGTGTCCTGCATGTTAGCAAGTACTCATCACCTAAGCTACTGCCCACTGTCACCAGGTCTGAAAGAGAGCTGTGCTTGTGCTTTGTTTGTAGCAGCTGACCAGCCCCAACTGTGAAGTGTCAATGGAAGGGCCCCTCATTTGACTTTAAAGCCCATTCAGTGAACTGACCACAGGATCTGTCCGTCCTGCTGGGTGTGGATTTCGTAGGAAGAATTCTGAAGTGGCACAGCCCAGGTGATATGTTTGTAAGACTAATAGTAAAAAGTAGAAACCACACAGAAACATGTATCAAATACGTGAAGTGGAATGCAGGGAAGCCAGAAAGCTCAAGGGCTACCAAGCCCCGCCCTTCATATACTAGACCTATCCTCTCAAGGAATAAATAAGTATGATGTGACAGTTTTTATTACAAATTCAAACTCAGTGCAGGAGGCAGACCATCATGAAAGTAGGCCCAGAATGCTTTTTGTCTACACCATGTAATTTCTACACTACTTACATATGACACATTATATGCAGCAATAAGACATGTTAAAGGGCCAGGATTTTACTTTATTTTTGAAAATCAGTGCTAAGTACTGAGCTCAGAGCCTTGCACATGCCAGGCAATGGGCAACCAGAGAGCGCATGCTCAGCTGCAGGCATCAGGCCATGCGTTAGTGAGTTAGACATGTGTAGGCCGCCAGCCTCACACGTGTTTGTGTCTTATCTACCCAGGAATTCATTAGCAGAAGCAGTAACAGAGGAGGAAAACCTTTAGAAAGAAAGGGAAATATATCAACTGCAGAATTTTGGTTGCCTACCCAGAACGCAACTTTATTTTCAGTATGCATTTCTGAACCCCTTCCATGTTCTTTTAGAAGTGTGTGTGGGGCTTCTTCTTCCTTGGGAAAACACCAAATGGCAGATGACGCCAGTGCAGCGGGAGGGCCCGGGGGACCTGGGGGCCTAGGGTTAGGAGGGCGAGGCAGCTTCCAAGGAGGATTCGGCATCAGTCTTAGGGCCCGTGGTGGAGGCCACGGGGCTTGTGGAGGTAAAGCCGAAGACAAGGAGTGGATCCCCGTCACCAAGCTGGGCCGCCTGGTTAAAGATATGAAGATCAAGTCCTTGGAGGAGATTTATCTGTTCTCCCTGCCCATTAAGGAATCCGAGATTATTGATTTTTTCCTGGGCGCATCCCTAAAGGACAAGATTCTCAAGATCATGCCAGTGCAGAAGCAGACACGGCTGGCCAGCAGACCAGGTTCAAGGCTTTTGTCACTATTGGGGACTACAATGGTCATGTCAGTCTTGGTGTTAAGTGCTCCGAGGAGGTAGCCACTGCTATCCGAGGGGCCATCATCTTGGCCAAGCTTTCCATCGACCCTGTGCGGAGAGGCTACTGGAGGAACAAGATTGGCAAGCCACACACTGTTCCGTGCAAGGTGACAGGCCGCTGTGGCTCTGTTTTGGTGCGTCTCATCCCTGCCCCCAGAGGCACTGGCATTGTCTCAGCTCCTGTGCCCAAGAAGCTACTGATGATGGCCGGTATTGATGACTGCTACACATCAGCCAGGGGCTGTACTGCCACCCTGGGCAACTTTGCCAAGGCCACTTTTGATACCATTTCCAAGACCTACAGCTACCTGACACCCGATCTCTGGAAAGAAACTGTGTTCACCAAGTCTCCTTATCAGGAATTCACTGATCATCTTGTGAAAACCCACACCAGAGTGTCTGTTCAGAGGACCCAGGCTCCAGCTGTGGCTACCACATAAGGGTTTTTACAAGAAAAATAAAGTGGATTAATTCTGTTAAAAAAAAAATTGTGTGTGTGTTTTGGGGGGGGGGTAAAAGAACTAACAACAACAACAAAGGTTGTAAGGAAGAACTCAAAGAAACAAAACCAGACACTGAATTATAGGAAAAGCACAACACGAGTGCAGTCCTATCAGCTAGAGCATGCTCTCTGGTGTCAGTCAGCAACCGCTAGGTTAGGAAGGCTCTGCTCACAGCCCAGGGCTGCAGTTTTCCCCTGGTTCTCAGGATGTGTACAATGAAGTTACCATGTGCCATGAGCAGGAGCTGGGCACCCCTCATCTTAAGGGGCCCACTGCTGCCCTGGCATCTTCCACGCTGATAGGCACTGCAGTCCGCGAAGGCCCCCACCATTTTCTTTTCTTCCCATTGCAGTGCTGAGCACTCACAGGGTTAGCAAGTAACACTGACGAATCCCTTTAAGGAAGGAGCGCAGTTACTAGCAGAACAAGCCTCCGTTTCCATGTCTTCCCATCCACGACTCTGGGAAGAAGAGAACTCTGCTCCTCTCAGCTCAAAGCAGACTGCTTACAAGGAATACCACGTGAGTGAGAAAGATGGCCACTCTACGCAATGTGCCTATTTTGATATGAAGGGTTGGTTGTTGTTAGCATTTCCCAATCAGTAACACTCACGAGCACGTCTAAACTTGGAAAAGAAGGAAAAAAAAATCCCTATTAAACAATGAGAATCAAGAGTAAAAAAGAAATAGCAGTTTGCTGAAAAAGAGACTAAAATATATCAGGGCCGTAGGAGAGCTATTTCTGCATTCCCTGCACATACAACATCATTCATGAAGAAGGCAGTGGTACAAATATAGCATAAATGTAGTCTGCTCTAGCTTGTAATTTAAAATGCAAATGCTAATGAGTGAACTGGTGTATCAGTGGAGTTAATAACCGCATGCCTAGCACAGGGGATGCATCCAAAACACACAGAGAGAAGAGACAGACACCATGTTCCAATTTAAAAATAAAAACACCCAAATTAACCCTAGAAAAATCACTAGCAGATGTACAAGCTCAGGAAAAGGAGGCACACAAGGGCAGGGAAACAGGGACTTCTCTGCCAGTCTGCTGACTGTAGACTTACATGTCTTCCTCCACAGTAAAGGTATGCACAGGAGCGCAGTGTTTATTACAGAATTCTATGGTAAAGCAGCATTAGAATACACAGAGAAGACTACAGCAAGCCAGAAAGCTCCAAGGTGAAGTTTTCCCAAAGCCCATTCTAGAAGCCTGTCAGCCATGTCTGAAGGGAGCCACAGAAGATGTACATCTCATTTTTCATAACATAGGCAAAGAGAAAAGAAACCCTGGTTAAAAATTTCCAAAGCTTCTAATTGAAATAAATGGGGAAAAAAGCTTCAGTGGTGAATGTGTTTGTGTCTCAGATGCCTTCCACATATGACAGGGACTTCTGTGCCTCACTCTGGCCCCTCTGCATCAGAGAGGGTTATGTGTCTACTGCATAGTGATGAGGAACAGCTCCCAGCACCTCCTTAGTGGCCTCACACATGGTGAGTGCAGGTCTGTGAGGTCTTCTCCTTAGAAAGGCCATCTGCAGGAATGGGCATGGCGGCGCATACTGGACAACTTAAGTGTGCAGCGCCTACTCAGACCATACAATCTCATTCCAATCCAGAGTGCAGTTGGAGAAACCCCAATAACTTTATGAACAAACTGCAAGAAGAGCAATGACCTGGGGATGAAGAAAAGGACAAAGACTATTTCATTGTTCAATGATGAAGAAACTTCCAGGTTAAGTGACGTTAAACCTCCTTAAATTGGTTTGAAAAAAAAAAGATGTGAAATGTAGTTCTCATAGTAACCAAGATGCGTCTTATAAATAGTGTGTACTGTTCACCCCGAGGCTGCTCACTACAAGATATCATAGCATTCCTCTTAAAAAATAATTATTGTTATGTGTATGCATGTAGGTCTGCATACCATGTGTCTGCCTGGTACTGGTGGGGGCTAGAAGGGGGTGTCAGACCATCTGGGACTGCAGTTACAGAGAGTTGTGAGATGCCATGCAGGTGCTGGGATCGCACCTGGGTCATCTGAAAACAAGTGCTCTTAGCCATTAAGCCATCTCTCCAGACCTCCCTTTAACTTTAAATCATTAAACCATTTTTACGCTCCCTTTCTTGAAGATTCCAAGGTCCTGCTTCTATAATCCTTCGGGCCAAACAGAATTCCCCATAATGTGGGCTAGCGGAGAGCAGTCCATACAAGACTGATGTGACCATCAGTCCTAAGTGGTCGACAGAAAACACCAGCAAGCTGACAGAATGGTGCTGAAAAGAAAACCACCACCGCAACCAACTCTCTACCAAAATGTATTCTAAAAAAGTCTCAGGATGGAATGGTACAACCAGAGAGACAGGTGCTCATGCTGAACACATGCCAGTGAACTATCAGACTTCTGGAAAGCTCCTCCTCTTCATTCAGAATGAGACCCTTTTTAAAGAAGGAAGGAGGGGGCTGGAGAGATGGCTCAGCAGGTAAAAGCACTGTCTGTTCGTCCTGAGTTCAATTCCCCGCAACCACATGGTGGCTCACAAACATCTATACTGGGATCGGATGCCCTCTTCTGACATGCAGATAGAGCACTCACATGTAAAATACATAAATATTAAAGAAAAGAAAAATCTGAAATAAAGAGGAGGGAAGGAGGAGGAACTGAAAAGGAATACGCTCACAGACCTGCTTTTAGCTCACCCTCAGGGTTTTTACTCACTGTGGATGACAGGTTTTGTCATCCTCTATCTCACCTAACCCTAACCCTGAAGCAGTAGAGCTCAGAAAACACTGGCAGCCTTCTGCAGGGTACAAGAGCTCAGAGAGAATCTTTTCAGTGACCGGACAAAGGCGTTCCGAGGGCCCCTTCCATTGGAGCATTTTTCAGCACCTACCTTTCTTGGGTACCTAGAACCCAAGTGAGATGGTGTGGGTTGAATACCCTGCCTTGCAGACCACGGGAGTCTGAGAGCCTCCACAGAGGGCACCACGATGACTAGCATCCTTCTCTCAACTAAAAAGCCCCCGGCTGACACAGGCTAGCACAGTACTGCCACAGAGGCTTTGCTGTCTCCCTCACCCCCTGGTCACAGCACCATGCCAAGATAAGCAGGCTGGTCTGATTGAAATAATTAATAAAGACGTTGGAAATCAGAATCCTTAAAATGTTTTAGCCACAAGGTCTGTGGCTGCCTTAAACTATGCTGAACAAAATCATTTCTACTGATGACTTTATTACTTTGCCTCTATCAAAAGAAGATTTGAAGTGGCCACTGAGCAGACCGAGGACCTCCCTCTCTTGCCCTGAAACACCCCACTAAGTTCTTTTGAGCCCCATGGTTCATCCCAGATACAGACATTTCTAGGCTATCACTATTCGGCTCTCTTCTCATTGGATCCACTGAAATACCATGCATCAGGCTACCCTGCCTCGGCCCAAACCAGCAGCCAGCGCCATTTCTGGCTTCCAGAGCAGGACAGCTTTAGCCCTGAGAGTGTCACAGTGTTTACTTCCAGTTTCAGAACCTCCAAGTGCTTCTCACGTGTCTGTCATTTGAGGTATGCTTCTCCTACCTCACATTTTATCTTGCTGTGATTACAGTTTTGAGACTGTACTCCAGGCTGGCCTGGAAATATGGCACTCTTCCTGCCTTAGCCTCCCGTGTGCTGGGAATACTGATGTGATCCACCAAGCCTGGCTACCCTACCCTTAAAATATGTGCTCCCTTCATGTTTATACATTCCTTCCTGCATTTCTATGTTCCTAAGATGGTGACCAGAGGAGCGAGAGCATTATTAAGTAACCGTGCCGATGAATGTCTCCTAAGTTATGAGCCAGCCCATTCGGGGCTGATCTGTGAGTTAAAGATGGTAGACAGAGCCTACTACAGGCGGAGCTGTGCATGTCACCTGCCTGGCCAGTGGTCAGCCTGCAGGGACTTCACCCTGCCCTGACGCTCACTGGCAGGAAAGGCCGTGAGAAGATGTTTATGCACTAACACAGAGGCAGAGAAAAGTGAAGGCGACTGCTGCGTCCTTCCTTTAAGGCACTCTTTTGAGAACTGATATAGGCAAAGGTGCTCTGCCTAGATGAATTATAGACAACGTGCCAAGTGAAAAGCATCTTCTTGGAGGCGCCTTTCCATCCCTCAGTGACCTGTGGTGTCCTCTGTACTTTTGCTGTGCTGGGTTGCCACTCTGTATCCTTCTCCCCCACAGCCCTCCACCCCAGGGAAATTCATGCTGAAATCTGACTGGTACAGTGGCAGTGCCAGGAGGCAGGAAGTTTTAACTTTGTTGTAGGAGAAAGCGGTTAGGAAGTGACCTGCCACCCAGTGCTTCCATCACAAGGTGAAGCAGCAGGGGTCTACACCAGAAGCAGATGTGGCGCCTCCAGGGTCTTAGATGATGCAGCTTCCAGAACTGAGAGACCAAACCCACCTCTTTCCCTTGATGACTACCCATTCTTAGCTTAGGTATTTCATGGTCTTGACACAGAAGGAACTAAGACAATTCTTGTGGCATGCTGCTTATATTTTTAATAATTCTAATCTCATTATAACTTGGTTTTATATGGCTGTCTATACTACTAGATTAAAAGTTATTTGAGAGCATAACCAATATTGTAAATTTATGTTCATCCTTATAATAACTTGTGAACACTCTGGGCCTTGTCATAAATGTTCCCCAAACATGTTCCTATAAGTGACTTCTTAGGATGTTCTAAAATGAATGTATCTCCAATTTTATTATGAAAAGATAAAGAACCAGAGAACCTCCAGGAAGGTCTCTTGTTACACTGTTCATTTTAGGTGATGGGTCCCAACTGAAAACACACAGGCAGAGGAGACATCCAAACTGGGAAGTCCCAAGAGAAAGAATACCCCAGTTTACAAATATCCATTAAGTTACAATTCAATTAAAACATCTGAAAGGAATTCATAAGTATCAGCAGACCCTGTAATTGCTTAATTAAGGATAGAAGCCTAGCAAACACAGCCACAGAAACAGGCTGATTCATTAGCACCTCTGTGGTAGCAGAATGGGATTTCTCACTTAAACATACATTGGCTTTAATTGTGTAATTTGGTCAGGCACTGGCAATCAATGGGGACCCACCGTTCCTGGGGCCCGGAGATGAGAACACTCCTGTTTACCTGCCCCACTCCCTTCCTCTCATTACGAGTTTTTGGTCTACTGAAACAAGCAGCTGATATTCCAATTACAATGGGCAGGAGAAGAGACTTTTTACAAGTGAAGGAAGGGAATGGAACACCGTTCAAAGGCATTCAAGGTGGAAGGACAGACACACAGCCACACCTTTTATTCATCAGCAACAAACCCACTACTACTCATTAAACCACAGACTTTTAGACCCTTATCACCAGGGGGGAGCTATAATCACAAAGAAAGACAGAAGAGTAAAGCAGATGCCAGAGGGCAGGTGAAGGGAAGCCTCCTTTCCAGTCCTGGTCCACGTGCCCAGGGAGCTGGTTAATTATAAGTCACCCGCTGTGATCCACATGGAACCCCTCCAAGCGCTGCTGCCATCTAGGCAGTTGGTTCTGTGTAAGGTGAGTGCTCTCTACCCTGGCCCCTCACCCGCTCACCTGGGCCTGGGATTCACCTCTAAGAACATGGAAATGCAGAGGCCTGTATGTGTCTTAGGTTGGCAAAAGATCCCAGATACCCAATTTGTGATTCCTTATGCTACTTACCCCAGAAGCCTCGCATTCTTCTTCTCTTTTAATTCTGGAGGAGGCGTCTTGTTTACAGGACACTACCTCCACACTAGCTATGCTTAGTCAGTATGGCAATTTCCGGAATTGTGCCCTCAGCATGGCCTTGATGCACCAGAGGCACCACATGATTTACAATGAGAAAACGCCACCCAGAGGTCACAGTAACTGCAGGGCATGCACTCCATGTTTGTAAAAGTATGAATCACAAGGTACATGATTTGTAAATATACGATTCAGTTTTTCTTAGACAAGATACCAAAACAAAGCTTAACACACATGGCAAGTGAGTGAGCACAACCTGAAATCAAAGGCCAAGGTTTGCTGCTTTTGTTCTGGTGACAGAAATGGGGAAGGCTTACTAAAGGCTACCTGAGGAAAACCAGTGCCTTAAACACAAACACACGCGGCCTGGCTTCTCAGCTTCCTGCTAACTCAGCAACGGACAGAAATGGACTGTGACTGGCCTTCAAGACCAAATGAGTGTGCACAGGAGGTCATAGCAGCAGGCTTAGGGACCTTGAACAGTCTCAGCTCTGAGGAGCTGCTCAGGTCATCTGCTCGCTGACCAAACCTAGGCCAGGTGCTGAGAGGACCAAAGGGTGAGGAGCTGCGAGGAGGCGCTGACCTGTCAGCTGCAGCTGACGTGCCCGGCCCCACCTGCTATCCCATCTGACTAAACAATCACTTCACGTACAGGGGTGCAGGAACCGTGACAGAGAGGCCAGCTGGCTCGGGCCAAATGCCACTCCCTATCAAGCTGTGGGGCCGTCTGCCCAAAAAAAGGCCACATAAAAATGGAAAGTGTCCACTCCACCTTCAAGTACAGAGGGCTCTCCACAAGGCTCAGATTAACGAGAGCAGAACGGAGGGGGCTGATCTCAACAAATGTCTGGATCTTCCCCTTGAGAACTGCAATGCAGATTCTTTCCTAGTTGCAAACAGAGACCATTTTTGCAGCGTCATTTTGTATGGTGTGGCATGAGTTGACACGGCACAGGCCTCCAGGTCTGTGCGTACACCTT
The DNA here is from genome assembly GCA_907169655.1 of Acomys percivali. Taxonomy (NCBI): domain Eukaryota; kingdom Metazoa; phylum Chordata; class Mammalia; order Rodentia; family Muridae; genus Acomys; species Acomys percivali. The sequence goes on from OU015744.1 coordinate 92,094,729, forward strand.
TGCTGTCTCAATGGCCTCTAAGCAGACTCACTCACTCAAGCCCTGTTCCAGCTAACACTCATCTTCTCCAGGTCACTGTGTTTTTCCTTATCCCGTCACAATCTCTCCCGGAATTCTCAGCAGGGCCCCTCAGCACTTTAAATTACATGTTCCCTAGGAATTTTTTCCACTTTCCCCATGCCCACACTCTCTTTGGAGACCATCTCGTGGAACCCAGGTTAGCCTTGATACATAGCAGAGACTAGCCTCAAACGCTGGATCATCTGGCCTCCAATTACTTAGTACTGTGATTACAGGATTTTATCACCAGTTCTGGCTACTCTCTGTTTCTTTTTTTTTTTTTTTTTTTTAATTGAAAAATGAAATCATTCCTATTACATCTCATTTGCTAACCCATCCCATGCATCCTCTCATTCCTCCCTTCCTCCCACTTTCACCCCATTCCCCTTCCCTATGACTGTGACTGAGGGGGACCTCCTCCCCCTGAATATGATGCTAGGTTATCAAGTCTCTTCTTGGTAGTCTGCTATCCTTCCTCCGAGTGCCATCGGGCCTCCCCATCCAGGGGACATGGCCAAATATGGGGCACTAGAGTTCGTGTGAAAGTCAGTCCCCATTCTCCACTTAATTGTGGAGAATGTTCAGTCCCTTGGTTAGATCTGGCTAGGGGCTTGATGATGACTGCACGTATTGTCCTTGGTTGGTGCCTTAGATCGAGCAGAACCCCTGGGCCCAGATCTGCCCATCATAGTGTTCTTCTTGTAGGTTTCTAGGACTCTCTGGATCCATCTATTTCCCTATCTCCTATATTTCTCTCACCTAGAGTCCCAATAGGATGTCTTCACCTCTATCCCACTTTGCTGGTAAGTGAAGACTTTCATGAGACATGCCCCTTGGGCTAGTGTCCAGTGTTTCTTACATGAAAATGTTGTTGAGTTTTACCTAACGTGCTATAACTGTTTTAAGAAAAAGCAAGCAGCTCAGTGGTTAGATCCCCAGCTCTAACATGCTACCTTCGTGGTCTGAAAGCATGTATCAACGTTAGAAGTACCTAACGTGCTGACATCCTTTTGCTACATTACCCAGTCAGCTCAGTTTTTCTGCATTCTTTTCCATTCTTGGTTAGATTTTATTTTATTTATTCTTTTTTTGAGCTTAGCAATCTATATCTGGTAAGTCTGCTACTTAACAGCAGCCATAGGTACTTTCTAATCACCTGGAATGGGCCTTTAGTTGACAATTCTGATGAAAATATGACAAAGGTCACTGTGACTTTCTGATTGATAAACAGGGACAAAACCACCTCACTGTCTGTGCACTTGGCCTTCTATGTGGACTCTGGCAGTGCTGCTGGCTCCTGGAGCGCTCTGTCTCCTAGGCGTCCCAAGGCCTACTCTCCAGGGCTTTTGTGTTTCCCTGGACCGTATCTTCACTGCCGTCTGCATCTGGATCCTCAGCCTCCGCCGAGTTCCCTGGTGGTTTAAGTCATATGAGGTGGGGTGAACCACTCCAAAAGCTGTTCTGCAGGCACTCAGAGAGCCTGACGTGCTGAGTACTCTGATCTGAGCATTTGCCCAGGCTCCACTGATAAGTTTCATCATTTCCATGGACACTACAAAGCAGTCACCCATTCCTCTGACCGGGCCCTAGCTCTGTTGGCTCTGACTACAGCCTCATCAATCTACTCCAAGGCTCATGCTCAGGGTGCTTAACTTTCTCCCCAACACTCATCTTAACACAAGTGAAGTCTACCTCCTAAATATTTGTGGTTACACTTTTTAGCACATACTTGCTGCTATGTAATCTGTCTTTCAGACTGAAAGCTAACTTAAACAATGTCTTGGAGCCATGACGCTTAGGATGCCAAGTGCCCAGAAGAAATGGTTGCCACAGCCAGGTGGTAACATGGCCTCCTTCTAAGCAAAGCGTAACAAGCAGCTAGCTCCCTGCAGGAACTCTCCTACCAGGCACATACCTTAGGCTGGCTCCCTTTAAGGAGCTGAGTTTAGAAGAAAGGCAGTGTTTTTCTTCTCTGTGGGTCTGGCTGAGACCAGGTTTCTGGGAAACAATCATACTTTTTAAACTACTGTTCACCTTGACTGAACTGCCAAGGGGTTGCTTTTGTTTTTCAGGTAGAGCAAAGAATGAGATGAATATACATCTCAAACTCCATAACAAGAAACTTTCCATCTTCAGAAATCTTAAGAACAGGGAGCACAAATGGCCACAGGAACAGACTCACAGTGCCCAGCAGCTTCACTTTATTACAACTGCCAGCAGCACAGACACAGGCCCTCCAGTAAGGCGTGGATTTGATTCAAGCCTTCTTTCCACAACTGCCCCTGAGCACCGAGTCATACTTCACTGGGTGCTTTCAGGAAACCTACAGAGCTGTGTAGCAGCCATCAAATTGGTAAGAGCTCTTGAGGTGCCTGGTCAAGAAGGGATAGTGACGTAGTGTGGTGAGCTGCACAGCCAGTGCTCAGGGAGCGGCTTACTGTACGTAGCTGGGGCCTGAGGGAGCCCCTTAGACAGACAAGAAGTTCTCAGTGCCTTCCAGAAAAGGGCCAAGGGAATCTGGCAGCGGACAGACAGAAAGCAAGGCTCCTGCTTCTCTTCAACCACAGCAAATTCTATTCAGGAATTCAACAGAAGTGCTGAGGCAACAGGACAGTAACAGGAAAGGCAGCGTACATCTGGGAACACAATGGCACGTGTCCTTTGTGAGTGGATGAATGTGTGTGAGTGGTGGGAGGATGAAATGACAGCATTCCTTCAAAGACCACAGTTTCTGCAAGGCCTGACTAGAAATAAATATCTTTATTATTTGCCAGCAGTGAAGAAATGAAACGGTTTATTCCCTGAATACACAAATGTAAGTTGTTCAAAGAGCGCAGTTCACACAGTCTTGCTAGCTGGGAAGACACCAGGCAACACAGAATGGCAGGCTATGAGAGGCAGCCACTCAGGGGGCAGGGAAAGCAAGAAGGCTTGCCCAGCATGTCACCCTCACTCAACAAGAAATGCTACAGACGTAGGAGCCTGTGAAAGCACTGTCATGGCTAGGACTGGGAGCCTGATGACATTTGAGAAAAAGGGAAAAAAGGAGCAAGTAAGCGGTACTGCCTGGGAACTCCAAGGGCAGGGCAGTTCACCCCTGAGGCTTGCCTACTAGACATGGCAGGGGCAGATGACCTTAAATGGTTAATACTAAGTGTGGGAATTTTATAATTCGTTTTCTCAGCTTAGAGTTCCCTCTGTCTAAGCAGGACGAGGTTCTGTGCTGTCTTTCAAACTGTTACCCACAGGCATGCGCTTGGTGGGAGGGTTGGAAGAAGAACAGGAGGGCTTGAGGCTACGGGGAAAGTCCGGGTCAGCTTCCCAGAAGGACGTTCAGAGTCATATGGGTGATGACACTCACCTGCCAGCAGGAAGGTGATGAGGCAGGTCTCCTTAGGTAAATAGAGCTTGAGGCGAGAGCCACTGAAGACGTACTCCACCACGGCCTCGGAACGCCCTGCCCGTTGAAGAAAGGGCAGGAACTGCTTTGCTTTCTGGGTGTCCTGATGGAGAAAAGAAGGAAAGTCAGTGGAGAGCACTGGACACAAATAGATGGCCCTTTGTCTTTGGTTCAGGATATAAAGTCTAGAGGAAAGTAAGCAAGTAGCCACATAAGAATCTGTAATTTATGAAGATGTGAAACAGATGCGCTACTCATGTGACATTGTTAGAAGAAATATTGTTAAGCAACGGCTTCTAGAACATTCTTGTTGACCAATGCTTCCCTCTGCACAGTAACTAGTCACTCACTATGTAACTAAGTTAGGTGGGTGCTTGGGAACGGAGTTCAGAAAACTAATACTATCCTTCTGTGGCAGCTAACTGAACCTATAACTTTCTTAACAAAGAAAAAAAGATGTTCAGGCCTCGTCACACAGTACCTACAGTCCTAGACAAGCAGTCTATCTTCAGATTTAAACAGGCTGTATAAGACTCCAAGCTCAGCCAGGAGTGGTGACGCACGCCTGTAATCCCAGCACTGGGGAGGCAGAGGCAGATAGCTGTGAGTTCAAGGCCAGCCTAGTTTACAAAGCGAGTCCAGGACAGCCAAGGCTACACAAGAGAAACCCTGTCTCAGAAAAACAAAAACACAAAAACAAACAAACAAACAGACAAAAAAAAAAGCTCCAGCCTTCTCCAGACATGAGCCAACTATCTCAACTATTTCTGTTTCATTTGCATTCTCAGGGGTGGGGGTGGGGGTGGGGAGGCAGCAGGAGATAGTCTCCTACTCAGGGAATCTGTAACAGCAGGATGTGTATCTCTGTTTCATTTGCATTCTCGGTGTGTGTGTGTGTGTGTGTGTGTGTGTGTGTGTGTGTGTGTGTGTG
>OU015744.1:92110211-92121594 GCA_907169655.1 Acomys percivali
ACACACACACACACACACACACACACACACACACACACACACACACCATTAAAAGGGGGGTAAAGGAAGGGGCGGGTGTGGGGCAGGGTTGGAGGAAGGGGAGAAAGAGGAAGTGTGAGGAGTGAATATAGCCAAAGTACATGATATACCTGAAAGAAAATGTCCATCAAGTCTATCGCTTTGTACAACTAACATTTTGCCAACTGGAAAACTATCAATATGAACTTCTAAAAAAAGAAAAAACCATCCGGTCTGTGCTCTGAAAAGAGCTTACAACACTTAAAAAGGTAAAGGAAAAGGAGAGGGAGGGTTAACATACATCTTTCTGGTATGAAAGCACAGATGACTTTTATTTTCTCCTTTTCACCTGCTGGTAGATTCAGTTAAAACCAAAGTTTTTCTATGTAAGGAAAAATGTGCTCCTATTTATTATGAACATTCGAGACTAATTCAGCTTTGCTCAGATATGCTTACAAATCTGACGGGTCAGATAACTGTCCCTCCAGTTCTGGAGCCCTCTGCAGAGTCTTTATGTGTTGAGACAGGTATTTTTGATGTTGAACAGTCTGTAGAAGATGTGAAAACCTTCTTTGGAAGCTGATGTGGAATTTGCTCTATGATTCAATCAAAGGGCTCTAAGCAGGCTGCCTCCCAGTGCAGCTGACAAACTTAACAGTCCTTTACAGGAATGGAGCTTAACATAGATAATTATGGTTCAAAGTCAGAACAGTACAAAATAAACAAAGCTCACACCGCAGCCTGGTGTGAGAATTACAACAACAACAACAACAACAACAACAACAACAACGTGTTCCTAGTAAAGCAGCAGCACTCTGTAAAAGGCCGCAAAGCCACAGACTGGTAAGTGTGCCCAGGATTCCACACAGAAGCGGGAACGATTGTGGACGCGTACAAAGGAAGGAGCAACCCTGCAGAAACACATCTTTATGGTACTTATAATGTAGATCGTGGTGCCTGGAGGTTTTGAGCTCTTCCTGAGGCTGTATACAGTGCGTACTCCTAGCTCACCCTACAGCTTTACAATTCAAGCGTGGGTGTAAGCTACACGTGGACGATACGGATGACCTCTAGCTCATCAGTGGAGTCCTCACTGGCAGAATGCTGGGGCTGAGATGAGTTCTGGTCAAGTTAAGAGCAATGTGTTCAATCAAGGATCTCCTGTCTCACTTCCATCTCTCTCTCCACCAGTGCACTTAGAACTGTAGGCACCCCCAGAGCTTTCAGACATTCAGACTATACAGACACCATTAGCACATATACACATTGTTGGAAAGTGTGCTGGCTCTTCTGGTAATCCAGTCCGGTTGATTTCTAACTTCTGCTGCCATCGCCACCAGCACTCTGCTCCCTCTATCCTACACAAACTAAGATCATGGTGCTAAACTATAGTTTAGCAGTTCTCAAGTCTTCATCTCAACTAATGGTGAAGCAGCAGAGTTTATACAGTGACAGTTTTTTGACACTCTATCTCTTGGGCAACAAGCTTTTAAATTTCCATTGCCAGCAATTTGCTGGCTGCTCTATGACCTTTAAAACTGAGAAAAAGGCCAAGGCCTAGAGATTCCTTTCCTTACTGTGCTCCATGGAGCCAGTGGGATGGCTCAGGGGCCGAAATGCTTGTTTATCTGAGCCGGAATCTTGGAATTCATGGAAGGAGAGGCCTACTCCTGAGCCCTGTCCTCTGACCATTACCTGTAGGCTGTGCTGGTTGTTCACACACACAGATATCCCTGAAGTATTAAATTTTAAAAATTTAAAGACAGGTGTGGCAATGTGCATCCTTTCTTTTGTTTGTTTTTTTGAGATAGAGTTTCTCTGTGTAACAGTTCTGACTGTTCTAGACTCCCTTTGTAAACCAGCCTGGCCTTGAACTCATAGAGATCCACTTGCCTCTGACTCCTGAGTGCTGGGCTTAAAGGTGTGCGCCCCCACGGCCGGCTGGCAATGTGTCTCTTTGATCTCAGTGCTCTGGAAGCAGAGGCAGACGGGCATAACCCTGTAATTCCAGGCCAGCCTGGTCTATATTGCCAGTTCAAGCCAAACAGAGCTACATAATGAGACCCTGCCTCAAATAGATGATAGACAGACAGACAGACAGACAGACAGACAGATAATAAATACAGCATTGAAAAGCTAAGGGGGAGATGGTGAGATCACTCTGTGGGTAACTCAATTCCCAGAACCCACTGTTGAAGAGAACCAGCTCCCAAACTTTGACTTCTACATATATATAGCACGTATCTACAGTCACATACACTCTACATGCATAATAATAGTAAAATTGGATTTAATTTTAAAAAATATTTGAGGTGATTATGTAATATGCATCTATGCATCTAACAGTTTTAAATTAATGGGTCACGTGTGCCCCTAGTCTAGAGACCACAATGGCTCACGCATGCTTAACAGTAACATGTTTGGAAATTCCTAACTTTCTTCTCAAATGTACTCTGACAAACTTTGCCATATGGGAAAAGAACAGTTCGACCAAAGAGCTATTTGTGACAGTTAGCTGTATTGTTCCATGAAACCTGATCTAATTCTAATTCTCCTGCCCTGGCCCCTGACCATGCACCAGATTCTACTAGTACTTTCACTAATTTAGACTCTGCAGTTCCAGCCAGCACTCCCTTGCCAGGCAATCCTGAAGGAATTGTGGTCATTAGTCTATACTCTCACAGGACTCTGCTCAAATCTCCACTATAATTATATAACCAACTATGTGTGTCCATAAAGAATGCATCTGTCTGGCTTAACCCTCAATGTCCAGCACTATACCTGGCATTTAGAAAGCTCTTACTAAATATACACTGTTCGATCATTCATTTACTGACACCACACGAGAACTGCATGGGGGACGCCTAAGATGGCGTACATTCAGGGTTAAGAAAGAGGTGAAACAGTGGGAAAGAGCTTCAGGAGGAAGTGGTATGACTTGGAACTTGAATTGGAGGAGTTTGAAGTAGAAATACTACAGACGATGAGAGCTATCGCTTGCAGGGGACTTTCTGTGTGCTGGGCAGCATGCTGAGCATTTATTAACAGTCAACACAGATTTAGCCACTGACCTCTGCTGAGCTCTTGCTTTGTCAACTGTTCAGAATTCTCTGTATGTATTAATCATACAATTACATCACCATCTATGACAGCAAGTGCCACCATCACACCCGTTTTACAGATAGGAAAGCCAACAGAAACATTAACAATTTCTTCAGGTGACCAAGTAACAAGCGATGGAGTCCTAACTTGAGTTTCGCTGGCCTGAGGCTACAGCAGGTACTGTTTACACGGACGCCATCCTGGAAGCATGCAGTCTGCCTGTGGCGTCCCTTACGGGCTGCCTATCTGGATAACCAGTAGTAACTCTGAACTGGGAGCCAGCATTAGTTTCTTCCAAATACTAGTCCACCCCTGAAGTGCAATACTTGAGAAATCAAATCTAACCAAGGCACTATGAATAAGTATAAAAGTAATTCATTCCTCTTAGGGGTTTAGAAGCTAATAAGGAGAGTATCTTTAAACAACTCGAAAAGTTACCTATTTATCAACATTTACAAGATCACAGTAGTGGAATTACATAGATGATAAAGAAGGGCAGTCAGGGGCAGGGTGGGTGTAAAGGGGCCTAAACAAAAGGAGTTAGACGGCGTGGCCCTGAGGAGAGGAGAGACAGCACTCCAGACATGAGACGCCGCCTCTACTGTGATAAAGACTGAATATAATCTAAGTCCTTAATCGACTGTGCATCCAAGCACTTTGCAGCAGTACTCAAGAGAACACAGGCCTTTCTCCAAATTTAGAATCCTCACTAACAGCTTATGTACTCAGGACCTTCCAAATCCAATATTGTGTCAGAAATTCTATAATTTGCCCCTCAGAATAGCATTTTCTGCAGATTAGGGCTGTGTAACTACTGGGCATATCAAAGGTACCCTGAACTCTAACTCAAGAATAGCTGGACGTCAACATGAGTTCCCAAAATTCTGTGCAACACAGTCTGTAGGGAATATGTTGGAAACATGCTAAATAAAGGCTTAAAATACAAGCAAGCAGAATGTCTATGTTGGTAAAATGACTTTCTTTGAAATGTTTACATAAGCAATAGCCACAGGACAAAAATGAGTTCAATCTAGGGCTAAGCAGCCTGATAAAGCAGAGGTGAGGCAGGGCTGCCCAGGAGCGCTTCATGTGTTATCACATCACTGTGGACACGGGATACATCAGACAACCCAGGCCCACACCTTATAGCCCAGCAGCCAGGAACATGAGTGAACACCTTGAAAATACCAGTTACATGTGTTTGCTTATGCCATCCTGTGCTCATTTAAACAATCCTCACTCATGGAACAGAATCTCAGAGCAATATCCGGATGTTCAGAGAATGGGCAAAATGGGAAGGCTGTGAACCAGAGACAGCAGAGTCCATGTGTAGGAGCACTCCTCTTTGGAAGGAAATGGCCTTGGGTTCAGGAAAATGTCCCGGACTCTCTCAGTTTTCTGCTCCTTTCTTTGAACAAAAGCAAGGCTATAGCTTAGTTTACTGCAATGGGATTTAGGACTGTGTGCTGATGACTTCTTGTCAACTTGACCTAAGCCAGAGGCATCTAGGAAGAAGGACCCTGATAAGGAACTGGCCAACAGGTAAATTTGTGGGGGCCTATTTTAAATTGCTGGGAGTGAGGACAAGCCTCCTGGGGATTCCGCCACTGCTGGGTTGTGCTAGAACCAAAGACAAAAACTCAACCCCTAACTGGATTGAGCTGCGAGAAGCAAGACAGAAAGCAGCATCTCCCACTGTCTCCGCTTCGGTTCTGCCTCTAGTACTCCACGGCCCTTCATTAGATTCTAAGCTGACGATGAACTAAGGCCTCCTCCCTAGGTTGCTTTTGGTCATGGTATTTATCACATCTGTAGAAAGCAAACTTGGACAGATCCTGACACTATAGAGCTCATCCACGTGTATTCCTGTGTAAAGTCATAGTTAAACAGGAAGTCAGAGGGAGCATGGTCAAGTCTGTCTTCCTTGTAGTATAGATCGTATCTATAATATAATTCATGGCAAGAACACATCAAGATTTCTGAGTACAAAGGGATTAAAACGTCTTCTTCATAAGAGGCAACAAACAAGACCCCTGTATTTAACAGTAACCTACCTCCAGGCAAGTCACTTGTTCCAGCATTTCCTCAAGGTCTGAATCAGCAGACCTGGGATGCACTCAACCGACTGTCAAAATCCTGCTCTTTGCCTTCAACGTTCAGATTTCCTACACTCAATCTTAACAGCTGCAGTGCCTGGATTCTTCCCCCAACAAAAGCCTGCCAGTAAGTGCTAGGCACAGTGCAGCATGTCTATATTCCATCACTAAGGACAGAGGCAGGAGGATTCCACAATTCAAGCCAGCCTGGGCTACCAAGTGAGACCCTGTCTCAAATATCTAAAGGCTTGAGACAGCTCAGTAGTAGAATGCTTGGCTTTCTCTCTGATCTCTAGACCCCCACCTGCCAAATCCCTCAGTGAACAAAATGGCAGTCCAAACAAGGTATATGGAACCAGACATTTTGCAGATGAAAGAGATATTCATTTTAGAGCTTCAATTTAATCTATTTATTAATGAGGGGGAATATATTCAGAAAAGAGTAAGGAGCAGACATATATAGGACACTAGGAATGCTGAAGAAAACTTGCTAATTTTCACTTTATGAAAATATAGAGTAAAAAAGTCAAACTTGAACACATTTCTCTCACAGTGTGAGATCAGCTGTGTCTCTAAAAAACATGTCTTCAGGAATCACATGTATCACTATCAGCCCTTCACAAGCCATATTCTCGCTCTACAAAGGTACAAAACAGACCAAGAAAACTAACAAAGCAAAACTCAGAATCTCATCACCCCCAAGGAGCTTATAAGGCAGCACCCAGCGTTCTATTGGAAGTATACTCAGTAATCTTCCTGCTTATTTCAAAGTCTTGAACAATTTTCCTGATACCCAAAACTAAATAAAAGCCAGAGACCATGTCCTAAATTTGGTGCCCTACATTGTGCAAAGAACACAAAAGAAATACAACTCAGTCAAAAAATGTATTAAAACTCCCTAAGAAGTACTCGAACACAACCACCAGCGGCTGTAGTCAATGCTGAAATATAATCTTGGGAAAGTTGTCATGAAAACCATAAATGCTTCCTGATTTATTTGGAAGGGGAGAGCGATGTCTCTGCACTTCTGGAGAACGTAATGAGGGCTTTGAAACAAAGGAAGGATGGAAGGAACAGCATTCGTGTGGCTCTACAGGCCAACTCTCTGTCCTCCCGCAAACCAACAAAACAATGCTTCCACCGTGAGAATGAGGCAATGACTAATTCAAACGTTTGCCCACAATCAAGGTCTTCGTGATGACATCCAACTTTTCTACAGAGATAGTGAGGGTGGGATTCCAGGAGGGAAAGAGAAACGGAAGAAAAGGGGACAAAAAGAAAAGGGGACAGGGAAAAAAAAGCCTGGTGGTGGCGGCTGCGCATGCCTTTAGTCCCAGAACTGAGGAGGCAGAGGCAGAAGGATCTCTGTAAGTTCCAGACAGCCTGCTCTACAGAAAGTTCCATGACAGTCGGGGCTACATAGAAAAAAATTAAGGAACCAAGGAAAGACCGAGAAGCTAGACACAGTAGTGCACGCATATAGTCTCAGCAGTCTTGCTGAGGTAGGAGAACGGCAAGGCCAGTCTGAGCTACACAGTGAGCTCCTGTTTCAAAATAAAACAAAGTGCCTCAGACCTTCTCTGCAGCCTGGGAGAGTGCTAATCCAGCAGTCCCCTGCCATTAGAGATGCTGAGTGCTGCAGAGCTGTGGGGCGTGTTTTTGTGTGGAGACAATCCAAGTCAATTAGCTGCATACTGCAGCCCAACTGTTTCAAGAAAGGCAGAACTGAGAAGGCAGCATCTTCTCTCCAGTGTGCAAGAACCCGAGCCGTCAAACGAAGCCTAGGCACCAGAAAGCGGGGAGACTCCAACACTGCTACCGCCACAGCTTTGACCAAGGTACCAGCTTTGTTCATGGACTACAACATGCTTGCCCCAGACAGTGAACTACCTCTGCTTATGTTTGCCCTGGACAGCAAATACAGAGCCCAGCAGAATGGCTAATATGCAAACGTAGCTCTCACTCCAGGCAACTCCTCCAGGTCAGGGAAACCCACTAAGGAACACAGGCCTTGCACTTGGGCCATCTGTACAGTAATTTAGGCCCCAAGGCAACCAGGACATGCTTTGGGACTACAGCACAGTAAGAAAAGAATCTCACAAATAAAGTTCAAAGACTGAGACTTGTATCATTGTCAGTGCACAGAAAGAAAAGAAAGGCAGCTGAGTAGAACGCTAGAATCCTATGAGAGGAGGTTGGTGGGTCAAAAGACACGGCGGGGAAATGTAGCAAGCACAGGCCTAGCACAGAAGCCTGACACCGGCTGCTCTTTTACCGAGCCTATCAAGAAATTTCTTCTCTGCTCAATCTCTTTCAACATCAAAAAGTAGTTTTCATTTTTAGTTATTTACTTGTGCATGTGTGCGCCACAGTGTGAGTGTGGCCGTGAGAACACCTGACAGGAGTCATTTCTCCCCTTCCACAATGTGGATCAAGCTCAGGCCAGCAGCTTTGGCAGGAAGCGTCCTGCTGAGCGATCTTGCCGGCCCTCTTTTTAATATTTCTAAGTCCCAAAGAAGAATGCGTTATTTATTTTTTACTCTCTTATCAGGACTCAGGTTGTCTGTGGAGCTGGGGAAAGGCAACGCTCACAAAGGGCCCCGAGGCTACTTCAGAAAGGAAGACAAAGCAGCACTGCTCAAGTAAAAGATGCTGGGAACACCAGAAAAGTGAGGATGAAGCCTGCCCCGCCTACCTAGCTCCTGCTGTGATGGAGGACATCTATCTTTTGATATTTCCAAGTCAAGCCCTGCTGGCTCACTCTGGAAGCCTTCTTTCTATGGCGCACTTCACTCCAGGAGCAATAAGCCCACAGCGTCATTCCTCCAATCTTGTCCCCCAAAGCTAGCCCTTGCACCACTCCAGAATAAACTCACACATGACTTTATCTGTAATGCTGTGTGTCGCCAACATAATCAGTCATGGAGAGAGATGCTCAGAAGCAGTATGAAACCTAGGCAGGAAACAGTCACAAGTTGACAAGTGTCCAAGAGTGCATAGTGGTTCAGTGAGTAAGTAGTAATGAATTAGCAGATGAGTTATCAGCCACATAGCAAGAGACTTAGTTAAGGACGATCCCCATCCTGTCAATACCACAACACCTTTCGGATTACAGAAATACGATCCAACAGGCACGGGCTCCAGCCTCTTGTGATCACCAAACAGCTGACTCACAGACCACCCAATAATCCCACACAATCATTAAAACTCCTCATGCACCAGAGTAGAAAGACCAGGGATGACAAGAGAGGACACATGACTGAAGAGGGTATGGGCACAGACGCTGACCTCTCTTTGTGTTAGCAATCAACAACTCACCATCATTAAAATTTCCCAAGTATCAGAACAAAGAGACCAGAGATGACAGAGAGGAACTGTCAAACACACACCCCGACTCATTACAACTCCTCAGCGCAGATGGGAGAGGAAGAGATGGAGGCGGAGGAAGCAACGCATACTCGAAGCACTGGGTGCCCTGCAGGAGTGGGGAAACTTGTGCTTCACTTTGGAATCAGAACTGATTTGTGTCATGTACCAGAACAGCAGTTGGCCGTGCACCAGCCCATTTTATTCCCTGTTTTGTGCTCTGTATGTACAGGACATTGTGTTTACTGCAGAACAATAAACAAAACCATACACCTAAGATAAAGACCAGCCTTGTATGTGCCGACATGTAAAGTCTAACTTTTGCGTGCTAGCAAGGAGAGGAGGGGGAGGAGGAAAACAACTGTCCTCACGGAGAAGAGAGACCAGACGCATAAATGGAGCACTCGCCATAGAACTACTCTTCAAACCAAACGAGATCTAGAGTGGGGCCAGTCATGTTTGTGCCTGGATTTACTTTAGAGGCACCGTACTCTGAACAGATGCTAGATTACAGAACATGGCTAACTCTAACCCGGAAACCTCTTGTTTATGGGACAGTGTCTCACTCTGTAGCCTTGGCTGGCCTGGAACTTATGATGTAGCCCAGGCTGGCTAAACTCACTGGGTGATGCTCTTGCCTCTGCCAACTCACCAGCCATTTCTTTAGGACCTAAGTTACTGGCCCAGTACTTTTCTTCCTTAGAGATCACTCTGAATATAAGTACAAAGGATGCAGATGGGCCAACCTCTTACCAAAGTGTGGACAAACAGAGGTCTATCCAATTGATATCACACAGGTTATCTGCTTATATTACAAAAGACTCAACCTAGTGCTAAAGGTGCCTGATGTTCATCAACAAAGACCTGTTCTTAGAACAGCCCAACCAGTGCTTCATTTCCTAAGCAGTTCTTTCATCTCCCACTCCACGCCTAGATTCTCTCCCCGCCCCCCATGTCCCACCCCCTCCCCCTGCTGCACATGGCCGGTCAAGAAGCCATTGCTTTTGCTAAGTCTCCATATGAAAGTGCTCCAGTGCCTCCTACCCCTGGGCTGTGAAACTAGAAGCCAAGAGGAGAGACAGGAAGAATGGGTACAAACTTGATTTCTAAAGTGAGATGCAGTTAACCCTAGGACAGAACCACTGCTACTTCCTCAGGGTCATAACAGGAAGTCTTCTGCAGAGCACGTTTTATGAGTGTCTTTAGGAGACAAAGTGTGTACTTCCTCCTACCTTTTCTTCTCCAAGGATATGCACTGTGGTGGGAGGAGAGTGGAGGGAGGCATTATGCATAAATAACCATTCACAGTAAATTATTTTGGCAGCATAGTGCATATACTGTCAGCTCAACAAAATCTTCCATTTATCATGACCTAAAACTAAAAAGGAGAGTCAATCTGGAGCAGTGGGGGTTGGGGGGTCACAGCTGAAAATCTGAAAGGGATTAAGAAACTTTTATGAAGCTATTATGTAAGTGTACACACTACACTGTCATTACTGGGGGATCTATTTTCCATATTTTCCATCAGCGGCACACTGCTTGCCCATGACCTTTCATGCCCACCTGTCCCTCAGATGGCAAAATTGCCAGCATGCCCTAGGGAGCAGAAAACACATATATCTCACTTAAATGGCACAAGGGCACCCAGCCCATACTCGTATTTAACACTGTGATGGAGGGACAGGGAGGTGAGAAGGGGGAAAAGACAAACCTCCTCTATTACACAGGGCACAAAAAATTGCAGCCTTAGCTGAATAATTTGTGATCCAGGCAGACAAGGTCATATCTGACATCTATTTAAATTGAATAGCTTTTCACTCCCAGTCTTCCACCTGCTCAAGCTTTTCCTCTCTTATTTATGTGGTCACTGAGGGACATTTAACTGGCATTTATTTTTAAATAACTTAAGAGCAAACCAATTTTTCCAGACAGAAAAGAGAATAAAAACAGGTACAAAAATGAGCCCCAGTTTAAGGGTGAGTCGGTGGGTTAGGAACAGTAATATCAGCAATGATGACTATAAAGATGAAGGCAAGCTTGCACAAGCACCACTGTTAGCAACGATCGCAACCCAAGGGCTAAGAAACACAACAGAGGACCAGGGTCCGAGGTGGCACGTGAGAGGGAGACAGCACTCAGGATTTCTAACCCTGTCCTCCGAGCTCCTAAGAGGAAATCCACGGCAGCACACCTTTGCCCAACTAACTTCCTTCCAGCTTCACTGCCAGGGCAAAGCTGGAGCCAGGGCGCACACGTGAGCTGTTCCTCTGCTGATCTGGGAGGAGGTGTGGCTCATACTAGTGTGATTTACTAATTTTTTAAAATAGGTTTTTAGTTTTAAATTATATATTTTTTTCAAGGTTTAATTCAGCTCTGAAAAGGTCCTAGAGTGTGATTTTACATTCCCACGGGCAGAAGGTCCTCATGTAGAGGAGCTCCACTGCATTTTACAAAGCAAGTATTTATAACAGTTCCTTTCCCTGGAGCTGAACAGCCCCCAAACTGCCGTATGATTATAGTAACCTCTTCAGCAAAAGAACTACATGAGGGAAAAAATTGTTGACAATACTACTGCACATACCTATAGAAATTAATAACATGTATGCAAGAACAACTCGGCAGGCTATCATAGAGGAAACTGGCTGAATAGCAGCATGCAGGACGCATCATCCCTGTCAGCAACGAGCCTTCACAGAGGCGCCACAGACACTAGGGCTGAAAGGCCATTACCAGGAAGGTTCTTTTCTCAGGACTCCCCATCCCCCACCCTCCGCCACACACACACAGGGTTTCTCTGTGTA
>OU015744.1:92130630-92172411 GCA_907169655.1 Acomys percivali
TGTGTCATTGATTTCATTACTTCATTTTTAATGGTTCTCAGTAAATCCATCTCATGGATCCATGGTTCTTTTGTTTTGTTTTTCATGCAGGGTTTCTCTGTGTAGCCTTGGCTGTCCTGGAAAACTTGCTTTGTAGACCAGGCTGACCTTGAACTCACAGAGATCCACCTGCCTCTGCCTGCCAAGTGCTGGGATTAAAGGCGTGCGCCACCACCTCCCGGCCTCCTGGTTCAAATTTAATCAATCCCTTATTGCTAGATAGGTCCATGAAAAGAACACTTACATTACTACAAAGAAAGCCACAAGGAACAACTGTAAAACAAACTGGTGGGCAGGTGGTGAATTCTTTCTGTTGGCACAATGTTCTTGTGCCTGGGCCTAGGAGATGATTTTAAAGCACCTGCTTTTTAAGGTGGGAAATGAGAATGGGAGGAAATTTTATTAGCATGGAGGTTTAGGATGCAGTAATTATTGTGCAGCATCGTGCTATAGACTAATTAAATAGATTTTGGTCTCTCTGTGTGGTTATTTGGGCATAAGACTGGTTAAGGAGAAACTGCTGATATTACTAAAATAATAATTCAATATTAAATATTAATAATCCTTCAACACATTTCCTAAAAACTCTGAGGCATGGAACCACTGCTATGGCACAGAGTGAGGAGGAAGTAACGCATCTTTGGTGCTCCCCTTCCACAAGGACAGCAGACAGAACACACTGGGCTCTACAGACACTGTTGGTGAATAACAGACTCAAGTGATTCCTGTATGCAGCTCACTCTGCAATCTGTATCTTCGCTTTTGCAACTACTTACTTACTCATCTAAATCATCTCTGTATTTTGAACTCTTGAATTTATCACAATAAACTTGATAAAGTAAGTTGCTTAACAGACACAAGGCAGCAATAGAATATTTTTACATTGCTTTTTAAAAATTACATTGATTTATTTATTACACAGACAGATTGAAAGTTAGTTCTCTTCCCTCTTTTCATCTAGTGGGCCCCAGGGAATGGAAATCAGGTGCTCAGGCTCCGCAGTGAGCACCTCTACCCACTGAGCCATCTCTCCAGCCCAGTTATAGAAAAGCGCAATGTGTTCTTTGACTTGAGTGAAAAGCAACACATATTTAGCACAGGTTTCAGAAAATGATTTTCCAGTGTGAGCTATGCTGGCTTGAACCTGCTGGCATCCTCTGGAGGTTCAACGCTCTGAACTTGATGCAAAGGCAGGAGGAATGGGAAGTAATCCTTCTCAATGTCTGGATCCAAAGCAGGAGGGGGAGCAGAGGTGGCTTAAGATAAAACAGAAATGCACGAGGGAGGTTACTAGAAACTGAGATGCAAAGAAGCTCGCAAATGAAAGAAAGCTATGAAGTGGATTCACAAGCAGCTATACAATACCGCTCCTTGATGGATCAGTGTTTAATTACTCAAATTATCTGCCTTCTAAGAGATTTCCCAGGATTATAGCCAAGTAGGCTAGGGATACACCTAATGCAATCTCAGCTCTCAGGACCACTGTGCCACCTGGCATTGCAGAGGAGCTGAATCAAGCAAGCATCATGGCACTCCTGACTATTTCACGCCAGTGAAGAGCTGGTGAAGGCTACTCAGAACCAATAAGACTAAGGAGCCAACACTGTGCATGAAGGAGACCGGAGTCAAGAAGAAGAAAGGAGTCAGGCATGCAGAGAAGTGTAAGCCTGTCAGCTTTGTGCCTTGTTCTCTTTGCTTATAACCATGGTTACAACTGCTAAAGTAATGAAGATTAAATTTGCCATAAAAGGTCACGTAATGGGATTTGCTTTACAGTGGTCATGGATTGTTTACAGCTGTGTTCCTCAATCAGTTATCACCTCACCATTACAGTTTATTTCAGATTAAAATTATATTCACCATATGATGATCTTCAAATGCCTCAACACCCCTGGAAGCACCAAAAACTTAGCTAAGGACAGTGGGAAGGCCAACAGTAGACAAGCTCTCTGAAAAGACCAGCTGCACGCATTGAAGAATGGCGCCTGTGATCAGACGGCCCAGAAAGCAAGTCTGGAACAATGTCCGCTGAAGAAACACAATCAGCACAGCCTAATGATTGCAGGAAATATTATGTAAGATGTGCTCCTTACCAGCTTATTATCTGACCATGACTGGCAGAACTCTCCACAAACCTGGCACACCCAGGGGAGCAAACAAAGCGGATGGGCTCCAGCTTAGCCCCATTCCCCTGGGTCACCAGTGAGCTCTCACAGCTCACATCAGAACCGGGGTGGGGGTGGGGTGGGGAGGAAGAGATGAGGACGGAGGGAGTGAACAGACCCTCTTAATATCCTGAAGGAGAAAACTCATTGGAAATGGAGGCATTACACAGCTCTCCAGAAGTGGCCATTTGTGCTGCCTTAAATGCAGATTGATTACTGCTATTTGGATGTTGAGTGCATCATCTTTTCTGAAGAAAGGGAAAAAGCTATATTTCCCCACATTCAGCTGTGTCTTCAAATCACTTCCCCAAACCAGCTCTTTTAATGCATTTTCCTGTTACCACATCCACTGGCAATAGCTGATCTACCCTACTCCCCAACAGTGAACCACCTCCCCCAAAACCCCACCATGTGCGGAAGACAATTAGCAACCTCATGACTGTAACACTGAACGGCAGTCCAAAAATAGGGCGGTGGGGGGCATCTCCAGAGTTAAGAAGAATGGAAGCCAGAGGCTGTTTCAGAGAAAGGCCACTTTCCAGTTTCAGTGCTGGTTGCCAACCTGCCCTGGGATGAGGCAGTGCAGCTGGTGAAGAGGCCAGACAAGGATTCATCTACTTCTTTCCATGATGCTCAAGCGAAAAGCCAGAAGTGCCTTGGTGTTATGGAGTCTGTCCAGTCATCAGGGAAGAGAAAAGCTTCAGGTAAAAGCTGTTTTTAACACTGTTCAGTAGTTCCACTTTTATTCAAAGAGAATTTTCACTTGTTGAGGTCATTAGATTCAAAGTGAGAAATCTTGGTTTATTTAAAGCTGTACCATTAAACTACTGAGAAGGTAAGAACAGAGGCTGAACAGAAACGACGAATTTCAAGGAGACACTGTCATGGGAAAATTTAACAGAAATGAGAGATGGAATATAAAAAGATGTAAGGCAAGCAGTGCTAGTAATAAATAGGGTGAAAAAGGAAGGGCTGAGAAAACAGGCAAGAACGGAAAGGAAACAGAAAACACAGGAATACCTAGCAGTGCTACTCAAACTATTTAATGTGCATCCTTCTAGGATTGCATGCTTTGTAAAAAGCTGAGTCCATTCTCTTTTTTGTTGTTCACCATTATTATTTTCAATGCCTGTGATCCAGGATGTACTAAAATGAGGCAGAGAGAAAAAAGAGAGAGAATAAAGAGAAGAAATGAATGCAGGATAAAGCAGAGCTGAACAACTGCTCCTGAGAGCAAGATCTGCTTTCTTGGAGTTGTTGGTAGTTAACCCGTGTCATCTATACCTTGTGCACTAGTTGGTAGTTAACCCATGTCATCTATGCTTTGTGTACTAGTTGTAGTTAACCCGTGTCATCTATACCTTGCGTACTAGTTGGTAGCTAACCCATGTCATCTATACCTTGTGTACTAGTTGGTAGCTAACCCATGTCATCTATACCTTGTGTACTAGTTGGTTTTGTGTGTAACTAGACACAACCTAGAGTCATCAAAAAGAAAGGAGCCTCAGTTGAGGAGATGCCTCCATAAGATCCAGCTTAAGGCATTTTCTCCACTAGCGATGAGTACGGGAGGGCCCAGCCTATGGTGGGAGGTACCACCCCTGGGCTGGTGGTCCTGGGTTCTATAAGAAAGCAAGCCACAAGCAGCATCCTCCATGGCCTCTGCATCAGCTCCTGCCTCCAGGCTCCAGCCCTGCTTGAGTTCCTGTCCTGATTTCCACCAATGATGGACCATGATCTGGAAGTATAAACTGAATAAACCTTTTCCTTCCCAGCCTTCTTTCTGGTCATGGTATTTTGGTTGCAGAAATAGAAACCCTAGCTAGACATCTTTTGATAGGACATAGCAATTTTAACATTATAAATAGACAGATATTTGTAGGAAACACATTCAAATTCCATACTATAAAGTGATGAGACTTGCTATGTTTTCAGCTCAGCATCTTTATCAAATTGGAAATATGCCATACAAGTACATTGACTTCTTACATTTACCAAGTCATAATGTTTTACATTATTCATTCATTCATTCAGTGTGGACGGGGATCAGGGGAGAACTCTTGGGAGTCTGCTATTCAGTCTGTTGAGGCAGGGTGTTTCCTGTTACTGTTTCTGTGCTGTATAGCTGCACACTCCAGGCTAACTGGCCAGGAGCTTTGGGCGATTCTCCTGTTTCCATCTCCCATCTCAAGCAAGAGTGCTGGGGTTGCAGATGTCTCCATCACATCAGGTCTTCAAGCTTGTCCCAGCTAGAGCTTTTAACCTCTGCACCATCTCACTGGCTCTGTTTTGTCTTGGTTTTATGGTGTTGAAGACTGATCCTGTGCATCCTAGAAATGGGCTCTGTCACTACGCTACACCCTCTACCTCCTATTCTGTTCATGAAAGCAGCAAGCAGATGCTCGTACCGCTGAAGGTACAGCAAGGAGGACTTCATCTCTTTCCCTTCTGTGCTGAAAGGCATGACTTTTTACTACTTCTTCAAAGTCTACAGAAAACTTCCTTCTGTGCGAGAACAGCAGGAGAGTAGCTCTGACTGAGCACGTGTACAAGAGCACTTCTCTCCCAGGGGACCTGAAAACACTTCAGGACATGAAACATGCATTCATTAAGTGAGGCTATCAGTGTGTGGATACTGGCAAGCCCATTGTGGCCCCTAAGTCACCGCCAAGAGGCATCTGATGAGAGCTATATCTCTTATAATAATGCCACTGATACTGGCTTAGCAAAGGAAGGGTCATCTACAAGCATGCAGCCTTTGATGAGAGGCGGATAGAAATGCTCATACACTTTGCCAGCGTTTCGGGTAGAGAAGCCTACAATGGGGAGCACTGCCAATCACACTGGAAAAAGAAAGAGCCTGCCGCCTGTGGGGTTTGGAGACTGGAGATACAGAACTCAGCAAGACAGGAGCACTTGGTTTTTGTTGTTCTAAAGAGAGAGTTTGCTCAATCAGAAAAGTGAGTTCTTGAGGGAGCCATGCAGACAGAGAGAAGGGCATGTTTGTGCTTGTCTCTCAGAGACTAAGGACAGCACCAGTTTTCCAAGCTTGCAATGTGCCACAAAGAAACAATACACACAAGAAGGTGAGAGAACGCCTGCCCTTTTCTCATGGGATAGCACAAACTGCATTCCCTCTGTCCAGAGTGAATCTAAACTAGTTAAATCTGCCCAGGTGCTAGACTGCTCAATACAAGTGTTTCCCACAGTCAAGCTGGGCTATGAATGTTTTTTGAATATATACATCCAACCCTGAAATCACAAAATCTGAGATTAAAAACTGTCTTAAATGAATAAATACCCAACGTCTGTGTTTTTCTGCAGTAAGCTACACATTCTAATCCATTACAGAAATAATTTAAATGGTAGGTTGCAAACTATGTTTGGTAGTACACGCTTTTAATCCCAGCATTTGGGGGACAGAGCAGACAGGTGTGTGTGAATTTGAAACCAGCCTGGTCTACATAATGAGTTCCAGGTCAGCCAGGACTACACAGTAGGATGTCTCAAACCAACAGCAAACAGAACAAGACACTAAAGGGTCAGCTTTCTGGCTTTGTTTTGTTTGGCTTATTTTGTGAACTCCCTTTCCTCCCGTTTAAGATACGTAACTGCTGGGACATGCTGAAACAGGCATGTTTCAGTTTAGAATATTATAGTTCCAAAGAAAGCTGGGTAGCTACAGGAGAGAGAACACACATGGATGTTACTCCCCATTTGTACAGATGCAAAGAGAGCACGGCACCAGCCAGGCTTTGATCTGACTCCAGGCATTGCTGCAATGTGAATAGCATGTTCAACAAAAGCCCACATGGAAAGGTGGGTGTGGCTGCCCACGCTGTTACTGCACTCTGCAGATGGAAGCAGGCAGACCTCCACCCCTGACTGCCCTAGGGAGCCTGAAGCCTATGCTACAATGTCAACAAGAAAACACAGTAATGGCATCTCCCACGGGAATAAAAATTTCATGTTGGCCTTTACAAAATCAAACTGGATGTGTTACAGCAAATACAGGGGCTAGAATATGTGACATTTTCTAGCATTTTTCAGAAAAAAAAAATGACTGGGGGAGGGGCTTGGAAATTCTTCAAAAGGAGGCAAGGGGAAAGAATTTCCTCCACAAGTCAGGCACTCTGCCTAAAGCTGAGAACCCTCATCCAGACAGCACAGCAAACCAACTTGGGCATTTAACATTTGAACCATGCAGACAAGAACTGATCTGTGCTGCACCTTAGGGGCCCATCGGATGCCTCAAAAAAGGAAACAAATTCAAAGGTGTCACAGTGAACTAAGCGTCAGGTGCACCTAAATTCTTTTTGTAAAAATATTCCAAGGACAAGCAACTTGGATCTGTCAGACCCTGGGACAAAATCAAAGGCTCCTCAATGGAGCCCAGGAGGAAAACGGGCCTGAGAGCACTCCAGGAAATGCCAAAACCTTATCTTGCCTGGACACAAGGTAATGAGGGAGGAGGTGGCTGATGATGGACACCTGCGCTGGAAAGGATGGCTGCCTCTGGGGAATTAACAGGCTTATTTGTTCTTTAAACAAAGAGCTGTGGCTTCCTCTAGATGAGCCAGCCGTTGGAGACATAATGAGGGTTGTCCATAAGCAGACAGGCAGCTAAATAAAGGCTCCTCCAAGGGTCAGCAAGGCGAAGAGAGCGCAAAGGAGAGCATGTCTCAAGCAAGTAAGTCGGTGTGCAGGAACACCCCTTCATCTCACCTGGACTCTCAGCGAGTGCAAGTATCATTCCTTATCCTTCCGTGAGCTCCTATCAGATAAGCTGAGAAGGGCTGGCAGAGCACACCCCCTTGCAGAGGAAGTAGGAGCCGCAGAGCGAGGAGAAAGCTCATCAACTCTAGGCGGGCAGCATGGCTGACCCGAGAAGTCAGAGGAGTTAACAGGCTGCCCTTTTCCCCACAGCTTACAATGCTTCTCTAAAAGGATTAATGGCCAAGCAGTACACTGGAAAGTAAAGTCAATGCAAGAGCATGCTGTGCCACTGCCGATCCCACCAGTGATAACCAGAGAAAAGCAGGTAGCCAAGGTCAGGGGCGAGGAAATCTGTAGCCATCAACACCATTGTGGGAAGAAACTAATGACAACGACAGCCTCACACTGACCTGAGAGCTCAGAATGACTGACAGGAATGCAGCAGATGCTATTAATTTGGCCTTTGCTAACGCCTTAGATATAGTAGCTCAAGAAAATTTCCTTGGGAAATTAATTCAAATTGGCTTGGTTCAGTACACAATCACTGAAGATTAAAAAGTGGCTGAAGGAATGATAGACAAAAGACTGTCCATGTTATGAGAGACTTGGGGTCAACACCAAAGCTTTTCTTGTTGAGGGGTTCTATTCATGGCCCAGAAAAGGAGTAAACAACTTACTAATTAGATCTGCAGAGGACGCTAAGCTGCAAGGTAGAGAAACCTAACCGACTAGGGCGCCAGATCACACAGCAGAGTTCAACTGGAAACACAAAAGCTAATCCATCTAGGGGAAAACTGCCCTAAATCTCAGTAATATTCATCAGATCGGCAGGAGGTGGGACAGAGGCAGCATGCACAGCTCTGACAAGCTGTGAGTAAGTAACAGGCAAGGGTAGGGACAGAGGTGTCATGGGGGACTGAGGGTGAACTGAAGGCAAACATGGTTGGAGACAGAGACTGGCTTGATCATTTGCAAAACAAGTCCACTCTGCATGAGAAATCTTTGCAGTAGCTATAAAAGCACCACCACTGCCTGGCAGGAGCCCCTGACTCTCACTTCACCTGACTAGGGGTTAGCATGCTTAAGCCACCATCCTAGGGCTCACTGACAACAGTGGTCCAGTGGAAAATCCACTTGGGCTCCTCTTGGCTGTTTCTCTTAATCCTTTAAGGGCCCTATTACCTTCGGGTAGGCCTCCTGGCCTGTGGAAGTGGTTAATTTCTCTCTATTTACTCAACCAGCAACAGTGCAAGGACCCAAAAGCCAATTTTTCCACCATCAGTCTGAAAGCAATGGCTCAACACAATTATGCCTAGGCAAGGCAGCTCACTGCTTTAGCAAGCAAGCATCTTGTTACATTACTTCAGCACAAAATTTGCACTAAAGACGCTTGTTTTCTTCTTAAAACCTGAATGTCCCCCAAATTTCCTTATCTACGTATACTCATTAGACAACACTCGCAATAATCCTCACACTGTGGCTATTTCTAATAGTGTAATAAGAGCTGACTCTGGTTTCCTTTTCTTGAGCTCCTTAGCAAATTATGTCCAAGCCCAGCAGCCTGTTAGAATTAAGAGCTTCCTTGCAGCACTGTGAGCCCAGACCTGGAAATATGGTTATATATTCCACCGCTCTGCTTGGTGACGGTGACACTGTGAAAGCCTCACTTGTTCTTCAAGCAGTCATTGGATCAAATGGCCAAGCTGCCACCGGCCTACCCCAGGAGTTGCACAAGTGCGGAGAAAGTGTATTTCCTGAGGGGCCTGGCTGGTACAGTACTAAGAAAGGTGTATGCAATTTCCCATCATGGAGGGTTAGGCCGCTGTACTGACTCACCAGAAGGCAGGGCAGACCACCTATCTTTGAGAACTACCCCTTCTGAATCTATACCACATTACTAATGTATCACGATTATTTAAGACAGAGTCTACTTATAGCCAAGGCTGGCCTAGCATTTGCTGTGAAGCCCAGGCTGGAAATCAAGATCCTCTTGTCTCAACCTACCAAGTGCTGAAAAAACAGGCATAGAGAGTCTTACATTTTAGTGGCTACTGGCTACTAAGCATTATATCAAAGATCTGTAATGATTCATTACTAGGCAGGACAGTTGAGAACAGCCACAGGAAAGAATCAGGAAGGCCATACCAGGCTGACAGGTTGACTTCCCCGCTGACCTTCTGTATGACAGTCTGTAGGTATTTTACCAGGCAGGATGTGACGTGGTGTTAAAAGGGACATGGTAGGTATTAAGACAATGTTCTGGGCCAAAGAGTGAGAGAAATTATGTAAATGACAAGTTGTGAAGCCAAAATTAGGTCATGTGTGCCAACTCAAACCTTCTCTAATGGGATGCACAAACTTCCAGAATTATCAGGTCCTAAAGGCCACTGAAGAGCTACAGAGTGAGGCAAACCCATGCAACCACCCTGACACATGGGGATAGCTTGTGGGTCTACAGAAGGCTGAACCGCACACAACTGTTTAGCATTAGTTCAGCTCTTACTGGGTCTCAAGAAGTTTGAAAACCATGGAACGACCAGCACCACTGACCAAAGTCTCTTAGAACATGAGCCATGAGGAATGTCAGTGGCAAGAAACCCAACTGAGCACTACATTTCTCCTCTGGGTAACCAGCCACAGGATGAAGGACAAAAGGAAAATGTCACAGGGCTTCTCAAATGCTTTCCTGCCAGCTGTTAGAAGTGTTTGAAACCAAAACTCATTTCCTAATAAATGTTTTCATTTCCTTTGTACATGACAAAAGGTCTAGAGGTGATAAATGGGAGAGGATGGAAGAAAGG
Source organism: Acomys percivali (assembly GCA_907169655.1). NCBI lineage: Eukaryota > Metazoa > Chordata > Mammalia > Rodentia > Muridae > Acomys > Acomys percivali. The sequence continues at coordinate 92,140,352 of OU015744.1, forward strand.
GAGAGGGAAGGGAAGCAGGGGAGAGGGAAGGGAAGAGGGGGAGAGGGAAGGGAAGAGGGGGAGAGGGAAGGGAAGCAGGGGAGAGGGAAGGGAAGCAGGGGAGAGGAAAGGGAAGCAGGGGAGAGGGAAGGGAAGCAGGGGAGAGGGAAGGGAAGCAGGGGAGAGGGAAGGGAAGCAGGGGAGAGGGAAGGGAAGCAGGGGAGAGGGAAGGGAAGAGGGGGAGAGGGAAGGGAAGAGAGGGAGAGGGAAAGGAATGGGGGAGCCTCCGAAGGAAAGACAAAAAGCCAAATGCATTGCACACATGAGCCAGACTTTCCCAGCAGTCCCAGGGACAGCGATGATCATCATGAGGTGCTCACACCCATGCTTCCTTCCTTTTCTAATGTCAACACAGGGTGGCCACATTCTGTATGCTGCAGATTTGGAGAGGGGGGAGCCTAAGTGTACTTAATCACGGTTAAGCAGAAAGTTCAGAGGATGCTTTCTTGCCATCCACTGGTGAAAGCTGAAAGACAAAAATGATCCAGACTCTACCTGCATGTTGTTTCCAATCTACTCTGCTCAGGTAGAGGCATAGGTCTCAGTATGTTTAGCAATTTCTTGACTTACCTGGCCTCTGCAGCCAGCAACTCATCATAGTGTGAAGACCTCTGGTCATCGTCTTGCCGGTATCTGATCACCGTGGCTAGGCCCTTGCTGACAAGAGCCTCAGCAATGTTTCTGCAACAGAAAAGATAGGTCAGTGAACACTGGGGCTGCAGATGGGGCTCAGTCAACAGGAACAACATCAGTTAGCACCTGGAGGTCACAATGTGTTCCGGCAGCAGGAGGAAGAGGCTGAGGATGTTAAGCTGGAATCCAAATAAAACTGAGCAGCAAAGATCCCCAGCTCAGCACTTTTCTTGCTAGTGGCATCAGATGCTACATCAACCCGTACACAAAACCAGCAGCAGCTGACTGTAAGAAGCCTGCCTGCATTAGGCCAGGCTATTGCAGAACGGTATAAACAAGCTACCGCCCTCAAGAAAAATCTGCTATGAAATAACAGGCACACAGATAAAAAATGAGCACATAAAAGCACAACCTAAATTTCTCAGGCTCCTTCGCAGCCTTTATGGAACCTAAGGGATATCTAGGTGTACTTCCACAGTGTGACCAACACTGGTGCAACACGACACTCAGCATGCCTCTCTTCTCAGCGCTCACAGTAGATCTTCCACGTTAAGTGGGCTGGAGAAGAGCAGGGACAAAGTGGGGAGAGGGAAAAACAGAAAGGGGCGTTCTGGTGGAGGAAAACCAGGTGGGGCACAAACGCAGGAGGAGGAATAAAACCTGAGGTGATCAAATTTGGAACAACACTCCAACTGACAACAGACCTCAAATGAGAATTTGCCTTCAAGTAATTCTTGCGCACACTGTGCGCACTACAGACTGTGACATGCCCTTTTAAGTTGTGTCCAACCACTATCCTGACAATAGTGCATGGGGAACGGCACTCAAATGGCTAATGAAGCTCTTTTGATGGTTTCTCCCTAGCCTGAAAAGAGAACTTTGATATGAAAAGCCAACTGCAAAAAAACCAATAATAAAATGTCAATATCAAATGGTGGAAAGTAAGAGACGGTACCACTGAGGGGGAGTGGTGGTTATGTCTTTCTTTGTGTCTGTCATTACTGCACCAAAGGCCCCACTCACACCATCTGGTTCGCTGCCCTTTAGGGAGAGGGTACAGTAAGCAATAGGCTACTGTGCCATATGCTATGATTTAGTACTGCTTGAAAATGGAGTTAACTCTTAGCTCACTGGTGATCCTCAGCAAGTGACAGGGTAGGGATGCTGGCAGCTCCACTAGGCCTTGTCTGTTTAAACCAGGAAGGAGTCTATCCACCTAAACCTAGGAGAACAGACTTTTCAGAGAAGCAGCACAAAATATGGTGGTAAAGGGAGAGATGCTGTGGCTGATTCTGTTCTCATTATATGCCCCTCTGCTGCCTGTTTATCTACTGCCAGCGCGATATTAATATCTCCACACCGCCATGGAATTAGCACTTCTTAAAATCCACTCCCACAAAGAGGCTGCTCTGCTGGCCACCGTCTCCTGAGTCCCTGCAGAAGCGTGCTGGCAAACGCTGTCATTATCACAGAGTTGTGCTTGGCAGCACAGAGAGAGCAACAGCCCCAAATCAGCAGACGTAGATGTTGACTCATGGTGAGGATTTTCACTAAGGTTGTCACCGAGGAGCCCTATGAGGGCAGGAGAATGGCTACACCCACCAAAGCACCATCAAGCTAGAAGGCTAGGGAGTGGCTCACAAGACAACTCCACTTTTGACAGGTTGAGATATCTTGGTGATTTTAAATACCAAGAGAATAAAGAAAAGTTTGTTGCTGCATTGTGAATTACGGAGCATTGACATTTTATAGTCAATGCATGAGGTCTAGAGGAGAAAGCAGCAATGGCAGAGCAAGCAAGAAATTTTCATAAAAACAAGCTTTGATATGAAAATCTGGAGAATACTAAGCAAAACAGTGCAAGTGTTTAATGATTCACGCCCATTAATGCACTCAAATTAATTCCCAGAATTACTGAGTACCTGCCAGCCCAACAGAGACCTTGGGTACAATCCTCCCCCTTATCATCCTTGCCCTCCTCATCCCATCAGCAAATGTTTACAAACCAATTTAAGCCTGCCACTAGACTTCCTGAGGCCTCGGATTCCCAATTCACTCCACAGCCTGCCCACTACTTTCCTTTCCCCTCCCCCTAAAGCTCTGCAGCTCTTAGCATTTCCTAATTACGGATTTTCCCTGAAGGAACAGTTGCCAGTGCTCAGGAATAGGAGAGTAAAAACACAGGAAATAATAACAATCTCATTACCGAGTATTTACTACATTCTAGGCATGTGAAAGTCACATGTCTTGGTGATAAAGCATCAGAAGGCATCATATAATAACAGTGCATTATAATAATAGCTATTAACTCACTGTTGATCTGCCTTGGCAATGTGCTCTGAGCGCACAGGCTCCTAGCTATCTTGCACAGCACTTTGCACAAGGTAGAGAATGAAAAAAAAATTTTTTTTGGGGGGGGGGGAGGTGGAATTAGCTTATGTAGAATTTTTTAAAAATTAAGGGGAAAAATTACAGCAAGTTAGTTTGTTTTAAAACATCCAGAAAATTGAGATACTCTTTAAAGCATAAGAAAATCTCCTAGTCATTTTGTAAATACAGTGCTGGAATTCTAAAAGGATTTCCCTAGCCAAGCTTGCCTAGCACTGAAAAAAAGGACAAGAGGCTTTACAGGCTTTCTCTACTTTGTCTGTCTATTTTCCATGACCTGAGACCACAACTAGGGAAAATGAGAGCCAGCACAAGCAGAATTAGTCTAGATCTAGCACTTGATTGTCTGGTTTATTTCTTCTGGCTGCTAACAAAAGGCTAGGAAGATTTTTCTCCTGGCAAAAGATGGCTAGAACCTAACATGAGTGCATTGATCAGGTGCCCAAGTAAGTAAAAAAGAAAGCATTAAACCATATTCCGTGACATTATATCGCTTTCTTGACTGTGTCAGTAATTCTACCACAATTACATCGCTGGCGCAATGGCTAATTGACAACCAGCATATAACAACAGACCTAACAGGGCATTGGCTGTCTGACATTACATCATCTCTCTGCATTGGCCAGAAAGAGCATTAATGTTGGGATTGAAATGCTTTTCCAAACTAAAGGAGACATTAAGGGCTCTATTAACCACAAACTGTTGCTATAAGGCAGCATCAGGTGTTCGCAGAAAACACATGGCACAGGGTCAGGCACAGGCTTCCTCACCGTGCCTACAAGAGTACCTATCCGTTCTCCACACAGCAAGCAGGTTACAGCAAGCCTAGCTTCCCTCTAGAAGGCAGTTTCAGGCCATCAGATCCTATATTCTACAAACGTGGACAAAGGTGCATTACCCATGAAAAGGGAGTAAGAATCTTTTTGTTTTGTTTTGTTTTGTTTTCTGAGACAGGGTTTCTCTGTGTAGCCTTAGCTGTCCTAGAACTTGCTCTGTAGACCAGGCTGAAAAATAAAATAAAATTTTAATTACAGGAGGCTCTAAGCATGAGAATATTTTTGTCTACTTTTTCTATTGCCTCCCTAGACTTCAATATTGAAAATACTCATGCATTTTTATGTGTAGCAATTTTGGACTGCAGCTGACCACAGATAGTGTAGGTAAAGATGGGTGATGTAACTCAGAATCAAGAGCGCCGTTGAGGTTCTGTATCTCTTTAAAATGGAACCATCTCTGTCTTTGACAGCATGGAGTGGGGTTGTATCTGTTTTGTTTTGGAGACAGTCCCTCTGTGTATTCCTTGGTTAGCCTGGGATTCACAGAGATCTGTTGGTGAATCCCAGGCTAACCAAGGCTTGAGCCCCCAGGCCCAGGAGAATCAGTAGTTTTGAAAGAGGCCAATTGTTTTGCCTTTTCTGTTTCTTTGTAAGGAGACAAGTGGTGTGGTAATGCACTGGTGATGTTACATTTGACCCCTTGGTTAGAACAGCAGCTGACAGGAGTCTGTACTGTGAGGCTGCTCTTCCTCTCTGGATTAACAGGCAGTTTGTGAAAGAAGCACTGTCAACTATATAATTTTATCCCTCATCAAACTCCCAAGTTATTAACTGAGTTAGTTCTCTGTCAGCTCATAGGCTCTCGTTCTATACAGTTATAATCTGCTGCTACTGCTCTTTGTTTTGGTATTAAACTGCTCCCAACTTGGAAATAAGGGTGCCCTGGCTTCAGTCCCCCACTGATGTCTGAGCATCTCCTCTCCGTTAGCATGACATGTTTCAGGCTCATGGTATGTATCTTACCTAGTTCTGGGATTAGCATTTATCGAAAGAGTCCACTCTTACAATCTATTATTTCCACATACATTTATTGAAAACCATAAGTGGCAGACATGAGAGCAACATGGTTCTTGGCTCTCTGACCACAGCCCTACTACTGTGCCCTGAAATCCATCATTTTGTTTTGTTTGCTTTTCAGGCCAGGTTATGTTTCCCATCAGCCACTACTAGCCAATAACAGCCCAGTAGAGAGACCTTAAGGCTGTTTAACCACTGAGAGACATGGGACTCCTCTGACACTTAACTTGGACTTGAGAACTTTCCTACCTCTAACAGAATGCCTAGAACTGGATAATTTACAAAGAAAAGACAGGTATTTGGCTCCTACTCTTGGATGCTAAGAAGCCTAAGACCTCGGTGCTTGTATCTGTCAAGGCCCGTCATGCTGAAATCAGCATACAGTGCTAAGTGAGCACTTTCAAAGAGCTCACTGTGCTGATAATTAACTGGTCCAAGAAAACTGTTACTCTCTTCACAAAGACTCTGCCTTCTGAGCCAATCGCCTCTTCTTAGGCCCTGTTTAACAAAACTGTTGTGTTGGAAAGGCAACAAGTAAATTTAGAAGGATACACCGAAACCACAGCAAAGATTCACCATCAGACTTGAGAAACTGTCCTTCGCACTGCCCCAGTTTGGACTCTTCTTCCCAACCTTCCATCCCCTCCCTTCTCCACGGAAGGCTTTTCGGGTCGCACAGCCTCTCACAGCTTCCTTCTCATTCTCCCCCAGAAGACACTTCAGGTTCCTCCCTGGCATCTACCTCTTGGAGAAGCCGCCCCAATACAAAATGATGTGACACAAGTGCCCGTACGGCGTTCCTCCTTTCCGTGCCTGTGACTCTTCCTTCAGTGTGCCTGTCCTCAGGGTCTACATTCCTGAACGGAACCAAGCTTGTGTCACTTCGGTCACCTCCTACCGAGCTGCTGGCCGGGCACTAAGGCTTTGGCTCTGAGCTACCTTCCTACATGGCTGTGTGCACCTGCCATACACTCCGCCCATGTACAAATTCTATAACCTCCCATTGGGCCTTGATACTTCAAGTCAGGCTCTCCCGTGAGCAGCTGTGCCTCCTCTGAGCTCCTAGTACCTCCAGGTGAAATTGCTTCCATTTGTCTACAAACACCAACCACCACTAACTTTTCAGAGCTAAATTATGAAAAGACAGAGAGTATCTCAATAATGCTCTTACTTCATGAGTTAGCGATTAGACATGACACATTTACCCGTCTGATTATTGTCACAGTCAATGCTAATGCATATTCATCAGAGAGAGTTAAAAGAAAACTCTCCGTATACGCACGCATATACTTCCCTCACGCAGACATTGCGCAACTTCCATAACTCAGTGCCTAGAAGCAGAGCTAACCAAAAATACTTAACATGATAAATAGAACCTAGGTCAAATGGATAAAGATCTTAAGAGTGGGCAGAAGAATAACGTCTCGTCTCTGCAGGCCCACCCCCTTCACTCTCCATCTGAAAAGGCTAACAGATAACTCAGTGCTCCAGGCTCTCAGATTTTTATCTAGGTCCTTTGAGCTTAATACTTTTCCACTTAAAAACCATCTGCATTTTATCAGTTACTGAGGTGCCCATGGAGATTATAAAAGGAGAATATTTTCCTTAAGGCAAACTCATGTGGGCACATACTCAGAATAAAGCAAACCCACAAAGAAATGCTTTTGCAGTATATCTCAAGGAAACGGAAAGGAAAGGACTGCACGGTAATTCAAGCTCAGGATGTTCAGCACAGGCACTTCGTGTATCTCAAGGGTATGTATACTTGCACACACTCGCCACACACCTTTACAGTAATTCCAGGACTTGACGGTCAAACCTCACGCACAAATGCATTTCCTGCTTGTACACCATGAGAGGTGAGGCACACAGCGGAGGCTTCCACCACCTACACCGCTAACGGCTACACCAGCATGATGCTGGAAGACAGCAGCGACTTCTTTTCTGCACGCTGACTATACTTCTGCTGCAAGTGAAGGCATTCTCACAAGTGCTGGGCTACAGACTCCCCTCAGAGCTCCATAAAAATCGTTGGTCTTACTTCTTTCTCATCAGCTGTTCAGACACGTGCTACAGTGGACCTGATCTACACCAGAGTCTATCTATAGAGTGCTTATGGCTGCCTTTGCAACTCAACTGAGGCAGTACGGAAGCAAAGGTTCAATGAAGAAATTCATTGAAAGATTCAAGGAGACAGATCAGAAGACTCCTGGGGACATATGGAGAATGGGGGCTTTCTGACTATCAGTTACTGCTCTTCAAGCTGTGGCAAAATACCTGAGCACGGCTCCTTCAGGCTGATGGTGTGAGGGTGTGAGTCTGTGTGGCAGCAGGAGGATGACACCGCTGCTCACACTGCATTCCAGAATCGAGATGTAGAGAGATGAACGCTGATGCGCACCTTGCTTCCGTTCTGTCCCATGTCCATGGGAAGGTGCTGGCCACATTCAGCGTAGGTCTTTCCTGCCCAGTCACACCTTTCTGGAAGCACCCTGAGACACAGTCAGAGATGTCCTTCCATGGCTATCTTAAGTCCCATAAAGCTGGTAATGAAGATTAACCCTGACACTATTCCAAATGCCTAATGGCGTACAGCCCCTCAAACCAGGCTCCATAAAGATCTTCTGTTCACACAAAGACCTCTAGCATTCATATTCTTAGAGGCAGGAACCCAGCACTTTAGGCTGGTGACAGACTTGGCTTCTCAAAGCTTGGGGAAAAATATGTCTATAAAGGAAAGAGCAAAATTTCAGCACAAGACAGACTGAAAGAAACAATGGACAAGGAAGAAAAATCTTTAGTGGGTATTTTCCAACCAGACCTAAAAAAAGGAACAAAGTCGCAGGATGTGACAGATAGCGTTTTAAAGCTAATAGGATCACCTTTCCAAAGACTCCCTCGCACATTTCCATAACAATGTCTTTGGTCTCCCAGTTTCTACTGGCTGAATGGCTCCCTGCCCAACCCTTTTCCTACCCTAGACAGTCAGGTGCAGCTCTCACACAACCAAGCAGCATGTGCAGACAGGAAGCTTTGTTTCAGAAACATCAATAATTGGGAACATTTGAGGTGGTCCATATCTTTTATAGATTTTTCTAAGTTCTCTCCCTCGACCGTATCTTAAAAAACAAAACCAAAACAAACAAACAAACAAAAAGAAAACCAAAACCAAACCAAACCAAAACAAAAAACTTTCCTCCTTAAATTTATGTAGTTCTAAAACTGATTCAATTTGATATTTAAATCTTTGCCATTTAACAAGTCTCGCCTTCAGGGAAGTCAGAGATATCTCGACAGTGCTAGAGACTCTCTGAGCATTCACAATACAGACTGGAACAAGAGGGACAGCTCAATGCTTCTGTGTCCCTTTGTCAGCTGCGGTCCTGAGGGTGAAGTGGGAGGGGAACCAGAAACCTATCTGAGGCAGAATGAAGGACAGTGAGGCTTGAGGAAAAGCAGCCTCACCAGGGGTTCTGAGTGCCTAGTGTGTGTCTGACAACCCAGCTGCAACTAAATGACCATGAAGCGTAGCATGGCTCACAAAGAGCCTGATTTCAAACACATGGACAGAGCCGGGCGTGGTGGTGCACGCCTTTAATCCCAGCACTCAGGAGGCAGAGGCAGGCGGATCACTGTGAGTTCGAGGCCAGCCTGGTCTACAAAGCGAGTCCAAGACAGCCAAGGCTACACAGAGAGACCCTGTCTTGAAAAAACAAAACAAAAACATCAAACACATGAACAGGCCAGCATGATAGTTAGAACTGAGTCTAGTGGCTTATAACCAGAGCATGCAGGAGGCTAAGGCAAGCAGGAAATACAGATGAGACCTTACCCTCACTGCCAAGAGCTATAAAAGCGCACGTGAGCGCGCGCGCGCGCGCGCGCGCACGCACGCACACACAAACCTAGAAATTCAAATACCATGATTATGGCCAAGTGTGGTGATGCACGCCTGTAATACCGGCACTCAGAAGACAGAGGCAGGAGGGAACAACACGCTTCAGGCCAGCCAGAGCTACACACTGAGAACCCATCTCTAGAAGTGAAACAACCAACAAAGAAACAAGAGAAACTCCTAGGAACAATGATTATGTGTATTAATAGGTCAAAATCACTTCTCCTCATGGGGAAGTGCACTTCCAAAGAAGCAAAACATCTGGGAAAGTTAGAACAACGATGTGGCTGGAATGTAAGCTGTAATAAAATGACACCCATCTTCAAACAGCTAGTATTTTTCTCTGCTCTTTAACCATCAGAGTAAAAAGAGAAAAGATCACAGGGAAGGGAATGAAAACGATGGAGACTGGTATGAGTGGACTCAGTCAGGCTTAGGAACTCGACAGATGCAGTTAGAAACCAAAGTCTATCCATATATAAAAGGACTGGTGAAAATACTTCTGAGTAAAGGTAGGAAGTCAAAGGTAAAATGGGAAAGAGGTTAAAAAAACAAAACAAAACAAAAACCAACAACAAACAAACAAAACCCTCCGTGAATACTGCTGCCTCACAGGTAGGTAACCATTCAATTGCTGCAGTACATATCCACTGAAATTTCATTATTAATCACTTAATAATGATTAAACTTAAATACTAGGCTTATCTGGGTGTGGTGGTGCATGCCTGTAATCTCAGCACTAGGGAGGCGGATTGCTGAATGTTCAAAGCCAGCCTGGTCTATAAAGTGAGCCCAGGACAGCTAAAGGAACCCTGTCTCGAAAAACCAACCAACCAACCAACCAAAAACAAAACAAAACAAAACAACAACAACAAAACTAGGCTTGCATTCAGAGGCCATGCTCTACTGAGTTCCAATAGCAATCTTCAGACTGGGAAGAAAAGAGATAAAACGAAAGAGATGCAGGTTCCCACCTTCTAAAAATCAAGTGGCAAGAGATGCTGCTTCACATTCGCCCTGCAAAATAGTGAATTTTATATGCTAGTGTATGCATGAACCAAACTCACTACCTATTCCACGCGTGCTCCACCGACCACGGTGAGCATGTCACGCCTGGTCTCCTGAGCGAACAACCGATGGGAGAACAAGATGAAGAGTTATACACTTAACAGCTAGGCCCTTCATACATCTGCCTGGTGGAGACTGTAGCTCTGAAAAGATGGGTCATAATGGGTTAGTAAAGAGGGGAAGAAGTTCCCCTCAGTGCGCAGACGATCTTATTCTGCCCCAGGGTTTCTGCAGGGCTGTCATCTTATCACCATCTCTTATTTAACAGACTCACTTTTCTGCAGTACCCTGGTTATGGCTTTATGAGACAAGTGTAACTAGTACCCTACTTGTCACGCCAGCTCCCCTGCAAATACTAGGGCCCTTCCAAGTTGGCCAAACACCTGAGGAAGTGAGGAAAACGACAAATGTGGCTCAAGTGTCCTCACACTTGAGCATATTAAGCAGCAGTAAGACAGACAACACCCATCTTCAAGCACCATTCTCCTCTATCTCCAACCATCACAGTAAAGCGGAATAAAATGAAGGCATAAAACCAAGCACGGGCTTGCCTGACTCTTCTTTTTCTCCTATGACAGAGAAACTGTGATAGTGACCACAGGCTTGTTTCATGGAAGAAATGGATGTCTTTCCTTGGAGACAATAGGTGCCTCCTAAATAACATGAACAAAAAATATTAGAAGTGGCACTTAAAAATTGTTTGTGTGTGTGTGTGTGTGTGTGTGTGTGTGTGTGTGCGCGCGCGCGCGCGCACGTGCAAGTGCACACACTCGCAAGTCCCTGTGCATGGGCACTGCATGTGATGGTGGATGCCTGCAGAAAGCCAGAGGCCTCAGATCTCCCTGGAGCTGGAATTATAGGTGCTTCTGAGCCTCCTGAAGTGAGTGCTGGAAACAGAACTGGGGCTCTTCTGGAAGAGTAGCAAATGCTCTTAACTGCTGCACCATCTCACCAGCCCTTAGATCTAGCTTAAAAAAAAAAAAAAGAAAAGAAAAGGAAAAAGTAAATGGTCTAAAAAACACGTGCCTCAAACTCAGCCAAATCAGTCTACTCATTGCTAAATATGCCATGCATTCACATTTCCAACTATTTGCAGGACATGTGAATTTGCGTGATTCATCATCACATAAAACTCAGCATTTCAAAAATAAAACAGTTTCCTAGATTAAAAACTCTGCTGAATTGTACCAAATCACCTCCTCTGTCCACACAGGACTGCCACTGCTGATTCCAGAAGAGAATCTCTGGCTTCAGACCTCCTTCTTTCTCTCGTGAATGTCTTCTTTCTCCTCAGCCCAGCTGAGGGCTCCACTGTCTTGTCTAAGGTCTGCACAGCACCCCCTGCCTGTTTCTCCTGCAGTGTTAAGCCGTGGTAATACTGGCAGCCTAGCTGTTTAGAGCACTCAGATGGCACGCTCTCCCCATTCTCAAGCTCGGCACCAGCAGCACCGCGATGGAGCGCACGCTCGGAGGGTCTCTCGACACAGAGACAGGCATGAACTTCCTGTACCTGAAGTGATGTTGGTGAGAACAAAGGAAGTATGAGAAGGAAAAGTCAACCAGGGCAACGGGGAGAGGAAGAGAGGCAGAAAAGGAGAAAAGACAAGGGATCCAGGGCGGCTAGGAAGACTGGTCTTTATTGAGTCCTAGTCTAAATAGCCACAGGATTCTGAGGACACTGGAAGAGAACACAAGTAGAAATGTGGAGACTCTTACAAGCAATGCAAGTAGAAAGGTGGCATTTTAGTAAGACAAAGACCATGTAGAGCCCCTCACCCAGCACCTAATCTGTCAGTGTCTGATGACACAGCTTATAGTCACTGAAAGATTGTTGGAGCTGTAGCAGACATCTGCGGGAGCTACTATAGGACTATCATTTTAACACACAGTATCTTGCTTCAGATTTCTACGTATATAGAGTCAGACATGCCTTTTGTTTCCCCAAAGAGTAAATCCTTTCAGATTTGCAGCATGAAATCCTACTGTAAGTGGCAGAGCTGCAACCAGAAGCCAAATCTTCCGATTCTAAATCTAGTGTCTTTCTCACTCAACAGTGCCACACAGAACAAGCAGGAGACTATTATTCTACAGCTTGGCCTTTGCAGACTTCTCTAGCCCTTCTCCAGGAAGCTCCTTCCAGCTTTCCGGTGTTCACCCATGCAGTGCACTTCTTGGCCACTCCCAGACCTGGCACCCACCCATTCCCTGTGCTCTGTGGTGGTGCACACACTTAGCACTTATCCGTAGTTGTTATGTGTTATTGTCTTCCTTGCTGAACACATCTTGTCAAATCACCTAGATTGTATTCCCTACTGGTCTTTGGAGAGTCGCACACTTAGTAGGCACTCAATAAATATTTATTGGGTAGCAGATTGATTTCACTCACTGAGTTCCCAGGGGGTCCTGTGGGCTGTCAGATGAAAACAAAGTAATAACTGACTGAGTCATAGAATTTTTTTCAGCAAAAAGAGCCCACAGAGATAAACTAATCCAAACGCTTCCATATAGAGATGAAGACAGACCCAGAGATAAACTCAGAAAAATTGTAAGCAAGTTGTTTAAGGGAAAACCAAGAGAGACACCATCACAGTGGGCACCTAAGAGCCCTCTGGGTCTTAGGCCATTTCCCTTTATTATATTGCTGTCCTTTTAACATTCTATAAAACAGGAATAAATATAATGTGCTCACAAACTAAGATGCCCTTAATGCATTAAAAATATATCATCACATTAAAAATAATCTACTCATGTTCAGATTATAAATTTGACCACTGTAATACTAATAAGCCGGGTAAAATAGGTATTAGACATTTAATTAAATAACTGCCTGCCAATAGGAGACTCAAAGAACCTATCTGAGGGATGAATGATTTGAAAATGACTGCTGTCTTCTCTTGGTCCCTGAATACATATTCCAACACAAAGCAGAAACACTCCCGGGCAACACCTCAAAGCTTCCTTCATCTTGTACTCCCTCTGCTCCTCCACCCTTTGAGAAGTGGTGTTTCACAACAGATCACTGTTGGCTCCGGGGCGCACCTCAGTGATGGAGCACATGCTCAGAAGGCATAAGGGACTGGAACTGCTTTAGAGAAAGAGAAATGCAGCGTGACAAGTGTGGACTTAGGTTCGAGGGGAAAACTCCTGCCTTCTCTCGGATCCTGCAGACTCTCCTGCAGCCTGGTCAGGCTCACGCCAGGCTCTTTCTTTTGCTGACCACCACCCGGTTCTTGACTCAGATTCTGACTAGCTGGGTATAAAATGGCATTGAAATGTGTCTGAAAGCTAACAAATGTCACCTTCCTTCAAGGTGGTAATGTTCCACATCCCATTGAAGAAGATCATCAGTGCACATTCTTGCTCTTATTCCTGTCAGAAAAGTCATTTTGACAGTGACAGATTGAAGGGACAGTTAGAATTTCACCACAGTAACTTGGCCCTGCAGCTGCATCCAGTGAAGCTGGGCAGGCTATTTTGGTCAGGCTTCTTCTAATCACAGCCACTCTGATGAACCCTGCTTCTTGGCACTGTTTTGCCACCATCTACTCTAGTCTTAGTTCTGCCTTCCCATAACTCCCCTCCCCAGCTCCGCTATAGAACAGGCAGAATTGTCACTTTTCTTTGCATCCAGCATCATCTTAACGGACTTCACAGACTCTGACATCATTCCTAAGAGTTTAACAACAAAAGGCTTGACCCAGCCTGGTGGCAGCGGCCATTATCCCAGGGCCTTGCTACTCAAAAGCCTGAGGATGCAGGAAGATGACACGTTCCTGCCTGTGCGTTCAAGGCCAGCCTGAGCAAATTAGTGAGTCTCTGTTTCAAAATAGATTAAAGGGGGGGGGGGGGGGGGGCTCGGTGCAGACGTAGTTCAGTGATAAGAGTGTTTGCCTAGCATATGAAGCCTCAGGGCTCAATCCTTAGTACCATGGCTCTCCGCCTATGGGGGTGTGTGTGGGGGGAGGGTTGCCTGAGACCATCAGAAAACATTTACATTACCATTCATAACAATACTAAAATTACAATTATCAAGTAGCAACAAAAATAATTTTATGGCTGGGGGGTCGTCACAACATGAGAAACTGTACTAAAGAGCCACAGCATTAGGAAGGTTGAGAACCACTGCCTCAGTACAGCTAATTAAACAAGTAAGTAGTATGAAGTACATGGGCCACACTTTCCTTAACAAGTCACAAGGGAGCTCAGGCCCAGGGTGACAGGCAAGTGACATCTGATAGGCCCAGCAGTGCTTTTTCTACTCCAGTTGAGTCCCACACTCCCTGCTGTGGTGGTGGTGGTGGGGTGGTGGTGGTGGTGGTGGTGGTGGTGGTGGTGGTCGTGGTTCAGGGCAGGTAGCTGGAGTAGAGGGAGAGAGTCTGTTCTTCTGTCACCTCAGCACCCCTCATGGTGTGCGAAACATCTAAACATGAGAAATGCTGTTTGCACCCTCAAGCATCCTGTGACCCAACAGTTCCAGCCACCCTGCTAAGCAAATGAAAGCGAATGAAAAACAGCAATGAAAGGCAGACATCTCTGCTGACACCACTCTAGGTAAAGAATCTAAGTGCAGTGCAGCTATATCCATGAACAGCATATTAAAGTGTAGAGTACATGGGAAAGGATTATTGTAAAGTAAAAAAGAGAGCCAAAGGGTCAATTACAGAGGTTTATAAGGAGAAACGAGTAGGGTAAATATGAAGAAGCTACTTTGCTGCTACTTATAAACACAAATTATGCCCCAACGACATTCACCTTAATGGATTGCACACTCCTTACCAGCTAAACAAGCCTGTAGCTGTGGGTACCGAAGGGAAAAAAAAAATACCCCATTGCAGCTTTGCGTCTGTCATTAAAGCCATGCAAGAAACCAACTTTCTCAAAGACATTTTACAGTATGACAAACTGTTTTGCCTTTAAAGGGCAGCCTAATACAAATAAACGAAGAGGGAGAACACAGAGAAACAGACGCATATGGTGACACACAGCGGGAACACTTGTCCTTCCACTGGAAGGCCTGTGTAGGGCTCTCCTTCTCACCTCCCAGGGCATCAGGGCATCCAGAGCTCGTCCCAAACACAGCAAAGCACAGAGGACTGGGGGCTCTTACACACATTTTCTCTGGCTCTGTGTGCTTAAGCCTGTGCCAGCTTCCATAACCCGAAGATGAGAAAGTATATCTAGATGCCTACAAAACACTTTCTAGCTCACATATTGTTGATTTGTTTTTTAAACATGAACTAGGATTTACTGATCAATGGTCATGGAATATACATTCAATGTACATTGTCAGCGTAACCATCTTATAATACTCGGTGATAACATTCAAGGATAACCAGACTGTGTGTCATTTCAAAGGGTATTTAACATGACTTAGGGATTATACACTTAGGTTGTGGAACATTGTGGAAGCACTAGGAATTCCCCCTAGGCTCCCATTAGAGACTCCGCAGCTCCTATCTGCTGTGCACACACCGTGCTGGTAAAAGGTGCTTAGCAGAGTCATGAGAAAATATTGATTCCTCACCCCCCTGCTAATACACAACATATCATCCAAGCTCTCTGTAGTGTAATAAAGCAGAGAAGATGAGCACGTGGCAAAGGGGATGGTGTAACAAGCCTCACTGGGGAAACGGACACCGGACCATCAGGACTCCTTCCTCACTGGCTCACTTTTACCGTGGCTAATCATCTTTTTTCATCTGTAACTGACTGAGCTCATTAGCAACAATGTGTTCAAGGAATGGATTAAAAAGAGGAGCGCTGGCTTGAATGGAACCGATACCTAACAGTACTGGTCCCTATTTGATGCGCCCGCACTGTGTACTATGTAAACTAGGATACTTAAGACATACAGCAGCACTGAGAATGCTGAAAATCAAACTTATCTTCACATTCACACAGCTTGACAAGTAATATGTTGGCCTATTAGCTTATATTGGAAAATGTAAGTAGCAACAGTACGTGAATAAAACCATCATGCGATGCTTCTTAAGTGATGCCTCTGAGCCTGACACTATATGGAGGACCACGGGGGATACTAGAACCAGACAACTTCATCACCAGAACTGGGAAAAGTCAGTTTCCTGTTTAACAAATCCAGACAATCCTGTCCTTTTATTTGAAATGGACTGAAATGAAGACATTAAAATTTTTTTTTAAAAATCAAGAGAATAACTTAGACTAGAATTTGGGTCTCACATCATAAAATCATACATACAGACCAGAAAAAGCCAACAGGAATAAATACTAATGCCAGCCATGACTTAGATGGATTTCAAGAGTATAATCTTAAATGAACAAAGTCCACCTTAAAGGATGATTTTTTATATATATATTTTCATTTACATAAGGATAATTTACAAAAGTATGGCAAGAAAAAGCAAAATTAAAGAGTCAGAATGAAGGGAGGAGAAAGGATACAAAGGGCAACATAGGGAGGTTTTTATGATGACTGGGTACTTTTCTACCTTGATGTTACTGTATGTGAACTGACAAATGATAAATGGCACCAAAATATAAATGTAAGTGTATAAACATCAATGCTCACTTCCTGGTTTTGATACTATACCATATGATACACTATACTATGTGGTATGCAGCCACTGGTGGAAATGGGTGAAGGGCACATGACTATGCTTGATGTTTTTTAGCCCATCTATAATTACTACAAAACCAGGTTTTAAAAACATCAATAGAATTTGTACTTAAAAAAAAAAAAAAAAAAAAACAGATAAAGGGAAATCACTGAAAGGCCTATGAAACTTATATTGTTTGTTACTTTCCTTCTCTACCTCAGCAATACAGCTGTTGCCCACCCAAACGCTGCAGTGCAGATTCCCACAAACCCCGACTTGCCTGCATCTGGCTCTCACACTGCCTCTGCACTACTTCTTACGTCACCTCCCACTCCGGTCAGGTAATCTTGTCACTGAGACTGTGCTGGACAGCCTGCTGAAAATGTCACCTGCCCCATCCTGCCACATTTCTTTCACCTCCTCTTAGCTTTATTTTTCTCTGCAGTACTTTTTAGCATCAATGTTTTCATTATGTCTTTACTCACTTCCCCACTGGAAATATTGTCAGCTTTAAAAAAGTAAAAATGATATCTCTGAACTACATTCACCGCTTTATTTCCAGTGCCAAGAGATGAGCTTGGCAACATCATCATGTACTAAATGATCTACTGATTAAAAAAAAACAAAAACAAAAAACCTAAACTAAACAACAGAAATAAAGTGATGACTATGTCATATGCTTGTAGTATATAAGAAATCGGTACATGTTGGGGATGGCATGTAAACAGAGTTATAATGTGCTCACATTAGGAATAGAAATTTCACATTTCAATCTGGCCTTAATTAGAGAAACCTAAGAAAAGGTGCTTATGTTTCCAGTCCTATTCTGCTACTCTATCGCACCGAGGAGACAGACTTGGCAGACCTCAGGGTCCCAGACAGGACTAAGGTTCTAAATGATGCCACGAAAGGCAAAGCCTGTCCTCATTTCAGGCTTACCGTAGCTGAGTCTAGGGATAATGAGGTAGGCCATGGGGAACTATGGAAAGAATCTGAGCATATATTAACTCAAAACACTCTGCAGAGTAACATATGTATTATGTAATCAGTAAAGGGAGAGGTCTGTGATTGAGGGCTACGAGCCTTATCACGAGTAAGCAGAGAGGTGGGAGTGTGCGCAAAATGGCCAGTTCTGAGTTTGGGTTGGCACAGGACCCGGGCATATTTTTTCTTAGCAGTGTGCTGAGTGATGAGCAAGTTACCAGGTAGGTGGAATGCAGACTCTAGACAGAGCACACCAGCAGAACACCAGCGAGTCTCTTTTCGTGGCTCGGTTTCCTTGCTCAGAAATGATGGATGAGAACAGGAAAATGATAAACGTAACACAAAGAGACAAACACGGGGCAGACCACAGATCTGCATAATCCCAAGGGCACTGGCGTGATGAATGGAGACCCTGAAGCTGGGAGATAACAATCAGAGTTGTTCAAAGAGAAAATTACAATAGTCAAGCAGAAAATGGATCGAAGAAGAGTAAAAGCAGAAAGCAAAAGGGCCAGTATCCACTGCTCTGCTGTTTCATGCAGACGGGCAGAAGGAACAGGAAGAGTGACTTGAGCTCAGCAGGCTGCAATCTGGAAGTAAGCAAGGAAGAGCAGAAGGAATGCGTCTGAGCTGCACCCTGTGGGAGTGACGGCCCCAGTGAGGAGGAAGAGGAAGAGGACACCTCAGCTGGTGAGGGAATGGTGGCGCCATCAGTAGGAAGGAAACCATCCGAGGAAGGGAAGGAGCCCTGAAGCTCATGTGCAACCTAACAGGTGCTGTCTAGTCAGCGCTGAGTGTGTCAGTGGAAATGCAGGCAGGAAGACCTGGGCTAGAGACGAGGGATCTGCCGCATGTGGACGGAACTGAGACAGGACGGAGGTTCATGGAGACGGGTGGAGGTAAGGAGAGGAATGAGAACAACAGCCTAGAAAGAAACACTTGTTTTGTTTTTTGAGACAGGGTTTCTCTGTTATTGGCTGTCCTAGACTCACTTTGTAGACCTTGTAGGCCTTGAACTTACAGCGATCCGCCTGCCTACCAAGTGCTGGCATTAAAAGTATGTGCCACCACACGTGGCCTAAGAAACACCTGATTAGGAGCACTCAGGGTTAGGGTTAGGGTTAGGGTTAGGGTTAGGGTTAGGGTTAGGGTTAGGAGGTCAAAGGCGCAGAAACAACACCAGAAAAGTGGCTAAGAGAGAGGGTCAATTTCCAGTGGTAAAATTTGATGCACGCAGACCCAGGAAGGATCAGCTCTCCCAAGAACTACCAGAGAGCAATGCAGCTATGAGCCTTGAAGCCTTTCCACACAGCCATTTGATGATGGTGGTGATGATTCTACTCTGCCAGGATCCCTAGACCTACCTGAGCTTCCGCTGTGTCACATTAGCAGCCTGAGTTCCTGACATGTGAGTCCTTGGTGGACATGTCCCTGCAGCACCTGAGGTCCCCATCATGGTGGAGCCCAACTCCTCCTCCCCTTAAAACTTACTCTGTGGAAGAAGGCAGCAGGGTGCACTAGCATGATTCCTTGTGATGGTCCTGTGCTCACAGTGTACCCTGGGTAAACTTCAGTTGCCTTTATTTTTAGTTATAAATATCTCTTAACAGAAAGAAAGAAAGAAAGAAAGAAAGAAAGAAAGAAAGAAAGAAAGAAAGAAAGAAGGAAGCAGTAAAGACATCCTGTGAGTTCCAGGCCAGCCTACTGGTCTACAGAGCGAGTTCCAGGTCAGCCACAGTTACACAGAGAAACCCTGTCTTGGGGAAAAAACAAAACAAAACAACAACAACAACAAAAACGCACCCTCTCCAACATCCAAAACCCAAAGAGCCAAAGAACAGCTTTAAGCATTACCCTCAAAGATCATTTCAGGAGACTGAGGCAGGAGATTCACAGATTCGAGGCCAGCCTGAGCTACACAGGGAGCTTGTTTTAGCAAAACCAATAATTAAATGAGCAAATAAAATGGGATTAGTAATGGTGCCAAGTCCCCCCAAAAGACTAGATTCTAGAACACAGATGGTAGAAAACAGTGTGGAAAGAGGAGTGTGAAATCTGAGTGGTAGCAAAGAGAAAGTAAAAAATTTACTGTGAGAGAAGCAGGATGTCCCTGTCAAATCTGTATTTCCTCCATAAAGCAAGAGATGAGACTGGTGGCAGCAAAGAAGATGTGACAGTAGAGGGTTTGGTTGGTATTATTGTGAAAGCCTCAAATGGTGGTTACAGTAAAGCAGAAGCATAAAACCAGCACTTATGGGGAATTAACTAGCAGCACCACACAGAACTAGAAAGGGGCAAGGCTTATGGTGTCAAGGATTTATCTAGAAGAGTACTGTGTTCACATGGATCTGACTTGTCGAATGTGCAGAATGGAACGGTGACAGAAAAGAACTGGTGACATAATACTTAGTCGCATAAGTAACAAACAAAGACTGTTTTCCAGAAAAGCTTGCCCATCACAACAGCAGGATCAAATTGTTCCTGGATGGAGCCAAAGCTACAAATGGGCAAACTCATAGCGTTTATAGACTCCTTGATCTCAAATGCGTTGAACTCAATTTACCAATCTAAACTGTTTACAACTCATCCCACCAGTCCATTACATTGCAAAGAGCATGCCTAGATAAAGCGCAGCTGTACAGGCAGCAGCCGTGGGCTCTGCCTGCTGTCCGTCCAGCCACAGTGCCGCAGAAATGTCCTTCTTTACATGCCCCTCTTCTTCCCAAGTGCAAAACAGGAAAGAAAAAACAAAAACAAGAAACCAACCAACCAACCAACCAACCAACCAACCAACCAAACAAGCGAAAAACTGACAGGAAGAAGGAAAGATCATTTGGAAGGAGAAGAGCTAGCCGTGAGGACTGTGTAACCTGGGTGGCAGCACATTGTCTGAGGTGTGCGCTGATACGCTGCACAGGTGGTTTGGATGCCACATTTCAGGTTGAGCATGTTGGCCTTGAGATGAGAGCAGCACACACAAGTGGAAATGGGAAGCAGGTGTGTGTTACGCGGAACAAAGAGAAATAAAAGGCAGGTGCTCGGCAGCACACAAAAGGGTAAGTGGAGCCGTGATTTAACAGAGTACACCAGGGAAACCATTTGCAGAGGGAAAAGCTGTAGCATCAGACCTGACCCCTTGGAGAACATAAAGCCCAAGAATTTGCCCATTGTTATTATTATTTTAAATCTTGAATCAAAGGCACAGAGAATGTGTCCTGCTTTTTCTCTTCTCTCTGATAAAATATTTTTGATATCTGTTTGGCATCTTTCTTTGAAGAGAAACTCTGTAATTACATAATGCTCGTTTAATCAAACACTACAAGTATGGGCCTTCTTAATCTAACAAAACAGAAAAATCCCACCTCATATTCCTTATAGAGAGGAGAAAAAAAAAAAGTCCTAAAACTTAGAAAGAGCTAGAACCAAGAACACGTAGACAGTGAGTGCGTGTGTCCTCAGTGGGACAGAGTGGCGGTGTCCCGTCTCTGACTGCTGGTCAGGCACGAGCTCACTTCCCGCACACCGACTGAACAGTGCCTTGCAGGTGACTTTTCTCTATCATATTTAACAGAATTGTTACAGCAGATTGTCTAATCTCTTACATTTAATAAATACACATGGCTGTCCACCCACACCTCATCAAAACTGGTCTCTCAACTCTGCTGGGGACGGGTTTGATCTGGAACTGACTCCTCCGTATCTTGCATTAGAATCGAGCACAGGCAAACCAAGTTTGCCAATGGAAAACTTTCCTTCTGTGTTTGACCCAGAGCTGGACCCATGAAGCTGTTATCCGAAATACATCAGAAAAGGAACATGCTGAAAATAAAGAAGAAATTATCCCTACTAGACCAGCAAAACTTACTGTGCACAAAGGTATGGAACTTTACCAAAACCTTCAACGGTATACAATAAAAGAAAAGGCAAAACACTACCAACTCAGTTCCCAAGAGAAACAAACAGGAGAAAGGCCCTAAAGGGGGATAGTGAAAATCAGGTGAGCAGGGACAGGACCTAACAAGGCAGATTCCATGTTGACACATTCAAGCGTTCTGCTTACAACGTACCGGGTGGCATGAACAAAGCGCAAGGAAATAGATACAAGAGAAACAAGCCCGAGCTTGTGGGACCACAGAACCAGAGAACATCGTCCCGAGGAAGAGAGTGGGTGCTAGCCAGCCTGGTTCTAACCAGCCATTTCCTTACAAGCTGAGCTTCTGGTCAGGTCAAGAGAAGAGACCACAAGAAAATGCACTTTCATACAGAGCAATTCCAGATGTCTTAAAACAAAAACCTGGGTGAAGTTTCTTGTTCATCCTGAAATATTTCCCTATTATGTTTACTAATCTACAATTAAGTCTTATTTAAGCCACTGCATTCAGCTTGACTTATGCTCACACCTGCGTCTGTGATAGAAGAGTCCGTAGCACCAGCATGGAGTTTTCTTTCAGTTTCTCTCCCTACAAAATGATCTGCAGGTGTATGGTCACATCTCCACAAGTCCCCAAACAGTGGCTGGCAAACATGGGCCCGCTGCTATAATCACAGTTTAATGGGGCACAGCCATGTCCCATTTATTTGTGTACTGACTGTGGCAGAAGTGAATAGGTATACTGGAGACCATGTGGCTCTCAGAGCTGAAAGTGCTTACTATTATGGAAAGTGTGCCAGCTTCTATCTTACGGCACTGCTCTTCACACTCACCCTTAAGAGGTTACTTCCAGAACACCAGTCTTACAATTAGGAGGCCACACCTCAAGAATGACTGAGAGAGCGCATGCTTCAAGTAACTTTCAGATAGTACCTCTGAGGCCGTCTTCAATGCAACTGAAGAAGTGCTCTGAAACATAGCAGCCTCTATTAAAAACCCTTGGGATAAAGGTGACTTCCACTCTCCTGAAATAATTTTCTGAGGGAGCAAAAAGAACCTGGCATTTATCCAAGGCATTAACACTTTGGCCAAAGACACCGCGGTAAATAAGCACGCACTTCTCTTCCAAAGAACACTCACTGTGTTTCCATTAGGAGGAAAGAGAGGAACCAGCACCGTCCTCTCTGCTTTTAGCCGCAGCGGGAGCTCCAGAGAGAAGCTGTGGGGATCACTGGACTTGCTGTGCAGCGTTACCTCCTGAAGCTTCTCTGAGGGAAAAATGAACGACTGACTATATTTAGACCCTGCCTGGCACATAGGAAGCCTAGTGTGTGCTGGGGAATCGCTGCTGCTGCTGTTAATTTTCATTATTATTAATACTGTCTTGGTTGTGTTGCTCCTGCTGGATCCAATGGTCCTATGTCCTGTCTGTGGGTACGGAGGGTGGGGTGCAGGGCAGGGCGAAGGGGTGACAGACGTACACTGCACAGTCTTGGAAGCAGCTTCCAACTGTAAAATTCTATCAATTAGATGAAAGGAGTCAAAGACAGACATCATGGTGCATGTTCTCAAACACGGCACCTTCAGCGGGGGATGACGAGGCAAGCCCCGACTTCACAAGGCCAGAGAGCTGACTGGGAGATGAAGCTGTCAGAACAGATTCCTGTTTCAAATCCAACGGTCCTGGGAAGAGGTCACCCTGAGCTGATAGAGATATCATGGTCACCCCTTTGCAGCAGAGCACGGCTGGGAAGTACACCCATCCATCCGCAGCACCGTCAATCACACACACCACTGCAGAGGCAAGATTCACGGCTCCAGCAACAGTCCAGTGTTATCCAATATGCATGAAATCAAACTTTTCATCATTTCCAGTGGTCAAAGGCCAGTGAGTGTTAAATCCCAGAATACCAGGATTAATGAAGGAGTCATTAAAGAGCCAGCATTAAATCACGTCTGTGGCCAATGCTGAGAGTGATGTCTGCAATACATTACAAGGCTGATTAAAAAGAAACAAGCTCCAATTTAGAAATGAATTACCTGATCTTTTTAAAACAGGTTGGACAGCTATCACAGCAATTTTGTTATAACAAGAGGAAGAGACACTGGGCAAAAGAAGTTACGTCAGTAATGGGGGATCATCATCCTAAAATCACTGGGCAAATAACTTCTAAGAGACATATTAACAGTGTCATAAGAGTTCTAGAAAATTGTCCAAATTTTACTGCTCCCTTTGACTTTTGTAATTCTGGGGCTGCAGGTCACTAGCACCTTATGCCCAGGAAACACAGGCTTACGTGCAGTACATTTTAGAATAATGAGAATGTGGTTACAGATCTGCAACCCCTGCTTTTTTAGTAGACTCTATAAACGGAGCCATTCTTCACTGGAGGCTTTCCGAGTCACCATGAAGAACAAGACAGAACTTCTGCCCAGTGAATAAAACCAAGGTAAGCTGTAGGTAGGGCTGAGAAGGAGGGCTGTAACATGCTGACCCTCACAAACCATCTTCAAATCCACAGTGAACAACAAATGGTAGACATCATCTGTCTATACATAACAGTTACCAAACTGGGGGTAAAAAAAAAAAAAAAAAAAAAAAAAAAAATCACAGTCCAACAGAACTCTTACTGTTTTAGGTACCATTTTACACGCAGTCATTTATTCTCAGACATGCTCTGGATAAGGTACTGAAAATACTGTGAATTCAAAGGATTCAAACAAAAATTGGGAATACATTCAGTCCTCTATATATGTAGCTTCCACACCTATGTAATCAACCAACTACAGGTCAAAACTATTTAAAAAAGAATCTTGTTTATATTGCTTGCCATTATTCCTTCAAAAATACAATGTAACAATTACTTACACAGCGGACATCGTATTAGATATCATATACAGTCTAGAGAAGATGGAGTACATGGGGTTATACGTGCAGGCTGTATGTAAACACTGACCACTTATGGATCCTGTAGTCAGTCCCCTGTGGACACTGAGGGACAACTGTGCTGTGCTTGACAATCAATCCTCTTTGCTGACTGTTAAGAACGAGACTACATCTCTCTTGAACAGACACCCTGAAGGTCTCAAACACCTCTAAGGCCAAGCGATCTAATTCTGAAGGCTTGTGTTGTATCACCATAAATGGAGCTCAAAATATTTAACATTCTGGCCCTGGATAGTTGGTTCTATCTATCCTGCCTATGCTGGCTGAAAGGAAGACCTTTGTGTAAAGAGGAGCACATGACAGAAAGCGGCAAGGGTTATACATGGAGTTATAACTAGAAGGGCATCAACATAAAAGAGCAAGTCTACTCCAGGATATTAGTATGGATTGAAGGCTGCCAAATAATCAGGCTTTAGTCATCAAAACACACATTATTAATTTCAGACACATCGGTCTATCCCCAAACACAACACAATAACTATTCTTCTTGGCTATTTTACCGTTGGCTTAAAATAGAGTGAGGCCCACAAATGGTATTGACTGAGCCTGATACAGGGATAAGTGGCCCTTGAATTTGAAAGGTGTTTATTATTTGGAGATGCAGTTTGGACTAATTATCAACAGTGGCAACAAATGAGGTTAAGACCAATACAACCTGAGAGTTTCTGTTGAGGAGGGAATTTTACAATGCTACATTGATCACTGGCCACCCTAAGTAAGTAAGTAAATCTGAATCTGATGACCAGTCAAAAATAGGATTAAAAGGAACCATACAGGCCTAATCAAACTCACTACACTCTTGAGGCACGCCACTGCTCTCTCAGGAGAGCATCTGCTAGGGCCATCTTGGCAGCTAATGGCAACGAGGTTATAGAGGCAAAGGTGACCTGCGCCTTTCATCCCAATGCTTCAGCAGGCAGATAGATCCCAGGCCAGCCAGAGCTGGTTAGTTAGAGCCCCTCCTGAGCAAAAGCCAAAACAGAACAAAACAACGACATCACTAGGAGATAGGTAACTGCTTGGGAGAGTCTGAGTGCAGTCTTGGGTAGGTACCTTGCACAGACCTGTACATCCTGGCTCTAAAGTGAGACAGTCACTTTATGGCTAAGGGACAGGGTATGGCCGGTTATCTGGAAATCCTGGCTAGATGCTAACACCACTGGGAAACCCACTCCATGGCTGCTGCTTCTCTCACCCCCAATACAGCAGCAGTGAACACAGCCCCGCTGTCAGTCATAGACGGCCGGGAGGGAGTGCATGAAGGAGGCAGAGCACTAGAGTTCCATCACACTTCCCTGAGCCGGAAGCAGAGCTGGGAACAGCCTCCAGCAGCTCAGCCCCTACTGCTCTGCCACCCTGTGCGTTCTACAGAGGAGTAGGAGAAAGGAACAGAAGCATAAAAGGCTACGCTTAGACACCGCAAGTGATGGAACAGGCGGCTATCTGCAAGGGTTTCCATTCATCTTGCTACCTACAACTCGGCTGGGGCCTGACCTGTGAGGACAGGAAGATGCTGGTTTGGGAGGCTTCTGCTTCTTCTACAGGCTTCCTCTGTCACTGAAACCACCATGTAAAACTGAATGGCAGCTCTGCTCCAGACCCAAAAAGCAAAAACCCACAGGCGTGAAATCACTATTTCTAAAACCCCAAGCCTTAGTACTTAATTTTAATTGGGGGCACGTTCCATCGGGTTTTCCAAGTGTCCCACTGAAATCTAAATAAGCTTTGTGAAAAACAGTAGAATCTCTCTTTTAGAAAAAAAAAGCATATATACTCAATTAGTCAATAGATGAAAGGCCAAGAATGACTGAGCACAATCTACCCCGCCCCGCCCTAAAATCATAAAGTTGCCAGTGCACCTGATCTTCAGAAAGTCATAGTACCCAAGCAGTACAGATAGGAACAGACCACATGCCATCAATTGTTCAGAAACAGCAAAGCATTCCCGATGCTGCTATTTAGGTTGTAAGAAAGTAAGGGAGTCAGTTGTGATAGCAACCACGGGGAAGGTCCTTATCTTCACAGCAGAACTTGCCAGCTGCCATGCTGCAGTTCCTAGGCGGCTGAAGTGACAAGAGCCCCCTCCAAAATGCACCCATCGCTCAGGGCAGGGGAGGGTATGTCTCTGCCTCTCTGAAGAACAGAGACAAATAACTCATGGCCATTATGACAAAACCAGGCCTACGTATCCAGTTTATTATTAGCCTGGCATTAAACACCACTTAAAAACAAAACAAAACCACCCGCCCACACAAACACATACCCCAAGATGGAAAATTACACAATGGCATCTGGAATGATCTGCTCTGACAGAGAAGGCAGAACCAGCCAGGCCTAGCAATGTCCAAATGGGGATGGGACAAGCCCAAGAGTCTCTTCCACATTCCTGATAGTTTGTGCATGCAGTGATGCAAACGGTGCTTCATTCACAGTGAAAAGGCTCAAGGGAATCATCTAGACTCTAGAAGGCTGCTACTCTGCTCCGAGAATACCAACCTACTACTAGCTGGAAGTGTAACTGTTCTACTGAACCAAGTCATTTTGATAAGACAGAACAAAATTGTTTTGGCACAGGCTGCTTCTCAGGGAGAAAGCTCAAATTAAGTTTTGTCTTGTTTGGATGGGGGGGAAAAAGGGCAGAATTCTCCAACTTGCCCCATCACACTTCACGGCCACAGCCCAGTCAGCTGGCACAAGAACAGGGGGAGTATGCTCTTGTTCCCCAGAATTTATTAGCACCTGGACCAGATCCAAGGCCTACCTTTATTGAGGCCTACAATATGGCAGCTGCTATAGACTTTTGCTTTTATACAAAGTCTAGAAGGCCTGTAATTAAGAGCTCTAGTAATAAGAGCCAGTAAAACCTAACTACACATGGAAACAAAAATGTGGGTAGGGAAACTGGTCAAGAGTTTTCCTAAAAATTGAAAAAACAGAGCTTTCTACTTCGCTTAATGTGTTGTCTTTCTCGTGTAAAGGACAACTGAGCCCAAGAAAAGGTTAAGGCTTCCAAGCACGCTACTCTCCCTCCCTGTGAGGAGGGAAGTGTGACTGGTTTCATGCTTTGAGACACAGTAAGCCAGTAAGCCGCTGAGGAGGCTGTGGTCACCTTCTCTGGCTCTGATGTTTCTCTTGCTGCAGACTGTGCTGAGTGACGCACGGAGGAGCGCACAGCCCGCAGATGGGGAGCAGGGAGAGTGCAACCAGTCACAGCTCGGATGCTTTACTGCTTTACAGGAGGATCAGGATGGCAGGAGAGCGGCAGAAAGCTCCCCCTGGACCTAGCCTGACACCCGACAGCTGATACATCGCAATCTCAACACAATGGAAGCACAAATTAGAGCAACAGCCTGCTGACTCTCTAGTTATTTGTAAGCAGATACATCTGACAGTCAAAAGGCCCTACATAAAACCCATGGAAAAAAACCTGAAAAAGCAACCACAAACTCCTTCACAAAGCCACTGCTCTTAAACACCTGCCTTTATCTCGGAGACCCTGGTGTTTACTAAATTTCTCCTAACTTCTTATCTCTTGATATTTTAAAATCATTTTCACTGAGGGCAGAAAAACTCATAAAGGCTTCAAGGCAGAGACAGCCATTGGACAATCTGCCCATCCCCAGTCATACCACATTGGTAGCCTTCCACTTTCAACAAGTCCCGTATGTAGGTACTGATAGACAGCAGGCTCGGCAGGAAGATGCCAGCATACTTGGGCTGACTAAGCAGGAATGGGATGGGAAGGCTCATGACGTACTGAGAATGGCACAGTCCACTCCCCTACATTATGCAAGACCCCGGCAGTCATCACTGTCTTATGTGGACAAAGGGCTCTAACACTAAAGCAACAGTAAAATCCACAATCCAATGGGAGATGGGTTTTGTTTGGTAGTTTCTTTGGGAGGCAGGTCTTGAGGGAGATGTTATAAAATTGGAAGCCAAGATCTGAAATATATTAGGCAAAGAAGCGCTCTACCACTGAACACTCAGTTCGGGGAACATGCTAAATGAATATCTCAGTTAATTTGGTAGGGAATTATTATCTGTGGCTGAGCTCATAAGTGAATGTGATAAACAAGAAAACGGTGGCATACAAAACATGAGAGAAAATTTGATGGAAGTGAATATCCGAGGAAAGGAAATGGCTAGAAATATAAGCGGGTGAGAGACGGGAGACATTGTTGATACAGGATCAACAGATACCGGCTGAGTGGAGAGACTGCTGGGCTGGATGTGAAAACGCATCATCATGTTTAATCTTTATAATAGTGGCAGGAGCACACCATTAGTATCTCTAACTTGAAGACAATAAGCTGAGGCCTTAGATTATGCAGGCATCTAGTAATAAAATGGACACTTTTTACTTCATGTCTGTTTACATCCAAAGTCTACCTGGGAAAAGAGAACCACAGAATCTTAGGGACCCAAAAGAATTAGTTTTAGATGACATCTACTATTATGCTTCAAGCGGTCAAATTATTTCTATTCCTGGATTAAATTCCCAGAAAAGGAATACCGTGCTCACCCAAACAAGTGCTACTATTGGGCCTGAGTGAAATGGAAAGAAATCTCCGCTATTTTTTAAAAATCTTTTTGAAAATGTTTCTACAATTTCTATAACTTTCTAAAAGACCACTCAGTATGAACTGCAGACAGTCTCATAAGCACTACCACAGCCGGGAGATAGAAGAACCTGTAAAAACTTCATTCCTATTCCCCTCGACTGGCTGGCCACAGGCATTCTACATAGACAAGGTTTGAAAAACAGCAGTTAAAAGACCCAGGCGTTTTGGTTCGTGGTAAGCAGGCCACCTGTCCCTCACGTCAACCACACTAGCCAAAGAAATAAAGAAGGGATGCTGTGGACCGTGAGAATGGCAAGTCTGGAAGGATGCCCGCAAGCCATCCTTTACGAGGCCCCAACAAAATAAGGCAAAGGCCAACACAGAAATAGAATAACGAATAAAAAGTCTAAAGATAATAGATAGGGAGAGAGCATGGCAACCCAAAGCAGGAAGTGCGTGTGGATTCTGAGAGGTGGGAAGCAGAGGGACCGGGTAGGTAGAGAAAGGTAGCGCGAACACCTGGAAGACAGAGAACCTCACACACACAAGACTGTACTGAGAAGGCCCTGAGGGCGCCATCACACCATCACTGTGAAACCCCACTCAGGAGAGTTGGGCAGAGGGAGTACTCCTGGGTTTCCTGAAGCCCACAGAATCCCCAAGAACAGAAAGGCCTGGTCTAACACTTGTCAAAACAAACACCTTTATAAGCAGGTGTGCTACCAGAGACATGTCTGCTATCCCATTCTTGAACAAGTTGTTTGCAGAAAATCCTAAAAAGGGCTCATGAGGAAAAAGCAGGCTACAGATGTTCGCCTTAAGCCCACGGATCTCTGTAGACCTCAGACTGATAAAACTGCAAGCAACACTGAATGTGCACTAACAGCATGGCTTTACATTCTGCAGGCTCCCTCGCCCCCTGCTCCTTCCAGATGAGGTAACGAAGAGAGGGATGCTTTGGAAACAGACCATTTTAATCAAAATATAAAAACGACGCAAGGTTAGCCTTCTCTGTTCGCCCACTGTTTTCACAGGATGCACCTTCACAGATTTTCTGTCTGCACTGCCAGCTTGCTACAGAGGTCACCGTAAGACAGAAGACAGCATGAAGGTTCTACAAGTGACTGAAGTTCTCACACCTATACAAAAAGAAGCTGAAACTCTAGATTCCTCAACTTAGAGGCCCAGATTTGTACACAAAGCTTCATTACTCTACAACTCTCTTAAAGGAGGGAAAGGCTTCCTTCATCTTTAGTCCTGGTTCAGAATATGCTTTAAATGAATGTGACTTCCAACTTGATAACAAAGCTGGCCTCCAAATTATCACTCAGCAGGTAGGTAGGTACTTTGCTACAGTAGTGCAGACAGTAGGAAATGTAACCTTGGAAGGACCAGATGGCTTGTGAGGCATGACCGAAAAGCAGGGCAGAGGTCTGAGACACCTTCTGCACAGCACGCTGCAGCCAGTTTCTGTCCTGTGAATACTCTCAAACTCCCAACAGAGCGCTGTCTGCCATGCGAACTTCCCTGCGCTCTATGGTTTCTTGCTCTGGGCTGTAAGGACAGCTGCCTCAGAAACAGCCTGCCCAGCTCCTCCTTGATGGTGACAGTGGAACCGCCATCCTAGTTCATATACTACACACCTGCTCTGCTCCACACATACACGTCAGAACACACACAACACTCAGGGGCTTGAGAAGGGCGAAATAAATCAAGAAAGTGTTCACTCACAGAGAGGAAACAGGGGTGCATTCTATTAAGTAGTATTCAGAGAGATAAAGAAAAATGTGTTTATAAACTAGAGAGATGGGACTATCACAGTACATTTAAATAGAGACAGTCAAACAAGGAAAAAAATAATCCTAGATGTAAGGTTTTAAAAGTTTCCTAAAATCTAAGTGTGGTGCTGTATACATAGTATTTCCAGCATTCAGAAGGATGAGGAGGGTGGAATGAGTCCGAGGCCAGCTTAAACTACATAACAGGGTCCTGTTTCAAGACCAAATAAAAGACAAAACTTTTAAAAATGAAAGGTTACAGCTGGGCACAGTGGCACATGCCTGTTATCCTAGCACTCAGGAAGGCAGAGGCAGGCAGATCTCTGTAAATTCTAGGCCAGCCTGGTCTACAAACCAAGTCCAGGACAGCCAAGGCTACAGAGAAATTCTGTCTCAACAAACAAAAATAAAACAAAGCAGAAACCAAAAAAGAAAAGAAAAAAAAAAAAAAAAGAATATTCACATTTTAAAGGGCCCAATAAGTATGTGTGTGAAAGTACCCAGCAACAACTTGATAGCATTTCAGAAAACCAAACTTAAATAAAATATTATTTTAAAAAATGTCAAGACTTCAAAGTTTATCAGTTAAAATAAAACCAACTGGTTATTTTGAAGTTAAAATAATCAAGAGTATAGCACAAAGAAGACAGTTCTAGACATACAGGAATCCAGAGTGTGCTATTCACACAGAATAGATAAAAAGAAAAAAGTAAAGATTTTTCAGCAAGATGAAAGTAAACACAGAGAAAACAAGGAGGTGAGTGGCAGCTGAACATGACGCACAGAGACAGGAAGGGGCGGGGAGAAGCCAATGCACTTCCTGGAAGGCTTAGCAACACATATTCTCTGCCATAGGCTTGCTATGGGGAAAGAATTAAACCTTTAGGATGAGTTTGTGGACAAATCATAGAAGTCAACTATGGTGACCAGAAGCAGATGAACTGAACACTATAAGCCAACTGTTTGAACGTTAACATCCAGGCTCCACCAACGAAGCCACCTTGGAGGCTCCTGAGAGAACCTGGAGCTAGCTGGCAGCAACAATGGTCATCGGTGGATTTCCCAGAGCTTTTCCATCCTGAATGACCCAGAACAAAGGATGGGGAGAGGTCAGAGAGTGGTACATGAATGCCATTGCTGACCTAACAGTTATAAAAAAAATTTGTTCTCAAATTTCACCTTATTTCCAAGTGGTAAGGTCTCTGCAAAAGCCTGGCCAAACTGGAAAAAAATTAACCCTTTTATGCCCCAAACAAATAACAACACTTCTGCTTCTTGAAATAAAAAAGCCTCATAAACATGGCACAGGCAGTGAATGTCCATGACAGGTGGCCCTGTCCTCAGGCTGAGATTACCCTCCACTACACAGAGAGTCTGAGGTCAGCCTGGGATATGGGGACCTATTTCAGAGGAAGGAAGGAAGGAAGGAAGGAAGGAAGGAAGGAAGGAAGGAAGGAAGGAAGG
>OU015744.1:92172421-92182997 GCA_907169655.1 Acomys percivali
AGGAAGGAAGGAAGGAAGGAAGGAAGGAAGGAAGGAAGGAAGGAAGGGAGGAAGGACGGGAGGAAGGAAGGAAGGAAGGAAGGAAGGAAGGAAGGAAGGAAGGAAGGAAAGAAGGAAGGACGGGAGAGAGGGAGGAAGGGAAGGAGGGAAAGGAAGAGGCAAGAGGAGAGAAAAGGGCAACTAGCGATGGTCCAGCAGTTACAAGCTTGTCCCAATCTCACAAAGGACGTGAGTTGGGTTCCTGACAACCACATCCAGCAGCTCCTGTTAACTCTGCCTCTCAGGAATCCACCAGCCTCTCCTGGACTCCACAAGCACGTAGACTCCCACGTGCATATATTCTACCACCACCCGCACACATATTCACATACTTTAAATAAAACTAAAACTCAAAAAGATGGTTCAGGGGCTAAGGCTGCTCGTCCAGAATGTCCAGTGCTCAATTCCAGGCACTTAAATGATGCGCTGGCTCATAAGCATTGTACACCACTCCTAGGGGGTGTGATGCCCTCTTCTGGCCTCCATGGGCACCAGGCTCAAGAGCAGTGCCTAGACATACATGTGGACAAAATACCAGTACACACAAAATTCAGTGAATAGCATCTAAGACGCGTAGTTCTTAGGAGACAGTTTCAGCAGCCCAGCCCCTCCCTTGCTGGGTCTACACCAACCAATATTCCAAAACAGTCTTCCCTGAGGATGGACTTAATGGTATGAGGCAAAGCCTCACTGGCTCTCAGGCTCTCCATGGTCTGCTCGGGGAAAGAGAAAAGGAGAGTTCTAAATCAACTCAGGAAATATCCAAGTCCTCTGTGGCCAGGCAGTCTACTCTATTGCTGCTGTAAGAGGAAAAATAGGGAAAGAAAAAGCCCTCACATAATTTGCATGTCCACAGGTGCCATTATAAAAAGCCACCCTAAAGCTCCATAAAACAGCAATGGCTATCAAGTAATCAGAAACCAAGAGCTTTAAAGAAGCAAGACTTGGCAGCATGAGCTGTTCAGAGAAGCCACAAAAGATTTGAACAAAAGAGATGGATTTGTCTGAAACTCAACACTGTTTCCCAGACTCCAGTCCTGAACTTGTCCAACTGTCATGTCCTGGTGGTCCCTAGTGGGAAAAGTCTCTTCAAACAACTGCTATGCTGGAGCTATCAAAGGATAGTGCCAACTAGTTTCTTAAGTATTATTAACTACTTACTAATAGGACAAAACCAACGGAAGTCTTTCTATTACTCAAAATGATAATTGCATAAATCAAGTAGCCCAAGTAGCGTCCCAGAAAACAATCTAAGGATGTCTTTTAGACACAAGTAAGATCAGTCTTGCCCAGAAAACAGAACATCACGAAGCTACTTTCTTTCCAGATACAGCTCGAAAGTGAAATAATGCAGCTATGTTTTAGGATCTGAAAACCAAGGAGGAGACTGGCTGACAGGGAAAGCATCAAAGCTATGGAACTCAAACTACAAAAGCTGGAGATTGTGCGACACTTATTCTCATTGTGACTTGAGTTGGGGTGGGGGTCAGGGAGGGGAGAACCAACTAGGAATAAAAAAGGATTATTCTAGCAGAGTGAGACAACTTAGCCCAATGCTTCAGGGGAACAGCTGGAACAAAAGCACTCCTGAGAAATCAAAACCGAAGAAAAGCTGAAGTCAAGTCAACCTTTTTCCTTGTACGTTCAAAAGTCTGGCTCATATGACTACAGGGAAGTGATGCTCTGTCTGTGGAGAGTCCACACAGGCAGGAGGGAGTTCACGAACACAGATGTGCTGGGTGGCACTCAGAGCAAATAGGTCACCTCAGAACCCCTAAGCCCACAGGACATGGACAGTCCCTGGGCGGCCAGGCCCTGTGCTCACGCGGGTGTCAAGGTGAGCGGCAGAGGCAATGAGGGCTCAAGAAGGGTGCTGCAGAGGGAAGCCCAGGGTAAAACTGTTACAAACCCCTAAATCGTCTCGCTCAAAAAATAAGCCTGTAAAGATGTAACCCAGCGCCTCCCCACTGCTCACTTTCCCCATCCCATTATGAGCCGCTTGTCACCTGTCTGAAAACACAGGCCCCTCAATCACCTCCTACCGTAGTGAAGTATGCCTCTACTAAGAAGCAGCTCTTGGGGAGAGAGCATGGCTGACAACTGTATCTTGATAGGAGTTTCCCGGAGATGATGCTGGGGAGATGGCGAGGAGGAGTGGGTATTAGTGTGAAGCTTGACCCTAGTTATATTCTAGGAGTCTTTTAACACGAATAAATATTCTCACGATACTTTTCTTTGAGTATGTGATATGCAGAAAAAACATGAGCTATGAGCAAATAGATTTTATGGCTTTGCCAAATTGGAGCTCAAAATAATTGGGAAGTCCAGCACAGGGAAAGGTCACCCCAGAAAAATCTCACTTTTCAAGAATGCACTAGCAAGAAAGAAAGAATGAGATTTTAATCACTGCAGCTAATTACATAGAAGACTAAATCACAAGAAGAGTTATTTAAGTGTCTTAAATACAATAAAAAGTAATTAACAGGAAGCGCCATCTTGACAGCTTCACCTCAGAAACCAGGCCGAAAAAGATCAGCTAATTCCCAACCCGAGAGCCGGAGAATGAGAAAAGGCTCAAAGTTTGATCTTTTTATTTTTTATTTAAACTGTTTTGATTAACAGATAACAGCTCTTGCCAACTCCACAGTGAAGTTAATCAAATAAAAAAAATTAATCTATTAAAGCAATGATGAACCCTGTTTGCATTGATTCCCTAGGGGGTAAGATGGGGGAGCTGATGCCTGGGTGACACCATCGAGGGCCTGCAGGGGCCTCCGAGTCTCCTCCCTCCCACACACACATCAAGAGGGTTGCACTGAGCCCTACTGAGAATACAGGTAATTCACATGTTTTGCATGTGAGGCACATCTAACAGTCCCCTTTGAAATAGCCCTTTGCAGGACACCATCTCATCTGCCTCTTTTTTCTGGCTTCCCTGGAATGACCACCTTCAAAGAAGCTTTCCCAGTCAGAGGAGTCTGAACAGTAAGAGAGCCTTGAGATGTGGGCAGGCCTCTTGCAGGCCCTCTTCACTGTAGGTTAGTGTGACAAGCCAGGGCTAAGCCTGCCTTCCAGAAAGGTAATGCTCACCACAACATCCTTAACCTTCCCTCACCACAGCCACGCAACACATGACCAGAGCATATGTGCTTCTGAGAGGGACACAGGGACACTCTCATAAACCTGGACACCTCACTGAATTTATTTAGTCATTTTCTTTGTCCCCAAGTCAATACTTTACTGGTTGTGCTTGTTATTTTATTGTGTGTTTTGCTTGAAATGTTGTATTAAGCAGTGAAATATAGGCACACAAAGGGTGTTTATGAAAACCTGCATGCCTTAACAGCTGATTAGAAAGGAAGGGCTTTAAAATGGCTGAAAATAAGTGAACCAGACAACAGCAGGAGAAAAAGACAAAAACGTTCAAACTTATAAGGATCTGCAATTAGTCTTTTGGAGTCCTTTCAGACATGAAGTTATGCTATTCACTAGACACCAAGTACTAGAGCTCTGAGAAGCGGGGCCAGTGAGACGGCTCGGTGGGCCCAGGGGCTGCTAACGCCTGACAGCATAAGTTACATCCCTGGAACTCCTTCAAGGAGTCCCCTGACCTGCACAGGGGCACAGTGGCCGATGCAAGCCCTACCCCTGCCCCCATATAGGGAAATATTAGCTTAGCTAAAATCCTCCTCTCCATACATAACTAAGTAACCATTAAAACAGACAACGGGGTCTTAACACAGCTTACTTCTGAATATGAACTAAATGCTTGGATTCTTATTAATAACTCAATTTTCTACAATATCATTTTAGGTGTTTTTTCCTAAACTCAAGAAAATTCAGGGGTGAAAGGAGATAAGTAAAAACAAACCAAGAAGAAAAGAAAATAAATGAAGCTTTTTCAGTGGGAACACAGAAAGCACGTCTGGAGGTTTACCTGCTGGGGGGGGGGTCACCTACTTTTATCTCCAAGCTTCTAAAACAAGTAAAGGGGGAAAAATTCCAGTGACTAGTCCTGCTTAGATATAAATAAACCCAAAGCAAGTAGAGAGACAGCATAGCCTAAAGCCTTTCCTAGACTAGCCCAGACCTGATTCTCAGAACCCAGTGATGAAGGAGCAAGTTATCCAAGTTATCCTCTGACCTCTATATGCAGCCACACTCCCCTCCTTCCCTTCATCCCTCCCTCCCTCTCCCAGGAAGGAGATGAAACACTCAAGCACTTCTAGGTACGCTTCCTAAAGAAACCATCACAGCATTACAGTTAACAAATCAGTCAACACATTTCCTGTTCTACTGTCCGCTGGCTACTGGAGCTTTGACAGGAACAGGCAAAATTCCCTAATGCCAGCGTGGTACCAGTCTAGGCCATGACGACATCAGCAATATCGGTAACTTCTGATGTCAAGACAGTACCAAGTCTCTGCTTTTTGGGTAAACCAAGTACAGAATATATGAGAAACTCTTAAGAACTCAATGGCCAAGCAGCAGGTGACAGAACCAAAACAGGCACAGAACTGAAACTGGTACTTCTCAAAAGGCAGTCAGATGAAGACACTGAAACATAACCATCACCACTGGTGATCAGGCAGATACCCAAAGGGACAGTGAGGCCTTGTCTCACCCAGTCAGAGGGTCATGATCACAACAGTGAGGCGCCCCAAAGGCTGCAGCGGCTGCTGGGGTGTGGGCAGCAGAGCCGTCACAGAACACTGGGGATGCGCCTCCCGCATTCTCCTCAGTGAGTCCTCTTCTGGTGGACAATTAAAGAGAACCTGCCCAGGTTGAGGGCATTATAAAATAAACTGGGACCTGAGGTCTGGGCAACCACATCTCTTTCCACAATGTGGAAACACAATGAAGTCGGCTGTCCCAGATTATCCTAAAAACTTAAGAATCCCGAAGAGCCAGTCCCCGAATATCTCCTTTTAGGCAATGTAAATTTATTTTTAAGTCTACTTTGTGGTACGCAAGTGAGACAATCCACTCTGATGAAGTGTTAAATGGTGGTGGAGGCCATCTGCCAAAAATAAAGATGTACGTCTGCACAGACGTGAAGCTTCCCCAGGAATTAGAAAGCAGGAGCAGCGTTTATGGAGGTGATTTGTGCTTCGTCCAGGCACAATTTTCATACAGGAGAAACTAACCTCCAGCATAGCCAATGGAGAACCAAATGCCTGGCCTTAAGGAACTGGTGTTAAACTGGTAAGAAATATTATAAGATATTTAGATAGAATGCTGACCGAAATGTGACACAGCTTTCCACATTAGAAGACATCATCTGATTTGCAAGAAGCTGGTTTCTTATAAAAGCTGTGATAGTGTGAGGTAGTGACATCAAATGCCTATATTGAGATCGTCCCACAGAAATGAAACCTACAATTGCTGTGTGAACATTAGCAACATTAATAAACACTGGAGTGGGAACTGCCTAAAAACAGTTCTTTTCAAATGTAAAAGCAAGAATTCAGGGATAGAAGCTCCTGCCTGAGAGGAGAGGTCTGGAAGCTATACAGTGACCCTCCATCCTCCTTTTCCGGCTGTTGCTGTCAACTTGGATGCAGTTCTCCTACCAGGCTTCCTGGCACACTCAGTTAGGCAGTCCCTGTTTTTGCTGAAAGCCCCTTCTTTGCTTCCCCTTAAAAGAAAAGTACCAGTGTGGTAACAAACAGCACTTAAGATGTTAAGGAGAGAAAAGAACAATGACCATGCTGGTATATTTTATGCAAAGTGAGAGGTACTACTGGGGACTGACTGATTGTTTTAATATTTATTGTGAAAGCGCGGCCCAGCAGGCTTCCTCCTTCTGCTGTCAGATGCTTCCCTAACGTAACGCTTCTGTTCATCAGGCAGGCTACCCGGATACCTAGGAGTACAGCTAGGGCACAGCCTGTCCATTATCTGTATACAAAGGAAATACTCAGTTAACCTCTCTCTCCCTTTTCTTTCTCAATTTACTAACGGGTGGGAGTATCTAAAACTCACCTCCCTAAACCAACATGCAGAAGCTCTTAACTAGTTTTGGATAGCACCTAGGGACAGCTTGATACTCAGTAAATAGCATTATTAATAGTAATAATGTACTTCATAGGCCCAAGCACACAGAGCCCAATAAATCTTAAATAATAACAATAATGGAAGTATATGATTAGCTAATGAGTGATTATAAAGTACTTTACAAATATAAAGTGCTACACAGGCACATAATTATAATCCACTGGGTTGAGTGCAGGAGAAAGCAAGGGGGGGCAGGGGCGAGATTGACC
Organism: Acomys percivali; assembly: GCA_907169655.1. Classification (NCBI taxonomy): domain Eukaryota; kingdom Metazoa; phylum Chordata; class Mammalia; order Rodentia; family Muridae; genus Acomys; species Acomys percivali. The sequence goes on from OU015744.1 coordinate 92,178,727, forward strand.
GGACAGAGTGCTCAGCTACTGAAACCACAGCCGAGCCTCTGCTAATTAGAACACTCACATTCCTCCAATGGTGACAGTGGCACAGGTCCGCTCTGAAAAGGCAGGCACAGTTTCTGTGGCTGGGCTGGCTGGTCTAATGTAGTCCACAGTCACATTGACCTGGAAACAAATAATCAAGCGAGTTAGGTTTGGAAGTCTATGCCAGCACACTGGCAGCCATGGCACATGCACAATCAACTCGGGTGGGCTTTGCGTATCTAAGATTAAAAACAACAATAAAGCCAGCGTGGTGGCGCACACCTTTAGTCCCAGCACTTGGGAGGCAGAGGCAGAAGGATCTCTGTGAGTTCAAGGCCAGTCTAGTCTACAAAGTGAGTCCAGGGCAGCCAGGGCTACACAGAGGAACCCTGTCTAAAAAGGAAAAGAAAAGGGGGGGAAGGGCAGGGACAACAATAACAAGCCAATTAACACACGGCGGAAAAAAAATCTACAAAAGACACTGGATAAAGCACTGTACCCAGGATGCAGAAAAAAGCTCTCAAAGCTCAACAGGACAATTTGGTTAATGCTGTATGATTTGAACAACTCCAAGACAATATATAGATGATGAGGAAACATTGGCCACAATGTTCTACTCCAAATGTCCAATTTTAAGCAATGAAATATGAGCTAAGGATGAGCTTAGTAACAAGTGCTCGGCTGCCCTATACGAGACTCTATATTCAACTGCAGCACTGCAAACATACCCCCCACTCACACACCATATGCATAACAGGACAGACAAGTTCCACATTAGAAATAACACGAAGGTTTTACAAGAGCGTGGAACAAAAGAACTCTCATTCAACACTGCTGGGAATGTAAAATGGCATCGGTATCAAGTGTTGGAACAAAGTTCACTAGGTTCTGAAACAACTAAGCGTAAATTGTAAATAGAAATATGGCTCCTCGAAATTTACTTGAGAGTTGAACACCTGTCTGCACAGAAATATATAGGGAAGTTAACAGCAGTTTTGTTCATTGCTGACAATAACTAAAAGGCAACCATGATGACCTGCAGATGAATAGGAGCAGGTAAATGCTGCTGACGGACCAGTGCTCAGTGCAGAACTGAGCTGCCATCCCGTGAACAGACACAGAAGAACCTCAAATGTTTGTTGTTAAATGCAAGCTTGTATACAATGGTCTCAGACTGCAGGGTCTCAACTGTCTAACATTCTGGAAAAGGCAAAACTAGGCAGACAGCAAAAAGGATCAGGGACACCCAGGGAATTGGTTGGCAGAGCTTGAGAGAGCTGGGAGATTTGAGGGCTGTGGAAGTACTCTGCCTGTAGGCACAATGCTCTTACGTTTGTCAAAGATGATAGTACATGCTCTTATGCTTGCCAAGGCCTACAGAAGTGCACTAATACCAGACACCCTATGTGTGTAGTGATGACTATATGTCAATGTTGGTTTGTCAGTTTTAGCAAACATCTCTCTCTGGTGTGGGACACTGTGCCTGGGCAGGGGTTAGGGAACAGAATGCATAGAAAGTCTCTATATATTCTGCTGTGTTTTTTAAAAAAGATTTATTTATGTATGTATATGAACATTCTATTTGCATATATGTCTGCACAACAGAAAACAGCATGAGACAAAAGTATAGACGGTTGTGAGTCATTTATAGATGGTTGCTAGGAATTGTACTTGGGACCTAGGATGATCAGCCACTGCTCTTAACTGCTAAGCCACCTCTCCTGCCCAAGAAAAGTTTATTTTTAAATATAAATTAAGCCAGGCAGTGGTGGTGCACAGCTTTAATCCTAGTCAAAGTCAGGTGAATTTCTTTTTAATTATTTTTTTTTATTTTTATTTTATTTATCATATATGCACAGTGTTTTGCCTGCATGTACACCAGAAGAGGGCACCAGGATCTCATTATAGATGGTTGTGAGCCACCATGTGGTTGACTGGGAATTGAACTCAAGACCTTTCGAAGAGCAGCCAGTGCTCTTAACCGCTGAGCCATCTCTCCAGCCCCCAGGTGAATTTCTTGAGTTCGAAGCTAGACAGAGCTACACAGAGAAACCCTGTCTCACCTCCTTCTCCAAATAATTTAAGGAAAACACAGAAGCCAAAGAAGCCAATTGGCTGAACAGAAAAGTCCAAAGCAATTCCATTTGATGGTCAAAGACGGCAGAATTCTTGAGCGACTGTCAGATGATATGGCAAAATGTTTCTTAGACCATTTCTCCATCAAAATACCTGTGTCTAAATATGACTTGCCTTCTCAGAGAGGCTGCATGTAATTTCAGTCTGCCCTAACTTCTCCTGGGCCAAGTAAAGAGCTATCAAGAGGAACAAGATGGCAATCACAAGGGTGCCCGGATCTGATTTCACAGTGTATAAATCAAAGCGACACAGCTAACTAGGTCTAATAGCAACAGAGTTGGAGACAGCAAGGTATTGGGAAGAATTCAGGGCATATAAGATAGAAGAGAGCAGAAGAATATTTATGTTTTCAACTAACAAAGGACACATATACAAACAGGAAGCTGCAGGCATGAGGTTACTGTACAATAAATGAATGAGCTCATATTTATGAAAGACTTGTTTATGTGGGATCCATTAGAAAACACCACAGGTCACATCTGTACGCCATACCCAAGCTTCGCCTATCTACACTAAAGACAGTCCTGACTCGAGCGTTGTGAAACCATCCGAGTCCACGGTGCCTTCTCTATGCTCACTGTCAGATCTCAGAACAGCACATGGACAGCACATACTGCAGGCATCACATTAGGCCAGTTCTGGCCAGTGCCATTCCAATCCTTTCACTTTGTCTGTTCTTCATAAATGTTTTAAAAACAGAACAAGGAAGGGCTCAGGAGATGTCTTAGTTGGTAAAGTGTGTCCCACAAACACACAAGGATTTGAGTTCTATCCTTGCGTCCACCTAAAAAAGAACCAGGCCAACATTGTCTGTATATAAACTCAGTTCTGGGAGGTTAAGACGAGAGAGCCCTGGGCTTGCTGTCCAGCTGGTTTAGCCAAATGAGCTCCAGGTTCAATGAGAGAAACTGCTTCAAAAAACAAGGAGAATGGCTGTGAAAGACGTCTGTGGAAACCTCTATCTAATCTCCACAGACATGTAAACACACGTGTGCAGACATGAAAAGACATAAAAAGTCAACTGTCAAATCACAAACCTGAAGATCACCAAGTTACACTTTAAATTTGGAGGGAAACTGCCAAACCAAAAAGCAGAATATAGGCCGAGCCACCTGTAATCCCAGCACTTGGGGGGGGGGGGGGCAGAGGCAGGCGGACCTCTGAGTTCCCGGCCATTTGGTCTACAAAGTTAGTCCAGGACAGCCAAGGCTGGACAGAGAAACCCTGTTTCAAAAACAAACAAATAAAACAACAACAAAACCCCAGAAGTCATATCAGAGACTCGGCTCAGAAGAAGTAAGACCAGCTCACTCTTTCTTTACGAGTCTTAGGTAGTAAGGACGGCCCCTAAAAGCAGGCGTCTGCACTCACACTGTGTAAATATGAGAAATGTGGACAGGCAGGGGGATTAGCCAACAAATACTTCGAGTGTTTTATGTTTCCCTGCATGCAGCTGAACTCAGTTAATACAGGTCAGAGTCAGGACAAGGATGAGTGGCTCAGACTAGGGGGAAGTACTCTAGCTAAGTTAGTTCACCTAGAACTCTCCAGCATACATACAAAACTGAGATACCAGCAAAGTAAAAGGAGTATCTGAAGCCATGAAAAAAACCACACAGGTGGTCAAAATGCCAGCTAAGTATCAAGGGTGGCCAAACATGGAATTAAAGTATCCTAGACCCATAGACTGTGCAGCCTTAAACCTCATCAAAGAAGTTCCTTTGTGCAATGGACAGCACTTACAACTGGCGCAATTACATATAATTACATGAACAAATGACTGTGAGGTGCTCAGCCACCATGAGAAATCTCTATCACAACCTTTCCCAAAGTCTCAGGGAGCATGGGGTGGGGAGCCAGGGCCATGGAGAAGTAAAGCAAACAATGACTTCTGGTCGTGATGGGGTGTCTGCACTTATGAACTGTCAGCAGCTTGTGGCTGCACAAACTCAACACAGTCAACATTACAGCATGGGATAAAAAGGGGTTCATTAATTCACCTCAACTGAGAAGCTCTAGGGAGCTGATTGATGGCTTCTGGGGAAGGGAGCGTTCCCTTTTCTTTAAGGCTGTGGCTTCTGATAGACATGCTGCTCATACCCAGTGGATAGCTCATA
>OU015744.1:92183007-92206080 GCA_907169655.1 Acomys percivali
TAGAAGGAACTCGGAGGCAATAATATGATCTAAGTGTACTGTATGAAAATTTCAAAGAATAAAAATACATGGAAACAACAAAGTAGACATATGCCTGATTTTTAAATAACCCACCCCAAAAATTCAAGCCCTTAATTCCACTAGCAGGAGGAAAGTAAAAGAAACCACCACTGCTTAAAAATAAATTAAGTGAATCTCAAAGTTACCTTGTACCTGCCAATGCTAAACTTGTTCCTCAGCCACAGGTGGGGGGGTAGGGTGCAGGGGATGGGGGGGGACAGCTACCAGCACAGCAATATGACATGGAGCATCCTCTCTAGCTCCACAAGGACAGTTCCGGTTATGGTGGAGTTAGGATAACAACCAACAATCATGCACACCCGTGCTTCCAGGCCAGGCGGCCAGCCTGAGGTGCTGGCCCCAGAGGCCTGCCTTCCAAGGGAACCCATGGGAACATACTTCCCACCCACACACTTTAATCTGCAATAACCAGAAGAAATAACAACTACGTTCATCTTTCAATTAATTATTTCCTGTATCAAGAGAAAGAGAATTCCAAATGAGTCAGAGATTAAAGAGCTCTTCGTGGCGGCAACATTATTAAAGAAAATCCCAGATACAAATGAGGTTCTGAGAAGAGCCCACAGCCAAGATACACACCTGCAGGCAACTATGACAAACCAGGAATGAAAGCCAATGTGTAATTAGCATTTATGTCCCTCTCCTGTGGATCCGTAGATCTGTTCCTCTACCTTGGAGTTTTTCATCTCCAGATATTCATCACCGACCTGTCAATCACGCTGAAAAGCTGAAGTTTAAACAGGTTCAATTAAAATGACTGAAAATCTTAGAAATGTCTGTTTGAAGAAATGAATACCTGAATTTTGGGTTTGTGGTAAGTTCATATGAAATGGTCCAAGTTAAAAAGAAGAAACTGATTAATACAAAGGTGGTCCCTCCTGTTTAAGCAAAGATGCTTATGTTAATAAAATGATGAAATATGAATTACCTAGCCTTTAAAGATAAGGTAGAGAGAAAAACAACTGAGGATGCTCCAGGAATGTTTGGTTTACATATGTATGACATCTTCACATGGAAACAGAGAGCACTCCATTGGAATTTATAGTACCATTCAGCTCTCACACTGTGTCAGATAGCACAGCCCAGAATGGTGGGTTATATCCTCATTCCTGACATGTTTGTGATGTACACCTTCCATTTACACAATTAAGTGGAACAGATAGATTTTAAGTGCCAAGAGAAGGACAACCATGGCTTCTGCTCAGTGAAAGAGTCAGCACAGAACTTGCAGCTGAATGTACAGTAAATATTTATTGCATGAATGAATGTATGTAATCAGGAACACATTCAGGCATAAAATTCTGGAGGACACCTTTGAGATGAGGAGGCTGGGCATTTCAAGAACACTCTGAAAAGTTGCTGGCGATTCTGCTGTTTTATGCAACAACAATGACTTCGACTGCCGAGTGTGTGGTGAGTGCCTGAGGGAAGGGACATGTTAGAACTGTGATGACACACCAGTGTTTAACCAAAAAAGGAACTACCATGAGAGACAAAACAAGAAAGTATACGTTACAGCAGTTCTCATAAAATTTGTTCTTGAAGCTACGAAAGAACAGCAAACTAACCCATCGTTGGCCACTACAATGCAGAAAATTCTTTGAAAGCAATTTCAGGAAACGTTCGGAGGAACTCAGTCTACATTTCTGTCAATTGTGAAGCCTGAAAGCAGTTTGGTATAATAAAATCACCTTGGACCACACTTCTATGGACATTCTTCACATAAGTACTGACTAGAAAACACCAACTCGCCAAAGAACTCCATAGATGCTAATTTGTGGGGAAATGTAACCTACCTAAGCATTAAAGATGGTTAAGGAGAAGAGCAATTGCATATCTATAACATTTCCAGGTCACAGTTTAAGTTTACTTTTAATATAAACAGAGCTGTTATGTGAAGCTATTTTGTATAATTACCACATAATCCCACCTATTAGTCCACAGAGTGAATCATGAATTCACAGGAAGCTGCAAAAACTACTCTGCTGTTAGAAATAAGCTCTGTTTTGCGCCTGTTCTCATGGCAGAATCTGTGGGTAGATAGAGAAGGCATCTATGAACCTCTGACACACAGAAGACGGTACCATCTGGGCCTAAATCCAAGTTGCACACAGAGGGTTGGCTCCCAACAACCAGGTAGCAGTTGTGTGAACTTCCAAGGGTCACTTCGTATCTCGTGTCTGCCTTGCTCAGAAGAGAAGCATTCGTGTGCATGGGGCGCTAGAACACGAGTGACTCAGTCAGTTCCATGCAAGTATCACTTATTTTTAGATAAACAGGTACTGATTTTCTCAGAACAGTGCCTGGAACAGAGTAAGTGCTAAATAAGTATGCATGAGATAAACAAACACACCTATCCATACATATATGCATAAATAAGACACATGTTGACTTAAGTCATTAAACTTCTGCAATCATTAGACAGACAGACTCAATTAAACACACTTTTCTCCTTAAGGAGTCACAGCAAACAAGATGTGTACTTCATACATATTCATTCCGGCTCTGAGGGAAGGAGAGTTTATTTTAAAGAATGATACACTATTTAGTATTTATTAAACATTTTAAGGATTACTTTTGCGGGTCCTAGTTATTAGGTATTTTATTTCCTGAAGATGATGGAAGAGAATGCTGTTAACCATCTCAATCAGTAGGTTAACTGGAGAAACTCTGCTTCTTGACTTATTAAATGAGGAAGACAATGAACATCAAAGAAAGACCATGAGTGCATTTGATTTGCAATTAGTAGGACTGTCCACACATAACACTCCTCACTAAATTATGCATCCTTAATCCTTTCCTTGTTAAAAAGCACCTTATGTAATCATTTTGAAAAGAGTGATATTTTAGATTTTTTTTTTAAAGTCTGAAACAGGTCAGTTACCCACTCATCTAGGAATGGAATAATCTCAAAACAAGCTGCTATTAATAGGACACCCCTAGTCCTGTTTCCAGACGTAACCTCTGTTTACCATCTAGCAAAATGACTCTTTAACATACAATCGCATATGGAACCATATGACTTTCACAAGACAAATGTATCTACCTCTAGTCAATATGCAAAAGAAACAAGTTAAAACTGAGAGCCATGCATACATGTTTACATTTTTCCTGGTAGCAACATTAAGTATTTAAAAAGAAATATGAAATTAATCTTATTTATTTCACTCAAAATGTACAAACTACTACCATACAAATATAGACCTAACAGAAACTTTTTATGTATAGACTTTAATATTTGGTATGTTTTATATGTGCAGCACATCTCTGGACAGTCTTAGTCCAAGTACTCAAAGCCACACGTGGCAATGGCCTGAGCCATTAGTACACACGTGGTACTGAATTCCTAGCCTGTATTTAAGACCTTTGTAGTGCACAAAGATTTGTTTATTTATGTGATCTGTGCTTGCTGTATGAGTTTAAGTATACTAGCTGCTTGCAGGAGACTGACATGACCAGAGGGGGCGCACGACACCCCCTGGAACTTGAGTTCCAGCACTTGTGAGCTGTCATGTGGGGGCTGGAAGCTCATGTGAGAGCTCCCGGCCTCTGCGCCTCTCTCCAGCCCTGCTCCTTCTTCTTCTGTTACAGGATCCTATTTCTTGGTTCTAATTTTCTCCCTTTGCTTTTCTCTGTGAACAGGGTGTCTCTGTGGAGCCCTGGCTGTCCTGGACCCATTTTGTAGACCAGGTTGACCTCAAACTCACAGAGACCCACCTGCCTCTGTCTTCCTGAGTGCTGGGATTAAAGGGATTACAGTATGTACGGCTCCCCTGTGAACTTTTGCTTTCTTCTGTTTTGATGAGTCTTTGTGAATACTATGAAAATATGTTTGAAAACAAAAAATGTTTATCCCTTGTTTTCATTTGAAAATATGATCTGACTAAACTAGAGAAGCATAACCCATACTTCTGTTAATTCTAAAAGCCATTTTTGGTGTCTGAATATATTTGTATAAAAATCAGAGCAGGGGAGGGGGGCGCGTCTACTAGTCTTTTAAGTATAAGACATGCTCTGCTCAACAGTGTTGTTGTTGCTGTCTGTTTTTTCTAGTTTCTGGTTAGGTTTTCAATGGAACTGAGAATCAAACCCAGAGCTTTATAAGGAAGTGATTTGCCACAAGCCACACCCTAGTTCTGCTCAGTAGTTTCGTGAAGGTAATGGTGCTTACTAATTCCATAGCTGGAGTTCCAATGCTCAACTTGCCAGCACCAATTCTAGTCTTCTTTACCTAAAAGTCTAAAATTTATTCTAAGATGGGTGGTGACTGAATGGTCACTAATGCTCATGTTTTAAAAATGCTTTTTAAACTTACTGATGAAGAATCTGTTGGTTGCATTTATTATGAAAAAGAAAATGGACAATTTCTAGATATGATGTGTCTTTTTAAAAGATTATATCCATGAAAGCTGAAACTTATTTGTTTCAATCAGCCGTTTTTGTGTATTTATGTCTCTTAGGTTACAATAGCCTCTATAATAAGCACTCACAGAGCTTACACGCTCTGTTGCTTCGTCTACATTGCAGCGGAGTGAAAGACACAGAGCAGCGCTCCTGGGCTACCTCTGCAATTCAGCCTAGATGGATCCTGGAGCACCCTCTTCCAAACCACTGCAATTAGGTGCTGAGGCTGGCTGTTTATTCTCACCTGTTTGTGCTGCTCTCCCATCTACACTCGCCCTGCCCAGCTCCACACACAGGTCTATATTAGGCACATTTCATCTCCATCAATGGAGTGGTAACCTACAGTGCTTCCGACCTTGGAAAGCCCAGAGTCAAGCAGCTCTCTTACTTGATGACTTTCTGACCATGAGTCTCCAGCTTCTCCTACTCTACTCCAAGCGCCACAGGAGATGGAAGAGTTCCCACCTGACATTAAGCATTCGTTTAAGTGGACATCATTTCTGGCTGGTAAATCTTCAGCTTGATAAATATTTAATTAGAAGCATACACAAACTAGAGATTCAAAAATACATGGTGACACATTTTATGTTAGGGGCCATTTGAGACTGGCCGAGATTTCTGAGTAGTGATAGCTTCCTGACAACAAATATAAAATTAAAATGACCTGAAATACACTTTGCCATTAACCATGGAAGCAAACAAAAACACATAAAAACTAATGGGGAAATATGGCCTTGAAAATCAAAATTATTTTAATTAAATCTGATGGGGACTTAAAAAAAAAAGACAGAGATCACCATTTGAAACTATCCTCACAGATGCCAGCATTTTCATTAGACTCCTTGACTTTTTTCTTCTTTTAAAGGATTTAGTTTTATTCTGTGTGCATTAGTGTTTTGCCTATATGTATGTCTGTTGTGTGTGTGTGGGGGGGAGTGTCAGATCCCTTAGAGCAGGGTTACAGACAGTTGTGAGCTGCCATGTGGGTGCTGGGAATTCAACATTCTTCTGAAAGAGCAGCCAAGTGCTCTTAACTGCTGAGCCATCTCTCAAGGCCCAAACTTCTGTTCCTTAAGTCTTATATCCCACACATATTATTAAGGAGTGTAACTGGTGTTTGTCCTAACATTTCATTATCTAATCATTATGTCACTGTCATTCACTATCCATAACTTTTAATGCCAAACTGCTTGTCTCTACAGAAACCCTCAGCGGCACTGCCCCAACTGCCCCTGTGCCCCTTCGTATGCTCCAACTTGTTCTATCACAAGTATAGCTTCGCATTGTGTTCCCTGGGGTCAGAACTTGGGGGTGGGTCGTTTTTCTCTTCTGTACAGTGTCAATCAAAGTCATCTGTGTCCAAAATTTCCAAGGTCACCAGCAGTCAGGGGAGATTAAATCACAATGTCTAGAAGTCTCCCTGGAGGAGTTCCAGCCACGTAAGCAGGACAAAAACATGGAGATACTTATGTCTTTGCCCTGGTGGAGAATACATACAATGTCACCCAGTTTTTACACCAGCTATCAGTAAGAAAACTAAGAGAAGATGCCCGGGGGGGAGGGGGGAGGCGCTGGTGGGGAGGATATGCAGAAAGGGAATGTGCTTAATAGCTTGTAAGAATTATTGGGAGGTGGAGTATTACTAAGGAATGTACAAAAGTAAAAGGTTATGTTATATATGTTTAAAGCCAGCCTGTGAAGATGTGCAATGTACCATGCACTTACTATGGCGAAAACTCGGAAAACCCAGCCAATAGTCAGTGAGTGCCTCGAGCATCCCACTGCTGTTGGAGTGAGGCATGCTGAGATGCCCTGTATCACCACAGCACAAAATACTCACTCTCTTTTCTCCGGCATGGCCATGAGCTGACGCAAAGAAGCCTTTCTGACTAAGGATAATACATTCATGGAAGTTAACTGAAGGCCAATGCTAAATGGTGAATTGGCTTCGCAGAGCTGTGGCATGACCTTAGAGGAGAATTGTGGAGACGATGTAATCATTCTTTAGGAATTGTTTGCAACAATGTACTGTCTGATAAGAGTGCTTTGTATTAAGAGCTCACTCTGTATCTTAACTATTCTTAGTTCTGTAGCTATATAAGCATTTCAAAATAACTAACCTTTCTATGAGAATACTACTTTACCACTGAAGTACATGGATGCAGCTCGAGGCATTTCTTTACATAAACAAACAGTCCTCCAGCCCTCCAGTTCATTTCCCTAAACTATCAACTACATGAAGCAAAAATACTGCTTAGGTTCCTCAAACAGCTAGTCACACCACCTGATCCACCAATTCACTTCAGGGTATACATTTTTTTTTTTTTGTTTTTTGTTTTTTGTTTTTCAAGACAGGGTTTCTCTGTGTAGCCTTGGCTGTCCTGGACCCGCTTTGTAGACCAGGCTGGCCTCGAACTCACAGCGATCCACCTGCCTCTGCCTCCCGAGTGCTGGGATTACAGGCGTGCGCCACAACGCCCGGCAGGGTATACATTTTTAAAAACAGAAAATAGAGTCTTAGAAAATCTGAATGCCCATGTTTGCAGCAAAAATAAATCACAGTAGCCAAAATGTGGAAAGGAGAAATGTGCACATGGGGTGGCATGAGAATGCCATTCAGGCGCAAAGGAAGGCCCCTGGCATGTTACATGCTAGCTTCATGCTAAGTAAAAAGAAGCTAGTCGCAGAGAAGATAGACAGAAGGACACTAAGTGTCACCATTTAAGTGAAGTGCCAAGAGGGCAGAAGGGAGACTGGAGCGTGGCCGGGGCTGGAGGGAGGGTGCTTACTGAGTATGGCTTCCCCGCATGAGGACGGCCTAGGAATGGATGGTGGTGGGAAGGGCACGACCGTGTAAAGGAAACTAGAAATGCTTCTGAAGGTGACGTTTATGGTGTAGCTAACACCACCAGCGTCGGCTATCCATGCGCACCATGGCTGAGCAACAGTTTGTGGCAGCTGAGTGGCAGAGGCCAGGCAGACCTAAGCTTATTCTTACAAAATCACGAATTTCGTGGTTGCATCAAGGGGGCAGTCCTAGAATATTCCCAGGGAAAGATGTAGTTCTCAAAGGTAACTGAAATCATGTTTAGTAACTTCAATAAATAGAGATCAAAGACACTCTTTATATAGGACAAAATCCTCTGCCTTTTCCTGGGAGATGGGGTAAACAGTGTTGACTGAACTGATCAATCATTTGCTGTTGTGCTCCCTGACACATTCTCTCTAAGAGGAATAGCCTCTCCTCACCCAAGAGACCTGCCACCTCCAGGTGTTTACTTTCGTTGAGAATTTTCTGACATCCCATTATAATTTCCTCACTTTGATCTACTTCTTCAGCCACTGGATATAATAATTTCTACCTGTGTTTTGTCTAATCAACTTGCGTGTTGATGTGCTTCTCCAAAGGGTACTTCCCACCCCTGTCAGCAACCTGATGCCTCGCTGGGGTCCTGTCAGCAAGCCTGACAGCATTCAGCATAGGACGTCCTTGGGCCAAGCAACTCTACTTCTAAAAACTCATTCTAAAAGATCGAAGATGCTAGTGAAAGAGCCATGTCCTTTTGTACTGATGCAGCTTAACATAAACACGTAACTACGTGCTGAGACCAAGAAATCCAAGTTGGCGGAGCCGTAGGCTGTTTTTAGCAATGTATTACGATGAAGCTGTTGGAAGCAAGGGGTGCTCTATACAATCTGTGATGGGAAATGTTCAGAAAAAACCGTCACTGCTCAATGATACAGAATATGGTTCCAGTTGAGGGAACAAAAGTAAGGGATGCATAGAATCTGGAGGAAAACACTTGGCACAGAAGACCTTATTTCTATAGTTACAATTAGTGTACTTTTCTTCTGTTGCAAGTTAAAAAAAAATAACAGTAGGATAATCTGAAATACACATATAACAAAACATCTACCTTCAAAAGCAGAGCTAAAACAACCTGTTCACAACCAGGATGCTCAGTGTCGGGTATCTATTTCATCACAATTCCCACTTTGAGGCCATGGTCACGGCTCAGTAGCATCTGCCAGCCAGCAAGAACTATGCAGGACGGCCTAAGCAGTTAGAAGGACATGATCAGGAGGACTTCCGGGTGCCCAGTGGTGCACTGTTGCCATGGCAGGTGGGCATCACTGTCTGCAAATGAACTGCCAATCTCACTGTGAGCTGATAATGATCCTGCCGCCACCACCTGCCTGCCATATGTTTCCCCTACTTGTCACGTAACAAGGAACCGCGTTTTGGCATGCTGATGACTGACAGTTTGATACTACTGGTTGATGTTTGTTGTACCTCACTGCTCGGCCCACTGACCATCCATGATGACACAGCACTGTGACAGCGTAGGCAGCTGCTCTCCCTTCTGAGCATTCTAGGGCAGCAGGGATCTGCCCCATCGTCACTCAGCCCAGTGACCATACTCCATCAGGAGAGAGGGAAAGAGAACTCACTTTCCCAACATAAGCTGAATGTCTTCTGTCTCCTTAAATCATCATAACACAGACGATGAGGACAGGAACCGTGCCAAAGGGCTTCTCTGTTTACTGTGATGTAACACAGAAGTAAGCGCAGGGTGAAGCATCAAGAGTCATAAATGCCAGCCGGTGGTATACTGCTCCAGAGCAGGTTGTAATCTGGCAGTAGATTACAATCGTGGAAAATGTGGTTGTAGACCAGGAGGCTGGCCTGCAATGTGCTCCTTTAATTAGAACCCTAACTTCATTGTATACAACAGAGAATCTAAAAACACAAGGGTTATTACTACTCTGAGCCAACAAACTACTAAGTACGTCCTGAAAACCAGTTTCAGTAGAGTTTAAGCAACAGACAGTGGCACATAGCAGATTGCCGGAATTGGCCCTGCATGCTACCCGGAGCCCTTGCACATCTACTGATAATCAGAACGAGAGAAGCACATCCCATCAATTTGGACATCATGCTTCTAAATGAGGATTCTACCCACGTTTAACTGCTTGCTTATACCATCTCTCAGCACTATTCAACGCATTGAATAAAATGCCAGCCATCATGAGTACCAAAAAACACCAAATGTTTCTTCAGTAATTACTCCACATAACAAGCAGATTTACCTTTTAATTTAGATAAAATTCATAACACTTTGATACCATGAAATTCAGCAGTTTAGAATCATAGGTGTACTTACGATGCTTTCCAGCCACAGCCACTACCTAATTCCACTACACAGCTACCATTCTGAAAGCAGCCCTGTATCCACCAAGCAACACTCTGCAATTGCAGCTTCCCCTAGCCCTTGGCAATCACCGCCCTGGTTACTGTCCCTGTGGCTTTTGCTGTTCTGAACATCTTACAATGAAGCCACATAATTTGTAGCTATTTGTCTCCTTTTTATCAGAGCACGTGTCTGAGGTTCACTTATCTTGCAATGCGTTAGTGTGCTTCAGTGCTTCCTTAGGCAGGTGGTGTGAACTGTTAATATTACTGAGACTAGACTGCACTGTAGGAAAAGTATAGTGAGAGCCAACGTACTAGTAAGAACCCACGACAACCCTGTTTGGAACACTGTGAGCTGAGGCACTGAGAGTCAGTAGAGAGAGCGATGGGCGGCAAACACACACAAACTACCCAAGCCATCAGAGTCAAGTCATGGAAATAATTTAATTTCCTATTTGCCAAGTTCAGGGTTAGGGTTACATCCATTAAAGTGTATTGGGGGGAGGCGCTGGGTATTACTCTCTAAATAATAAGGAATCAATCACTTCAGAGGAAAGGAAACCTCCCCACAACAGTTACTTGTTTAAAATAAACTAGAAAGCCACCGTAGAAAGTGTGTGGCTTGATGTGGGTATGAAACACAGAACGTCTGCAGAGACTGCACTCGGAGCTTCTGCATGAGTGCGCAAACACTGACAAGGAACCAGCTGATCCAGGCTTCAGGAACTCATTCTCTGCCTTGATCTTCTAGAAACACCGCTTGTATACAGAGGGCCTTGCTCTGATCTGTTGCCTGGGGTCATTCCTAGTTAGTCTGATTCCTCTTCTATCTCTACTGCTAGGAGTTCACATTGGGAAAATTAAGATTTCTTTTTATAGCACAGCAGTCAAAGGATAACCAGAAACTCTGCTTAGTAAGTTAACATGGAAAAAAAATTATTCTTTTAAAAGCTACGGCTGAAGAAATGGATTACTGGTTAAGAGCAGTGGCTGTACTACCAGAGGACCAAGCAAGGTTTGAGTCCCACATGGTGGCTCACTGTAACTCCAGTCCTAGGGGATCCAACGCTCTCTTCTGGCATCCGTGGACACCAAACACACACACATAGAAAAATAATCTTAGTTTGTGTGTTTGTGATAGCTTTTGGAAGGAAGTTCATTTTCCACCATGTGGGCCCTGGGGATTAAGCGCAGGCTGTCAGGCTTAGCACCAAGCACCTTTGCCTTCTGAGTCATCTTGTCAGCTCTATTCCTGTGATGTTACAAGAGTCTCTTCCAGAAAAGTCTTTGCATTTTAGCCTAAGAGTTAATATCTTTATAAACAAGAAAGTTTCGAGCTATAAACTTAATATCTTGCTGTCAAAACACCAAGCAGAGAGCTTATGATGGTGATTTTTTTCAGACTTATTTTATTTCATGTGTATGAGTGTTTTCCCTGTGTCACTGGAGTTAATGTGTAGTTGTGAGCCGTCACGGAGGTGCTGGGAACTGAACCTGGATCCTCTGCAGCAGCAGCAAATGCTCTTGGTGACTGAGCCATCTCTCCAGGCACTTTGTGATGAAATTTAATAATATTCTACCACTAGAGAACTGTCACAGAATTTCAGGCAAGTCTATGGAGAAGAAGAACAAAGCCAAAGCTCCCAACACCTATAGAAAATAATGAGCAAATGCACCATCAGTTTCAGAAAACATCCTGACACAGCAACCCAGACAAGAACATCCCCAGGAATCAGCAAGTGTGGCTTCCAACTGCACACAAGAGTTTACAGCAGTCACTACCTAAGACCTTCATGTAAAACCCAGAGACACATGTCTAAACCCAGACGACTAGCGTACACGTTCTAGTACAAGTAGCAGGTTCAGGAAACAGGAGTAAAAACTTGATGGTTTAAAAAAAAAAAAAAAAAGAGCAAAATGATAACTCAATATATTTATTTACTAAGAAAATGAAACAAAACAGTAAAGTTAATAAAATTTTTAAATGACTTGATTTTAGATTAATTATTTGCTAAAATAGATAAAAGAGGACTATTATGTACTGTTTCTTGATTTTCTCCATAAAAGACAAACCAAGATGCAAAGGCATAGTTAAGACTGAATAAAAAATTATGTAGTTATAAATAGAATCTGCATAATGAGCGATTACAGATGACAGGAGGTCATAAATTGAAATTTTGCATCAAATCTAATGAAATGAGCATTATTTAGTGACATCAGCTATAATTCCTGTGAATATAATATTCAATGATAATTTCGCTGCTAAAAGGTCTAGAAAAACATCTCATGGTCGGAAGGAGTCTGTAGGCTTCCCATGGACAGTGTGGCCTGGAACAAACAGCAGCTGAAGTATCAATGGTGTCTGTCTAGTAACTCCCTCCCCAGAAAGGCCAAGAGCCACACAGAGTAGCTCCACTGTGGAAGACGGAGAAGAGTCTGCAGTAAGACCTAGAGCTTCTCTTTGTTTTATCTTTACACTTCTCTTGAGCATTGGGTGAAATTTCTTTAGCTACTTAAGGATAATTGGACTGGAAAATAGTAGGAAGCCACATTAATAACAGCAGTAAAAACGGTAATAGCTATTAGTGATTTGGAAAGTTACATAACTCACTTGGAAATGATGGGGGGGGGTGTCTTCTGCGATTCAAGAGATAAAAAATTTAAACGACCAAGACCATACTGTAAACAAACAAACAACAACAACTTGTACGGTGGAAGGCATTCGATGATTAATATTCAATTATATGAAAGATCTATTAGTGTTTATTCCAATTCTTAATTTGTTAACTGCACTTTTAAGGAACAAATATAAACGAATGGTCTTATTTTAAGTGTGAAAGAAATCAATCATGGTTATTACCTAAAGCAAATTCACACTCCTACAGAGGGGAAAATCGATTTAGGAAAGCTTCGAGACTTCTCCAGATTTAAACATCTATTAAATAAAAGTTACGACTAGATTCCTACATATCAGAATAAATCAAATCTGCATTGGGATAGTAAGAATCTATAATAAAGGGAAAAGTATTGATATCATTTCAATAACTCGAGTCTGTTATTTGTCTGAACAGCATCACAGTCTAGGGGGGCTGGCCCAGAGTTCCTCCAGATCTGATTCCCTGTTGCAGGTCTTCACAGAGAATGGCAGCAGGGTCACTGGTGAAGCACAGGCCTCTGAGAGGTGGAATCCCAGGTTCAATCCCTGCACCCAACAAATAAACCAACAAAACCCAGAAGAGGGTAGGAAGGGTTAAAATCTCCAATTTCTGTTACTGATTTCGGTTATCTCAAACTAAGCACCCTACAGCCATACCTCATTTGTCTACAGAAAACCAATTCCAACATTAGAATTATTTAATTAAGATAAAAGGGAATATTTTGTTGCTATGTTGTTTTTATATAAAGAATGAAGCCTGAGAATTTAAGCATAAAATAGGTCAAATAAATTTAAGATAAAAATGAATAAAGCTAAAGTTAGAATGAGAGAACAAAACCCTATGAATCATAAAAGTTTGAATTTTCTTGTGAGATAAAGTATATAGGATTAAAATGAAAGAAATGTGAAATATATGTGCCCACCACTTTCTACCTTTCCACCTTCCCAGCTCTCCAAGTCTGTGACTTTGAAGAACACAGATGACTCTTATTAACATTTTAACATTATTGCTTATTAACATTTTAAATAAAATCATACAGAAGAAATTAAGATGAATATATACTGGTTAAACGAATCATATAATCAGAATAAAATGACAGAGCCATTAAAGTATGTGTATTTCATTTAAGTATGTGGGAACACACACACACTTTATTGCAAATTAAAAGGTCATAGAAATTGATTCATATATAAACAATTCTAAGTAAATACCCCAAAATATTGTTATTTCAATTAGACAGGCTTTCCCCCCTCTTACCCTTGCCGACCATAGTCTGTGTATTACTGACACTTAGGAAACTAAATGTTCCGATTATAATTCTCCTAAATGCTAGTACTAAACAGGTCAATTCTATTTTAGTGCCTTTAAGTTCCTATTTTTCTATTTTGTACCTGCAAATTTACTTTAGTTATATGTAAGATTAATGGTCAGAACAGTCTCCACACTTGAGTGGAGAGTGGGATTTGACTTTCTCAAGTACTCTGGTGTCTCACATTTGACTATGTCCCCTGGAGGGGGAGACCTAGTGGCACTCAGAGGAAGGACAGCAGGTCACAGAGAAGAGACTTGATACCCTATGAGCATATACAGGGGGAGGTAATCCCTCTCAGGAACAGTCATAGGGGAGGGGAGTAAGGGGAAAATGGGAGGGAAGGAAGAATGGGAGGATACAAGGGATGGGATAACCATTGAGATGTAACAAGAATAAATTAATAAAAAAAAATAATAATAATAATAAAAAGATTAAAAAGAAAAAAAAAGTGACCCAAATTTGGCAAACATCCTACCAGAGCCCTAAGTCAATGTTATTTACAATAAGTCAATGTTATTTACAATGAAAGATCAAGATTTTTTTCCAAAGCTTCTTGGAGTCAAGAACTAAGGAAATAAGGCAGTGAGAGATGCCAAAAATGATATCCCTGTTGTCAATCAATTCTCTTTCAAAACAACGTGGCCAGTTAACAGCGGCACACACCTTTTATCCCACCACTTGGGGGGCGGAGGTAAGTGCATCTCAGTGAGTTCAAGACCAGCCTGGTCTTCAGAGAAAGTTGCAGGACAGCCAAGGCTACACAGATAAACCCTGCCTAGTAAAACCAAATCAACCAACCAAATAAATAAATAAAATAAATTTTTGGTTGTGAGCCTAGCCTTTAACAGCTGATCTCTCCAGCCCTGTGAGTTTGAGACCAGCCTGGTCTACAAAGTGAGTCCAGGATAGTCAAGGCTACACAGAGAAACCCTGTCTCAAAAAAGCAAACCAACCAACAAACAAACAAGCTTTAATGGGTGTGAGGGGATAGGGGTGGTGCGGTTCAGGGAACTGGCTCACTTAGTAAAATACATGCAAGCATGCACAAGGCCCAAGTCTTAGCCCAGCGCCCACATCAACAACAACAGCAGTCAGGCAGACCCTGCAGCTTGCTGGCTAGTTCATCAACTTAGCCTGATTCGTAAGCCCCCGGGTCCTGCTCAGAGACCCTGTCACAAACAAACAAACAAACTAACAAACAAAAAACCCAGATGGCTTCCACTGAGGAAGGACACGCAGATGACCTCTGTTCTTCACATGTGTTAACACAGTCACAACGAGGGATGTACAACATGGAAAGAACGAACGTGCATGAGAAAACCTGTATGTGCTGAATGGTATTTTAACAGAAGGCTACCCTTACCAAAAAAGGAAATATAAAATGTTTAGAGCAGTAAAATTGTATATAAATCATAATTTAACTCTAGGTATTATGTTAAAGTGAATCCTGAACCTAAATTGGTTTGGCCTTCACAGAAAAAGCGTAAGGATTTAGCCACAAGGAAGCCCTCAGAGCTGGTGTTAAACCAAGGTCTTTCTCCAGTGAACAAGGAGAGAGGGATTTCACCTGCATCATGGAATTCAGCTTGGATGCTTCAAAACAAAACAAGACTCCAATGCTTTCCTAAAAATGAGACACTGACTGGCTGACTATAAAGAAGCAGGAAGAAAAAAATAATCTGGCAGATGATTTGTCTAAGATGGAAATATGACAGTGCTACTGAAAATGTGTTAGAACTGGACATTTTAATTCAACAAGGAATTTGGCAAATACTTACTTAATTTTAGAAGTGTTTCTCCTTAAAGACAAGACTACGGGAATGGGCAGTACACTAACACAGCGCTGCTTTTTCCTAACCAGTCTGCTTTAAACAGACTTCATACATTTTTCAATAAAGCAGAATTTCTACTCCATTTTAACTTTCAACATTCTCCATATTTAATACCAGAGTAAATTCTTCACTGCTTAACTGCTGACTATAGAGTCATCGCACATTAAGATCAACCATAGCAGATTTCTCATTCAAAGCATCAAGAGACTTTAGCAAAATATGCTGCCTGTGTGATCAGAAATAATTGACTTCATAATATTACTTCAAATTTAGTCAATACCTGAATTCATCAATGACAGCTCAATTAACAGTGTTGCTTTTAAAAGAAAATATGATAGAGTGGGAGAGAGAGGGAGTGGGGTGTGCGGGGAGTGTGCTTCAGGAATGCTAGATACACTCTGGGAGCTGACAGGAAGGGCAGGCAGCACTTCCTCCTCACTGATGACTAGATGGTTGTGTTCAGGAGACAAGGAATCCTTAATCATGAGCTTAAGACTTTCAGAGAAATTCAGAGTATAAGAACAACTGTAGGGTATATTTTGTCCCTTCTTCAACTTCCCTTAGGCCACAGTCCTCAGAAGTCCTGCCAGTTCCCATGAGAACTCTGGAATTCTCTGAGGCCGTGAGACATGGCAGCCAGCTCAGGAAGGCAGGCACAGTGGAATGTTTCAAGTTCTCTCCCACTCTGCCTTCCTAAGGCCAGAGCTACTGTAGGATCCAGGAGGCCCAGGCAGGGCTCATGGGAAGCAAAAGCCTTGCTGAGGGACAGACAGTCGATCTCAGTCTTGGATGGTGGGTTACCTCCCTCATAAGTCCTCACCGTATCTCTCTCCCCCATCCACTGCCCATTCTCTCTCTCTCTCTCTCTCTCTCTCTCTCTCTCTCTCTCTCTCACACACACACACACACACACACATTTTGCCCTATCAGGACATAATACAACAAGGTCATTTTATTTGTCATATTATATACTGCTTTCTGTTCTTAATTTTCCTAAGCCCTGACTCAGAAGTTTGCTTATATCGATCGAGCAACTGAGATGTGCCGAGCATTGCACTAAGTACTTAACATATATTATGTCATTTAATGCTCATGACAGCTCAGGTTAGGTAATGCTGCCCCAGGGAATCAAACTCAAGTCTACGTGGTTTCAAAGCCCACCCACCAAACCACTACAACAGCCAGCAACAGGATATTGATTAAGCATTCACTTGGTACTAAATGATAAAAGTACCTCATGTAGAAGACTACTTAACGACACATGGAAATCATCATGTTGAAGGTTACAAAGCAGTAAGCACCATGTAATTACTAGCTAAAATGAAAATTATGCTAATAGCCAGC
The DNA here is from genome assembly GCA_907169655.1 of Acomys percivali. Classification (NCBI taxonomy): domain Eukaryota; kingdom Metazoa; phylum Chordata; class Mammalia; order Rodentia; family Muridae; genus Acomys; species Acomys percivali. Next base: position 92,199,832 of record OU015744.1, read on the forward strand.
CACATGCATAAAGACGACTAGACTGATAGACACTCGTGTTAGCAGATGCTGCTCCTGGGAAGCCCAGCTTTTCCTTTATCCTTTCCTCTTGTTTTAATAATAGTAATAATATATTTATATAATGAACAAGTGTTGTTCTTATGATTGATGAAGTGGGCAGTAAGCGACAAAACAGCGAACTAGAAGACAATGTCACAAGCACGGGCAGAGTGGACAGCACTTCCACTCTCAGTGGGATTTATAATCGTATTTTCAAGTAAAAATTATATCTAGAGAAAATTAGGACAGAATTTTATAGGGTAGCAGCAAGCTTCCCCCAAATTGTAAAGATCAAATAGGCTAAGGCTTTAGTATTTGGATGCACACAGAAACAAGACACAAATGCAAGGACACTATTCCTGGCTACATGGCCCCCAGGGTTAACTACAATTATGGTGCTAGCATGTGTATAAAATGTGAGAACATAGCTCCCCGTCCCACAAACATGCTTATCTATGGAGGCCTACAGGGTGTCTCAGGAAATAATTAAAGAAATGACAATGTGGCTGCTTCTGAGGAGAAGACCCAAGCCTAGAGCAGAGTGTGAGGCCTTTCCTCAAAGTCTTCATTACTATTTGAATTTTGAAGTAAGAGAACTATTTACTCAAAGTAATGATAAAAAGACAACAGAAAATAAATTTTCTAGTTTAAAAAATTTAGAGGATAAGTTAAATAATTTAAATGTCTAGTCTGTTTTATTTAACAACTGTGTGGGGGCATTTAATCCCATCTCCATATTTTTTTGGCCTTCTTGCCGGTGACTTCGGGGTGTCTGTTTCAAGGAAATAAAACAACAAAATTCACTGATTTGTCTTTATCTGAGTTTGAAAGTCTTTGGGAAGAAAAAGAACTACTGCTTTATTCATGTATGCACTTTCTACCCTATTTCCCCTGTGTCTATTTTTTAAAAATAAAGGATAATTTACATTATATAAAACGTTTAAAAATTCTCTTTCTGCCTCTTTAAAAATTAAATATAAAAAGCCTTATAAAGAAAAGTATGTTTGGTTGCCTACCAAAAAAGTCCTATCCATGTTAAAAAATAATAATAATAACAAAAAATATTTGTAAGAGAAAGAAAGAAGCAAACAAGAGAATCAGAGAAATGCAACCTGCCCTTTGAGCCGGGAAAGCGTTGGCTCTGTAAAGAAAGGAACCATGCCACAGAGCACAGACGCACGTCACATCGAACCTGAGGCAGGTTATCTGAACAGCTATGTCCACGCACACAGCATGGTATTTGTGTTTGAAGCAGGAACAAAGTGATAATATCAGAGTACACACAAGGTCACAGGCACCCTAGACCCAACGGGGCAACCAGAAGGCCTCAGAGGAGGCTGCCTGACTCAGGGGCTGGCTCGTGTTTCTCCTCTTCTTGAAGAGCAGTAAATGGCAGTCAATATGGAGTTTAGAGGCACCACACTTTACTTAAGCCTAGAAAGGTCTAGATGGTCATCCAAGAGGCCCCAAGCTGAAACAGAAACTGGAACCATCAGGCAAACTAAGTGGGACTTCAGAGAGAGGGTATGGCTCTGTCAGCTCTGGTAGTGAGCCAAGCTTCAAGCTGCTGGGAGGAAAAACAGACACAGGGGAAAAAGGATGACATTTAGTAAACATTTAGTAAAATGCTTTCTTCTCAAGGCAAAGTAGATCCCAGGAATCCAGTAGAGCAGCTGAGCCAGGCACTGAGGCAGACAGAGTGTACACACTGGAAATGAGAGCTCAGCTGGGAGTCTAACATCAAAGGTCTAAGAATTGCCAAGAAAAAGGATAAAAAATGAAAAACAAAGGGGAAAGGGGGGAAAAGAAAGGAGTAGGGTGAGAAAATGAAGTAAGGTCAGAGAGATAAAAAGGAAGGAAGGAGCTTATGTTTATGAAATAGGGGATAATTGCTGCTCTCAGGATCTCTTTCAGTCTCTAACTGATGAGAGACATTATAAATCCATCTAGACTCAGCAATTTTGCTACCATTTTCTCCTTGGAAATCTACGGCTAACTACCACCAAATCAGAAAAACCGAAGAATGGCAACATGACTCATCCTGTCTTTCATCTTCAAAACCCTTATGAGCTGTGGCGTCCATGCTGAGTGCGGCCTTTGCTCACACTCCTGCCAGCAAGCGAACTCCACACTGGAGAAACTGGAGAGAACTGCGAACAAGCGCCTGCCCACAGCTGGGGTGTCAATCACCTGGATGGATGATGACTCCTAGAGCCACATTTCAACATTCAGTGAGCTGATGAGCTGAAGGAAACAAACAACAGACCTCAAATGGGAGAAAGGGATTTGGACACATGGATCTAGAGAGAGAGAAAAGAGGACATTGCTCCAACAATAAATGGACTGAAATTCTAACTATAACCATTAAAAACTTCAGAGATGGCCTTTGGTCATAAATCAGTACCATGAGCAGAGGAGGGGAAGATGGAGTTCAATGTTGGGGGAGGGGTTGCATTGGGAAACACAGATAGCTAAAGCTGGACGGGGTGGAGGCGTGGCTCAACGATAAAGCACTTGCCTAACGTGTAAGACCCAGGTTTGCTCCCCAGCTTGGGGATGGGGGTAGGTAAAATTATTTCACAGAACTCAGGTTTCAAAGTCAACACTATCAACAAATAAGATCTGTAACTTTCAAGATTCCTGGTCAGCACAAACAGGCCCGTAGGGTCACAGGGCTCAGGAAGTAGGTTAGATCCATCCTCTCACCCTCTGTATTTATATTCAACGATCTTTTAAATAAAACAAATCTCTGATGACAAAAAGATTAAGCTTTCAGAACTGCAAATTAATCAAGAAGATCAATCAACATAAAAGGGCAACAAATCATCATAACAAAGCTTATGAATAGCTCCTTGGTGCAAGCTAAGAGTGCAGGGTGTGTGTAAGAGAGAGATGGGGACGGAGGGAGGGAGGGATGGAGGGAGGGAAGGAACTCTGGTCCAGGGATTTAGTGATGGACTGGTAGGACCAGTGCCCAGCAATAGACATCTATCTGTATGAACCCTCATGGTGGACAGAGACACTCTGGGAAAACTATGCAATTATAAGTCAGTGCTGTTAGACTCTGATTAGAAATACCTGGGCAATTCACTTGATTTTGGTTCTTTAGTAAGATTGTATTTTTAGAGGACAAAAGCAAGATTCCTTTGAAATTTCAAAATTAAAAATTACCCTCATCTACATAGCAAAATCAAGGCTAACCAGACTCAAAAAAAAAGAGAAGGGGGTGGAGGGAGAGAAAAAAAAAAAGGAAAAAATTCTTCCCAAGAGTAAAATATTAATTATTTTTCCATTCTCAAGGTCACAGACACGTCCCTGAGCACGGGTCTGCATTAGCTGTGCTGGCTTCTACCTCTTTCCTTACCTGCTTAGGTTCCCGCCCTGCTCTACACCTGAGGGCTACGCAGGGGCAGCACTGTGGGCACCTCACATGTGATGAAAGGGCACTGTGAACACACACCATGGACACGAATGTTTCCTCTACCCTGTAGCGATAGAGTCTAGAAAGCCAAAGGACACCCCAGCTCTCCAGACAGATACCCACGGGGTCATCTCAAACATGATTGTCTCTGCTCTAATCAAAGCCCAGGCCACTCCCAGTTCCCGGACAAAGGCTGCATGGTGGTCTAGAGGGCTGGAGATCTGGCCTGGAAGGTTTCCTTAGGACCCCAGTAAACATCAGACAGGCTAGGCGGAGCTCAGCTCAGAAAGACCCTGCCAGACAAAAAGGCACACGACACAGTATGGAAGTACCCAACTGGAGCAAGTCACCAATTCATTAGTTTCCGATTTGTGTGGCCTGTGATAAGAGGACAGGAGCTTTATGAACCCCAGCATGGCCCAGCAGGGCATGTTCAGGGTCTATTGAACTTCTGTCACTAAGAGCAATAAAATAAAAATGAGGAATTCAAGCCAAAAAAAAAAAAAAAAAAATTAACTTAACTGCCTACTTGTTGTGCAGATCCTTTCGTTATTTTTAGGAAGACCAAATAAAAAGTGCCATACAGTCTCAATTTTGAAGAAAAGACAAGAATAACCCAAAATCACCGCTGACCGTGACTCCTCTGCCTCACGTTGGGTGGACAGTACTGCCTGCATGAAGCTTCAGAAGTCTTGCAACCCATGGGATGCAGGGCTAAGTTAACAGCTTTAACGCAGGAATAGAAAACATAGAAAGCATGTTTATTCTGCCTGGGTCTCAGCCCTTGGCTCAGAGTGCTGTCAGGCGTCACCACGCCTATGGTTTCCATGAATCAGAGCACAGGGTTGGTAAGCATGAAGAAATAAAAAGCAACTGGCAAGAAAGCTCCAGCCCAACGTAAGCTGTGTGTCCCCTGTATGTCCTCCCTGTCTACATGGCCCCCATCTTCCCGAGCTCCCACAGGCCAGGACCTGCCTCCTCCTGACCTGACTCGTAGCAGCAGACAGATGCCTGTCTGTGGAGGGGGAACAGCTTGGAGGCAGACCAAAAGGGCTGTGCATGCTGCAGAGCACCAGGCCTTTGAGACGCGTTACACAGAGGAGAGAAGAAAGGGAGACTAGAAATGGAAACAGGTGCCTTTAACATTATGGCAATATGTATACAGCTCCTTTTTAGGCTTTTGTGTTCACCTAAGAGAGTTAGATTCTTTTCGGCAGGCAATGAGGTGTCACCAGAGTGGGTGGCACATCAGGATTGTGCACAGAGAAAGCAACTGTGACAGGAGGGTGAAAGATGGCACATAGGAACAGTTGCAGGAAAATAAGTTAAGGCAGAGCTGTAATAATTAAAATGAGAAACACAGACTAAGAGCTACTCACTGGGAAGCCCAGGGGAAGGAGCCAAGGGAAGCAGAGTCAGGTGAATCCAATGACTAAGAAGCTGGGTTAATGGCCAGGAAACTGCTGATGGGGGGTGGGGGTGGGGGCGCGAGAGGGGATGACTGGATGGTAGTAATATAAAGACAGATCAATAACCAAGTCAAGGCCATTTATAGGCAGGGAAAAAAACAAAACAAAACCGTCCTATGGAATCTATGAGCTCTATTTTGGAAATAATAGGTGCCTGCTGGCTACTGGAATTGGTGCTCAGGTAACAGCATCCAGCAGCTGGAAACAGCTTGGAGGCAGACCAAAAAGTCACAAGTGAATCAGCAGTATGTGTGGACACCAAGGGCTAAGTACGCAAGGTCAGCCAGCAGGTAAGAAGACCTCTCCGATCTGTGACAGATAGCTGTGATCTGGGCAATTCACATTAATATTTATCAAATACCGCTAAGGAACACTTTTCTGTTATTTTACCAGTTATTCAAATTGGTCTCATTCAAATTCTCACATGTTGATGTCATCTTATTCCAGTTAGATTTTAGGCAACTTTTAAGAGATATTGTATTTATTTTAATCCCTCCCCCAAGAAGGAAAGCAGCAAGCGTGCTGGCCTCTTTTAAAATATTAGCTCATGAGAGGCGCTTGTAAGGCTCTATTCCCAATGCCTGGAATGAGATTTGGACTAAAAAGTACCAGCTGCACAGTAGCAATAAGCTGATTTCATAATGTTGCATTTTAGTTGGTTAACTGAGTGTGCATGACCAAAAATGTCAAGGCCTACAAACTGAGAGAATAACACCAGCTATTATTTTCCGAGCACTACCTGCTCACCAGCCCACACGGGCTCATTCCAGCCCCTCTATTAAGCCAGAAGAGGTGAGAAAGCAAGGTTCCAGAGGAAGGCAGGCGGGCAGAGAAGCAGAACAAAGACAAAACTCTGAAATTCCTGTGGCCCCAAAAGAAAAAACTAGAGTCCATATAAAGCTCACAGTAAGTGAACAAAATACTGATAAAGTTATAACCAATAACGATTTCTCCCAGAGTGTGTCATCTTTCAAAATGCTGGTAATGATCAGGGAGAAAAGTCCTGTGACTGAGATGGCCACAGGACAACGTAGTGGGCACGAGCACTCATTGTTTAAGGGAGACAACCACAGCCTCAACGTGGTGGGCCTACTGACAAAACTGGAAATGCCTGTCAGTTGCTCTACAACTATCCCCTGGCCTGGTGTAATGGCGAAGCCAAACACAAACTAAGGGAAGAAATTCTCCAGCGAAGACCAGAATCTACTCCATGAGCTGTGTGATAAACAATCTCATTCCTGAAACAAAAGCCACGAAACCAGGCATCAGCCACCAGGGAGCTGAGCAGATACAAGAAACAGACGCACTTCTCCCTGCCTT
>OU015744.1:92206480-92236115 GCA_907169655.1 Acomys percivali
GGGCACAAACACATCAGAAAGACTTGTCCACGCTGACCACATGCATGGTACATAACTGCTGCCTGTTAGGCACACCTGAGTAATTGCCAGAGAAAAGATATCATAGGAATAAAAGTAAGCAAGGTCATTCTAGCTATTGATGAGAGACTTTGCTTCAGCAAAGAGCAAAAAAGCACTGTTCACATTGTAAATGCATTTAACCAGGGAGCTCATATTTTTAAACATACAGATGTATAATTTTATTTATATAAACATACCTCTAAAGTATCACTTCTATGACACAACTAAGGAATCAACAGAATTTCCCCTCAAAACCAACAGCACTTTCACATTCTATCCTCTCATACACGTACAGAGTATTAACACTGTCGAGCCATCTCACTGACAGCGCAAACATGAGAGCCATCGGAAACTCAGTGTTCTAAAAGGAAAGGCTCACTATTTCAGAATCTGTCCTTTTCACAATGGATTTTTTTTTTTTTTAATTACTAAACCTATGGCTATCCCTGCATAGACCTTTACAGGCAAATGGAGGCCTGGAAAGAAATCCAGAGAGAAATGAGAGCCGGCTTCTCCGGCTTCTCCGTCCTGTCGCTCATCTAGCCCAAGCCCTGCCACGCACTCTTCATGGCACAAGGCGTTCCGCGCTCCATCGCTGAACTTGAGCTCCCAAGAATCTATTCTCTGTAAATCCAGAGGTATAGGAAGCTGGAAGATCTGCAATTCAGCACATTTTACAGGATTTTTGGCACATAACGGTTATTTTTAAAGTGGGGGTGGGGGAGCCTGTGCTCTCCCTACCCCCAAACACAGCTGAGCTGATTCAGCACAATCTCCCCCTAAAATAAAATCTCAGTTTGCAGAAAATAAGTGTGGAAAGTTCCAGCTCCAAGGACGACATTCCAGAAACCTAACATTAAAGACTGGAAGAGGACAGCTTGAGACAAGACGACTGCAGAGCATGTGACAGAGGTAAGAGCTTCCACAAGAACACTGTGACCACCTGGGAACCCAAGGAGGAAAGCCTTTAATATAAGCAGGGTGACACAGGGTGATCACAGAGACATGGGAGCACCCTGAGGATTCGCATGGGTGATGAGTCAAACCCACAGGTGAGCGCATAGAAATTTCCAAGAACACAGTCAAAAAGTGTAGTTTCTTAATTTTACTTAGAGATGCCTTTGAAGAGAATATTACAATCTATATCATGCAAAATAGCAGGCTACACCAAAGAGCTGTGTACACAGCTCAACACGATGATCCCCAAAGCACGAGGCACTTCGCACAATCTGCAGACCAAAGAAGAAACCAAGAACTCTTTATCGCAAAGAGCGTTTAAGTGCCAGTGGGAAGAAAGCTACCTTGCCCGGCTTCCAGAAACAGGCAACTCCACGGCCATTTTTGTTAACCCTATGTCACCAAACAAGGGATAGTTAATGGCCTGAGGGACAAACAGGATCACTGCTGAGACCTAAAGACTGAAAGGCATCCACAGCAGACCTCAGTGTCCCCTGCTGGAAGAGGACATATCTACAGACATGTCATCCCAAGCACCTCTTCATCTGGTGAGCATCTCCAGACACTTGCTCAAAAATTTACAGCCACACTGATCTGGCTTTGGAAGGCAAGGACAAGTCGCGTATAAACTTGTCAATTTAAATCACAATGCATCCCCACCCTTAGATCTTGTTTTGATCATTAATGTAAAGGACTTTTCCACCGTATGAATGAATCAAATTAATATGAAATGAAAGAAGTGGAGATGACAATAGAAATGTTTTGGAAACGCAAACTGAAATGCATCTGAGGTGGTTACAGTACGAGTTCCCGCCCTCCTGGCTGCCTGGCTCACACTCAGCGCAGCTGGCTGGGTGACACTCTCCACAGCTGGCCAGCCTCAAGTGAGTGGTTAGCAGAGCTGAGGCCCTCTCCTCAAAAGACTCTCTGCCCTTGAGGAACTCACCCTGGCTGTTCCTGTTCAGGGCACAAGTACCTGGAGCCCCTCGCTGCCCTGACTCTGGGGTGAGGTAGGACAGGAGCGGGTGGGGTGCCTTTGTAATGCTGGAGAAGAGCATGTACTACGATTGTGTTCTATGAAGAACAAAACACTCGCTGGCTGGGACATCTCAAAGACTAATGAGATCATGTCTAGAGGGCTGCAGGCGCTCAGAAGGCAGGTACATGGTGCCATCACTACCTCCCCAAAGCTGTAGGCTAGGACAAGGCAGATGAAGAATCAACCTCCTGGAGCATGTAAGAGGCACAGACGTTGACACCAGTCAGTATATGCATGAGGAAGTATGTCCTTCTAGTATATGTTAATTCACATAGCAATAAGTGAAGGCAGATGGGTAAAGTATCTCATTTCTATGGCTCTCAGGCCTAACCTGTAAAAGTGGGACTATTATATATTCTTTTCAGGGTGTAGGTAAAAATCAAACATGCAACCCAGTGCCTACTGTGAGAAGCAAAGTCAATAAACAGTGGCTGTAACCGGTTAACATAAACATGTGCAAAAACAGAGAGCTGGCTGGCAACCAGGAAGGGAACAGCTGTATGTGTGGGGAGGGTGGGGGTGGGGGGGTGCGGCTCAATGGTTAGGTTAAGAACACTCACTGCTCTGGGAAAGGACCCAGGGTCGGTTCCTAGCACCCGAGTGGAAGCTCACGAATGGCTGTAACTCCAGTGCCAGGTTATCAATCTCATGGTTTCTTTTGGCTGCTGTAAAAAAACAGGAATCCATATGGTTCACATACACATATGCAGGTAAATACACATGAAATAAAAATAATTATGAAGAAAAAAAAAAAAGATTCCTGCAGGAGTCCAAGCCAGAAGAGGTACAAGAGCAGTGCAAAAGAACTTAGACACGTGGGCAGCACCTCATGACTCCACATCTACAGATTCAATCACCCACAGGTTACAAACATGTGAAAAAAGAAATGGGCCTAATGTAAACCCATGCCATGCTGTCTCCTTACCATTGTTTCTACAGGAATACTATAAATTGGAGAGGCATTTACACTTAACCTGTGAATATCCTCCCGAGAGAGTTTGAATCCTCTCTAGTTGTAACCATGGATGGGACCTCTAAGTAATGAGTCAAAACACACTGTTTCCCTTCCCTTTATAGCAGGATTAACTGGCACAAAGAGATAACTAGTTCCCAAATAACTAGTAAAGAACCAGCAACATGTTTAATACAAGACAATACATCAGTTCTGGACAGGTTTGATTTAGAATACAGGGAGATTTTTCCAGCTTTGCACCCCAAAAATGCATGCTTTAGAAAGGTGGATTCTTAAAAGAATGTAACAACTTTAAACAATCTGAAAATGAAATAACCCTCAATGAAGGATTTCTAATCCTATAATTCTAAAATGTCTGTATCAATCAAGAAAAAAGAAGCTTAATTTTAAGAGCTAAGTTAATTCACGGAACACATTTCAATGGCATAAAAATAAAACAAAGGCACCCATTAGTTTACAAATAAGTCTCATCCATAGATTTATTAAAAGAAATGAGGTCTCCGGTGCTCGAAAGCCTACAGTGAACATCTACTGCCGGCCCAGATGCATCCGTGAACTCGGGCTTCCTGCAGTCCCAGCTCCTCCAACCATTTTTGACCCTCAATTATTTAAACAAGTTCCAACTTTGAACACAATGGTTCCCATGGTGATAGAAATTCTGCAATTAAGGGACAAGAGTTATAGAAATGATTCATACGTCACTTGTAAATGTTGTGTGACAAGGGAGAAAATACTGGAACTCAGGGTTATACTCTCAGTGAGAAAGCTGAAGGAAACCCCCAGTGAAGACCCAGTTATTCTACCTAGTGAAAACAAAATACATAGGTTGTTCTTTAAAGATGCAGGTCTAGAGGGAATACATAGGCAGGCAGGAGCCTGGGGGGGAGATAACGCATATTTCTCCTATTAGTAGTTATAACGACTCCTTTAATAAGTCAGCATCTGATATAATCCTGGAAAGCTCTAAAGAAACAAACAAACAGCTAAAATCATCATAGCTCCTATTTCACAATGAGCCTCTGAAGACATTGGCAGGAAAGTCATTTGCCATGAGTATTTGTAGTGAAAGGATGGCTGGTGGTCAACAGGGAAAGAGGAGGATGAAGCCAGACACACATTTTCCCACTCCCTCAAGCGCACCTCCCCTTTAGGACTGAATGTATGTGGAAAGCTAACATCCTCATCCACCAGCTTGTTAGTTGCCACATCAGCCAAAGGCAATAGAAACACCAACAACAATGCACAAAAACAATGTGATCATGATGCCAGTTGTACATTCATTTCTCTTGATCTTAAAGCTACAAACCAACCTGAAAGGGCAGGGCTACACTAGACTCCAACCAAACCAAACCCCACCCTGGACCAACACGAAAGACTGCATCATCTTGTATTTTCATAGCACAGCTCTAGGAAAGGAGAGGCAAATGAATACCACCCTGGTCCACAAGCCCGGAAAGCAAGACTCAACCTATGCAAATGGATTTAAGTCAACGGGAACGACAACCAAAAGCGGGGCCAACAAATCTAATAAAACACCCCAGCATGTCACCTTTGATCTTAATTCTCAACTTTCTAGACGTCTCTCAGAAATGCCACCAGTGCTGACTCGCTGGGAAGGAGGCAGGGAAGCCAGCTTTACCCGGGACAGGCTGCCCTCATCAGCTTTCGTGCACACAGAAACACACGCTTCTCATAGCTGCCCTTAATGACCATGGACCATGCTGAACAGCTGCAGAGGTCTGATGGGAATTGGCAGGAGTTTGCAATGATGTGCTAGACATCCCCCCCCAACACACACACACACACACACACACACACACACACACACACACACACACACACACACACACACACACGAGGCAGCCACTGCCCTGCCTGCTCCCAGATGCCAGAGCTCATGGGCGTTGACAACTGTAACTGACAGGCCCAGAAGACAGGCAAGTGGCTTCAGAAGGTGAGTCAGGAAAGTGACTTGCATCGGGAATGCTCCAGCCCAGCAGAGCTGAGATGCACCCAGTAGCCATCATTTACACAATGTCACTGTCCGGGGGACGACAAAGCTTGATCTCAGCACAAACAACATCTAATCAACTCCGTTGCACAGGAACCAGTAAAGGAGGCTTCTCCTGCTAAGAAGGCACCTAATTGCTTAAGAGATGACATCATACCTGACATGTGAGGTCAGTCCTTTTATCCTATGACAGAGGACTTTACAACAGACTGACACAGTCCTTGAGAGCCTAGCCCTGGCTAGCCCTCCAGTTCTACCATAAGCTGCAATAAGTTGTGATCTATGTGCCCAGGGATCACACAGAGCCATGGCAGGACAACACTTGGGAAACTAGTGGGTGCCATAACATATGCACAGACCCCACCACACAAATCAAATCTGTGCTGTCACTGTGCTGGGCAACCACATGGGTTTCCTTCGAAATGCACGAAACTCCTTGGTTGTCTCTGCACGACTGCTTATGAGCCAGTGAGTGAGCGCTGTGATGTCAAGTGGGGGAGATAGAGATGCTAGACATTACATCAGATAACAGGGGACCTGAGAATTGAAGGGGACATAAGGCCATCATTTGCACTGCACTTCATGAATGAATATAGCACTCTGTCAAGCTTTATACAATGACAAATGAGCCTATTTTCTGAAGGAACCTGAGGAGATTTAGTACTCATTTTAGGGAATCCAGTTTGGCTTTAAAAGAAAAAACCAAAAACCTGAAAATTAGCGATTTCAACTTTTCAACTTAGATCCATCTTCAAAATATGTTGCTATGATTTACCAGACTACCAACTAAACTTACGTATATGGTTCATTTATTTAAGATGGGATCCCATGTAGAATTAGGCTGACCTTGAACTCTTAACTTCCGTGCCTGAACCTCTCAAGTGCTAGGATCCCAGGCATGTGTCACCATGCCTAGACAAGTGACTATATTTATAATACATTATTTTGATGTTAATTCAAACCTGGGATTTTTTTTTTTTTTGTTATTGTTGTTTTGTTTGTTGTTGTTGCTCGGTATGGGAGAACATGCTTGTAAGCCCAGAACTTGGGAGGAGAAGACAAGAGCTCGGGTAGAGCGTTTACTACATTCCACGTTTGAGGATGTCTTGAAACACCCTGCATCTTATCTTTGGCAGGGGATGGGAGCATGGTACACCGACAGAGACTCAGAGCTGTATTAAACCTGTCAAAACTGCATCAGCCTAGAGGCAGAGTAAATAACATGGGTCTAATGTTTAAGACGTAGCAAAACGTTTATGGTGTTCTGAAGTGTTAAGAGTATTTGCAAGATTGTACAACATGAAAATCATGGTACATCATATGCAATCTCTCCTAGAATCCCAAACAAAAGGATGACTCACAGAGCCTTCCTGAACAAGTTCCCTCGGTGCCATTAAAGGAGGCCTCCCATTTATTGTCTCTGTACATCCATCTGGGACACAAATGGTCCTGGACTTTTGGAATAAGATGCCAGAAAAAATGTAAGTATGTTTAAAAGCTCACTATTCATGACCCTTGGAGAGTATTGCCACAAACAGTTATTTTAGGACGTGCACTCTAGGTTTCCAGCCCTAAGACCGCAGAGTCAACATATGGCTCACGAAGCAGTCTTCACAGGAGGCCCAGAGATGCTACACAAGCATTTCCGGTTCAAGTCCCTACTGTCCCAGTAGCTAGAGCAACAGCTACTGGGAATTTCAAGGCTAGGCAGCATCCACATAGTATGCATTTCCCAATGCATCCTCGTAACACAGGAGAACCCAACTTCCCTCTCCTGCAGTCATCTTGTTCCTCTAAAGTAGAAGAAACACACACAAAAGCAGCAACTTTTCCTTGCTGCTAACTCTCGTGGCCCCAGCCTTATAAGGAGGTGGCTGGAGAGAACCAGAGAGCCAACTGAGCTCAGCATGGGCGGTATGCAATTATTGAAACTGGAATTGAGCCTGGAACCTGCCCGTGAGAGCACTGACAATCAAACTGTGGTCAGGGCCCCAATTTCAAACCTCTCCCAAGGGGACCACTTCCTGGCACATAGACACACCTCTCTTCATATCAAAGTAATTCCACTTGACTTGGTCAGGAATGTCCTCTGCTGCTCAAGGGCCTACAAGGGGCCTAGAGGAGCTGGTTTAAAACCCTGACTCCTAAAGCATGAGACCAAGGCCAAGCAACTACAAATGTACGCTCATCACTCACCTTCTTCCCAATGAGCTTTTTTCGAAGAAACTCCCGGGCCTCAAACATGTAGGGAATGTCATACAGGGGCCGGAGCTTCTTGTTCTTATCCTGCAAACAAAACAGAATATGCTATTAGGAATGAAAAATGTAACACAGGCAATACTGCAACACACAGGAATATATGCGAAACTAGCTGTCTCCTTGGATCACAAATATCAGCTAAGTACTAGACACCTTATAACTGGTTACTAAATAGTTGGTTGATTTGCTTTATTGGAAAAGAACTTCTTTTTCGCATGGCAGGTACCTGTAGGGACCCAAGTTGGAAACAATGTAGAAGAAATTCAAGATGGACTGGGACCCACTGGACACATATACAGTAAACCTAAGCACCTACCAACTACTAACTGTACACAAACTAGCTACTGTGCACACTTACAGAGTAAGAGAAGACATCCTAGACGCAAGGCAGCAGCACAGAGCAGTTTTGAATAAGTACAAAACGATGGGATAAGAATTTAGAGAAGCCGGGTGGTGGTGGTGCACACCTTTAATCCCAGCACTCGGGAGGCAGAGGCAGGAGGATCACTGTGAGTTCGAGGCCAACCTGGTCTACAAAGTGAGTCCAGGACAGCCAAGGCTACACAGAGAAACCCCGTCTCAAAAACAAAAAACAAAAAACAACAACAAAAAGAATTCAGAGAAATGGAAAGGAAGAAGTGATCAAGAAAAGTTCCACTAACATATAGAATTTAAGGTATTTACAAGAGAGAGGGAAAAACTAGTGTGAAAACCAGAATGGGGGGTGGTGGTGGTGGGAGCAACAAGAAAAGAGACAGAGAGAAGGGAGCGTATGTCAACACGCACAGCTTAGCTCATCACCTTAGGGGCCCCACACTCCTCTCCCATGGTTGATCTAAACAACCATCATCTGCAGACAAGGAAAAACTCTTGAGGAAGGTGACAGGAGTAGGAATAAAGAGAACTTCAGAGATATGAGACCCTTTTCAAAAAATGAATTAAAAGAATATGACAACACAGTGGACAAAGGGGATAAAGGAGCAGAAATCCAACAGTGAGTCATGATGACAGGGCTAAGAAGTCCAAAGCTGCCTGCCTTTGGTGGGGTTTGCAAACATGGGGATGTGCTTAAGAAAGCATCGCATCCAGACAGTCTGACATCAGTACTTCGCTGTCTTTCACATGAGGCTTAAGTTCCAAAACAGCAAAGACCCTATGTGTGGCTTCCGCTAACTCTTCAGAGCCACTCTTCTAGCACACTTCATCTGAGTATAGGCTTAACGTATACTCAGGACACACTCACATTAAGTGTGCCACAAGAACGTGAATGCACGTACAGATTAACTGTGGCCAAGACCCATATAGTATCTGAAAAAAAGTATATGAAGGAGAAAGCCAGAAACTTCTTCCTATGTAAACCAATGATTTCCATCCTTCGTAGCTGGCTAACGTGGTCCTGCCTTTACCATCTATTTTGCCTCTGACAAAGTAAGATGCCTCTGTCTAATTTGTGTAATACTTAAAGAAGGCATTTGCAACTTACTTTTTTCTTAAACAGCTTTCAAGTAATGGACCTTCATCATTTTTATGCTACATTCAAACTCATCCTGAAGTGAATATGAAGGAAAAGGGAAATGAAGTAGGTGTTGCCTCTCAGACACTGACTGAGCTTTGATGTATTGAACACATAATAAGACACTTCAATTCACTGCTATGACCAAGAAAATCTCTTATGAGAATGTAAATAATTCTTTCAGTTACACGGAATTTTGAGCTTCACATTCATCATCTCACTGTCATTTCCTTCTTCTGTAAAATTAATAAAAAAAAAAAAAGATGATCATTATTCCAGGACTCTGCTAGGAAGAGAAGACACATCTTTTCACAGATCACATGTGGGAATCTACATATGAAAAACAGAAAGAACACAGGTGTCGGGTGCCCATGCTCAGCACAATGTCCTGATGCTGTTTAGGTATGTTATGTATGTTTAGGTATGGCCCTAAACATAGGAGTTCTACAGGAACATGAGAAGAGGGAAAGTGCAGGTGTTTGGTGTGAATTATCCAGTTTAAAGGAATTCTAGGTAACAACAACAACAAAGATGTAATACAGATATTTTATAAATGTCCCGAAAGCAAATTAAGAAGTTGCTGTGTAGCAGGAATTAACCACCCTCATAGTTACAGAAAGCTGAATTATACCCCATAGCCAATTCCTGGAGAGAAGAGTCACCCCGCCCCCCGCCTATCGAGCAGCCTGCTATCTGTGCATGGAGAACAGTGATCCTGCTCTCACCTGTCATCACTCATGTTAGGGCGGGCTCCTCTGGGGTGTAGTGATCTTTGAGTCACCGTGCCCCTGTGAAGAACCTCATCCACTCCTGTAATGCCAGTAAACTCATTGGTTTGCCAAGACAGCCTTTGCTGGAAGTGTCTCTTTGCTCTGTCATGAATAGATGTTTGCTGCCAAATGCAACACTTAACAGAGAAGTCCTAAGAAGGCCGGTTGACAGACTAGTTACCAATGATGGGCAGGATTCTGCTTATTTTTTGTTTGTTTGGGGATTTGGTTTTGTTTTGTTTTGTTCCGGGTAAGAAGACTCAAACCAAAGCTTGGTTCTCTACTACCGAACTCTATCCCAGTTCAAACAGTATTTTTAATAAAGACAAAATCAATGGTTATCAGAATCAGCCCTCAGGAATAAAAAGAACCAATGGATTCACACTCACCAAGCAAGAGAGAAAATCTATTTACAAAGAGTAGCAGAGTGATTACAGAAGCCTTAGTGAACAAAAATGTTTTAAATTAATTGAGCAAAACAATGATGTTTACCATGCACAGCTTTACTCCATGTCACAACACCTGAACTTCCAGGCCTCACCTACATGCTTCGATACTTCTCATGGGAAAATAATAGTTAACTGGAACTAGAAATGGAAGACAAGACTTCTGGATACTTTTCCAGAAATATCCCAAGGAAGTCCAAAGGATGATACATACATATGTGTGACAAATGGTTATATAAACAAGGGTACTATTTCATGATGTTCTTGAAGGGCTGGACTGATAGGAAATCCCCTCAAAAGAAAGAAAGTGATATGCCAGCAAGTACACTAATAAACAACAGGGCAAATTCAGAGTCTGATTCTACGTCTCTCGTGAAGTCAGGAAAGAACAAACAGCACAAGCAGAAAACAAGTGCAGACTGAACAATGCTGTTGCTCTAACCCTTCAGAGCTAGGAGCTATTGACATCCACAAACATCTTACAGGAGAGATATTAGAAGTCCCTAAGAAGCCACAAAATAAAAGCAATTCCTCCAAATTACCAGGTACATAAAAGCCTTTGAAATCTCCAAGAGGCAATTGAGGTATGGAATGTATTTTGGGGAAACGGGACTGCAGCTGAATCTTCCTGCTAAAAGGGACTGTCTAGTTTAGATTCTAATTTACATGGAAATATTTTTTTTTCAAAATAAAAATAGAAGAGAATGCTTGCTTTATCTGGTGGGCGGATAATACACAAACCAATATGTGCTATAATCACCATTCCTCCTGAGAACTGACACTGCGTGTAGGCCCTGCAATGACTCACATTAGAGACGGAAGAGATAACTACAGTCATCTGCCCCTCTCCTCACGCACGGGCCCAACACCCACGACTCAGCACAGGAAGACATATCTGGCCTTTTGACAGGAGGCATTTTAGGCCAGTAACCCAAACAGGGAAGGATGGGGTCAAAGGTATTTTAAAGAGCAAAGGGGGAGGGGGGGACGGACTGACTTCCTGACAGATCCTTGCTTTCAGGCTTTACCTAGCCTGCTTCTAAAATCTGTAGCCATAAAACATAATGACCTTGAAACAGTACAGTACTTCTTGGGGTTCAACAGACACACATTATGAGTCTGGGAGTAAGAAAAGATGGCTAAATATGTTCTAGTAAGACTTTTAAAATTCTCTATCAAAAAGACAGCAAAGTAAAAATGGGAATCCAAACTTACTGAAAAATGAAGGAGCAGAGCAAGTTACAGGAAGTTTAAGTGGGGTGCTGGCATAGTGTGCTTGTGGCCCGCTTCACTGAGATTATGTTTTCTTAGAAATTCAAGAGAGAGATGGTCATCTGAAGACAGGCAAAGAGAGCTGAGTGCAAACCAAGCCCTGGTGAGTCAGACAAGACAAAGGGTACTAAGCCCCAGAGCAGAAGGCAGCAGGAGAGGTGATAGGAAAAGCAGCTTTATTTTGCAACTACCTCAATTTACATTTCCCACTGGAAATACTTCTGAAAGGGTAGTGACTGCATCTGAATCACCCTGGTCTTTAGGTTGGGGACTTCCACTGTAACAAGGGAAACAAGACAAATTAAGAAATTAATACAGCAATCTAGGTAGGAAGAGATGCTAGATTACAAAAGGGCAGGAGCAGTGAAGAAGTAAGAATTTCCAAGGTAGATACCAAATAGAACGTGAACTGTCAAAGAAATACAAAAGGCAAAGATAGCTTTGGGTCTGGGTAAGAGCTGAGTAGAGGTCATCAAAGGAAAGGGGAAGCGCAGGCGCTGCACACTAGGGGAAGGAGGTCTGGGCGGCAGCTGAGCTGTGGGCTCCTGAGCTTTAGCTGCTCAGACCCACATGAAGCTGAGCGGGCCGCTGGGTGCACAAGTGTGGAATTGGGGTGTGTGAAGTCGTTTAATAGCCTGAAAGCTACAGCATGCAGGGTGGTAACTGGATCCTCAGTAACCTAACACACAATGAATCTGTACAAGGAGAGAGAGGAGTAGCCACTGAGCAGACCACAGGGACACTGCCATAGGGCTGTGTCCTGGAAGCCAAGAGGGACTATGAGATACTGCAAAGCTAACCAAGCACTATGTGGGTTAGGGTTCAAACTCTGTATCCAGCTAAGAGAGGTCTTAGTAGATTGGTGAGGGTACTTCTTGGGGATAGAAGGAGTAAAAGTCACATTAGATCTAGGAGTAGGTATACAAGAGAATGGGAAGAAAAAAATGAAATAAAGCAAGCATATATGATTCCTCTGAAAGTTGTGCTGAAAACCAGACAGAAATAAGGTAGCAGCTGCCAGAAGAACAGGGTGGACAGTTTTGGGTTTCAATTTCAGATGAGAGAGAGAAGTGACAGCCCTGCAATGAAAGATGAGTGACAAAAGCAGAGAGGCAGTAAGTACTACAGCGGTGTCCTTAAACACCAACGGGGCAGTGCTTACAGAGGAGATGCAGGCTTTTGTTAGGTGGATGGATAGACGGTGAGGTGGGACTATCTTCAAGTGACTCATGACAAGCAACTGATAAATTAAAAAACAAAACCAAACAAACAAATAAAATTAAAAAAAAAAGATGAAAGAGTGAAGAGGACTATATACAGATACTTCATTAAAGAACTCAGAATGGTAAGTTTATGAAAAAATAATAATTTCAATAACGAGAAAAAGTACATATAACCATCACACTGGCAAAAATACTTGAGGTAAGAATATGGGGAAATTGGAATGTCCTTTACCTAGTGATACAAATATAAAATGTCACTCTGACCCAGTAATGCACACAGATGTTCAACTGACACACCCCTCTAACTAATGAATGCTACTTACAGGTAACTATGGATTCCAGAGCCCAGAGAATCCTGTGTGCAGGAGACAAGTAGAACAGTGCCCACATTAACACTGTGTACAGTGTAGCTGTGTCATGCAATACAGAGCAATTAAGCTGAATTAGAGAAACATAATCGCAGAATAAATTTGGAAATATCGAGCAGGAAAAGGAAGTTGCAGAAAAACATAGTAAAACCCTATATAAATACAGAATAAACAGGCAAAAGGAGTATTATCTATTCATTGACACACATCAGCAGGAAAGGAAAAAAAAGAACATATATACAGATTTCAGGAACACAGCTAATGGTTACTGATGCAGGATGGAGGAAGAGGCAGACAAAGGACAGTTGACAACCAGGGTTAGTGATGATTCCTAGAGACGTTCATACGTTCATAAATGCAATATATGCTGCTAAGAAGCAAATGTGGGATAATGTCAAGGCTGAAGACAGAAGTCCAGCGTCTATTACCACTAAACCGAGCTGATGGCCTTCACCCATTCCTCATCATGTCTTGTACTTTCATTCCTGTGTGCAGCAGACTAACTGGTTGTTATTCCCCTCACAAAACGTACATTAGATTCTTCTCCCCTACCAAAACAAGGGGAAAAAAAGACGGCCCAGCACAGATGTGGCTTTCCATGATGCAGAGGGAATATTTAACTACAAAATGTGCTATGAAATAAACAGGGTCAATAAGAAGTTTGACTTTTGTCTTAAAAATGAAACAAACTATAATATATTAATTAATGCAGCCAAGCAGAATTACACTCAGTGATCTTAAAACTGACTATTGGATTAAAATAGGAACAGACATGATCAGACTTAAATGAATAAAATTTCAAACAGTAAATAATGGACCAGTCCCAGTAGCTCTGCCTCACATGGCATTTTAATAAACAAAGGCTGCAATTTCCATTTGAATTATAGACTTAAAATAGGAACAGTATCACATGCCCTCGGCATATTTACAATCAAGGACCTTTCAATTCCTTTGGCAGGCAGGAGACAGGACGCACAAGGAGATCCGCTGGCTTGTCCTGAACACACAGATAGAAAAGTCTGCTAACTGCAAGGCTACAAAACAGCAAAAGGGAAGCTTAAACCTGTGGCCACCCTGACCAAACGGGAGCCACCTAAGTGTGTCTGCAGGAGTGTGCACACAAGCAGCTTCCAGGAGTTATTGGAGGCTGTCAGCTTTATTTCTCAACTAGCTCTATGTATATTTCCCACTTAAAATATATCTTAAGAATAAGCAAGTCTACTACAAAAGACAGATATGGGTAAGTGCTACGTTTACAATCTAATGTTTCGTGTATATCCAAGGGAACAAAGGAGAAAAAAGTGAAGGTCTATAAGCCACAGCGGAAAATGATAGGGACTAGAAAAGGAAAAATACAAGCATGCTTAGTCTAGACGCCAATGCCACAAAAGACAAAGGAGATCAGAGGTTTAGAGAGGCTAGAAAGCCAAGGTGGGGTGCTTGACTGATGATAAAATGGTTCAGGAAAAAGGAACAAGTAGGTTAATCACAACTGGGGAATTCAATGCTCCTTGACCTTTTGTACGGGTGACACTGGGAACACTCACATACTGGTGGGAAGGCACCATCCCAAATATCCTCGGTGCAAACTAGTCTGTTGGGAGTAGAGTCTGAGAACATTAGGGAACAAGCCAACTTGACCACATGAGAACAGAGCGGGGCGGGCAGATGCGTCCTCCACTCACCACGGTGACAGGAAAAAGGCAAAGGAAGTGGCGATTCCATGAAACAGTCCCAGTTACAAGTGTGCCCTGGCAGACGGCCAGCAGAACAGTTTCACAGAACCAAGAGAGTGAGTGAAGTCAGGCAAATGAAGGCATCCTCATGTCCTTGACGGGGCTGACCTGTTATCTCCAGTGCACAGCATATGATTATATTCCACAGGAACTTGCACATGCCAAAATTAAAGAACCATTTCTAAGACTATCATGTAAGAAAAAAGTCTCCCTCATGAGACTGCTCTTCTACTCAATTACATAAGCCAACTAAGAGCCTTTTTAGAAGTGCTTGCTATTTATTGCTCAGATGCAGCGAGAAAGGGGAGGAAAGAGAACAGAGAGTGAAAAGTGGGGAGGGGAGGAAATAACAGAAGCCAAACGTCAGGTACCCCACAACCCCAACCAAAGACCCTGTCAAGGCTTTACGAATAAATACCTTGAAGGCTCTAAGGGCCCTGACCACTATTCGTGTGGCAAACCATGTGGTCTCCTCACTTCGCTGCGAAAGCTTCTGCATGAAGGTGGAAAGGGTAGAATAAAAGATACATCACCACACCTCACAGACCCAAATGCCAAAGAAAGCCAAGGAGTCCAAGTAAGAAACTATGCAGCCAACAGAAAGGTGGATCCCAGATTCACTGAAGGGAAGTTAAAAAGAAGGCGGCCCTGGGGACCTGCCCCATATGTCCTTCCTGTACAGATGTGGCCTCCCACACGCAACTGGGCAAAAGCCTTTCTCCCACCCACAAATGCTCCCCAAAGAAAACAACTGGCTCTGATGAGAAACAATGGCAGCACCACCTTCCTTGGAGGAGCAGAGAGGATCCAGGAGACACAGCCAGGATAAACTAGGCAGAGAGAGCAGAGAGCAAGCCGAAGGGTCAGTAACCCAGAATCCAGAGGTGAAATGGGAGGCATCTGAAGGTGATACGCTTCAACCATCTCCTGGCACCGGATGATCAGGAGTAAGCGAACTGCTTGCTACCAGTCAAATAATGGAAGTCTGGCTCCTGAGAGTGAGTATGGTCTCCCTGGCCATTGGCGTCAGATTCCTCCTGAGACTACCAAAGTTATCATCGAGCCCTTTAAATGGTTTTGCAGTGAAAACCAGGCAAAAAGATATATATAGCTGAGTTAAGTTACAGCATCTAACACAGGTGTCAGCAAGAGAGCTAATGTCAAGAGCCAGAGAGAAGACTATGCTACAGTACTAATCACTTTCTACATTAGTCCTATAATTTAATTACTTGGTATAGGTCTTATCTTCCCAGCCACACCTCACGAGGGAAGACTAGTGTGAGAAAAAAACCACAACCTCTATGATTTCTATAAAGAGTCCAACATGGGGCCACACTGTTAGAAAGTGTCAGTGGTGAATACTAAGAGAGAAAAGAGGGAATACTTCTGAAAACTCAAAATGCACTTACTGTGGTTGTGGGGAGAAGTGAAACTGATACATTTCCAAGTGGTAAAAAGGAGAGAGCTGTCACTGCAGCTCCTTGACATGGTTAGCAAATCCACAGAATCAGGCCTCTCTCACATTACAGCAGCTGACTAAGAACCACGGGCAATTTAATGATCTGACCAGAGCACCTACACTTGAAATCTCACTGCACAACTGTGAAAAACAAAATCCAAATAATCAATACACTCTGCTCTAATTTTGCCTTTTTTTCTTAAAACAGAATGTTGCTAGGAAGTCCAATTTGACCTTGCACTTGCCATCCTCCTGCCTCTGCTTTCTGAGACCTGGGAATAGAAGCAGGCACATGTCACTATGCCCTCTTGGCTAAATATTTAAAGCAATCTCCTGTCTCTTTACAAGTTTAACACGATGAACTCTTCCAATCTTTGGGGGGAAAACAGGCCAACACAATCCGTCAAGAGCCAGTGGTTATCAATCAGAAATCCTCACAGAACACAAGGTAAAAGGAAAGATGAACTGATAAAACTAAAAGTAGCTCCAGCACTAAGTGTATTAACTTATGATTAACAGACAAGTAACCACCTAAGATGAAGTAAGTAAAGAAAGGGAAATAAGTTTACTGCAAAGCCTCACAACATTTCAGATTAAGTCTAAGCAGACTGTGTCCTCCAGTATTTTGGGACTAAGATGGAGGAGAGCTGGGGCAGGAACTCAGAGGAGGAGTGTCTGTGAACTGAGCACAAGGCTCAGGTTCATCTCCAGCACCACAGAGAAAGAAAAAGGTAGGATGCAGTGGGGGCAGAGCACACACCTAGCCTGTGCCGGGCTTTGGGCCTGACCTCCACTGAAACACCAGTGAACAAACAGGAGAAGCAAGGGAAAGGCAGGCCACAACTGCAGCATGCTTCCTTTGTTCTAGAGGAGTAACAGGCAGTGACACAGACAGGATGAAGCTTTGCTAAATGGACTGAATTCATCTGCTGTTCACATGAACAGATGGAACAGAGGAGAATGAAAAATAATTAGCATCACTGAGAAGAGTCTCTTTCTAGCTAGCTAGGAATTCTTCAGATGAACTAGAAATGAGAGTCAGGGTTAAAGGGGGAAACTCCTTCACTGGCAATGACATTAAACATCCTGCAGACAGCAAACCAGGGTTTAAAGGCAGAAGGGACAGGAGTAAGGAGAAAGAGCCCCTCAAAGACAAACGCTCGGCTGGGATGTAGCTGAGGGGTAGAGCTACCACTGAGTCCAATCCCTTGCAACAGAAAGAGTGAAGTAATAAAGACTGTAAGGTGGAAGCAAAGGCTAACCCAGGTCTCGGAGGTAGTTAGAGGCGTGCCTGTGCTAGACACTACTCAGGGACCAGCTATTGCACAACTGGCTCTGGCCCACTGGCACCACTTCCCTTTTCACTGGAGACACATAATTAACCAGTTGGCCTCAAACCATGTTTTCTAGTAATGGAGACATTTTCTCCTCCATTTTTTTACCCTTCATACCCATGCTAAAAATGGAGAGCCAGTGCCCTCGGAAGAGACAACCCTGTTACTTAAGGCACAGGCTGCAGGCCAGATGAAACCCATCCAGCAGAGGATGTGCCACAGGCCCTCCCACAGTTCTCAGAGAAGAAAGGAACTGGGAAAACACATCTCCTACAATAGGAAGCCGATTTTCTCTATAACACACAGCAGGATGAGATGGGCCTACCCGGAGCATTGTATCACTCTGTTAGGAAAATGCCTCTTTGTGAATGTCTTCCTTTCTTCACCGTATTAAAAAATAATAATTATTATTAAAGTTTCTTCTTGGAACAACACAGAAGGGAAAATGATGCTGGATATGACACTATTATTTATCTGGTACCAGAGGGACCTTCAATTGAGCCATAGTTCTAGTCAAATTTGTGCAATAAATTCTTGTGCATTTCAAAACAGGAGACTGAATTATGTAAGTGCACGGCTAAAAGGCCTCCCTTTAGACACTGACTTTCTGCTTGGCCAGTTGCATCCCTCCAAGGTCTAAATCAAGCTGCCATGTCTAGTAACACGTGTTTTATCCACCAAGCCAGCCTATTCTCAGCTACTCTGCGACAAGCCACCAACTACACAATGAAGACCCTTTCACTTTACAGTGGACACGGCATTAGTCAAAGCCTCTATCATTTGCCACCCCTACTACAATAACGGAAAAGGGGCAAGTGAAGACAAAAAGGACTGTGACTTGCCCCCACCGCCGGGCACAGATCCACTGTCTCAGCAGTGGCATTAAAGTTCAGTCTTGACCTACTGTGCGGAGGGATCTTAGCAAGAACTCAGTGTTGGGAGAAGCCTGTCCTTCACCACATCCAAAACTAACCTCACCGCACCTGCTTGGGGTCCTTCTGTTCCCACTGGTTGTACCCTGTAAAGGAGCTCACAAGTAACTAAAGTCCTCAACAGACACTTGGGAGTGGAGGAGAGCAGGCACATCCAGGGGCTTCTCACTCCACAACTGTTCATCCTGTGAAGAACACAGGACCGGGACGCACATCTGGGAGAGTAGTTTTACAATTCTCCAGGTCAGGCCTTAAAGAAAAACCAAACTATGTCTAAGAATGTTTTGATGCCCAACATATCCCCATTGCACCATGACAACCATGCCTTCACTTTTCCTGTCACTGGTCTCCTAACTTCCTCAATACACAAGACCAACACTGCTTTCAACTCTTTTAAATTACTGTAAAGCAAAAGGAACTGCGCTGTGGTTGGCGCACTAAACATACTAACTCTGGGATAAACCCTGCAACAACCAACAGAGCTAGAATTATGAGCTTTGCTTCAGAGACCTGATACTCAGCACAAGCATAAAGCGTTTATGCCAGTGGGTTTATCTTTCCTCTTTCAGTATTCCCATGCTCTGTTACAAATTCTTTATGTTTGCATTATTTAAATAACTCATGTGGTCTGTTTTCTATGCAGACATGACCCAGTAGCCCAAAGTAGTCCCTGTGTAACTGGACTACAGGACAGTAGTAATTCAAGGCTCTCTGAAACCTGGAGCCTCACACATGCTGGGCAAGTGCTTTACGAGCTCCAGTTGCCAAGTCTCTTGATAAACACATTCCTGAGAAATTATTCTATAACACTCACGGCCACCTCCATTGTGCACATGGTCACAAACAGCAAAACAAAAGGGCCACTGCACATGAAAATCCTCCATAGTTAAAACATGTGGTGGCAAAGAAATTAATGCTTGAAAGATTTAACAACTGGCAAGGAGTAAAAGAGAGAAGACTTTTAAGCAAGTGTGTCCCTAATCTACGGAGCCTGCAAGATAAAAAACCACACAGTAAGGGCACAATACAACCGGCCATTTCTCTCTCCCTGCTGTGCTATTGGAAACTCTGAATCATCCAGCTGCTTTAAAGCCCAAGCACAAGGAAGGATGGTTCACAGTTCACAAGTCACCATCACAGTAAAGGGACGGGATGTAAATAAAGCGAGGGTTAGTTCAGACAGCAAAGCTCACCAGAGCCCTGATAACAGCAGCCGAGTATCATTTTTCTCCTATAGCGGCTTTGCTATGATGTACGTTGTGATGCTCTAGAAACATCTCTAAAAGCAACTGTGGGGGTGGGGGGGTAGGGGGTAGAGTTCACTGGAAATGGAAGTTACTATTTCAGAGTTGGTTACAAGATGAAAAAGGTCAACACGTGTGTTTCATACTAATGTGTATACATAACATTTCTGAACTGTACTTGTTTTTTAAATTTTGTGTGCTTTCTCATAATAAAAAAATAAGTGAGCATATTCAAGATAGTATTTTATTGACTCTTTACTCTGAGAGAAGCATCAGACATGCGATCAAATTCAATTTCCACACTAATATGAGCATTTTCAGATATGATTTGGTTGAGTGCTAAAAGAGATTACTCAGTTACAATTTATGAACATAAGTGAACAAGCTGGTCCACTTCTGGTCCCCAAAACTATCTTCAAGATGTTTGCTTCTTGAATAAGCCCCACAAAGGCATGGCCTAGTCCCATTTAATGTTATTTATTTAGCTGAGTGTGACTGTCATCCCAGTGAAAAATCAACTCAATCAACTTATCAATTAAGGTGTCAAATGTTCTGCAAGATTTAAAAATAAAAAATCATGTTCAAGCCAGGCACAGTGGCACACACCTTTAACCCCAGCACTTGGGACACAAAGAAAGGTGGACCTCTGGGAGTTCCAAGCCAACAGGGCTACACAGTGAGACTCTGTTCTAAACAAACAAACAAACAAGCAAGCAAGCAAACACAGACACACACAAACATTATAGTCATGTGCCACTACATTTTCCCAGGGAAACTGAATTCTCTACTGTCAAACCTCCTGTCTTTCCTCAGAATGTTTGGCACAAGCTGGTGCATCCCTACAGCTGACAAAAAGCAAAAGCAGCATGCTGGCTTCTTAATGCTCCTATTCCTATTTAATTCTCAAAGTGTTTTTTAAAAAAGAAGAAGAGGAAGAGGAAGAGGAGGAAGAAGAGGAGGAAGAGGAGGAGGAAGAGGAGGAGGAGGAGGCTTAGAGAAGTGGAGACCCTTGGGCACACCACTAAAACACAGACTAGATTTTGGACGAAGTGTAACATCAATAGTCCCTGGAGACTGTAACAAGCACTAAAAAGCCCCAATGTCACCTCTCCAGTCATGTTCCTTTTGTCCAAGCAGAGGTCCTAGAAGAGCAGAGCTCAAGTGTGAGGGAAAAGGGAACACTAAGTTTGGACTGTGCTTTCCCTACCAACCCCACCCTCTGGGAGATGTGTACAAGGTGACCTGCTCACCTGGAGGATGGGCTCTGCCTCACCAGGAAATGACAAGAATGCTGGGCAGCTCCTAACAAATGTTGCTGAATGTGAGAAAACTACCCAGGGTCACTGCTAATGAGAAAGCCAGAACATCTTGCCACCAAGCTACAGAATGTTTACCTAATAAATCTTACAGATTTGAACACAACCCAACATCAGGAGGTTACTATTAAAAACAAAAAACAAAACAAAAAAAAAAGAATCTCACCCACACCAGCCTAAAAATCTACATCATTACCTCTATATCCCTAAAAGAGACAAAACATAAAGGTTTGGCATCAGAACAAGTCAAATGAAAAAGAAAAGGCTACCCTAAGCCACCAATGCTTCCTTCTGAATATGGTGATGGCATACTTTGTGATCACTACTTTGTTTGAGGATGCTCCTCGTTTTGACGTATCTTAACTTTATTTATATAACTTTAAGTGAGGAAAGGTACACAGCAGACAAGTCCCCAACACGAGCGGAACAGGCAACTGAGCTGCACAAGCAGACCTTCACATCAGGCACAGGAGAATCACAACAGCAATACCAAAGGTACAGGATGCATGACAGAAGAACCCAGCCCACACGTGTCCTGTTGCAGCGTGTACACTGGAATTCCTAGAAGGCAATGCGTGCCTTTACATGTTGGGGGCACTGCCTACATTATGATAGCCCCAAATGTCTAGGTTAAAATTAAGTATGGAAACAGTATCGCTATGTAGGATGTTTTTCTCTGCCAGAGTGAAAAGTGTAAAATCTCCTTACTTTAGCTTTAAAAAAAATTCAATAATTTATCTCACACTAATTATAAACCCAGATTTCATCAGGCAGGGCTAAGCTCAAGTTTGTGCATGTATAACTTATGAATTAAAAGAGTTTGCCAATCGATTTGAGTCTAACTAAGGGTTATGTTTAAGCTTCTTAGCTGAATTAATATACTGACAGACAATTGATAGAACTATAAATTTACCATTAACAGCAAACCACTTTGGGCTGCTATTTGGCAGCAATGAAACATCCTGGCTTACAGATCCAGTAAATAGGGAGGATGGGCGGGAGACGAAGGGGAAACAACAGAACAGACTGGAGCTGGGAGGAAAGGAAAAGCAAAGCCATCACACAGCTCCCCTGAGCAAGTGTGAGGTCACCCCAGGTGACCTTTAAAAAGTGTGTGTGTGTGTGTGTGTGTGTGTGTGTGTGTGTGTGTGTGTGTATGCCAGTTACTCAAAAAGTTGTCCTTGTTCTCAGAAAAAAAAGGGGGAAACCTTGATATACAGGGAAAGAACTATGGGGCTGGAAAACACTCATGAGGCGCTATGAGCTGCAGAAGGGTGGCAGGACTCCCACTCTTCACAAGGTGATAGTCTTCACAGCACCACATTTGAGGGCAGGCTTAAAGGATAAGGACTAGTTGCGACAGAGATGTGCAGAAGGAGGGATGGTCTATTTGGGAAGGAGAACGTTGAAACGCCACAGAAATGGAAGTTTAAGTGGGAGAAGGGAGAAGAGAGGAGAGACTCTGGAGGAAGAGAGGGCAGTGCAGCCCACACGTGGCAGGATGTCAAGGCAATAAGCACATAAAACGCCAGCACGCCTACTACAGGGGGAAGCGCAACCATAGCCAAATCTAGGCAGTTGAGTAGTTGGGAAAATGGAGGTGTCTAGTTTCTATTCATCTTTCAATAACAAGCATAAAGTTAAAAGAGGGTATTAGAGTTCAGATAAACGCAGAACTTAGTTTTTTAAAAAGTGAAAAAAGATCATCTATTGAATGGTCAAAAGGTAGCAAAAGAGACAGACAGTTGAGCTAAAGCCCATCTTATCAATCCAGAAAGATGTGATCATGAATGATTCACCAATACTCTACACCCTGATCTGCTAATTGCAAACTCTATGATCTGGGAGCTGTGTACTTGTCTCCAGCAGGGACTTAAAACTTATTCATCTCTGTAGCCTCCGGCACCCGGTACTGTGTCTAACACATGGTGCACTGCTCAATTAATGTTTGTTGAATAAAATTACTTAATCTCTCTGGACTTCAATTTCCACCTCTGTTAAAAAGAAGAATTGGCTAGATGTAAATGATGTTCCTCCCAGCTCTAAACGCCATGAGCCTAGCAGTGTTACATTAAATGGGTCAGCTCCCGATGATGCTTTGCCATGTTGTACAATTCACATTCAACCAGGGCCATGAGAACATCAAAGCTGCCAAAGCCTAGGAGTGAGATTACGCACCTTCGGGAGCGGCTCCTTTGAGGTGGAAATGCTTCCATTAAATCAGGTCGAAGAAAGGAAACGGCAGGTAAGGGCACTTCAGAAATGTGATGGCACAGCCTTTTCCATCCTTCCCACCCCAGCATTAACTGTCAGTCTGTCCAGATATGGGGACTACACGGAAATCTTCAAAATGGAAGAGAAATCTTTAAAAGTTTATTTTCAAAAACTCAAAGGCTCAAAGGCTGAAGCCATTTAAAAGTGTTAATCCCTTTTGGGAACTATGGAGGGATGAAAAGGAAGGAGGAGGAAGGGAACAAAGTCACCAGAGCTCACAAAGCTCCTGGCCTGAAATAAGTGCCATACATCACTGAATCACGAGCCTCCGCGTGAACACTGAGCTTCTCACTATGATCAAGAATGAAACAGCCGTGGGTCAGAAAGCAAGCATGTACATACTGTGAAAAAGGAGTCGTGCCAGACAGTACCTGGCTGATGAGCTACTATCCCCAAACTGCTCCCTGGCTGCTCCGGCACCAAAGTTAAACAGATTCGGTGAAGAAATCAGCAGCCAGAAGAGCTGCAGTCACTGTAGGACAAAGCTGGCAACTCTTTAGCTAACTGTCTCTACGCCTAACACCAATAGCTCCTCAAATCTTTCCAGTTCAACCTATAAATTTAAATATATATATGTAATCTCATCCAATGGGAGTGTGAACAGAAGGGAACAATGCCAGAAATTTAATCTAGACTAATCCACCAGAAATATTATAATTACATAGGTTTTAGTAACTGCTTTTGCCTGAGACCATTTCTAATTGGTAACAACTCAAATGGCCAGGTGTCCACAGTTGCTGGATTATAGTCCTTGGTCTTCTCTAGCTCCTGCACTAATCAGCAAACATTTAGTTGACCACTATGTCAATCAATTCAACTAGAAATCAAACAGCATTGTGCTGTAAGAGAAAAGACATCTCAACCAAATAAAAGAACGAAATCCTTCTCATTACACAGATAATTTTTAAAGTTGTCTGTTGAGGTCAGTGAGAAGGCTCAATGGCTAAAGATGTCTGTCCCTGAGAAATTTGACCCCCGAACCCACAAAAAGGTGGAAGGAGTGACCTATACCACACGTTGTATTTTGACCTCCACAGTGCGTTCTGTGGCACACATACACATGTGCACGCCCACGTGCCGTCTTAATTCTCCATTTGAAGAGCTGCTGTCGTAAAGTTCCTACAGCACAAGCCGGTTTTGTGAATTGGCTGTTGGTACAGTCGGCTGTAACAGCAGAATTTCAGGGACAATACAATGAAGTGCTACACCTTTTCCACTTCCACTGCCACTGCCTTGAAAACATCTCTTTGTAAATTATCATTATTTACTTCATCTAATTTAGCTCTAGTAAAGCTAAACTGTTCAAGAGGAGAGAAGATAAAAGAATGAAGCAAACATTAATGGTTCTGCTTATTTTTTTCATTCCATTTTATTAAGAGCTTTATGTGGTGCTCAATAATTACAGATATTATCCCTTCCAACCACACGCCAACGCTGTAACCTAAGAGTTCGCAGTGGCAAGGCCTTAGAAGAATAAGATATTGTTCCAAAGGGCAGATGAACGAATGAATAAAAATGATGAGAAAAGGGTGTGCCCAAACAGTCCCTCACTGAGAGAGGAGGAGAAATAACAAACAAATATACATATTTGAGCCAACCACAGATGTGCCTTATTCAGTCAACCCCACAGGTTGTGTGTGCAGCATCATATCAACTTAATCAAACATTCCATCCTCAGACACCACAGATGTGCATGCGCACACACATAGGCAACTAAGAAAAAGACAGCAAAGGATCAAGGGAACACCAGCAACACATCAAAGGAAAAGCATGAGGCTAGTCCTCAGGGTGAGATGCTCCCCAAATCATAGTCTCTATGGCTTATTTAACTCTTCAGAAACGCTAAGGGGACGCACGCTTAACAAAGGGTGGACAAAGAAAATGTTTCAAATGAGATTTTAAATGAGTCACGCTCAGTAACCAAGACGATTTCATTTACTTATCTAACTGAAGAATGTATTATCCAAGAGGCCATTCAGAAGACATCGCATATGCCTAAAATACACAACGGTCAATTTAAAACAAAATTCAAGAGACAACGATATGAGCATGAAACAGACCACGAGCTCTACCTTTACCAAACTTAGCCCTCAATTTTTACAATTTGATGTGGCGAAACCCTGGATCCTTATGTGTGATCAAGAAGTTAGGCCTTGGAAAAAGGGAAATCAGAAGCAAAAACCTGATGCCCACAAATCATATGAACGTGGTCTGGCTCTATGCTTGAAGCCAGGCAAAACATCCTGAAAAGCATCCCTCATATATTTTAGGTGTCTTTCTAACGCAAGTAGAGATGGAGGTAGAAGCTGAACTTGTTTTATTTTCTTCTGTGCATGCTTGGAAAGCAGAAAAGCCTAGAAAGGTCCGAGACTAAATAAACAGGCAGCACAGCAGAGGTTATTAAGGCAGCTACATCTCCAATCTCAATACAACTTAAATTCAATGATCTGTGCCAAGAGTCAGATAATAGAAAAATTTAAGTATCCAATATATATTGTCCTTAAACACTGTCCTGTCAGCCACCATTAAATACCATTTTGCTAGCCTGTAAAATTGGTATTTCATATCTAGGGAGTGTACAATGGCTAACCCTGGGAAAGAATTCAAGGCTTTAGACACGTATTTGAGGTTTTGCAAATAAACATTAAGAATGAATTCAATAGCAAGAATGCTAACTAAATGTCATGACTATCGAACTTCCAGCAATTACAGTCACCCAGAAAGATTCCAAACTGTTAAATTACTTTTAGGGCAAAAAGCTTACATGGCTCAACTCCCTAGTGGCCATCACAGGTAATATTTCTTAAAGAATGTCACCTCACAATTAATAAACTTGAAAAGGCATCTCCTTTCTTGAGTAGAACGCATCAGATGTCACAAAATGAATCAATATCACTTCTGTCTTTGTGTAATCGGACTGGCTCACGACAGAAGCAGTCATTAAGCAATCTTGGGGGAGGCTGCATGTCTTGCCCTCACTCGTTGCACTGTTCATCTTCCAATTAATTTCTGCTTGGACATCCTTTCTCCCTCCCACTGGTGATCCGAATGCCCGCCTGCCTTTCACGCCCACCCATCCCTGATTGTTGAGTTTCCTCAGGCCTGACTGCTGTCAAGGTGCTCGTGGCTTTCTCTCCAAATCACTCTCTTGCTATACACTCTCCCTTAGAGTACAACAGGCCTTAGGTGTTGCTTTCCCTCTTCACTAACATCCTCAAAATCCCAACATCTCTGTCAATTTCAATGTTGATAAGAGTTCAAGAAAACACACGGTCAGCGACCATGGGATGGATGAGGTGATATCCTCCCCAGAGGACAAAAAATGAAAAAACAGAGAAGAGTATGCTGAGTCCCAGATATTAAATTACTCCAGACTGAAGGGCAGTCCATCGCTCTGAAACCATGCATTTTAGAAGTAGTCCTTCACTCTTTTACAAAAGCGTGTCATATGTAGCGGGTAGACACACACTACTCTTTAGCTTTTAGACCGGAATATGAGCTCATAGTCCAAAGGGAGGAAAAGAAGGCGAGAGAGAGACAGAGAGAGAAAGGGGGGAGAGAGAGACAGAGAGATGGAGAGAGAGACAGAGAGGAAAGAGACATAGAGGGGGGAAAGAGAGAGGGGGAGAGGGTGAGAGAGGGGGAAGAGAGAGAGACAGAAAGAGAGAGGGGGAGAGAGGAAACGGAGAGAAAGGAAGAGAGGGGGAAGAGAGAGGAAAGAGACAGACAGAGAGAGGAGAGAGAGAGAGAGAGAGAGAGAGAGAGAGAGAGAGAGAGAGAGAGAGAGAGAGAGAAGAGCAGATTGAGTCAGTCATCTTGGAGAGAACCAGGAGACCAGTAATGAAGAACCCTGCTTGCCTGCTGGTCAGAGATGTTTGCCAGTGGGCAATGAGGGAGGAACTTTCAGAAGAAAGGTGAAACAGTGTGAATTTGACAAAGACAAAATAAGCAGCTAGGTAGGGTAGGAGGCAAGATGTGGTAAGACAGGAGGTGAAGGCTTCCCCAGACTATGGAGGGTGGCGTGGGGTTCCTGGGACAAAGCAGCTTAGCTATATACTGTCTATGTCTATATAACATGATTAATATGTAACATGAGGTAGGTGTAGACATCCACAGAAGTAGGTTGTGTTCTAAGTGGGTACTGTTCTGTTCGTTATGTTTGCTTTATAAGATGCAGACATTTTTAGTGTATTGACCATAGGCCACCTACAGTACCACTGGACGCTGAAATGAAGATAGCCCAGTATAAGACTGCAAATTAACTTAAAATAGTATGCTTCTTTTATCAAAGAACTTTTTTTTTTAAATGATGGGACTGCATGATTCTCAAACATGAACTTTAACATAGTAATGCCATGTTCCAATGCCAAAAGATTGGGCCTATCTGCTAAAGTATCAATCTAGGTATGGTGGTGGTTTTCTATAAATAACTAAGAACCCTCAATACTTCTATTTAACATGTTTCCTATCAAAACAATTAAAATATCAGCATTAAAAAGTGGAAATAGCTTGGTGATGGCTCAGCAGGTAAAAGCACTGGCTCTTCTTGTAGAGGACCCATCTTCCATTCCCAGTAACCACATGGTGCCTTACAACTGTAAGACTGAAGAGATCAGACAACCTCTTCTGGTCTCCATGGGCACAGCACACATGTAGTGCACAGACACACATGCAGGCAAAATATCCAATGCATAACAATAAATAATAAACATTTTAGTCAGATGTGGTGGTGCACACCTTTAATCCCAGCACGTGGGAGGCAGAGGTAAAGGCAAGCCTGGTCTACACAGTGAGCGCATTACAACCAGCACTATACCTTTTCTCTAGAACTTGTTTTTGTTTTGTTGTGTTTGATTTTGTTTTAAAAGAGAAGATAGGTTCTTCTCTTTACGCATAGGAAGTCCAGTTTTTAATGGCACATTTTTGTATTAGTCTTTAAGGCATAGCATATAAAGATCTGGGTGTAGAAGACATTCAATGAACAATTGATAATTAAACATAGTCTTCCTCATGAAATGTCCTAAGAAGCAAATGAGTCAGAACAGATGCAGCAAGTATACCTGCGCCAGGAACCATGGGAACGGGCGAGCATGCGTGGCCCACAGCCTCACTTGCATTCAGCAACCTCAACCATCAATGTGGTAAATGCACCCAACCTCTCTCAAGTGCTGGTCTATAAAATCTAAAAATGGAAGGAAATCCATTTCCCCATGACATCAAATGACTCTGTAGCAGCAAGATGCTGCTGTTTGTCTGCTAACACAATGTTCATCATGGGGAAATGAGAGTCAGTGCTCTGCTAATCACTGTCACCTAACCAACACCTTGTCAATCACCTCACGAGCAAAACATATCCATATCTAATAAGGCTTCAGAAATTAAAAAGGCTGAAGAAGAGAGGGTCTGGGATATTGCAGAATTTAGGTAACAGCTGTCAGACATCACTTCCATAATAGTGAGCACATCTGGTGCAGTGTCTGCTGGGGATGACAACCAGTTCTGCATATACAAATCAAAAGAGGTGCCACACTGGAAGGTGACTCAGACGGCCTCAGCGGGTGAAGCTAAACCAACCTTTAACAAAAATTAAGCCAGAATTGTTTTCCTTACTTCCTGTGTCACCTACCAACAGTCCCCACACTCCTGCAGTCAGTACCTCTATTGAATTAAAGAAGAAATAACTGGCCCGCTATTACTTCTGCTTCAATTTTTCTCTTCCCTACCTAGAAGACTGGGGAGCAAGATAATGCTTCGCCCGCTGGGTCCTCCTACTCTTTGCCATTTCCACAGAAGTAAATGTGCAGCAGATGAAAATCTCAGGCCACTAAGTGCCCATCATGCCCGCTCTTCAGGACGGCCCGGGGCTCCCGTGTGCACAGGCGCAGAGGTTCCATGCAGACGGCAGCTGTACGTCTTCTCCTTCCACACAACTTTAAGGACCTAATAGGCTGATTGAATCATGACTCTCTTGCCAAATTAAAAATCATTACTCTGTACAGTAGCCAATTAAATTCTATTTTCAGCCAACTAACAACCCGTATCTGCCCCAAAGGACTGTAACCTATGACAGAATGAGGTTTAAGTAGAAAAATAAACTCCCAGAGCTGTGTGAGATATCGTAGCCTCAAAGGAATCGCATCCCGTCTGAAGAGCAGAGTCCTATCGGCAATCCTGGTGAGGACGCAGGAACTGAGCCCAGCCTTGCACACCGCCGCGTGCAATGAATCACACAGATGAAGATTCTACTAAAATAGCTTCACCTTCCTCCCTGAGAATAAGCAAACCTCAGCTGTGACTGTACTCACCAACAAGGGAGGTCAGCATTTGAATTCATCTTTGCTTGGGAGAGGTGGTCAAAAAACAACAGGAAGCTAAAGATGCAGCCTGGCGGTAAAGTCACCAACACACACACACACACACACACACACACACACACACACACACACACA
>OU015744.1:92236125-92283218 GCA_907169655.1 Acomys percivali
CACACACACACACACACACACACACACACACACACACACACACACACCCTCTGTTCCTGAGGATGTGGCTAAGAAGGGGAATCCACAGAAGGGTGAAAACACTGCTGCTTGACTGTGAGGACACCTGAGCAGGAACTGGCCTCCTCTTAGATAAATGCTACACAACTGAGGCTAGCTGTGGGGGAATCCAGACCAGGTTCTGAGAACAGCTACTGGATTTCTTTATCTTGGGTCTCCCCTCGGAAACAGCTACTGTGAATAGCTCGGGTATTATTCCTGTGTATTCATAAGACTGAAAATGCACACGTTCTTTGGGACAACTTTGTTACTGAAGAGACACTTCATTGTGACCACTTCTGCTTTGGTTGGTAATAGAGAAGGGAAGCTCTCCCAGGCACACAGGCGCTTGACTACCTTGCTGCGTAAGACTCAGGGGCGGGAGTAAAACCCGTCAATCAGGCATGAGGGTTCACAGCCAGATTTCTATTCCAAATGAACAAACCGGAGCCGAAAGTCTCCTCCTGCTTTCCTAACCCTATGCAACAATACTTCTGCCATTATCTCCAGCCTGGCAAGTTGAAAGAGCTGGGATGAGTTAAAATTACAAAGGAAAGCAGCCACAGTGGCTCACCCCAAAACTTGGGAGGCAAAGGGAAGGGGACTGCTGTCACTTGAGACCAGCCTGGGCTACATTCTGAATTCCAAACAAGTTGGATCTATAGTATAAGATCCTCCCCGCCCCTTAGCCAATTAATCAATCTGTTTTAAAATTATACAGGAAATTCAATGATTATAGCCTTATATAAACCAGTTCCATTTTTCTTGAATTCAGTAGTTCAATTTTATCAGTTGTTACAAACAAAACTAAGCAAGATAACTACAATAAGGTATAGACATCTTTAGCAAGAAACATTTAATATACTATCAGTGTATAGAAAGATTAAGAGTAATGCTCTATTTTTATGGTAAATTTAACTGCTCTCAATGTTTTATGATTTTAAAAAGCCCACAGAATCACAGCACTCATGGGCTGTGTGGGAAGTTGATTTTTCAAATCTCCTCCAGGTTCCTACCACAAAGTTAATGACCCAGCATTTGCCTAAAGCTCTTCAGTGAAAGGATGACAGCGTCCTCCTGTGGATAGCCACGCTTACCAGACACCTTTTCTTAGACAGTTCTTTTTTTGCACAGTAAAAAAAATAAAATAAAATAAAATAAAATAAAATGATTCCGTGTGTCTGATCTGAGTTTTGCTATCTGCTATCCTGCAGGAAAACCCCATGTTTCTCACTGACTAGGAAGTGTCAGTGTCTCTGCGGTGTAGCCTAACAAGGAAATCACAAAACTTGAGTTTTCTATAGCTCAGTAGGATTCTAAATGCTACCAGAATCATAAAGAACTCAGTTTCCAGCCACAGGACACCCCAGGCAACCAAATCCCCCGTGCACTGTGAAATCACTCTTCACGCACTGGCTGTCTTTTGCTCTGGTCTTCTAAATGACCCAACTGAATAAAAAAGAATCTAAAATTAAGGATTTTGTCTCCTCGTTGTCTAATTTGTCGGTTACAGCACTGAGACAATTCTTGCAAAAGAGATAAGACAGACTAATGGTGTCATTATGATTAGTGAGCTAAACTCCAGACAGAACACTGGGACGGGCTTTCATTATGTCAAGAAGAAAAATTACAGTGGAAGATATCTTTGAAGAGGTAGTGATTCCAAGTCTGAATCTGAGATGTCAAAGAAAACAGCAATACAACAATCCTGAACCATTCCTGTTGGGAGTCATACTGGCGCTCTGGACAAGACAGCCCACGGGGCCTCACACGGTCACTGGAGCATCAGGAGCTGCACTCTAGCTCCTTTCAAAGACTACCACCCTACTACCAGGAAATTCTCTGGCTGATTTACATATTGGTTCAATTTTCCATCCATAAACTACTGTATCTACTTCATATGATATGAAAGTAATTACAAGACAGACTAATAAACTGACAAACCCTGACTGTACAAATTATTTCGGCCCATTTGGAGAGATTTTCCAGTAACAGTTCTTAGACTTGCTGCTGCCTCCAGGCAGGGAAGAGCCTCCTTTCACTCTACAAAGCACCTGCTTACGGCCTGCAAGGGATCGCTCTACATGCTGGGGTACAGACATGATTCCTACCTTCAAAGAAGCTAAAAATCTGGCATTGGAGATGAGCCATACACTACAGTGTAAGCGGGGTGGGGTGGGGTGGGGTGGGGAGAACATAAAACAGGATGTGCATCAGCAGGGGCTGCTGCCAGCACCAGGGTCTTTACAAGCGTCACGGAGATGGTGGTGTCTGCTGAACACTGCCGAGTGGGAACTGTACAAAGCAGGAACAGCAATCCAGGCAAGCGCTGAACGGGGAGAGTAAAGGCAGAGAACACACAAGGCACGAGGCACGCACGGAAAACAGTCTGGCTCAGGGAATGGCGCTGCCACTGTGAGGGGGTCGTGTCTTTAGTAGCTGGGCCCTGCCCACTAAGGGTTTCCAGCGGTATGCATATAAAGTGTCCCGGTACCCCACAAACTTCTCTTACAGACCACTCTAAAAGCCAACCACACATAAAGCTAAGTAACAGGGTATAACATGGGCCTTTTTGCTATGAAATGGGTAACTTTTTAACAATATGGTATATGATGAGTAGCAAAATCAGGAATATTTCTGGAAGATTACTTTTGCAGCCATATATATGTAACTAGATAAGAGAAAAAAAAAGCAGCTAGAAATAGAGAGCCAATGCAGAGGCATTTGTGATGGCAGAAGAAATGCGTATTGGGACCAGACATGTTCAAAAGGTGTTCTGCTCAAAAGCACTATCCAAACAAATGTTAAATGACTCCAACAACCATGAACCCCTAGTTTTCATGACTTACTCTAGCATAATATGTCACTATCACTCTTGTTAGAGAGAGAAAAGATTTCGTTATGTGCTGCAGTGATCCCCTGCCACCACTGAGAAGCTGAGCTATGGGTTTTTACATAGGAAATTTGATATGCAAGTATACAGGTAGGTACCTTGTCTTATTACATATAGACTAATTAGGAAGCAAATTATTTGTTAAGATATTAGCATAACAAATCAAATTAAAATGACACGAGATTAAGCCACTCAAAATGAAAGTCAAGAATATTAGGATAAATCTTTCAGTGGAAAGAGAGAAGAATATCAGGCCTAAGGGAAGAAGCCAGCAGCTCTCAGCTAGGTGAGCTGCATCCACAATAAGTGAAAAGCAAAAGGCTGCAGCTAAGCATCTAAGAGATCCAAAGTAAACAACTCAAGAGTCACTAAATAACCCTGAGAAACACTAAGTATTTAGGAGCTCTATAATGTTTGAATGCCTAGCGCATGCAGGCGCTATGTGAAACCCATTCAGCATTCAGACTAAGAATGACAACATCACCATTTTACAGACAAAAGAAAGTAGAATGCAAAGAAGTTCTGCGGCCATTGCTACGCCACACAAACAGACGTAAAGCCCACGGCAGGCTGTCTGAAAGCTGCCGTTTCTACAACAGTGGACTCTGAAGTTACTGCACGGCAGCAAGGCCACAGCAGCAAGGCCACGGCAGCAAGGCCACGGCGTAGAAGGCACGGGAGCAAAGCCACGGCGTAGAAGGCACGGGAGCAAGGCCATGGCGTAGAAGGCACGGGTAGGCAGGGATAGTAAGGAAGAGGAGAGCTGCGAGGAGAGGCATAAGAAGCCCTAGGAGGAGCGAGAAAAAGAAAGAAAGAAAAAGAGACAATACCAAGTTCTTAGAGCTGCCCACATGGGCAAATGTGGCCATGAAGAAAGAAGAAAAAGCCTTCGGCTATCTTCCAGATAAGTAAAGCAGACGCACAGAACAAGGGGAAAAGATAAGAAAAAAAAGAAAAAAGAAAAAGAAAAAGTAAAAGAAAAGGAATAACTTTCACAAACTTTTAAAGGTTTACCGTAAGTCTTCTATACTAGACGGTAAAATTTTGCAGCAGTCTTAAAAGAAAATATCAAAACAGGCTGGTTTTCTGGTAGAAGCTGGCACATGCACTGCATTTTCTTTCAGTCTCTCAAATACTTTTCTACTCTACAGACTCCTGTGGATCTACACTTTCAAACCAACACTGTCACATCCTATTTCAATTCAGTAACAGCAGGTCCATACAGCTTCCCTTCACCCGTTCCTCCGTGGACAGTCAGGCTTCCTCCACCATGGGCCCTGAAAGTCAGAGGAAGGAAACCCACCCGAAGTTGGGATACAAAACTATGAAACGTTTCCCAGAGCTTATTTCTGCCATCTTACTTACATACAACGGTAAGCCACCCTAACACCCTGTGCCCCTCTAAATCTGATCCCTGTGCCAAATGAGCCTGGGTTACATGGTGATTCTCCTGCTTGCGTCCACCCCATGAGAAGGGGGTCCAGAGAGTAAGCAGGGTGATTAACAGTGTGTCACAGCCAAAACAACTGTGGCTTTCCTCCCAGAAGGCTGGGTCACCGGGTAACTTTTTAACCTAATAATTACAAGATTCACTCCGTTGTGAATAGATGAAAAGGGCACTAGTGACTGAAAATCAGAGGTGAGCATACAGCTGACAGGAGAAGTGTGTGCTAGCCCTGAGCCCACAGATCCTAAGGCTGGAAAGCCCATGGTGTTTTTAAAACTAATTGGCCCCTGAGCAGAAATTTCCATTCTGAATTGGAGTGAAATGGGACTGAGCTGGCTGGAGGAGCCCTGTGGCCTAGGCAGGAAGAATGAACATGGCTGGCCACTACCATTGCCTCAAGCCTTTGGTTCACACCACCTGGAACTCAGAAGTCTGACTGGCATAGTAACGGGAACCTGCCCTTCCGCCCTCAAATTTTCCTCTTTTCTTCACAATTGAGTGGGGTTTTGTGACTACTGGGTTAAGACATTGTCTAGTGACCAGCCAATTAGGAAGGAAGTCACAGTAACTGCTCCTCACTGTTACTCACCTCCCACAGAGTGGAAGCAAACAGGTAAACCACGCTCTCATTTGGCACAGGGTTAGGGTTAGGCACTGGCTTTAGGCTGTTCCCTGTAATTTCTTTGCAACATCTATATATACACATACTAGCCACTCGCTTATTTCACATAGGGCTTCGCTACATTAGTCCTAAGAAGACCCTGTAAAGTTTAGTTTTATCCAGGAAACTGCTGTGATGTAAAACTTCACCAAGAGCACTGGTTATCTACTTGAAAACATTACTACCCTTTACATATACCAGCTTCTTAAAACAAAAATTGAAAAAATACAGAAAGAAAGAAGTAGGGGTAAAAATAAGCAATTTTCAGCAAATAGTCAATTCAGCACAAGGAAGCCATGAGGGAAAATGGCAGGTCCTCCCATTAGAGTAATTTCAAGGTGTGCCCCACACTCATAGTCAACTCAAAGGGACGGACTACTCGGGGTTCTAACAACAGGGAGAAGCGGGGAGCTGGCACAGCTTGAGAAGGGTGGATGGGGCTGCAGCAGCATGGGACACCAATCAGTACTAAAATAAGAGCTGGCCTCTGACAGGAGCAGCCGTTCCAGGGCACTGAAGGACTTCTCCCCAAAGACTTAAGCATTTAACAAATAAATAAACACGGTAGAGAAAGCAAGATTGAAGAGATTTAAACCCAGCTGTGGAAAGACAATAAACTTATGACATGAAATAGTAATAATAAAGACATGTTTTAAATAGAAAAATAAAAATAGTTCAGCAAACATGAATACTTTCTAAATATTCAAATATAGAAAATTAAAAACAATCTAAAAGCCACACACAAAAGAAGACAAAAATATGAAGCCAATAAGATAAGTCTGGCCCTCTTATCAAGGAAGTTTCTCTCCGCAACAGCTGGAGACCATTACAAAAAACAAACCAATCCAAGTAAGAGCTGTGGAAGCCAGTCCCAGCTGACCCACCTGCAGCTCCACACAGCCTGCTCAGGAATCAC
The DNA here is from genome assembly GCA_907169655.1 of Acomys percivali. Classification (NCBI taxonomy): domain Eukaryota; kingdom Metazoa; phylum Chordata; class Mammalia; order Rodentia; family Muridae; genus Acomys; species Acomys percivali. The sequence goes on from OU015744.1 coordinate 92,242,100, forward strand.
TGCAGAAGAGGGGCAGGGGCCTGCAAGAGCCAGGACAGCAGGAGTTTCCCGTGAAGCTGTGCCTCCTAGGGATGTCAGAAGGCACACCACAAAGTCTCACCAACACGACTGCCTTAACACGAACCAAACAAAGGCCATGACCACAGACATGCTCAGGTGGGCAGGAAAAAGACCAGAGGCCTCAACCCAGCACAAAAGGCAACAGGCAGCTGAGGAATGCTGACAGTAGGAGAAATATTCTTCCCCGGGAATAACAAATGGTCAGTCCTGAAGGCATACGTATATACAAGTAACATCACACAGACTGAGTAGGTTGTTTCTACATATTAAGAATATATATATCTGTATGTATGCGTGTATACACACACACACACACACACACACATTCAGATACATATATGTATGTAACAACAATAAGAAGAAAGGAGACCATGAATTTGAGATTATTTCTATAATAAATAACTCTAAATGGGATGCGAGGAGTATACGTCTAAAGGTATTAAGAAAACTTAAGGTCTGGAATGGAAGATGTATTAGGAAATAGTACATTAACATAATGAAAATGCAGATCTAAGTACAAAAATTTAAAGTATGATAATTAAAGCCAAGTATGGAAGTATATTTCTATCCAAAAAAAGGTCTTCCTGCCTAAAAAATAGAAGAGGCTCCTGTCTTATGGGGGCAGCACACAATGGTCTCTGCTCCCATCCTATGGGGACAGCATAGTGGCCTCTGCTCTTGTCTTTAGGCTTCTAGCAACATAAACACAGTCTGGAGAGGTGGAGGCAGTCAGAGTACAAGGCACAAACCAGCAAGGGGATGAGGTCAACAGAGAAAGAGAATCCCAACTTGATGTAAAGAGCATCACTGAAGCAGAGCACTGACCAGCACGTGAGTGCAGAAAATCTCAGAGGCCAGGAAAAGCACCATTAGAAACATATTTCTATGAACATATTTCTATGAACCAGTCAGTATCTTAACAAAGTATGTATACAATTCAAGAAATACGAGCCTATACATATGTTCATACTATTTACATATAAATACAAAAACCCTGGAAACAAGTCATCTAAACCATCAACAAATGGAGGGATGAACAAACCATGACTATGCCCTTGCCATACAATGAAAAAGAAATAGTTATGGAGACTCATAGCAATATGGAGGCTAAAGAAGCCAGATTTAAAACAAAAGTGCATCTATCTAATTCCATTCATACAAAATTACAGCAAATGCAAACTGATGTATGGGGACAGAAAGCAGATGAGTGGTTAGCAGCTGCAGAAAGGGGGCATGGGGATGAATACAAAAGGGCACATGTGCACTATCTTGTCTACAGTTATGTTCCGTGGTTATATATAGTTCCTGAAGTTTTACAAATTGTGCATTTGCATGTGTGTAGTTTTCTTACAACATCAATAAATCTCAATACAACTCTTTTTAAAGCACATGATGCAGGGCTGGGGAAAAAGCTCAGTGGGTAAGAATGCTTATTACATAAGCAAGAAGCTCTGAATTCAAATCCCCAGCACTCGCTTGAAAAGTCTAGTGTAGCCTCTTGAATGCACCTGTAACCTTGACCCCAGAGCTGGGATGGCGTCAACAGCAGGCCCCGGCCTCGCTCGCTCTAGGTTTCCTCACAGACCTTGTCTCACAGGAATAAGGAACAAAGCAGGACACTCAGCAGCCAGCTGTGGCCTGGAAATATGCTTGCGCACACCTGCAACCAATACACCTCTGCCTCCCTGCTTCATGGTGCATGAAGAGCTTAGCAATAGAAATAAAGCAATGTGTAATATATTGGCCAAAATCAGAGGTTGACAGAGAGCTGTATAAACAAAGTTTGTTGACATTTTGGAGTGTTGGTTAATCTCTTTAAAAGCCTGACACCTATAAGTTATAATGGAACCTAAGAGGCCACTGTTATTTACTGGCTGAACTAACCTAGATGGTACAAAAAGAAATGGTATTTCAAAGAAAGACTGTACAATTCACCGAAGCTGACTGTTTTCTCCATTCACCACTCCCAACCAAGAGTTTCCTGGCATCAATGAGTGATTACACTACAAATGATACAATGCTAAGAGGCAGGCGGATTGCTGTTTGAAGCCAGCTTGGTCTACAAAGTGAGTCCAGGACAATCAAAGCTACAGAGAGAGACCCTGTCTCGAAAAACCAAAACAACAAACAAAACAAAAAACCACAGTCAGCTTCTGGGAAGGGCTGCGCGAGAAAGCGCAGGCGATCCACCACAGGGTGCCTCACACAGAGGGCAGCAGTGCTCAGGGCTGGGCCTCTCGGGCTCTAGAAATAGTAATTCCTTACTATCACTTGAAAACTCAAAGCAAAAGTAAGATACGCAGCCCTACCATACATGTGGTTCACTTAAACGCTCTGTGGTGTTTTTATTTGTTGTAATTGTTACTTAAAAAGGAAAGCCAGGGCTGGAGAGATGGCTCAGAGGTTAAGAGCCCTGTCTGCTCTTCCAGAGGTCCTGAGTTCAATTCCCAGCAACCACATGGTGGCTCACGACCATCCATAAAGTGATCTGATGCCCTCTTCTGGTGTGCAGTTGAACATGCAGATAGAATACTCTATACATAAAAATAAATAACTTTTAAAAAAAGGAAAACCATTCTTTCCTTTTACCGTTTATAGTTTCCATTCCACAGAAAGTAAACTGTAAAATGAAAAAATTGCCAAAGCAAACTGGGTGGCTTCAAACAACCGGAATTTATCCTTTCAGAGTTCAAAGCCCAGACAGTGAGAGAAGACACTGACAAGGCCCTGCTTTCTCCTCTGCAGTCTCCAGGCACTTACTTGGCTCTTCCAGTTTGGGTCTGGAGGTAAGGCAAACCTTGACACTCCCTGCCTGACCACCATATCAGCCCAACTTCTGCCTCTGTCCTCACTGGCTCTCTCCTCTGCATCTGTGTCTTCATCTATTCTTAAGAGTGGACCAGTCATAGGGTGATACAGGCAAAGACTACTGACAAGTGATGCTACATTAACAGGTAGGATTTTAAAGGGCCTCTAAGAAAAGACACAATTGAACACACAACAGAGTCTCTTTAAAGAGACAGTAATTAGGAAGAATGAGAGTTAGTTAATGTAGCAAGAAGCAACATTACTTCTAAATGCACAGTGATGGTCATGTCATGTGAAATTAAGACATTTCAAAATGGCTGACAAAATGCAAAAATACTCATGACCATAGCCTGACAACTACACAATGAATAAATAAATTTAAAATAATTTCCTTAAAAATATGAGTTCCCATTTTCTTTCTTTTTTCTAATTCTGAAATAATAATTACAACAAACATCCTTGGTTATTTCGCCATAACTCCCTCTTTTTAATAAGAATTTTGATTTACAAAGACATTATGTGAATTTTCAAGGCTAAGATACTACACTTTTGCAACCAGAAAGGGAAAAATATATATATATATATTTTTTTTTCTATGTTTCATTTTATTTTAAATGGAAATGATTTGCTTTCAGGGGAACTGTGAATCTTATCCACTTTAAAGATCTGTGCTATCACATGCTTGTGTAATGCTCAGTTGCAGACAACACTGTGGTAACAGCATCCTGAAGCAAGGACAAAGGCTAAAGGACAAATGGAGGTTTCTCTACCCAGTGTCTGTACTGATCACATTTAAGGCCAGTGTAATCTAAAAGTTAAACTTGGTACCTATTCCCTGGACTACTAAGTGAAACAAGTTTCATTATTAATTAAACAGTGAAATCAAGACAAACATAGCAAATAAATATCTGACTCATATAAATTTTGTGGGTTTGCAGGGGGAGTACATGACTAGCTTGCAAGACTCAAGTTGAAGACTGTATTTATAATTCTTAAAAATAAAAAAATTAAAAAAGAAAAAAAAACAGAGCTGTGCGTGACAGCACATACTTATAATCCCAGCACTCAAGAGGCTGAGGCAGAAGGATCCTATGTTAGCAGCCAGGCTGGGCTACACAGCAGAGTCCTGTCTCATCAACTAAGAGTTGGAGATGGTCAGTGGTGGCAGAGCACTCGCCTATCCTGCATCAAGTCCCGTCTGGAGGAAGAAATTCATGTTTCACGCTTATTTTATTTGAGATGAGATCTCATGTAGCCCAGGCCAGCCTGGAAGTCCTGGTCCCCCTGACTCCACCACCAGAGTGCTAAGACTGTAGGCATACCACACCATGCTCAGGTATGCAGTGCTAGAGACTGAACCCAGGGTTTTACGCATACTAGGCAAGCACTCTTGAACAGCTAAGCTACAGCCTCAAGCCCATTTTTATTTTTAAGTGGTCTGTAAGTCAAGTGTTAACCCGTTAGAGGATCCGCTTTACACTCAGCATACAGCAACACCATGAGAACTGGGGTAATATCTTTATTGTTTGGGATCCTTCCTCAGACACAGAGCTGGCAAACAATAAACAGAAGACACATCAGATGTAACACATTAATTTCTTCAACCTTAACAAGTGCGGTGTTTAAGTGGGACGATCACAGGCACAATACATGTTTTCACATACACATAGCTAGGGCTGGAGAGATGGCTCATGGGTTAAGAGCACTGTCTGTTCTTCCATGAGCTCAATTCCCAGAAACTACATGGTGGCTCACAACCATCTATATATAATGTTCTCTGATGTTCTCTTCTAGCATGGTGGTGTACTTGCAAATAGAGCACTCATACACATAAAATAAATAAATAAATCTTTAAAAATATGTGTGTGGCTAAACAAGAGTCACTTCAGAACTGAGGGCACACAGCCCACTATCTAATATATAGGGTTTTCCTGCCCAAGAAGAGAGTGAATGGTAAGGAAATATGAAACTCTCTCTGTTCACATGGAAAAAATCCTTTCATCTGAGGTTCTTAAATTTGACTAGTGAGAAAAGACATAAACTCAAGAGTCTCCTCCAGGCCCCAATCTCCAAGATTCAAGGACACAGCCACTGCTCTTTCCTTCTCTTGGTGAAGGTAAACAGCATTAAATCTAAATGAGTTTTCACTGAAATAGATGCTCCACTCCCATCCTCCAATGCCCCTCTGTGTTGATTACATTTATGAAGACTGTTCCCAATGAAGTGTTACATAAATTATCTGCTGGGAGAGCAAACACCAGTGATGAACAGTAAGTGTGTGTGTGTTTAAAAGGCCAGCCTGGAATCAAAAGAACTCAGGTGTTCCAGATCAGGTGAACAGTCTAACGTCTGTAGAAACAGAGATGAGAATGGGGCTCAGAACCAAGTAATGATGCCTAATAGAGCTATCACATTTAATCAAATGAGAGATTCTACTTCTAAAACACATCATTATTTCATATGCCACTATCCATTATGGTGCTTAACTGGGGTGGGTAATGAGTGCTTTTTAAGAATTAAGTAAGTATCGTATATCACCAGTAAAGCCACAAAGGCAGGATATATTTCATAAATACAAAGCTCTACTTTTCATCGATCACAGCTGAAAAATCTCACTGGCAAAAGCTAGCATAACTGTGCCTACACCTTCCACTCCTGTGAGAGTCCCAGTAAGTTAGGTCAATCTACCTGCAAGTGGAACTAGGAGAGTTAAAAGGGTGTAGAGCAGCCACAAGGTAGAAGACGCCTGTCCAGGCCTCTGCTTGGCGAACCACCATCCAGTCACATCACCTCCACCAACACAGAGATGTAAACGCTTAGATTTGATCCCTTAAGACACCAATAGCATGTGTACACTACGAATTAGCCTGTGGCCCCCAAGCTGATCATGTTCTTTGCATCAGCTCAGGGTGAGTAATGATCAGAAGGCAACTGGCAGAAACACACAGCCCCCAGCTCTGTTTGATGTATGATCCTGTGACAACATGATTAGCAAGAACCATTTCTCTTATACCAAAATACTAGGTCCAGATGTCACCCGGTGCCTGGAAAGATGCTACATGGTGACAGCTGTTAGATGTTCACACGCTGAGCAGTGGCATTCTGACGAGACACACGCTTTGACCATCAGATATCGGTGCACTCATAAAACATCACCCCCAAAGAACTCTGCCCACCAAAGTTAAAAATGATCATCCTCCCTTGCTTTCTGGTTTGCTTAAGTCACAGTAAATAAAGGGCAGTTTTGCAGAAAGATGATAAAGGAACTACTGCATTTTGTGTAATTAAGCAATAAGCACACAGAAGCAATTAAGTGTATAGCATGAAATAGCAATAAGCATTCAGCACAACACAAATTACTCAACCCATTCACTTCACTACACGTTTTTAATTGAAAGAACTGGTGACCCAGATAAAGCACTGAACTGAAAGTCAAGCGAATTTGAACAGTAAGATGTAGTGGTTGCAAGCACATTCTTCTGGCCAGGCCTAGGGTCTATCCCAGTGGCTCCACTCACCAGCAAGTTACTATGGGTACATATCTTACAGCAGCCAGCCTCCCAGTGTCCTAGCATCTTAAAATAAAGGTAATAAAGGTTCAACCTTATGGGGCTTTGACTTCTGAGTAATAAGACAGGCAACACAAAGCCTGATGTGGGGTAAATACAAAGGATGTTCTACGCTACAGCATGGATGTTATCAGTACCAGCAAAGCACTACCAGAATACGCAATTTCTCATCCTTCAGATTTCTCTATGGCTCTGGGTTCTTTCTTCTCTTCCAAAGCACTTTTATCCGATTGTGCAATGTTTGTATATTATCCCAACTTACCCACCTACCAGCTCCATCTGCCCTGAGAAACATCTTTGCAGCCTCTTGGTAAGGAACATGATACTGAAAAATAAAATCTGAGTTCTATAGAGGTGCTAAAGAAATACCTGAGCACTGAATGAATGACGCATGAATGAACCTAATTGCCAGCCTAAGACCTTTTGGGTGCTGGCATTCACTGCGTGCGACACTGCACACTGAAGGGGAGTGGCAGGAACTGGGACCGCTCGGCGGCAGCGCGCTCTCCAAGCAGTTCTTCCCTCCGTTCAGAAGGAAGCTACCACACAAGTGCTTCAACCCAAAGAGACAGAACGTGCTTCAAAGGAAGGCTGCCAGCCTGACCCATAAATATCCTTATTGGGAGGAGTCAAAAACTACTTAATTCACTACAGGATGAGAGTTTAAAAGGCCAGAGAGGATTTGGCAGTGCACACTCCAGTAGTGGGCTACAAAGGGCACAGTTCCAGCTCATACAGCTGCCTCTATAATGGAAAAGGAATAAAGAGAGGACTGGGCTCCTCTCTCCTCTTTCTCCCTCCCCCCAAATGAAACTCTATACTCAAGCCACATGCACAGAAATACCAAGAACTTTAAAGTAAGATTCTACAAATATAATGTAAGAAAAATAAAAGGCATATTTCAGAGAATCGTTTGTTCTAATTCCATTCAGGCATAGTGAATAAATAGGCCTGAGTCAGTAAAGACAGTAGATAGTTTATACCTAAAAGAACAGATACTAGGGAAGGGCTGCCAAAAAAAAACAAAACGAGAAAAAAGACCTGGAATTAATTGTGCTAAAGACACCAAAACAGTCCCCTGAAATCCACAGTAATTCAATAGAGCAGGCAGAAGAAGTCAAAGAATTCAACAGAGCTGGGCAAACACTGACATTCTCCCCCTGACCAGTGGGCAATATTGCACGGTCACTTCTAAAGGTACCAACGCTCTCTGTGTCTTGACCACTCTAACTCGGCATCAGTAGCTGACGCATTTCCACTTGGGGAATCAAGCAGCATCCTCTGTCCTCAGTTCAATTTCTAATACCTATGTGAACCATGAGGTATTTACCTTTCCAGGGATAAATCATCATAAACTCTAGGGAACATTGAAGACAAAGGAGCTGCCACGCACATGTTTTAACATCTTGGTGCACAACTCACTCACTCAGTAGGAAACTGGGGTGGGAAACAGAGAGAGGTAGAATTTAAATATTACTGGCTGGCTGCCTCCCTTCTCAGTCCCACTCAAAAAGAGGAGATTTGACTGTATACTGTCCCTGATACCATGTAATGTGCCTAACAATTCTGAAGCAAATAGATTAACAAGGCTGGCACTAAATAGATTTCAGGGAGAGCCAGACATTATATACAGTCTTATGTTCTGGCCTTAAAGTTGGCCACCCAGAAAGGTAACGCTCTACTCTAATTCTGTCACTCTGACATTTTGTCTTTGCTTTCTCTGTGTGTGCATTGCATATGTACAAACCATGACACACTTGTGTGGAAGTCAGAGAACAACTTTAGAGGACCTGACTTCCCCTTTCCTTGTTTGTGGGACAAGTTCTTTCCTTTTCTGCTGTGCTAGTTACTGAGTCTCCACCTCTGGCTTCCCTTCTCAGAGCAGGGCTGTTGACATGGCTTCCAGGGACCAGCCTTGAGCTGTCAGGTTTGTTTAGCAACTGCTTTTACCCATCTCCCAGGCTCATTCTTTTTTTCTTTTTCTTTCTTTTTTTTTTTTTAAAGCCACAACTGAGGCTAGTGTTGAGACCTTAGAAGTTAAAAAAAAAAAAAAAAAAAAAAGTACATACTGCTCTTGTAAAAGATAGTTCAGTTCCTAGCACCTACTTCTGACAGCTCATAACCTCATATAACTCCAGATCCAGGGGGGATATCATGCCTCTGATTTCCATGAGCATTTGCATTCATAAGAATAGACAGACAGACAGACAGACAGACAGACAGACAGACAGACACACACACACACACACACACACACACACAATCTATTTTAAAAGCCACAATTCCCCCTGAGATAAGGTACAAAGAATATGAGCACCAACTTATATTTGAAACTAGGGGGGAAATGGCACACACAAAGCCAAGACAAGCACAGAAATGTTCTCAATAATCCCACTGAGATGGCTACGCTTGTGAAGGCATATGACAAAGAATGGTGAGCCTATATAATAAAGCAGGCTTGGTGACATGCTAAGTCAGCAGCAACCACAACTGTTCTGGTTACTTCTGTAATCACTTAGTAATCCTTTCTTGGTCGACAGGCAGGCTGGCTCATAAGTTCGTTATAAGGGAAAGAAGAAGGTCCTTTGAGAATAAACAGTGAACAAGACAGAAAAATAGTGAAAAGACAGACTTTGATTAAAGTCAGAGAACATAAACACTGACTCTAACAAGGGAAGATGGAAGGTGACAGGCTGCTAATGAGGTGCTATGAGCTAGCCATGGCAGCCCATCCCTGACAACTATTCTATCCCAGATTCCGTGGGTTGAAGAGAGGGAGCATATTCAATTCTGCAGCTTACTACTGCCAGCAAGGCTTCCACTAACATGCAGCTGTTCCCTGGGGCTGCCAGGTCTCTGTGGAAAGGGGCTGAGCACACTAAACACTCTTCAAATTGAATTTCAGATGGTGCCTCGGCTGCATTAATTCTCTGTGTTATTCTGCATCTACTACTTACATGCCCAAATCAGTACTCCTAGGCCTATTATTATAAGGTGCAGATTTTGATCCAAACATAGACATTAAGCCACAGAGCACTGAGCTTTATTCAGACCAAGGATGCACCTTGGTTTAAAAATTAAAGAAAATAAGCATTTGCTCCTGTTGACTCTGTAGAATGAGAGAAAAAGGGAAATGGATGGCATTAAAGACTTTATATGACACTGTCATCAAGAAATTATGTTCAAGTCCCTAGCATTGATCACTGAAGATAACAAAGAGATGCTAGGATCATTATTAGAACCTAAAAGTTATTAGAACCTCATTAACAGAGTCCAATTACAGACAGAAAGTCAAGCTATTTTAGTTGAGCATTCATACCGATGGAAAAAAATAGAGCCTTCTTAATCACTTTCATTATCAAAACAGACTCCCTGCTGGAGCCTTTTAATTGGAAGTCTACCATTTTAAAGACATTTGCATTTTATCAAACTCTATTGACAGAACCAATAGAAATAACTTCTAGTTCCTAGCTTCACATCTTCCAAATATGTGAAGGCAGCTGTGGTGATCCACTGACAGAAAAAGGCAACCGAGACAGGAAGCTGGGCACCCAGCACGCAAGCATCTGGCTAGAACCTCCCCGTGCTGTGAAGCAGCCTTTCTGCTGCCTTTCCTACTATGTTAAAGGCGGAAGCTGGCATGAGGCAAGGGAGCAGCAGCACCAAGCCTACGTTAGCATAACAAGTCTGGGAGATAAAGGGATGCCATCTAATAAATGAGCAAAACCAGAAGCGGTGTAGACATTTTGTACCCTAGACAGGCATCTCTCTCCTTTCCTCTTTCACACATACACTCTACCCAAACATGCCGGTGCAGCAGTGTTCTTGCCATGAGGCTGTTTTGTTATTTATAAAGACTATAAAAGTGCACAGCACTTTACAAACCACAGAACACAGGCACCAGAGCCTGGAGGAGCTGAGCCTAAATGAGACAGGGACAGAACAGGAGGGGAAACAGGAGACTATTAAGTTGCACCAAATCTGTGGCAAGAGCAGTTCTGGGAGACAGCAAAGCCAGGGCTAAGACTGTAAGGGAGAACTCAGAGAAACCACAACCAAGCTAGCTGAAATTTAAGCCCTCACTTTCCAGTAACATCTTAGTCTGGTGGAATGTTTTGTGACAGAATGCGTAGAACTGGATAATTTATAACGAACAGATTTGGAAGCTGAGTCTACCTTCACACAGGGCCCCAGGAGGCTTGGGGTCTGGTGAAGGCCTGCCCTTTGCCCTTTGCCCCCAAGGCAGCCTCTTGTTAGCACACTCTCCCCGGGGAGGAATTCTGTTGCCCTAACATGGTGGAAGAGCACAAAACTGGCTAGCAAGGAAACAAATTCCTTTATTATCGACATCAATCTATCCCACTCCATGACCTAAAATCTTCCCTTACATTCAGGGGGGGCTAAGTTTTCGGTACATAAATTTGGGGGGAAACACTCAGATAACAAAAGGCATTTAAACACAAATTGTGGTTTTTCTGTCCATATGATGCAAGTTCATCTGAGGGAAATGAAAATGTGAATGGTAAATAAATATCCCAATGCTTACAATGAAGAAAGAAGGAAAGATGGGTTGAGATATGCTCTTCTAATGGGTCTGGGGGAGCGGCAGAGCTATCCATTGTAATGGGCCCACAACACTCATCAGTCCGGACAGTCGCCACACCCTGTGTCCACATCTTCTAACGCTGCTCCAAAGGAAGAATGTGCAGGGTTACAGAGCGCTGACAGGAATGCTCCCCAGGCCTCAGGTGCAAAAACCTTTAATTGAAGGATTTAAAGCGTGTTCCTTAATTTAGTACTGTCTGCACTTGCGAGCAACTGAGAAAAATGAATAGACAGATGTTGCTGGTATTGAGTTTTATCAATTACAAAGGACCTAATGTTGCTACACACTTCTGTGACGTATTATTGCCCTGTGGCAAAGAGCTTAAGGGACTTTCTCAAAGACACAGGGCATGACTAAGGCCAAAAGAATACCAAATACAAATACTTGCTTGGTGACCTCTGTTCTAAATAGTCACAAGCAATCATCTTGACTTTTTAAAATACAAAAATACAAAAAAAAAAAAAAAAAAGAAAAGAAAAGAAAAAGAAAAACCCGATCAACAGTTGAATGTTAAGTAGAAACAGAATATTCTGGGTAATCCCTTGATCTGAGCTCACTGGTGATGCTCACTGCCTGCTGCTTCAGAGACAAACCACTGGAGCCCACGCATCAGGGTATGTTCTGCGACATCACTGGTAGTTGATATTGAAAATAATCACCCAGCTGATCCTGATAGTCTTCTCATAAATTTCTCTTTAGTTTCTCAAAGAGCATGTTGCCAATTCATTGCAAAAAAGCTAGACTTATAATCTCCTCCCATCCATCAGTAGTGACACCAGCCCTCTTCTCCATCCAAAGGGGAAACCATGTGCAATAGTTATGCCCGATTTCTCCAGGATTTTAGCTTCGACTGCTTGGTTTCTAAGCCCTCAGCAATGGGAGCAATTTACCTCGATCGACTTCACCAGTCACTGTTGCAATTTAGCTAAGACATTTCCCAAGGGCCTATTAGGAAAGGTTCCAATTTGAAAAACTCACATCTGATCCTACAAACCAGCGCTGGAAACATCATTGGAAACCAACTTACAAATTATTTTTTTTCTCTGATCACAAATCCTTTAGTTTAATACATAGATGAAAACAAGAAAGGAGAAAGCAGGATTTCCGAAAATCAACTCAACAAAAGCTCAAATATACTACTATCAAAAGAAATGTCGATACCAACCCCAGCCTGCTATATGGTGCCAAGGCTCTGGCTCCATTTAGCTCTGTGGCTGTATCTGCTGCACTCAGCGAACTGTAGGTGGTGGCTGGGCCAGAGGAGCCATTGGCGGCTTCTGCAGCAGCAGAGCAGCATCTGGGACCCAGCAAGTACACAGAGTCAGGGTGGAGGGCTCAAATTACACTCCTACGATCCTCCCACACTTGCTCACACACTACCAAGAGAAACACAGAAGTGCACACTAGGTATGGATGAGCAGAAGGAAACAGTCGGCTCCTTTGGCAAAGGAAACAAAGAACTTCTTTTAAAAAAAAATGAATAGGTAAAAAGTCAGCAACTTTAAGATCGCCTCTGTGAAAGTCGTGATGTTTGGTACAGAACTGCTACTCCATAGGTAACTGCAGCATTACCTGAAATCATATTTAATAGACCACAACAATGTATCAGTAGGTCTTGGTTTGTGCTTTTCTAGAATACTGATGCTTTCAAAACAGACTGCAGAAAAAGTATCTTTGTCTGTTTAATATAAGGTATAAAATACCTTATATTAAGGTATAAAATATATATATATGGTATAAAATAAGGTGTTGAGTAGAATGTTATCCATCTGGGGTTTTCACCCAAAAGTTTAACCAAAATGAACGTTTGTTAGCAAATGTCAATAAATCAATGAATAGTCACATACTATTAATAAAATTAATTAGAAAAATAAATCATGCTTGGTTTGATATTACTTGGGATACATGATTTTTTTTATTCAAAGCACACATGTATCTATTTTACAATCAGAATTGTGCAAGATTAAAATGACAGCATTGCCATCACTTTGTACCACGACTTTTACCAGGTTGTCACCTGAAATTATTTAGGAGTCAGCCTTAACCTAAGTGGTAGCAGAGTTCCAAATGCTCAGGAGAACGGCTGCCACTGGATGTTAAGCGAGGGACCCACAGGCACAGGGCAGTGAGGTGCTCTTGTCTCTGAGGGAGGCACAGGCCACAGGGCCGTGCAGTGCTCTTGTCTCTGAGGGAGGCACAGGCTAAGATGCAGGGACTGGTTATATCCCTGCATTCCCAGTCTGGCTTCAGGTAGTATTTTATGTGAGTTTCAACTGCAGACAAGAAAAATGACTAGAATGACAGGACAGAGACCGACACCTGATCCTTTGTGTTGTGATGTTTTCTGAGACAGGGTCTCTCTGTGTAGACAGGGTCTCTCTGTGTAGCCTTGGCTGTCCTGGGCTCGCTCTGTAGACCAGCTGGCCTCAAACTACAACAAGCTGCCTCTCCACGTGCTGAGATTACAGGCATGCACCACCACACCCGGCTTTTTTTTTTTTTTTTTTTTAATTTTTAAAACTTTTTTTTTTTTTAAGCAACAGCACTGATTATACAATCCACAGCCACTGCCACTTTTCAGTCAAAATCTTTCCATGGGGCATACAGCATGTTCAACATGCTCATCACTTGGGAAGTGCTGCTGTTAAAGAGCATCAATGCTGACACTACAGCCAAAGACTCCTCCTGGTCCTCTCTTCTTCTTTGCAAACAGCATATATCCAAAGCCAGATTTCCTTCAAATACATCAACTAAAATAAGACATCAGAAGAGACACTCCAGAAGCAGATCAGAACACAGTGCTACATACCAAGTCACATTAAAAGCAGATTTGAGCCCCTCAAAAATGTGTTACTAGTCAAATTTTCCCCTGAAAGTGGTTATTTCTACAAAAAAAAAAAAAATAAAGCTACTTGTGCTTGGATGATGGGTTTACTAGTTTTAAGTGGGTATTTTTAAATATCTCAAATGTCTAATATAGTTATCAACTGTTAAATTAATCCATAGAAACAGAAACACCTTTGAGTTACTCTCTTAACTTACAATGAGGTTCCTAACTAAAAAGTTTGAGAAGCCCTTTTCCCCAGGAACTCAGAAAGAAACATAAAGCACATCCTGTGAGGGGAGTCACAGCTTTCGTATGAGACGGTCTCTAGGTCACTATGCATACAGTCTCACAAAGGCCCCCAGAAGCACTTAATTCCACTCAACTCTCACCCAAGCACAGTGGTCTCACTCTGCCCAAATCAGGATTTGTTCAGTCCTGCCATATGCTTACCTAGTTCAGCACAATGCTAACTGCTGTATAAATAAACTAACTGATCTCTGCTTGATTACTTAACACTAAATGCCAAATTTATAATAATCTTTATAATTTTAATAGATATAAAACTAGAATACTAACTCTATATAATTTAAAGCACATTTAATATTTCTGCACTTTACTAAAAGTTGTAGCAATTCCAAAACCTTTTACAACCATCAATCCCATAGCATTCACCTGATTATGTCTCTATGCCTAGATATTTGGTCTAGTTCTACTCTTTCTGAGAGACCATTCTGTAGAGAATAAATATTGTTAGGGACACAGTTTGGCTCTTATTTTAAATCCTAGTAAAAACTGTGCTCTAATAATAAAGCCACCAACATAGTTAGCCTCTTTCACCACTTGGTCCCCCGATAAAGGCCATGATCGCACTGCATATACAATCTGTATGCGTGTGTGTGTGTGTGTGTGTGTGTGTGTGTGCCTGTGTGTGCATCCACATGCAGATGTGGAGGATAAAAGTCTACACTGACTTCTTGAGACAGGGTATCTTACTGAAGCTTGTCTTTAGAACTAGACTGGCTGGCCAGTAAGACCCCATAATGGGCCTATCTCAAATCAGGCTTCTAGGTAGGCACTAGAGATCTGGATCACTTAGGTCTTGGTCACTTCAGATCCAGTCTAGGCCACAGTAACTCTGATTGACAGGCCAGGATGTCTAATGTGCTTGCCTAACTTAGAGGCTGAGCACGCTCCTCCAGAACTCATGCTTAAGTCCTGAGCCTGCACTATATCTAGAAACAGGCTTTCAGAGATGTGTAAAAATGACTGGTGTCCTCATGAATGTAAACATCAGGGACATACAGACCTTTGAGGGACAAAGAGAACCTCTGAAGAACGTTTACAGAGAGGAGACCAAGCCCACTGGGGCAAGAAGGGGGCAATCTCTGCCCATTACATTACAACAACAATTATAAAGGTATTTCTAAGCATCTATACCATAGATTCACAATTTAATCAATTAATTTCTGGTGAGCATTTGTTGAGATTACCTAGAGCATCCAGTAAGTTCAAAAAAAAAAAAAAAACACCAAGGTATAAATCTTTAGAGAATACTAAAACAGTCACCTGCTATACAAAAGACATGTATTCAAAGAAAAATTGAAGACGGAGTAATGCAAAAAGACAAGGGCTTTGAACAAATGAGAGTAAAGACCTGCAGGGCATGAAACTAATTTTAACAGCGTTCAAAGGAAGATTGTGGTTAAAAATGAAACCAAATGACTAATAAGACCAGATGGATGCTAGGCTTTGAACCATGGGGTGGATTTAAGCACAGTAGAACACTAGGACTACCAAAGCTAAAAAGACTTCTAGAAAAACAAGAGAAAGGATGGTGAGTGGTATAGAGAGCTAACAACGTAACTGCAAGTTTAGTCTAAAAGTCTCAAAATCTCCTATCTTTGGAGTGTGCTCTATCTGTGTGTTTCGCTGCCCCCTCTCAACTAACAGAGGAGATGAATACACCTCCGCACACTAGAGCAATGGCCTCGTCTTTCCGCAGAGAGTCGCTCGCGAAGCCTCACTCTTAACCCCTCCGGTCTAGGGGTCGCCACTACACTAAAAGTCTTGTCTGTGTCAACCCTCGCACAACAGGGACACTTATTTAAATCCAGTGATGATTAACTCAGTTGAAGTCCATGAGGCTGAACTGTAATTAGATACAGGTATTTAAAGTTTTCCAGCATCTGATGGCCAAAATGCTAGAGCTAGGTGGCCTAGAAAACCATATGGAGGTGTGCTGAGAGCTGTGCCTCCCAGAAGCCCTAGTTAAGACATATATGGGGTGTAACACACCACTTGATAGTTATTTTTAAACCTTGCTATGCTGTTTCAATGTTCCCTAAAATTATATTATGCTACAAACTGAGACTCAGAATCTACAATTTAATAGGCACACAGTTTGAAACTATAATGTAGATTCCAGTTCAAGTTTACCTCCTTGCAATACAGTCAATACATGCATGTGATGCCAATGACTCAAGAATAAATAGTTAATACAAATTTGTTGTTAGAAAAAAACTAACCCTTAGATCGCAGACTCAAAGAATTTCCTTAGAAAGAGTTCACAAGATGGGGGTATTCTCAATTGGTACAGTACTTGCCTAGCATGCATATATGCCTGGGTTCAGTTCCCAGCACCAGATAAACCTGGTGTGTGATGCACACCTATAGACCCAACACTAGGCAAGCAGAGGAAGAGCAGAAGTTCAAGGCCAACTTCAGATACACAGAAACTGGGGCCAGCCTGGGATGTATGTGCTTAAAGACTTGGCAAGGAACTTCCCTTCATAATGGCAAAAATAAGACAGCAAAGGCAAATATACAGTGAGAGAAGCCTTCTGAGGCTCTTGCCAAGTTATCCATTGACAAAATCATGGCTAATTTGCCTATTATCATTAAGGTACATAATGACTGTTCTGGGCAAAAGTAGGAAAGTTCAAAATTGAATGGTATAAAGGTCAAACAAAATACTACACCCTTAACTGGCTGTGAGCAAGCAATCCAATTAGTTAGCAAACAAAAAGAAGGAGATGTTTGTTAAAGGAATCCTGGGTATTGGTTCATTTAGCCTTATTTCCTAAGCAATATTCATGGACAGTCATCATTATAGTATCAATTTATGTATTCAACACAGACTAAACTTAATATCCTCTCAGTGTCTAAGACCTAGAGATGGAGCCGGTTTCAGACACAACTAACTTGACCTTCATCCAGGATGTCCAACTTGAAGCTTGTGTGGCTGCCTACAACCCATGTTGTTAAGAACAGTAGCCAATACCAAAGTGTAAGCTCACTTAAAGCACAGAATTTTTTTCTGTGGGTATGAGTGACTCTGTTTTGTAATAGTTACACAGTTCTCAGACGTGAACTACATAGATAATATGGCATTTCCTCATGTCAAAAGGACATGTCTGCTATTCTATCCCTTTTTCAAGTAATAAATAATTAGTTTAGATTAATGAGACAAATAAATGATTAACGAGTCAAGTCATAGAAGCCCAAATCCAATCCTAGGTAGACTAAGATGGTATTTCTGGCCACAGGCCAAGTTGCTAAGGAGAATCCACAAAGAGCACAGCCTGTCAAGTATCAGAACTCCAAAAAAGGCAAGCAAGGAGGGGACAGGAATATAAGGACCTATGTATGTCCAACAAGAGTTTCTGCTTGGTGGGAAGGGTGCTAATTAGGGAAAGAGCTGGTAGCAGAAATGAGAGAACGGGGTTACATACAGAAGAAATGGACAAGTCAGTTAGTAACCAAAAGATGACCTCTCACTGTCAGAGAAGGGAGATGAACAACATGGTTTGGAATAAAAACAAAGGTACTGGTTTAAATAAATCAGATGCAACTCTAAAGAGATATAGCTACAAAAATAAATGTGTGTGAATGTCTGTGTGTTCATACAGTTATTCTCTAGTTCTGACTAACTGACAGGGTCTAGAAGCAACAGTCTAGCACTCCAGCAATGAGAAACATACCTAAAGCCTAGATCTTAATTTTCAGTATGATTTTCTACTAGAAGGCATAAGTGGCACTTCTTGGAGAAATGTTAACTCAACAGTTGAGGTAGAGCTGTTTTGATTAAGTTGCATTCCAGAGCCATGAAGTTAATGACTGGGACATGGACAGGAGTCAGCTTTAAAGGTCTATCACTGGCTAAATCAGGAGCAATTTGAGCACCAAAAGATGCTATTAATGCGTAACTCATTGAATAAAGTACAAAAATGTGGCTCTATATTGACATAATCAAAATAGAATTTACATAATTTCAATAGCCTCCACACGGAATCAATTACACGGACAGGCAGGCAGGCAGGAAGGCGTGCGCATACGCGCGCGCGCACACACACACACACACACACACACACACACACACGCACACACACACACACTCCCCTACAGAAAATACCCAACAGATACCAGCCTATAATATATAACATTTAGATTATTTTCTGTTCATAAAAAGGTCCTTTGCATTGTTTAACAGTCAATCTGTTCCTGTTACCTTAACAATCTGAAGCAACAACTGCACCTTCCTTTAAAACTGCTTATTCCAAGTTCTCATCAATAGATTACATGTCAGTTGAAATGTAACCATTAGATTTTCCTATAAAAATCAACATTAAAAAACCACAAGATCTAATAGCAATGTGACTGAAACCAGGATTGACACGGCTGTTATACATTACCGGGAATTTATCAACAAAAAATTTGAGAAAGTAATCCTACTTTGAATATACAATCTGTTAAGTCTATAAATTAAACCAAATGTCTTAACATACCATCAATATCTAATGTATCACAGGTAGTATAGAATAGCCAGAATAAGGATGTAAATTCTGTAAGGATGAAACTATTTCTCTTACAGCTGACTTTCTGAGAAAGCATCTTACACAGAGGAAAATGTACTAACAGCATTGTGCAGGACAGATCCCAGCTATGAGTGAAATACAAACAAGAAGAGTCAACATCCCATCAAACCAGGCCTCTCCACAGGACATCTCTGTGAGCTTTAATTTCCTCATTTGTCAAATAGGGATAGTAGCAATACCTACCGACAATGCTGTTTTATGACTTAGCTGTGTATTTTTAAAATTTTTGGAATTGTATAGCAAGATTTCAGAGGCTGGTGAGCTAATCTTGTTTCTATGTCACAAGACTGATTTATATTTCTCAAAGAGGAATGGGAGTCCAGAATTCAACTGGGAGTCAGAAGCCCCACCCCCACCCCAACCCCAAATGCATTCCACCATAGCAGGAGCACTAATGAGGGAAGCTTTTCAAAACTAAGAAGAAATGAAATTACTTTTCTCTCCTAAACAAAATGAAGAAGTAGGACACAGGAAATAGTTCCAGAACCATTTAAGAAAACCATCAGCAATTGGAGTTGGTTGAGAGTGTCATAATCTCAGGCAGAGGCAGAATAATCACTCCAAGTTCCAAGCCAGCCTGCCTGTATGTACGGCAAGTTCCAGGCCAGCCAGGGCTACTGAGCTAGTGAGGCCCTGTCTCAAGCATTGCCTGGGAATGGGCACATAGGAATGTTCTGGGGCTCTAAAACTGCTGTACATCTTGGTTTGAATGGTAGATATCCCTGTGTATATACCACTGTAAATCCATTGAATTTAATGTGGTTGCACCTTATCCAATGACTGGATGTTGATCTCAATACAAACCTTATTTGGGGGGGGGGGCAAAAAAGCTTTTCTAATGCAGCAAAGATAGGCAGAGCAATGCCATTTACATTTAAATGAAGAATAACTTTTATTAGTACTGGGAATAGAATTGGAAATTACTTGAAATCTGTATCACTCTGAAAATATATTATTATCCCTGGCAGCAGCTAGCATAAAGAAACTGTACATCTAATTTGTTTGGGGGCAGGTATACAATCAGAGGTAGCCTCATTCTACAGTGTGACAGATTCCAGCAGAGGAAACGCTCTGGAGAAGCCTCTGGGGACTGGTCAGCACAGAGGCTGGTGAAAACAAGGGCCTCAGGGTGTGCAGAAGGAGCATCAAGAAGCAGAGGCAAAGCGGGTAGGAGGCTGGGGTGCTTTCTGTTCAGCCTCTGCGTCAGATGGTTCAAGATGGAAGCATACCTTCAATTACTTTCCACTTTCTGCGTGCCTTAAATTAGCAAAAATGCACTTACGGTACTTAGCTGCCATATTCCTCTCCTTCTTTGTGCCATACACTTTGAAAATCAAACAGATCACGTTGGGAGAGCCTAAACCAATCCTAATATTTTAAGGGCAGTACAGGGAAGAGAGAAAAGTATGGTTAACAGGCAGCAATGCCATCACTCACTGGGAGGGGAAATAGTGCACATTATGGCCCCCAGATAAACAATACATAACAGTGACACTATTGCCCCATGTGCTGGCTGCCAAAGACTTATTTTTAATAAAAGCAAACAACTGGTGGGCTTTTTTTAAATGCAAGACCTTTAAATTGGGGGGGGGGTAGATACAAGTGAGGGGATAACAATTTAGGTGAAATCTGAATACATTTTTAAATAAAAAATTTTTGAAAAGCGCTTTAAATTCTTAAGGGCCTGTCACTTTAAGCTGGCATGCTTCCTATCCTGAATCTCAAAGGAATGCAGGTGGTAAGCTGCCCAAGTAGCAGCTTATAAGCTACACTGCTGCACTCCGTAGCCCAGTGTCCCCAAAGGAGAAGCCATGGAAGTATTCTCTCTTGTCGAAATTACCTAACATCTGTGGAGCCTCACAGTGCGTGCTGACTCCCCGGGGCTTGTGTTGGGCTCTTTCTCCCAGGAAGCAGCTCTCTCAGGTTCCAGCATCACAGTATGCAGAATTCCTAAGACACATCTTTCCTCTTCACCTGAACTAGCCTCACTTCTCTTGGATGACAAATTGGTTTCATAAGCATAGTTAATCAATTCTAGTCAACAACCCAAAATCCAGCTACCTCAAATTGTCAAGTTCATTTTTAAGACTGAAAGAATTTGAAATTAAAATACTGCAGATCAAAGGCCACACACTGGAAATAAAATCCTTCTCCCCAGAGGGCTCAGTACTCTCCCAACTAAAGACCAAACTCTAGACACATTGAAGACAAAACTCTACTTGTAATTGGTTTGTAAAAAACGTTAAGTTTATCTACTGCCCACTGGCATTTATCAACTCCAACACTTCAAAAGCTGATATTACAGCTCATTTTATTTGAGCTCCATAAATCCCCAGACATTCATAAGTATCTTTCAATTCAAATCCAACTGAATTTCATTTCATTGAAGACAAATGGAAACACTAAACATTGTTTAAAAAAATTAATAGGCTGTTTCCATTACCGGGCCCAGACTACAAGTATTTGTGGAGTAGCACACTCTTGCATTTGTGGATAATACTCCTACATTCATATAGCACTGCAATCCCATTAGCAGCAGGCTTAAATTAATAAAATTGTTTGTCTTGTCAGCTTGTGTTACACGTTGTACAAACTTGTTAGATAATCAGCAGAGGCATGACAATTCATTATCCTACAGGGAACCGCTCTCAAACCAGCAGCTTCCGCCTTCAAATGGAGCTACCACGTCAAATTAAACTATCATTTGCAGCCGGCTGCTGCACATTCTGAATGGTACATATACAGCAACACCGCACATGCCCTGCTGCTCTTCAGCTGCAAAGATTTTAAGTTTCTCTCCCAAATACAAAGTCTCCTATGGCTGCCCAGCACCAGTGGGTCCATACTGTGAGAAGTCTCCCAAGCAGGACAGATTCTGCTTTTTGAAGTCTGCACCTTGGCTGGAAAAGGGCATGATCAAATTTTACACTGGATTGTGGCATCAGCACTCACATCAAACCACCAAATGCCATTCTCCTAACACAGAGAAACAGGAAAGAGGAGAAATGAGCTTTTTCCTGGACTGCACTGGCTTCAGTGTGATCCCCATGCTAACCGCACAGGGGTGGGACGATTTAGCTGCTGTTCCACTGGCTAAGATGGAACAGGACACAGCTCATTTCTTGGGCTCTGCGCTGTCCAGCATGTAAGCAGTAGTGCAGAGAATTAAGTTAGCATGAATCTACTCTGCTATTTCAAGCCAAAGGAAGTAGATGTCAGTTACAATAGATAATTCTTGGCATCATTTACCCAAAATACAAATTGGTGACAGGTGGAAAACCAGAAGCCAAATGTTTCTCTGAGTTCCAGACATCACCCCCTACGATGTGACTCCAAGATGACGCATACTTTTACAAATCTCAACAAGCTGAAAAAATAAAAAATAGAGAGGTGATAGATAGATAGACAGACAGACACACAGACAGACAGACAGAGCAATCAAGCTAGCTAGCTTTTGGAATGCTGAGAATGCTAATGAATGCAATGCCCACAGCTTGAATACTCTATCCCTTTAGCTTCTATGGGCTATGAATACTTTATTCCACCAAATCAGGGCAAAAACAATTTTAACTTTTTGTCCTCATAAAGAAATGTGGAATCCGTGTTCAAGACAGAATAAACTTAGCAACCATCCAGTCTGTGGCACTGTTTCAAAATACTGTCTGCACTTCTCTGGGACCAGATAACAACTTTCCTCTACACTGTCAAGCTTGGCCATGTGGCTCCAGGAAAATTTATACCTCCCTGCTCTGGTATATGTGAGAATCCAGCAAAATCAGGGTGAGCGGGCTCCTATTTGTCGCAGCTCCCTCTCCACACTCATATGATACTGGTAAAACAATCTGGCAGCCAAGACCTCAACACGAACATGAGCGAGGCACAGCCACAGCCTGCCTGTGTTAGACACTGGAGTGAGAAGCCACTGTTGTTACTGCAGCACACCTAACCACAAGAAGACCGAGTAAAAGCTGTAGGAAACTTGGCACCAGCAAGGGCACCGATGTTACAGTACAAAAGCACCAAAACGTTCCCCAAGAGCGGCAGAAGAGAGAGCTTCTGAAGTATGGTGGCCCTCTTGAAGAAAGAAATATATTCTACTCCTGATGGCCTCTTGCACCTGAGCCCTATTCTCAGCCAGTAAGATGGCTCAGCAGGTAAAGCTCTTGCCGCCAATCCTTCCTTCCCTAGACCCATGTGGTAGAGGGGGGATGTGACTTCCACACACGTACCATCAATGTGTATACATACACTCTCTAAGACATTTTCTATTCTACTAACACAGACAATTCTGTGGCAAAAATGACATATCATATCAAGTCTAATGTCTGTTCCATCTTTCTTTGCCTCCTAGCCTGCTAATGGACTCCAGTTCCAACTCACTCCAATTGAGATGTGAACAAAGCAGCATGTGGGTTCTGACTGTCTGGCTGCACTCTGCTATGTTGCAGGATATCTGATCCCTTTGTGAACCCCGAGACTGTGAACTGTAAAACCCTGTTTCTTGTTTGTCATGGTTCGGCCCTAACACACACCTTTAATCCAAGAGCTTCCTGTTTATTGTAAACAGGTGGTTATGGTGCGGCTCAGCCCTAGCACACGGGGCTTACGTAGACAGGAGGGACTTGGATAGAAGGGTGTTTGAGACAGCATGGAGAAGAGGAAGGGCTGGGTTTTAGCTTTCGCCTTCTTCCTCTTGGACTGTCAGATGAGCTAGCAAGCTTTTGGCTGTTGGTTTTTTCCTTCTGGGGTGTGAGCTGAGTAGGAAGGTCAGCTGGGTGCTTTTTCTGCCCCTCTGAGCTAGTAGGTTTTCACTTTAGCATTTGACTAATGAGTCTCTGTTGGTTTAAAAAAAAAAAAAAAAAATCAAACAATTTGAGATTGCATTTTTTATAACAACACTGGTATAAACTAACTTTGGGGAGACCTGATGTGGTTCTTGAGGAACCAAAATTATGATCTCACTATGATTTCAATAGGTGAAGTAATAACAAAGATGTAACCACTTTATAGTGATCAATTGTTATAAGATGGGCATTGTCAAAAGACCGGACATAAAAAAAGAGTTGAAATATTTATTGGTTAAAAAAAATTAACTGAATCCTTGGAAAGCAAAATACAAATGGTGCTTTCATGAATACAATAAAGAACAAAATCAAATCCAGAAGGCTAACATGCTCTGACTGCACAGAGGGAAAGCATGCATACCATGAGTGCGCTGCAAAAACATTAAGAGATCTCTCAGAAATGAGAATTCATACACATGTGGGCTCCCGAGGGCCTTCCTTGCCCCACCTTTACCCTTGCTCTGCTATTAAACAAGCAAGCTTATAATAAACAAGATTTAGTAGAGGCAGGTGGATCTCTGTGAGTTCAAGGCCAGCCTGGCCTACAGAGTAAGTTCCAGGACAGCCAGGGCTACAAAGAGAAACCCTGTCTTAAAAAACAAAAACAAAACCAAGATTTAGTAGAGGGACTAGGTAGGAACTGGGGTTTGTAGATGGCAGAAAGAAAAAGGAGGAATTTCTCCTAATTACAAAAACACATTAGGAAAAAAAAAAATTCAGTTTCATTCCAAACACTCCTACAAACAACATGTGGCTTGGAGTACTGGAGGCTGCAGGAGCTGTTTCTACACTGCCTCTGCTTTTCAGGGCCCAGCACACTGGCTCCTACTAGCACTACACTGTTCAAGTTTTCCAGTCAGATCATCCTGCCCAAAGCACAGACTCCTCCAGAAGAATTGAAACCTAGCCTCTTCTACATCAAACTCTGTCGGGCCACTTGACAGGAAGTCGTTACTCAGAAGCAGCCACAGGACTTTCAGCACTCTGCAGCTCTGAAGGGGGGATGTTATTCATCCTTACAAAACCAGGAGTGAGTCAAGATCGCTGGGTCAATACCCTGTTTACCTCCATGCTGCCAAAGCACACAAACAGGAGTTCAGGGAACAGCAGCTGATCGATGCTGGCAGTCATGAGGGGACACTCCTCAGGCAGCACGAGGGAGAGGGAGGCAGAGCTGGGTCTGGAAGACTGCTGCCCTCGCCGCACCTGAACGGCAGGTAACACTCAGGGCTCCAAGTGGTCTTTACATTGGTTTGGTAGCTTGAAATAGTATTTAGAGAAATTACCTTTTCCATTCAAAATTGCATGGTTAAAGTTTAAATGGTTTTTGCTTTTGTTTTTTGTTTTGTTTTGTTTTTTGTACAGACTTTATTTGGGTCATTACTGATTTAAGCACAAAGCAGTGGTGAGTTGTTACTGAGGTGTAAGAACCCTCAAAATGTAACACTGGGGGTGGGGAATCCTCCTCATCCCTCTGAGTTTCTCTTCTGGAGCACATGGGAAGCAACAAAGAGCTGGATAGGTCTCTAGGGAAAGGAAAGTGTGCATCTGTGCGGGCCAGCCTCCCTTGCTTGTGCGCGCACACATACACAGGTGTTTAGGAAGGGGTGCTGCTGAATGGCTTACCTACGCGCCTGGCCTTGGAATCACTCCTGATTTACAGGGGCCAGAGTGACAGTACAACTCCGGCTACTCAGCTCTACAGCTCTGTTTGGAAAAACTGCATCTTAAATGTTGATTTAAAAAAAAAAAAGAAAGAAAGAAAGAAAGAAAGAAAAGAAAAGCTGAGAAATGCTACATCTAACAACATGGCGGGCTTTTCTGGATCTCTGCCAACACCCAGCCCCATCGATCAGATATTCACAGAGCAGCAAGCAGAAAGGAAGGGGAGCGGTCAGGCGCCGGCCTTACACCGGATGCTGCTTAGGATTCAGGAACAGCTGCACACCGGGTAGTGCTCCCTAGAGCAGTCAGCTGGGGAGGCGCTGCGCCTCATCCTCACTAAGAGCTCCGGCTGCAAAACCGCACACGCTATTTGGACAGCCAATTGCCCATGACTAGGCCAGTATCCACAGGGTGCTGAGTAACCAGGGCGCAATAGGGTCATTTGTTCAGAACAACAATCCTGGAAAACTGCAAGGACTCTGTATTTTTCAAAATGCTCCTCTGGCCACAGATCTGCTACAATAGGGTATTACTCTGAGTCACACCAAACCCACACTTTCATCTTGCAAACAAAGGAGGACACTGAAGCCAGTCTAGAATGTCACCAGGCCAAATGCAGACAGCTTCCCTTCAGCCAGCTTCCTTTTTCATATACAAAGCTGCCTTGGAAACCTTCTGAACACTAACCCCTGGCTCAACCCCTATATAAAACCAGGGGAAATAAAGAAGGAAGCATAGGAAGCTGGCCATGGACAGTGCTAACAAAAAGGCAGCTCTACTGTCTGGCATGTGAAACAATGCACACCACTCCAGCAGGGAAAGGACCTACCCTCACTATGAGGCCCAAATCTGCAAAAGCCCTTTATAACCGGAAGCCTAGCTCTATACTTACGTCTTTGAACAAAAGGGGGGAAATTGAATGGGCCCAGACAAAACAGCCCCTCATGGAGATCAAATGCCAAAAACATTTAAAACAGTTATTTGCTCATGATGTCTAATTTTCTAGTTTGACTTCAAGATCATCAATGGAGTAGCTATTAGCAAACCAAAAATGCTCTACCATCCACACAGATAATAAGATGCCTGTTACCATCACAAACACAGCGCAAGGAAAACTAGCTCAACTGGAAAAAAATTGTGAAAGAACTCTTGTCCTGAGTGTAGAGGAGAGGAAAGTCCCGGCTGTGGCTCTGTCTCTGTGCTCTCCCACTGCCAGGCTCCCCAGCAGAACATTCCCAAGCAGCTTCAAAGCCTCGCCTGAGGGTCCGTGAGGGGCTTTTAGGTCTTTGTCCATATGATGAGACTATTCCTGTTGCACTGAAACAACACTAAAGTGCTTAAAATCAGGGGTGCTATCCACACCCCACTGAGGGTAGCATGTAACTAATATACCACATGTGTACTGCACGCCCTTCCCTGTGTCTTTTGCAGGGGCACACATATGGAAGTGTGGGCATGGCTTTGGCTGCTCTCCACCTTCTATGCTAAGACAGAGTCTCTCACTTGAGGCAGAGCTTAACAATTTGGCTGGTCTAGGTAGTCTGCTTGACCAGAGGATCCCCTGGTCGGTTTCCCAGGTGACAGGATTACAGGCAGGCCGCCCACTCCCACCCCAGCATTTACATGGGTTCTGAGGATCTGAACTCATGCCCTCGTGCTCACATGGCAGGCTCTTTATGCACTAAGCTCCCTCCCCAACCTCCCACACACCCTTTCAAAGACCCAAGAACTTCCAGCAGTCTCAGGCTCTGTGAGAAGGGGTGTGGATCTCTACTTCCTTAGCATTCCTCTCGCTTCCACCTGTAAGGCAGCTGTCAGACTCTGTGCTCATGGGAACCAGCACAGTGAAAGCCTCCTCTAGCCAGGTGTGGTGGCACATCCTTTAATCCCAGCAATGGGAGACAGAGGCAGGCGGACCTCTGTGAGTTCCGGGCCAGCCTAGTCTACAAATTGAGTCCTGTGGCTGTGTTACACAGAGAAACCCTGTCTTGGAAAACCAAAAAGGAGAGAGAGAGAGAGAGAGAGAGAGAGAGAGAGAGAGAGAGAGAGAGAGAGAGAGAGAGAGAGAGAGGGAGGGAGAGAAGAGAGTATCTTCTGGGCCAACCTTCAGGTCTGCTCAGTACTTATTTAATGACCTATCTGCAGCTAGAACAACCTCTACTGGATTGACAAGAATCTTGCATCCACTTTAATCAAACCATTTGTTGCCACACAAAGCATTACGTTGATAAACTGCCCTCACTTTCCATCTTCCTTTTACTATTTCTATTCAAAACTTGTGCCTTCAAATCAACATGCTTGAACCTGAATTTGTGGCTTTTCAGTTTACTAAACCAACATTAGCTATTTTTACTTAACCAAATGCCTAGTCTCCTGGATCAAAATATTAACTCTGTATAGACAATTTTGTACCTACTCATTCAAAACCTGACCCTATCAAAAATTAAAAATAAATAAATAAATAAATCCACAAGCCTTACAGGCTCCCTCTCCATGGTTCCAACCATCATTAAAGTAGTAACAGCGACTGCAAATGAGTGTTCCTAATACAGAAGTAGGATCACACTGAATCCCTACTCAAAACTGCCAACAAAACCAAACTAAAACTTCTACATTTCATATCCTTTCAATTTTAGTGACATTTATTTTCTTTTTCTCTTTTAAAAATTATTTTTATTTATCCTATGTGCTGTGCATTAATGTTTGCCTGCATGTATGTCTGTGTGAGGGTGTTGCATCCCCTGGAACTGGAGTTACAGACAGCTGTGAGCTGCCATGTGGGTGCTGGGAATTGAACCTGAGTCTTCTGGAAGAACAGCCAGTGCTCTTATACCCACTGAGCCACCTCCAGCCCCCACACCTACCTTCCTTCCTTCCTTTCTTTTTTAGTACATGAGTGCAGGACAGAACAGGTGTGGGATCCCCTAGAACTTGAATTACAGGCCATTGTGAGCTGCCCACCCTGAGAGTGCGGGGACTGCCGTCAGGTCCTCTGCAGGAACACCGCCTTCTCCAGCTGCCTCTCCGGCCCTCTGCTTGTCTCCTTCAAAGGCAGGTGCACATCTGAATTGCCATGGAAGGCACACCTCAGCAGGTGTCCATGACTGCACGTACCCTTCCTAAGCAGACATTTGGGTTAAGTGGAACAGATGCCATAACGGGTTTCTGGCTTGGTTACTGTAGCCGTTTCTTTTTTAAAACCTCTTCCCTAACTTGAATGGCCACTCATGGATTAGGGGCCAGTGATCCTGAAAAACTTTTTAATATCGATGTCCCACACGTCATACCTTTTCCTCACCCACCCTCAAGGCCATTCAAATGTCATTTCTTATACTAAACCACCACATTCCAACATCCCTGTAAACACGTCTTCCTCCAAACAGCTGCAGCAGTTGTGCCACGCAGACCAATGCACGTCAGTCTGCTCACTCTGACTGTGACTTCTAATACACACATTCCTTCTGAGCTTGCATTTTATTCCTTTTGAGAACATGCAATTTTCGTCTATTTTCACTGTTCAGCAGATCTTTACTCAGTTCTGCCCTGTATCAGAGGGTTAACCGGCTTACGGCTACCAGTTCGGACAAATGACTACCAGCACACGGTTGGCTGATGTGGCTCTGATCAGAACCACAAGAGTGTGCACCTTTGGGCAACACCAACAGCTCCAAGAATACAAGGTCGGCTCAACCAAAGCAAAGGTACAGAGATGTAGTACGCACACACACACTTTGGTCAGTACTATGTAATCAAATAGCACACATGAGCCAAGAGGAAGGTGTGAGAGCAGGGACCGGGGAGGACCACAGACACAGCTAGGGGTGCCACATTCATTCTAACCTTAGTGACCTGCTTATCTGCAAGAGCTTTTCCATCAGGCCCTAACGAGGTCACTGCTGACCAAATGTGTAAGCAAGACAGAGAAGACTGACGTGCTGGCTGACCCAGAGCAGTAAGAGACACAAAGAAACAGGTAAGAAAGGGTCATAGTAACCACACTGGCCAATCATCATTATATAAAATATTAATTTAACAATGATCCAAACCTCTTTTTCTCCCATGTCTTCTACAGTCTGATCCCGTACCAGTCAAATAAAGGCAAGAAAAGACAGGACCTCACTAACTGATGATGCAACATGGTGAAGTTGATAACGGAGAGACATACCATGCAGCCTTTAGCTAGAGCGCTGCTAAAAATTACTGTAGTAGCATGTTCTGAAAAATTAGTGCAGCTCTGAAAACACCGTGCTGGGGCCTGTGCAAGGGAGTCTTATGTTTGCTGTAGTCCACAGCACAACTAGACCGTGGTAACCGACTCCTAGGCCATCTTCCAGGCCAGCTGTGAACTCTCTGGATTATCTGGCCACAGTTCCCTTTTGAAACTGTAGCTGGAGACCATTTTTACCTGTTCTCAAAGAAACATCCTAATGAATAACGCTGTCTAAGCCTTGAACAGAAACAATAAAACATGGTAATTTTTTTGTATCAGTGCAACTGTTGCTGCTCTACTTGACAGAAAAGCACAACCAAAAGTTATTTCTAGTCCATGATTCCTGTGGGACAGGGACAAGAAATGCCACAGGCAATCTTACAGTTTGAGTTCCTTCTTGGGCCACAAAAGCTATTTACACCCACATCCAAAGTTTAGGCTCCAAAGCCTAAGGCGGTTCATTTAAGGACAGGGCTCATGGGCATATCTATGAATTTCAAAGGAAGGTAAATATCTGAACACTCAATAGGTAACATATAAGCACTTTGAAGAAACTGACAAGCCGGGAAAACCGCCCTGGCAAATCGCACTTTTCCTCAATTCCATGGCTTTCATATGGCACACAAACAACGCCCTACATGTATGCAATCAAATGATCTGTGTGGGTACCGAACACAAAGAGAGTCACATGGCATTTATAGAATTGTTCCAACTAAGTTACAAGTTAATAACAAGACTCAAAACATGTCAATATAGGTTAACAAAGAAATACACAATAATTTGCCTCGACTCATGCTGAAAACAAGTAGACCCTGTACTAGCTGACTACTCAAAATTATTAAAACTGACCGCTAACAGCCTTCCTTGGCCACGCATGCAACTCTCAAATATAAGTTCAAAGTGTCCAGCCACCACTGTGGACCAGAAGGGACAAGAGACTAGGCATCAACAAATCCACAAGTCACAAATCCAAGGTATAGAAAAGCAGGCATTTTTGCTCCAGGAAGGCACTGGTTTTTGACCGAAGATACCACCATCCTGGCGTGGTGAATGCTCACAGGGAGAACGGAATTAGAAAGAAATGGCCAGCCTCATAAACTAATCTGAAATAGCGCCCAGTGAGGACAGGCTCGGGAAATGGGGAAGGAGGAGACTCACTCTACCAGCAGGCTCCGTTCCCACCCTTCCCTCCTCTCCATGCCCTCCTCTGATGAGTCTGTGACATTACAAACAGATTTCTCATTTAAGCATTCATTGGCTCCTGCTCTTCGCTCCCACCTCAGAGCATAACTCCTGGAGTTTGAGGCACAACAACCGTTGTTATGGAAATGAGCATGAGACTACAAGGGCTAGGGCTCAAAAGTGGCACAGCAGGCAAGGAAGGGCTGGCAGGGATCTTCCACCTTGTTTCTATGAGAGAATTAAATTATGAGCTCAGTCTTCTTCTGTAAAACCCTGATATGGTAAAGTTATACTACCTTTTAAAGGTACTTTAAAAAATTGTAACACATGATAATGCCAGACAAGGTCTGTGTAATAAAACCAAGAAAATGGGAATTCTAGGGATGTTTAACTCTGCACCGTGACATCTCCCTCAGGCACATCCCACTGTTTCCTCAGAGGTGCTGATAGGTAAGATACAACACTCACACACAGGTGTGCACAAACTCAGCATTCTCAGCAAATAAAAGTGCTGACTATAAAAATGCCTTAAAGCTGAATAAGCCATGCAAAGGACCAAACAGCAGCCCAAAACCCTGAAGTGTGAGGCATGCTACTACTCCCTCAACCACTGGTGTCCCTAAATGGCGCAAGTCATGGAAAACTATCACTGGCAGTCAGCTCGTAAGCAGACTATGCATGGTGTCAGAAGCGTCGAGGGTACTCAGTGGTAACAGGAAGATAAAAATCCCTTGTGCGTAACTCCGTGGCAGCTCTGCTGAGGAGAACAGGAAGCACTATCACCTTAGTCATTTCTCCACTGTCCTAACAAGAAGTCTGCCTGCACGACTCAACAACAGTGGGCTAAAGCAGACTACCCGGGGAAGATTCTGGTAACCCAAGTAGTAGAATTCTGAAAACAAAACACAGCAGCATCCTTAACGCTGTCTACACATAAAAAGACAGCAACAACAAGGCGTGGCCAGGTCCTTGCTTCCACACCCTGCCCAGTCATCAGTTGTCCCACAGTCCTTCCCTTGCCTAGGGGTGCTCCAAACACCAACAGGAGCAACCTATCACTGCTGGACACTGAGTGGTTCTTGGATTCAACCTTCCTAACTACTACAGGATTAGGAAAGAAATCCTGGTCTGGGGTCCTGGAACTTGCAAGGTGTCCCACACACATGAGACAGCGGAGCAGACAGGGGAGTCAACTGCAGGCGCAGGCGCAGGCGCAGGCGCAGGTATCTTAAGACCCCAAAGCCCTGGGTGCCTATAAGCGGGCGCGTTCTCCACTGCCAACTCTCTCTTCCCATTATTTACTTCATGCTTCTCCAAAACCGTTTGCTTTCTTGTGCCTGTACTTCTGAATTTAGGGCAAGAGGACCAAAATGAAAGATTGCCATCTGACAAGGGGCTTCAGCAAGAACATTACTTTCTTGAAAACAAAAAGGGGGAAATGATGACTGCATTCAGGTGATTACTTTGAGAGAAAGCAAAGAGCACCAAGAGAAAATGAGCACATCATCAGGTAATAATGGCTCCGCTCAAAGTGATTCTTGTACAGAGCAGGCCAAAAGCTGCAGAAATAAGTGCCCAATCACACAAGAGTGTTTACCTCATGGCCACTGTACGCTCAGGGTTAGAACCCTGGCAGTACATATATATACACACAAATAAAAACAGACTAACTTAGCAAGTATTTTATCATGAAACATAATGGTATTTAAAATTCACAACATATATTCACAAAGGAAAGTAGCCATAGGCGAACGATGTCTTTAAGACCACCTAAAAAAAAGACAAAGTGAATGAAAATGTGGGAAAAAATACCAAAGAGCAGGAAACTAAATACACACCTTCATTATCTATTAATTATAAATACGGATCTTCTCTAAATCAATGCTAATTGCAAAGGGAATATTCATGATCACTGCTAAATAAACAGATGTTTGACTAGGCTTACCACTTAATCACCATCATGAAAGATATAATCTATCATTAAAAGTCACCACATACAAACTTTATTTTAAAAAGGTTTTTACAGCAACTCTAGGTTCTTCATTAAAGCCATCATCATTACATATTTTAAAATATTTGTGTCTATATTCAATTTATATGCTAGTTGTACTAAGAGACAGGTGCAAGGCGTGTGAAACTAAATGAGATTTCAACAACAGGTAAAATTCTTCCACTGAAACCACCAAGACTGCCTTGGTTAATTTCATTAAGAAAACAACTCAAAAGTGAAATATGCTTCACTTGTGATATAACCCAAAAATGGTAAGGATAAATGGTCCAAGTCAAAAGTAATTCTTTTAAAAACAAACAAGCAGAATACATATCTAGTGCTAGACCTATATAAAGCATGGACTTGCTTCTGTGGAAATAAGGTGACCTGTGAACTGAAATGCTCCTTCAAGGCTTGCCAAGTAAATAAAACAGCCTCAGGAAGTTCCTGAGGTTTACAAGATCCAGGAGATACCTTTCTGAAGATCATTTAAGTGATAGCAACTTCTAGAAAGACAGGACTCTCTAACTAGGTGAGCTACTACCCAGGTCACAGAATTATGTCTGTCTAATGCTGCACCTCAGCCTTACCATCAAGTAGCACTTCAGACTTAGGGAAGCTACTGCCTTTAAAACACAGCTCCTGTGCATTTTACAGAAGCATTATCCAGAAAGACAGGTTACACAGATCACAGTGAGGGCGAAGGAGGCACTTGAGGGTAGAGGGTGCTGACCTTTAAATGTGCTACCCAAAGGCCAGGGGCTATTTTGCTACAATGGAAAGGCATCACCTTCCTCCTTGGCATCACTGAAGTGGGAGTAAATGCCTGCTGACATTCAGGAAAATGACAAGAGCTGCCTGAGGAGTGTCTAGGTCAAAAAGCGAGCATTTCGAGGAAGAACACCTTGCACACTCTTGAGTTTAAAGCCCAAGACTGCACATCCAGGGACCAGCATGGAGTCCGGCTGCCAGAAGCCTCAATTTCATCTGTGGCATCAATCTCTCTACCAAGCATGTGGCTGATTTGGAAATGTTCCTACTACACTGGTTATGACAAAGGTTGTTTCCTTTTTAAATAAGGAAACAAACCAATGGCGCAAAGGGGAAATGGGTGAAACAACCTTGAATATCCCAGAGTCTACAAGATCAAATAAAGCAAAAGCCAAGTCTCCTTTGACCCGAACACCACTCGGGTCCATCTCTCTCAGCAGGTTACCACAGGCTGCCTTGATTGACTTGTATGTGCTCCAGCTGCTCTTACTACCTGACTGTAAATTTCTGATAATGGGCTAGACCCTGAACAGCTGTGATCTATCCCCACCCTAGCACAACACACTGTTTGGAGCAATGCCAAAAAAGCCACCCGATGGACTAAACACCTCCAACATGCCTAGGGCTCTCTGTTGGTGTAGCACAAGTCCATGCTGCTCAGCACATTCCCTTCTCACACCCTAATATCCATGCCATGCTATGAGACAGAAGTTTGTAGTGACTTTTAAAACCTAGCTTAAAAAATGACGAAGAAAGACTGACAAGGGTGGTAGCACATGTCTTAATCTCGGCATTTGAGAGGCAGTACAAGGATGGTCTCTAAGTTCTAGGCCAGCCTGGTCTACAAAGAGAGTTCCAGAACAGACAGGTATACAAAAACCCTGGCCCCCTGGAAAAAAAAGGTGGAGGGGGCGGGCACCGGCCCTGACCCTGGCATATTCTTCTTCGAAGGAAGTCCTCCAGATGAGAGGTTTTAGAACAAGACAGACTCACTGAGCTACTATCCCTAGTGACCCTCGGGGAAAGTGGCAGTTCCAGAAGCTCAAAGCTGTTAAAAATGACACTAATTCTGCCCTTTGGTGACACGTCAGTGGAGAATGAGAAATACCCCTTAATTTGATGCAATTTAAACATCAGCCAAGATGCATCTTGGTGGCACATGCTGTCCTCTGGTCTCACTGGTTCCGCCTGGGATGGGTCCAGCTTTCATGCCCACTAGCCCTGAGATTACAGCATCCTTCATCTAATACTACCCGCTTGCAGCCACCAGCTGCCAATCAAGTGGATCTCTTCACTCAAGAGGAGAAACAAGTCCTCACAGGGCTGACATTCTGGCTGAGAAAGGTGCTGAATCTGACTGCTCAAGTTACCAAAAAGGCATTCCAGGGACCTGTCCGAACCACCACAGGGAGCAAGCACACAGAACAAGACCACAGGCCAATAATTTCACAGCATTAGACAGAGTATGGACGACACCTTACAAGACTTAAGGGAAACACTATAAGAATTAGTAAGGGACATTCAAAGAGGACTTGTTGCCCTAAAACTAACAACATACAATGTTGTGCCATTTATTAAAAGCAAAAGTTTAAGGAGTGAAGAAGTCTATTATGTTCCATTCAGGTCTTTTACAATCAGATGCCTATACAAAGGGGTCAGTCTTGTCCCACAGGATTGAGAGACACACTGAGAGTGGTACTAGCAAAGGTGAATAAGAAAGAGGAGCTCGCCACCAGGCCACTCCCTCCCTCATGGGGCGACAATCCTTATAAGCAATCCCCTGTGGCAGAGCAAGCCTGAAGATCTGGTTTAAGCCAGCTCCTGGCTGGGCTTGGGGATGACAGCAATAGTATTTAAGGTTCTTGAATGACCATTTTAAATAAAGAACAAGCAAACAAAAGCAGGCAAAGAGTGAAGCTGGAAAAGACATGCCATGGGGAGGTGTCTTTAAAAGTTGCAGGGCTGGAGAGATGGCTCAGGGGTGAAGAGCACTGGCTGCTGTTCCAAAGGTCCTGAGTTCAATTCCCAGCAACCACATGGTGGCTCACAGCCATCTATGATGAGATCTGGTGCCCTCTTCTGGCCTGCAGGTGTACACACAGGCAGAACACTGTATACATAATAAATAAATCTTTTTTAAAAAATCAAATAAAAGTTGTACCAAAAAACCAAAAACCAAAACAAAACCTAAAAACTAAAACCCAAAACAATGCTTCAGTCCTTTCCTTTTCCTTTTGTTTTGCTCTTGTCTCTCGGTCCTATGAAGCCGGGGTCAGATCCCAGGCCTGGCGAGTGCTCGGCAAATGTCTTAACACTGAACATCCTCTGCATTTATCTCTTGAGAAAGGACAAACTAGTGCAGGACAAAACACCCACTGAATATCCCAGCTACACTGCACGTGTCCTCAGGAGAGAAGCAAAGCTTCCCCGAGAAGTTCCATGATCAGGCTGTGCTCTGGTTTGTAAGGCGACTGGCCCAGCTACAGGACAGAGAAGTCAGAGCAATTTCTCTCCAACTGCTTCATAGGGAAAGAGCTTTCTGGAAGGGAAACACTTAAGTTTATCGTTGAAGAAATGAGTGGCTATGACACCTTCATTAAAGAATAAGTGAAAATTCCACCTCAGTGTAAAGGAATATGATTTCTTCACACAGTTTTTAAAGTGGACTAATAAAGACTATTTGCTGTGGTTAAGATTTTGTCTGGTCAAGATAACATCATTCTCAACCATGCCACCCCACCCACCCAAAATCATTGCCACCGGCTCTCCAGTGACACTACAGTCACCCCAAAACATGCAAAAAGTATGGGTTTCAGTCACTGCTGCACATCAGAAACCTCTCTCTGAGCTCTGAGGAAAATGGGTGGAGGAAGAAAAAGAAAGGGAAAGCTATGACCCACCCTGGGAACTCTGAGTCAGGAGTCCTGGGACAGGGTGCTGACTAAGCTCCTTGGGTGGCCCCGGGGTGCAGCCAAGGGCTGCAAACCTGCACCATCAAAGCATCCACACTCACCATGTTGGCTTGTGTTCTCTGCTGATTGGCAGGCCCCGGAGCAGGCAATGATCAGCTCCATCCCCTCATGTGCAGATGAGTTACTGCTATCACAGCCTCTAATTTAGTGGTGCTGAGATGCTGATGAGTTCATGGCTTTGTGTCTCATTAGTGTTTTATTGCAAAGTGTGTGTGTGCTTTCTGTTCCATGATCGTGTAAAAAGTAAATGCTTAACAAATACCCAAGCTACTTGGTAAAGAAAGTGGCTTTTATCCATTCAACAAATGCCTGATGAGGAAGAGAAAGAGCCCCCACTGCTTGCTGCACACAAATATGCAAACACATAGAAGTAGGCATATTTCTATAAGAAACAGGCAGGCAGTCATCCTCAGTGCAGGAGATATTACAGGATGCAGGTTTTCTCCAAAACTTAGCAGCAGGCCTGTGATGTGCACCTGCAGGCAGAGAGGATTTAGTAAGCGCAGTCCCTGCACAGGCTCGGGGCACAAACCTGGGGGGGGGTGTGGCTACTTTGTGCTAGCAAATAAGAAGGAGGGGCAGCTAGCACTGTGCCTATCTCCCAGCCCTCCAGCCCTCTTCCCATCCATCTTGTGCCACCACATCTTTAAGACTTGGGGCAAAAGATCTAGACTCTACTTCTAGAACTGGCCAGACAGGTGTTTGAGAATGCCAGCGGGTTAACCCAGGGGAAACACTCAAACACAGAAGAGGCTCCCAGCACAAGAGGACCAAGCCAGGTTCCAGAGTGATGCTTCTATTTCTATGTCTCCTTCGTGGCTGCTCCTGCTGTCACTAATCTGCCCTGTACCCTCCAGGAGTCACACTGCCCCTGGGTGGAACATTTACATTGGATTTGTGTCCGTATACCCAGAGGCTTCTTTGAAGCAAGGAGAGTGCCAAGCGGGCCCTGAAGGATGCAGGCCGAGGGAGGCCAGATGATTATCACAGAAGAAATCATGGCGTCTGTCTGGGCTCCAAAAGCACCCAGCACCAGGGAGAAGCAAGTTATTAAAAAAAGACAATAAAATAAATAAATCAGCCTTCTGGGTTCACATAAATATTTCCCTAATCAGTAAGAGGGCAGTAAAGGGAATATAGAAGGGGCACCTAACATTTAAGGCTTCAGGTAAAATATTATACTTTCCAGAAGTTACTCAAGTGTGGTAGGGAGTCTATGAGCTAAAATTATTTTTACAACTGACCAAGATACTAATTTCTTCTTCAGAACTACAGAGAAAGGGCCATACAGATGTCAAAGCACCACTAAATGATCTCTAGCCCTGAGCCCATCTTCTCTCTTCCTGAAATTGCCAACACATCAACAGCACAAGGTCCTGTTCTTCTAGCCAGAAAATGACCGAAGGAAGCCAATGCTGCTCCAAGCTACATACCTGTGCACAAAAAAAAAAAAAAAAGAAAGAAAGGCCTGCGCTCACACTTCATGCATTTGTCCTACCAAAACCCTCTCCCGGCTCCTACAGTTTTCTCTCCAGAGCCATGAAAACAGGAGCAGGGCTGGGATGGGGGTGTCCAGGGTCTTCACAGCAGTGACCTACAGTAGGACAGTGTCTGGCGACTCAGTTCTTGTCCCACCATCCTCTCTGCTATTTTTATGTGCAATGCCATGATGGCACGGGGAGTTAGCACAGTGCTGGTCCTTAGCCAGCAGCGAAGCGATCACCCACAGAAAAGCCTGACCCTTCGAGAAGATGCACATAAAATAATCTGAGACGAGAAGGCAAATTTGAATGCGTGAATGTCATAGAGGGCCAGGAAGTAACCTGTAATTATGAACACAGGCGGCTAAGCGAACAGTGTTGCCGTGACTTCTGGGCGGACTGTTCTAGATGCTCACTATGCTCCCAAGAATCCAACTGTCACAGAGTGCACAGAACACTGACCCTGGAGATGTGATTACACAGCTGACTACATGCTTTTTTTTTTTTAAAAGGGGGTTCACAGGGCACTTTATTTTTTTTAAAGATTTATTTATTATGTATACAGTATGCATCAGATCACATTATAGATGGTTGTGAGCCACCATGTGGTTGCTGGGAATTGAACTCAGGACCTCTGGAAGCGCAGTCAGTGCTCTTAACCACTGAGCCATCTCTCCAGCCCCACTGACTACATGCTTTAAGTGTTGTTATGATGGGAACTTGGGGTGGTGGAGCCTTCAACAATGTGAGGCAACACTGCTTATAAATCTCACATCACAGCCGGGTGCAGTGGTGCACACCTATAATCCCAGCACTCGGGAGGCAGGTGGGTCACTGTGAGCTCTGGGCCAGCCGGGTCTACAGAGTGAGTCCAGAACAGCCAAGGCTACTACGTGGAGAAACCCTGTCTCGAAAAAACCCAAACCAAAAACAGAACAAAACAAAACAAAACAAAACAAATCCCATATCACTTCTTGAGTTCAAACAAGACTCTGGACGGTGCTCAAGTTCATCAGAGACACAGAAGAGCGGTGGGGAGCCCTCATGTCTTTCACTCTCACCCCCAAGAGACATCCTCCTCCTCAAGACAGAGGTGAGCCATACATAGTCCTTTAAAAACTAGCAGCTGTGGTTGTAATTACTTTGCTGGTCACAAGTGCTGTTATGTGTTAATTAAATATAATTGTTTTGCATACCTGTATATGGGGGTGACTGTTTTATCACAATAGGATGCAATTTAATAATCTGCAGTATAATTGTGCAAACTAAAGTGAGCAGACACACGGCAAGGTGCACACACGAGCATTCCCACTGCAATGCTGCTGTGTCTCCCGGCCAGGGCAGCAGAACTCAGGAGTCTCCTCCCTCCTTTATTTCAAAAGCAGCCAAGTCTGGCTGTGGTGGGAGAGGGGTATGGCTGGCAACAAAACCCAAGGGACCTGGAGCCCAGCCTGCTTCTAAATAACACACATAGATAAGGAATTAGGTGATTAGAGAGTGTACTGCCAGCGGGACTAAATATCAGCTCCTCTGGGAGCATGCTCTGCGGAGAAACGGCTCACAGTGTGCTCCAGCACAGCCTGCCAGGGGCCACCTCTGATCTGAATGGACCCGGTGCTCAGGCTTTCTAGTTCAAGGCACATTTTTGGTTTAAGTGTAAAGAGATATAATCATAAAAATTGGAGATAATTTATATCTCCAAAAATAGGTGGCAACTGGTTAAATAAATTATGGCATATCTATATTATTAAAAACTACATAACCATTAAAAATTCTGTTTTAGAAAATTATTTAAAGGCCAGGGGAAATGTTCTGTTACAACACATGAACAGAGACATCAGTGAAAAAGGCCATGAGATATTAACAGTGGTGATGCTGCCTCTGGGTTGTAAGACTTAAGTAATTTATATTTGCTTCTTTAAATTTTCCCCCAAATTTATAAATGAATGTTTTACATTTATAATCAGGGACAAATCTGCAGAGCAGAGAATGGTGTAAGCCTCCTATCTACACTTGGTGTAAAAGTGATGAGTGGAGGAAATTAAGCAGGCAGTGAACTGCCCGGAAGCAGGTTCTCCCAGAGCACAGAAACCACTCTAAAACTGACTAATAACTGAGACTACTGAAAAGGGAGACAGCAATCCCACAGGGCTGGCCTCCCTGTTCTGAATCACCGGCAAGATCACTGTCAAACAACCTCACAGGGACCAGATGGAAACAGAGAGCGGCCTGGGGCTCCGTGTTCCAGCACCTGCCTGGCATGCTCATGGAGCTGGGTTCAATGCCCAGCACCACTAAAGGAGGGAGGGAGGGGGAGGGACAACTGGATTACCCTCTTGTCCAAAGTCAAACATTTAGAAATACAAGTTAAGTTTCTTTTTACATAAACTATGCTTTCAAAAACCAGTTGTACGAAATAGTTTGATTTTGTAAAATTAGTTTTTAAAAAATCTATGTCCTATATTAACAAAGATAACCAGTTTCCACTTCTAAAAAACACTGGGGTAAAAAGGAATATAAAACGATCCAGTCAGCACTGAGGGAGAGGGCCACCAAATCTGCACCCAAGTTCATATGACCCAGTTACCAAAGCAGGGAGCCCACGCAGCCCTGCTTCCCATTAGTCTAACCAGATGCTGTGGGTTCAACAAGTCCAGGGCCTCGATCCCTGCCTGGGGCCACCAAGGCTTCTTCAGTGTTTGTGGCCTTTTTTTTTTTCTTCAGACTCCATAAATAAAAACTAACTCGCTCCATAAGAAAAAAAATGTTGGGCTGGAGAGATGGCTCAGAGGTTAAGAACACTGCCTGTTCTTCTAAGAAGTCCTAAGTTCAATTCCCAGCAACTATATGGTGGCTCACAACCACCTATAATGATATCTGATGCCCTCTTCTGTCATGCAGGTGTACATGCAGGCAGAACACCATAAATAATAAATAAATCAGAAGGAAGGATGAAAAGGAGGGAGGGAGGGAGGGAGAAAAGGAGGAAGGGAGGAAGGGAGGAAGGGAGGAAGGGAGGAAGGAAGAGAAAATAAATGTTCTTGGCTCATTCAAATATACTTGTCTGACGGTTGGATTCACATCATAACACCCCAAAAAAAAATCTTTGAGTTTATCTCACATAAGTCAGAGGGTTATAAGCATTCTCTACTTGTAGCTAGAGC
Organism: Acomys percivali; assembly: GCA_907169655.1. Lineage (NCBI taxonomy): Eukaryota > Metazoa > Chordata > Mammalia > Rodentia > Muridae > Acomys > Acomys percivali. The sequence goes on from OU015744.1 coordinate 92,283,123, forward strand.
TCCGAACAGAATGAGCCCTGGACAGACCTGAGTATGCCTCTAGGAAACCCTGACAGGTGACAGAGCCTCTCAGAACACTGGACAGACCTGAGCATG
>OU015744.1:92283228-92318301 GCA_907169655.1 Acomys percivali
CAGAACACTGGACAGACCTGAGCATGCCTCTAGGAAACCCTGACAGGGGACAGGGCCTCTCAGAACACTTAGCCCACGCCACACACTTTTGTGCAGCAGCCGTGACTCAGAGGGTTGCTGAGCTGTAGCCAGAGCACTCACTTCTCCATTGGTGCATGCGTGAGGCACCTGCGCTTTCTTCCATCTACACGAGGGCTACTTTATTCGTGTGTGCCAGAGCCAAGCCTGTCCTTTAACTTGTTCCTTCTTCCTGGTCTTACCAGCTCAGCTGAATCACGTTATCAGGGTAGCCCTTCATAATTCTTTCTTTTTGTTTCCTTGAAGTAAAACTGATCCTGAAAAAAAATACTAGTCCCCCGCCCCCAACCATCAGTGCCCTAAGAGGATACTCTAAACCCTTGTTCTGTGGCGGACCCTCCTGTCACCTTTAAGCTAAGAGCACCAAGTCTGGTTAGCAGTTGCTCTGTGACCTTGGGGATATGGCAGTGCTCAGACAGGAAACCACTTCTAAATCTGGCTCAAAAAGAAAACTGGTGTTGTCAGAAACCAAACCCTGGGAGACAGCTTTGGTAAGCACCCACTCTGCAACTGCTATGAGTAACCAACTAGAGCAGTGATTTTCAAGTCAGGGCTAGTGGCTGTGAAAAATGAGCATTCTGAGCCCCAGACACAGAGATTTCTACACGAGAAGTCAGTACTGACACCTTAAGAAAAGCTGATCTGGCCTCTTTCCGAAGAGGAAAGCTCAGCCAGAGGTCACTGTGAGAACCAGCAGGGCACACAGCTGTGGCAGGGAGCCGAGGGCAGTCGCAGTCAGGGGCAGACCCTGAGTGCCCACTGCAGCTCGACTGTTCAATCAAAATATATGGCACCAGCAGAGACCCACTTAATCTTTGTCCTCAGAGCAGTCCTGTGTAAGCCCAAAAGGCTTGCAGCTCATTTGCAGCAAATGAGAAGCAATAATGTTGGGTTGCCATATTTGCAGTGAATCTAACGTTAACAATCAAACGATTTGCCCTTGTAGAACTCTGCACCAGGGGATACCTTAGAAGCGTACATATGGGCATACATTTCCTAGCAGGGAAGGGGCCAGGAGTAAAAGAGATGTGGCAAGGTCAAAGAACAGCCAGAAACAGCAGCGTTCTTAATGCCCAGCTTCAGAACATGGGGTCAGTTCAGGGCCACCGAGATAACTGAAAGATCCCCCAGTATCCAAAGACTGGCTCTCTGGGACATACCTTACCACCCCCAGCCCCACCCTGGAGGGGCTAGATTGTTTATATGCTTATTTGTTTAAGAAATAATGGCAAACATTTGTGAAATCCTAGATTTGACTCTTAGGACAAGAAAATCAGTGCATGTTGAATACACATGCATATTTTACCCCCAAAACGTTTTCAATGAATCCATGGATAGGGAACTCTCAGCTGCAGAAATGCAACTGTATACACATGCATGGATGAGGGAGTCAACAGTGTGTCCTCAGAATGTTATGGCCGCTGTGTGTCACAGTGCAAGTAAAATTGGGTAGCTCTACTGCCTACCACAAGAAGCTTTACATCCCTGAAATGGCAAGGCCGCCCACAACAATCAAACAGCAGATCCAAGAGGGACTTAAGGGGAAACAGAGGCAGCAGTACTGGGAGCCACGCAACAGGGAAGGAAGGGGGACGTGGCGTGGTAATCAGACAGGAAAGAACCAGGCGCATCATCTGAGCATCTAAGAGGCTGTGGCAGAAAGGTCAGGAGTTCAGGGACAGGCACACAGCAAAACCTTCCCTCGAAACTGAAAAGCACAAAGACCAAAGAAACTGGAAGGCCCATCTGTAAAAGGAAGTTGGAACCTGCTGAAGACTTGCTCCCTCCCACAAGCATCGGCGAGGCAAGCTTACCTTTTCTAACAACTGCAGTTTTGAAACCTCCTACCACAAGCACCAAATAGCAAGTTTGAAGGCTGACATTAAAACAGCTAACATGAGCTGTGTGTGGTAGCACACGCCTTTTACCCTGGCACTCAGGAGGCAGAGGCAGGGGGATCTCTGTGAGGTTGAGGCCAGCCTGGTCTAAATAGCAAGTTCCAGGACAGGCAGGGCTACACAGTGAGGAAGAAAGCTAACATGAGGGCCACTCTGCCTTACTCCACACTCACTATTTACAAGCAGGACTCTTGACTTAACAAGTGGCCTCCTTAACCTGTATCTAGAAATAGCAGCCAGAGATTACACCAATGAAGACATCGACTGGTTTAAATCCCAGAAGGAGGACACTAGTCTCTTAAATTGCACAAATGTAGTTTTAGAATACAAGATGGCATTAAATAAGAAGTTTAAATGTTGTTGCTCAAGAAAACCAGCCGGCAGTTTTGTTGTAGCCCCTTTCTGAGGCAGTGAACTCTCGTTTAAGAGGCTGCTCCTTCTGGCTGGACTCTCGCACGGCAGCTAAATGAGAGGGAAATTCACACACAGCACTAAGAATTCACAAGGTTCACTTCAGGGCCCGCTCCGCAGGTACAAGAGCAGCACGCCGCCTCGACTGTGCACTAGGAGGGACTCCCTCCGACAAGTCCAAGGCCTCCGCGCTGACTCTTGTAGGGAAGACGTCTCTGCAGGGCAGAGACCAGCAAGTGGAGGTGGGAGAACGGGCCTGGAATGGGGAGAGTGTCTTCCACAAGCACATGGGAGCATGCTCCTGACAGAGAGCCAGGGCAGGGCCAAGCAGGGTAGCTCCAGCCCTCGGAACACTTTGCCTGCTGGGCAGCGTCGGGGAAGTTGCTGCACAGTTTTACTGCACTGAGTTTTACATTTGTCAGGTTCCTTCACAGTACCAGAGCCTAATTTCTAGTCTCTAGGATTGAGAAATCTCTTTGCAACAAACAGGAACTGCTGCCCCTCTACCTGCTGTCCTTTATGGTATCTTACCCTGAGGAGCAGACATCTCCTAGGACTCTGCTATTTCTGGATACGAGCAGCCCAGAACCAACAGTAACTTCACCTGCAAACAAGAATGTCTCAGCTGAGGACTGCAGTAGGGAGGAAAGCTGGGGGCTAAAAGCTTTCAGAGAGAGGAGGTAGTGCCCAGAGAAATCAGCCAGGCACAGCTGTGCTCTGACAGAACAGTTTCAAGGTGGCTCAAGCAGCAGGAAGGAAGTCGGACATTTCCTAGGAAAACACTGAGCTAGTGGTTTAGCACATGCTGGAAGGAACTAGTAAAGTACCATGATAACTTCTTTCCTCTTGAAGTGAATAAGGTGCTGAGTGATGTCTCTCTCCTTGTAAAGTGCCAACTGGCCTACAAATCTGGACATCCCAACAGGCAACCCACTGTCTGCCAATCTGCCACACGGTGTGCTCCATCCCAACAGCTGCAGTAAAAGGTAAAGAAGGTCCAACAAGAACAGGGGAGCCGGTACAGCATGACCCCAACTCATGGTGCCTGGGCGCCAAGACAAAGCCAGGAGAAGCCCTGGGCAGCACACATCAGCATCCCTTTCAAAGCTCCACCTACAGCCCTTGCACACCAGTCATTCTAAAACTAGCCATCCAGCTGGAGAAGCAGATGCTAAGCAGGCTCCATATGAATAAGGAGGAGGCTTTCTCCTAATTGCAGCCCACCTTGCAAAAGGCAGCCACACAAGGAGAGAGTCTGGCCTTCTGGTCATCAGGAAAGCATCCTTCTTGTGGTCAAATGGCAGAATCATAGTCAAGGGTCAATGCGCTCTGCAGATCTGCAGCAAAAGACTATGAACAAGGAGTTGCAACGGCAACTGAGACGCGAGCGGACGTTACATAACTGAGTACCAACTACATGCTAGGCAGTTCGCCTGCAAAGGACTTAAAGAGATGAGGAATCTACTTGACCTAGAAAATCAAGCTGCATAGAGACAGAGGAAAAGAAGAAAGAGAGCAAACAAGCAGAAACTAGAAATTATAAGCATCTAATACGTAGATTCCCCAGAATCTGCACCGGCAGAAGCAATAAACTCTGAAGACCAATGTGCAACCATAGAGATGTACCAGGTGCCGTCATGTGATGCTTCCACTTCGCCTTTCCACGTGTGCCACACAGCAGAACAAGGACAAGCTGACGCCAGCAGAGAGATGACAAAGTAAAGGACACGGAGTCTCTAAAATGTCTTCACAGCTAAACTGGACAGAGGTCCTGTTGTAAAGCAGCCCTACACCACCAAGGTGGCCAAAGGATCTTGTACCCCAAACCAGCCAGCCAGCATACAGTGGGTGGATTAAGGACTATACAATGTGAACACCCTATAAAATGACTGCAGATTTTCAGAGAAAGGCTAAAATGAAAAGTGACACCAAAAATATGCCTAACCAATAGGCCTGTCATTTGCTAGGGAAAAAAAGCAAGCATCTGTGTCCTTCAGCTTCCCTTCCTAGTCTCAGCTCTCAAAAGCCTTTGCTGAAAACAGTGGGAGTAAAGCATTGCTGCTTCACCCATAATCCATCACTCCATCGAAGGTCCACCTCCAGCCAGCGCGCGCGCGCGCACGTGCGCGCACTCACACACACCCGCACACACACACCCAAAATTATAAGCATCGTGTTAATAAAAATAATTTCCCAGAACCAGAGTCTATGAGGAACTTAAACATTTGGTTTCTAAATAGAACAAAATTCTTCCAGCCCAAAGCTAATTAGACCACCAAGGAATGAAGCCTACAGCTCTGGCCTGCAAAAGTGCAAAGCACTGGATGGCTGCACTAAACTTGGCTTGAATATAAATGTTACTTAAAAAAAAAAAAAGGTAATTTATCTAAACACAGTGTAGGTAGTTCTGCAATCAGCACCTCATAAATAAAGAGAGAAAGATGACAGGGAAAGCTCTCTAATTGATTTTAAAATTAGTTCCAGCAAAGAAATAATCTGACAACCAACAAGGTCGGCGACAGAAAGGGGGAAAAATAGCCCTGAGGAAAAAGTACACCTAAAGATGTCAATGAATCAACATACCTGAGAGGATGGTGTTTGGAGAAAACTAAGAAAGGACCCATGTTCAAAGACACCTAAAATCTTGAAATTAACCCCCTTGCTGGCTTGAACTCAAGTTGCACTGTGCTAACACATTGCGGGGAACGCTGCACAGGGAGACGCAGGACTAGTCAAGCAATGGCAGAAGCAAGACTGAAACAAGAGTGGGGAAGAGAAGTTACTGCAAAAATCTAAGCCAGTGCAAACTATCCTGCAAAACAAGCAATGCAATTAGAAGGGAAACAGGGAAACAGGAAAGCAAAGACTTGCCCTCCTGAGACTTACGACCCAGTACATGGGCCCCAGCTGAAAAGACCTAGCAGAGGCAGCCCAGGGATTAGTAAAGGATTTAGAGTGGGCAAAATGATGCCACCCAAAAGCAATAAAAGGAATTAAGTCTTATGCCTCAGCAGATGTGACTTAAACATTTGATTGGTGTCTACTATGTCCACAGTACTCTATAGGATTCTGAAAGGGGACATAAAGAAGAGATGTGCCATCCCTGATCTCAGCCACACTGGGATGTCACAGTGGAAAGTAGGCATGCACACATGGAAATACAGCAGCATGTTGAGGGAAGGAAAGTGCTGTGAGTACAGACGCCTCTGGCCTGTCAGGAGCAGAGCAAGGCAGAGGGCTACCCTTGGCACAGAGGACACACTAAGGGGTCAGAGAATAGCCAATAATGGTACCGCCAACTGCAGAAGCAACAGAGAAATTACTACAGCTCAGTGGGGCTGAGAAACGGAACGAAACATGAGCACACAGCGTGAGCAAGATTTAGATAAGTTGAAAATGTAAAATTGTGTGATAGTGATGATTAAAGGAACAGAGAGGAGAGAGATGGGCTGCAAGAGGTAAATGCACATGGTTCAGAGGATTAACTGCCAAGACCCACTAGGAGGTTGTTAAAATGCCACAAAATATGATTTGAAAGAAAAGGCGGGGGAGGGGGGAATCTCTGGCTCAAGGAATGGAAAAGAAACTGTAATTTGTAAGAGGGAGAAGAAAGCGCCAAGTGAACAAGACAGGCACGTGCTGCCTTTTCCAGTTTAAAATACCCCGACAAAGATCAGTAGAGTGTACATTTTAAGAAACTGCTCTCTGCCCAGATACTCAATGTTCTGACCTAACCTCATCACAACAAGGAGCCAGGCTTGCCCACCGGTGACCTCTGCAGCTGAGAAGCAGATCACAGCAATGCTTTTAAGTGATGGCACCTAGACACTAATCTCAGAAAACAGAAAGTACGTAATCTGGAATCTTACAGGTGAGCAAAGACCCACCCATCATCTCTAAATAGTAAATATTTTTTCAGCCTTCAATAAAGGAGGTTTCAAGCGTTCATCTCAAAATGCCCAGATCAAACAATTTGGGAACGGGCACAGAATGCCTCTGCCAGCACTCTGGCACAGACTATGTCTTTTGATCACCCTATCTTGGTCCCCAAACCTCCCCACTGGAAACTGGGGAAATGTTATATCCATTTCCAAGAACTCCTGCTTGTCTCCGAGGTCCTCACTGCCAAGCAGGAGCCCCTCTCTAACCTGCTGGCTGCCTTGTGCTCCTGGTTCCACACCTAAAGTCAGTCAGTGGGCTCATTGCTTTGCCCCTACTTTGCGTGGGGACTCCCAACTTCACAGCTTTCTCTTGGTGTGCATCTCAGTGGCCACATGGTCTGCCTGGGCAGCCAGAGGGACCAGTCATCTTTCTTCCAAAAGTCAAAACTAAATGGAATAAGCTGAGAACCCAATTGCAATTGTGTCTAAATGGCAAAGGGTCCCGCACAACTGATAGAGTTATCAGAACCTGAATCAGCCTTGCCCTGACAAAAGGCCTTTAAGACTGCCAGGGCAGCCCTGATAATACACCTGCCTGCTAATCCTCCACCACCCGCCTGACCAAGAGTCCCAGGTGGCACAGACCTGGGAGAGACACCCAAAGTAAAGGCAGAAAGGATACAGGGAGATTAGAAATACCCTTCACTGTCCAGGTCTGAATGTTCACAGGCCCTGCTGTGGGAGAACCTTTATGGTGAGCTCACAGGGAGGAGGCTCAAAGGCGGGTAATGGAAATGAATAGAGGCTCCCAGTTTCTACCCTTGGGTACCAAGCTCAGAGAGAGAGTCCCAGGGATAAGACGGAGAGCCAGACATGCTACACAAAGCAACCTAGGAAAAGGCTCAGCAGCCAAAAGCAAACTTAATCCACGAAACACCCGGGGGCTGGGCAAATGAAGTACCTGTTTTTTGAGGTAAATTTCAGATTCATCGTTCTATGCCAACAACTACAATAGCACTGCAAGAGCAGGCTTCATGGGGGAATAAGTCAGCCCCTTCACTGGATACCTGGGGGCTGTTTCTTTGTCATTAGCACTCCAAGTGTAACACAAAGCCCATGGAAGCTCTGTGCTGTGGAGCACTAGGCTTTCCAGTTTCAGATCAAAGCCAGGAGCTCCCTAGGAAGCCCTGAGATTGCACAATGTACTACCTCCTTCAAGGCAGCAGCTCAGAGAAGCCAGAGCCTTTCCCTGAGACTTAGCACTTATTTCTGGATAAGCCACTGGATAAAGCAAGCTCTGCCTTTAGAGAAGTCTGATGCCTGTGCAGGTTCACAAGAGCCTTCAGCCTGAAGGAGTCACAGCGCCTAAGAGCAGACACCAGATCCACCAGAGTAATCCAGAAGCAAGACCAACCCCCGCCAACATCTGCAGGCACACCCAACCGAATGCTTCTGAGGAACAGTAACTACGTGCTCCTGCATTTAACCCTCCCATAGGACCATCCACCATAAACCAAGCTCCAGTAGAGACACAGGATCTGCCTGGCAATACAGGAAAGCCTGGGAGAAAAAAGTCGCTCTGGCCAGTGTCTTAAGTGCTTCCTCTTGCTCCAATTACAACATAACCAGAGCAGGAGGGTAAAGTATACAGTTAGCCTTGAGCAAAATCTTGTCTTCCTGCAAAATTTAGAGATGGTGCAAAAAAGAAAAAGAGGAAAAATCCAATTGCCCCTCTTTTGCACCCCACCCCAACTCTTGATGTCTCAAGATCTCTTTAACTGAGGACGGTTGGCTACTATAAAGTTGCTAGGGAAGGCGGAAGAGAAACTCCACTGGGTCCTCGCCTGGAGCTCAGGAGGTCACCCCATGGCAGGAATTGCTCCAAGGCCACCTGCCTGCCTGTCACAGTGCTGTCGTCAAGTCTTCCCTCCTGTTCTCCACCAGCGCCTGTATCTGCATCCTCTTCAGCGTGCTTATTTGCTTAGATGGGGCTCCTACCATAAGCTGCTGGGTTAAACCTTTCTCCATTTCCAAGCCACTGACCCTCAAGAAAGCATCTGTTAATTAGAAGGTGATTCCCAAGTGCACGCCTGAAGGCTCTGCACAATCCATCCACCACATACCTTCATCACAAACAATCCTCTAACATTCAGTGTTTCCGCAACCACGAGGCCACTCCCCGTCTCCCCAAAATACACCATCTTTTCCTTGGAGACCAGATCTTGTTCTAACTAGGGCAGGAACATATTCTTGTGCAAGCTCTATCTTACACAAAGGCATCTAGCCAAAGGGACAAAGGCAGAACAGGAGCTGAAACTCAGCCTCCAATCTGTGTGCCAAGCACTGACTGGCCTGAGGCTTCCTAGGGGAAGGGACACCCCTTTCTAATCTGCACTAAGATACCAAATGAGCTGGCACAACTACTAAGCTCCAATAGCTCTGCCTTGAATACCTTTTTTTTTTTAATTAAAAAACCTCTCTCTCTCTCTCTCTCTCTCTCTCTCTCTCTCTCTCTCTCTCTCTCTCTCTCTCTCCCCCTCTCTCTCTCTCTCTCTCTCTCTCAAGCTTGGCCTCCAATTCAGAGATCCACCTGCCTCTGCCTCCGGTGTGCTGGGGTTAACATTGTGTGCCACTGTGCCTGCTTCCACCTTGAATAACGTGACTGGTCTTCCTGCCTGTCATAGGTATAAACATCGGAAAGTGGTAAAGGAAACTGAAAACCCAAGGCTCTCCTGCCCAGGCCTCACACATCTACATAAATCACAGCACCACTGGGAACCGGAGACAAGTTCTCTTCCCACACCCATACTGTAAATCTCTGTTAACTTTAGAACAGACGTAGAAGAGCTCTTTGGGAGAGCTCGGGGAATTCTTTAAGGAGAAAGGCAAATACTTTGAATCCCCCAAGACCTAGAGGGAGTGCTGGGGGAACAACTACAGTCCTAACTGTCACACACTCTCCCCTGGGAACTTGGTCAATTAAGGCATATCAAAAGAAATCACAACTACTCCTTATAGATCAGTTTTGTACAAACGTAAATTACTTTCATATCTTGTAAATCAAATCACTGACGTAAGAGTTTTAACTCTTCACACCTTTATCCTAAGCTTAAAATTCTGCAAGACAAGTCAGGTGCAGTGGCATTCTGAGAGGCAGAGGCAGGCAGATCTCTGTGAGCTCGAGGCCAGCCTTGTCTACAGACTGAGTCCAAGGCAGCTAAAGCTACACCAAGAAACCCTGGGGTGGGGGTGGGGGCAGGAGGAGGAAGGCAGTTACAACAACTAAAACCAAAAATACACCATAAAATGTTGACACGTGACCCTTCCTTAACGACCAAGCCCATCTGTTTTCATATCCTAGCATCAATCCACTCTGCTATTAGTGGTTAAACAAAATAAAGTTCATCGTAAGTCCCTCAGTGTATCCTGAGATGTTCACAGGACACACACATGCCCTGACCCTGCCTGGGGTTTCCTGTCACTCACACACTACCCTCAGTGGCTGTCCATCCTCTGGTTCCCCCCAAACTCACCTGATTCTTGTCATCAATGTTTTCTAGTTCAGAAATTGCCTCCCATTTTTTAGCTGACTAACTCTGAACAACCATTCAGGCTTTAAATGTCATTTCCTCAAAGAAATTCTCAGATTATACATTCTCCGTAAACTTTAAACTTCTTTGTACCGCTCTTAACAGCAATGATATTATTTATGTACGTCTACTAAACTTCGAAATTCTTGAGACGGTCGCACGTCCCAACAGTACCAGGCAGCCAGTAAATACTGACAGTGACTAATCCGTCCGCGTCGGCTTCTTGAGCTATGCTGTCCATAAAGGTGACCAACAACAACAACAAAAAGTCAACACTGCCCATCAGCCACTAGCCTCATGCACCTACTTAAACCTAGAAGGATGCTGCAAAGAACTGAGATGGGCGTAAGTGTAAAATAATGCTTCAGTGTTCATTAAATGTTGATATAATATTTTGCATAGGTTTTAGCAAATGTAAATGAAAGCTAATATTTTAGTTTTTAAACGCAGCTAACTAAAGTTTGAAACAACAATGTAGCTGGTTTGTGCGGCTCACATAATAGGCCTGAAGTAGCCATCGTCTCGTGTGCGTACTTCCTGTCTTCCTTAGGGAAGAGCCAGAACAGCCACACCTGGGTGCTGCAGGGTGCCCTCCATTGTCGTGCTTGGGAGTGCGATAGCACCCATCTCTAGTGGGACCCATCCCCACGTGCCTCCAGAGGAATTTAATGAACAAATGATGACAATCAGTCCTCATGTCTCTCAGAAGCCATATGCTGCTGACTTTTATAGCTGAGCCTTACTTAGAACTTTCTTAAAATGGAGTAAGATCTCAGGAGTGAACAGAAAGGGAGGGGGTAGAGAGCAAGAAGAAAAAAGAGGTTACTCATTCTGGTAGGAAATAAGAAATAGTATAATCAGAATCCAGCCTGAGCTAGGAAAACACAAGAAAATCAACAGCTGCCCGTCAGCCACTGAGTTAAGAGAAAATGACCTTTCAGCAGCTAAGGAGCTCCGAAGGGGCCTGGAGAAAGAGTTCCTGGCAGGTTACTTCCTCCTTCATAACACCTATCAGTCTACCTAAGCTCAACATGCCCAGGCCCTAAAACTGCTTAAAATCCAGCCACACAGTCTACATTAACATAATGCTTTGGCTAATGATGCAGACATAAAAATTAACATTCGAGAATTCCAAAGTTGTGGTTGCCGTGGGAAGGGCACAGATGCAGAACCCTGGACTGCTCCCATCCTGACCAAACTGGAGATGTGTGTTTACTCTGTGCAATGAGGCACAGCTACAGTTACTGAGATAACCTCATTTTGGCATTTCTAAGCTTTCATGCATTTAAATTCTCAACCTTACCACAATACTATCTGCTGCATTAAACTGCCTCCTCTACCAGGAAGAACAGAGTAAAGGAACTGACTGGACAGACACTGTAATCACCATCCTATAAATGATTTTTTAAATGCACGATCTGATTCAAAAAATAATCATGATATTTTGATTTCACTCTCATGTGCTGTCTATAAACTAAGTCGCTCACAAATGGCCATAGGGTTTGAATCTCAGCTTGTAACTGCACTACAACATGTGTGTGCACAGAACAATGGAAGAGCAAATCTCTCATCTTTAAAATGTCAAATGAGGCAAACAGAAAAAGCCTGGTAATGCACAACCCTAGCTTCAACCACAACATCTACTGTCTAAAAGCCACTCCCTGGCACCAGCTCGCACCAAGAACCTAATTCTATAACCAGTCAACACAAATGCTTATGCTATCAGAGGGAAATGACAGGAGCAAGAACAATGGCCTTAAAAGCAAGATATAACCCAACCCAAGAAAATACTCAATCCTTATCCCTACCAACTCAAATCATACATCAACCAAGTCTAGCCACAAGCTGCCTAGGCACACTGAAGACCTGCTCTTGTTGGCATTTCACACAAAGCATAATCACTTAGAACTGACATACACATTCAAGTCACACGGTCAGGCGAGCACTTACTCAGCCCAAAGTCTCAACAAATAGTACAAAATAATGCAGATAATATAGTTAGCAGTGGTAAGAAATGAGTAGGTGACCCCAGAGAGCATATACACAAAGATTAATTTTTTTCCCCAGAGCAGAAACATAAGGAACTACCACACCAAAATGGCCACATGTAAGTCAGTACAGAGCATCTCCACCTTATTCTCTCAGAAAGATAAGATCTTCTTAACATAAGATTCGCCCACCAACTCCCGAGTCCCAGTCTTGACTGCTCTCCAGCTCCCTGGGGAGGAGTGCCAATAGGAACTATCTGAAATGGAGCAGAGCAGAGACTAAGCACAGTTTGGGCTACAAGTATAAAGGCTACACTTGCAGAATTGCAAGTCACATATGGGTGTCACCTTTAACTATTCTGGCTTCTTCTTTGGCTTGGCAGAAGTGCAATTGATGCCTGAGTGACTACAATGAGAATGGCTCCACAGGTTCTATGTGTGAACACCTGGCCCTTAGCGGGCAGTGCTGTTTTGGGGAGGCCTAGGAGATACCTGGCTGGGACTGTCACTGGGTGTGGGACCTGACACTTCAAAACCTTGTGGCATGTGTGTATATTCTTACCACCCCACACCTCTACGTGTGCAGCTCAAGATGAGCTCATGGATCCAGTTCCTGCCACCATTGCTGCATGTTACCGTTAAGTCCCACCATGACAGATCACAGCAGAGAAACCCTTCCTTCCAGAAGTTGCCTCAGTCATGGTGTTTTTAATCACTGTAGTAGAAAAGTCACTAACATGTTTCCCTGGTCTCACCTGTGTGCTGTCTCCCTCGAGCCTTGGTGGTCGGATGCTCGACAGGTGGATGGTCTTGTAGTCTCCAGAATTCAGCTTCACCACAATGGCGTCAGCATTCAAAACCTGCATTACCTGTAAGTAAGAAGGCAGCGATGTTTAAACTGGCATCCATAGTCCTCAGCACACAGCAAAGAGTCAAGCCCACCATAGTCAGACATGAATGTGAGATAGGCAGCCAATATTGTAGACCCAGTATTGTCTTCCTAGGAACAGTATCAGAGAAAACTACATGATACTAATCAATTCTCAAAGACCTTATAAAAATCTCTCAATAAGACAGAGGCTGTTTCATTCATGAAGATGATCAGTATTCACCTCTTGGTTAACTATAAGACTGAAGGGCTGAAAATTTGGCCCCAGTGCAATGGTTCACGCCTGGACTCTAAGGCCTCAGGAGACAGAAGGAAGAGCACCACCAAGCTCGAGGCCGGTGAGGACTGTACTGTAAGCTCCAAAATGAGACATACGGGGCTGGAGAGATGGCTCAGCGGTTAAGAGCACTATCTGCTCTTTCAGAGGTTCTGAGTTCAACTCCCAGCAACCACATGGTGGCTCACAACCATCTATACCCTCTAATCCCCTCTTCTGGCATGCAGGTATACATGTAGATAGAGCACTCATATCCATAAAAATAAATTTTTTTAAAAAATTAAAAAAAAAAAGAGAGACATCCAGGGCTATACAGTAAAAATGCTGCTTCAGAAAAAATAATAACTTTAAAAAACAACACACTAGGTCCAGTCTTACTGAAATTTTCCTGGATGCAAGTTTAAAACTAAAAATGGAAATCCGGCTCGGCGACTCCAGTGAAAGAGGCAGGGTTGAACTAGAACAGGGTACCACTCTCACTACAGGAGAACGGGCTCAGGGAAGGTGCCCGGTACAGAGAGCAGAGGGACCAAAGACAGGTGGGGGGCGGGAACTGTCATCTCAGCCCAGGGAAGAAGCCACAGAGCTGGATATTAAACTGCTAAAACACTACCTCACCTACTACCTCACCTACTCCACAAGTTATCTTTCTAGGATGCTACTATGGGCATGTCTGGCTTCAGACACCAAAATCATTACATTGCACGGCACTCTCAGCTGAAAGTGATTAACTTCCAATCTGGGGCTCAAGGATATTTATTTGAAGTGCAAAAGCACAAATACTCCTGTGTGAAAGTTACAACACCCCACAAGTGTGTACAGAGTAAACTACACTCACACTGGGACATTACTGCACCACAGCTATGAGCAGAACCTATGATATGGCCAGCAGTCAACAGTTCACCCAATTATATGCAGACCCTTGTTGTTTCAAGGTTGTTTGGGATTTTTCTTCTTCTTTCTTTGCAAGCATTACAAGGTTGCTGCTGACTACAAAATATTGCTGCCGTCCACTCCATCTGTAGAGTGAAAATCAGACTCTTCTATGCTTCAATCAGGCCCCATCAGGACCCACCAGGTGGCTGAACTAACGGGTCAGCTGCCACCAGGGAAGGATGACTGGCAACATCGCTCGCCTCTGTTTTGCATGAAACAAAAGCAGCTAGAGTGTCTGTCGCTGTGACAGACAGCACACTGGGCAGGGTCGTAAAGGAGGCCTATTTCTTGGAAGGTTTGAGATTCTTCAGCATAGAACACACCCATTTATTCGTAGACTCATCAAAAACAGCTATTCTCCACCTTCACAGAGAACCAGCCAATCACATACCAGAAAGAATAAAGAATGCTCAAGGCAGGGCTGGAGAGATGGCTCAGTGGTTAAGAGCACTGTCTGTTCTTCCAGAGGTCCTGAGTTCAATTCCCAGCAACCACATGGTGGCTCACAACCATCTATAATGAGAACTTGTGGAGAATCACACATGTAGGCAGAATATTGTATACATAACAAAATAAATTAATTAATTTTAAAAAAAGAATGCTCAAAGGCACAATCCTAAGAACAGGCAAAAACCAAAAACAAGTTAGAAAGTATGCACAACACAAAATTGCAGTAGCTAAGTACTGTCATATAGAAAGAAAGAGAAAAGATGGCAGTTAGAATCAGGCTGTGAGTCCATGGAAGGCTGACTGTGGCTGGCGGATGGAAAGACCTGGGTTTGACCACTGTGAATAAGGGCCAGTGGTCAGAAGCCAGACTAAGCAAATAAGTAATTGTTATCTGTCTACTATACAGTATTAGATTACCAACAGCAAACATCAGTGTCAAATGACCATAACCATTTTCCCATGTCCGTATGACAGAGCTGAGTCAAGAGAGCTAAACCCTAAAACCTGGAGTCAGAACCAAAAATACTTCTGGCCAGAGAAACTTAAAAGATTGGAGGTAATAAAAATATATAAAATAAGGTCAAACCAGGGTTAGGGCTGGTTACCAGAACGGGTTACAGAACAACCAAATCCAAGAGCTTCCTACATCAATTAAAAACAAAACAAAAGTCCATAAGACACTGTCTAGAAGATATAAATAAAAATTTATTCAAGGGCTGGAGAGATGGCTCAGAGGTTAAGAGCACTAGCTGCTCTTCTAAATATCCTGAGTTCAATTCCCAGAAACCACATGGTGGCTCACAACCATCTATGGTGAGATCTGGTGCCCTATTCTAGAGTGCAGGTGTACATGCAGGCAAAACACTGTATACATAATAAATAAATAAATCTCTTTTTTAATTTATTCAGTTACAAAAACCAAAAGAGAAAATCTTATGTGTTACAATCTAGACATATTAATGCCAAGAAAACCTCATGTGAATAGAATACCTTCCCAAAGCTATCAACAGTGAACAGCAGGCCCAAACAGAAAAGGTCCAGTGACTGTGTCTCGATTTTTCAAAATCCCTCATTTGTGTGAAAAGAAAATGGGTGACAAAACATCTGAGGGACATGGGCTTCATAATATGTGCTAGTCTGCTATTCTAACTGCAAACCAAAGAGTATTAAAAAAAAATTCCTCTAAGCCATACCGAGCAAAACTGCTACTACAGCCAGTCAATAACTCCTTTAAAAGGATACCCAAAAGAAAGTAAGGTAATCGCTAGTCATCTCAAATGCACACATCTCACAGTATTTCCAAAATATTACTCTTGGACAGATCTGTACTTATTCCCAAACTCAAATTAACTCTTATTAAAATGTCAGTTGCCAAAACCATACAGAATTTCCTTGTATCACAGCATGAGAAATATCCTGACAGACCCGGCTTGCAAGCATGCTCAGAGAGCAAGGGCACCAGGGAAGGTATCACAGGGTCACACCTTCACCTCTAAGCGTCCCCTTTGACAAGGCTAGTGTTCGTCACCCCTTATAACACATTAGGGACAGCAGCAATTGGATTCTTGAAGCTTACATTTTAGGACACAGCAGAAGCCTCTGCTTGGCATATCCCTGATTAGCAACCTCCTCTTCAGAGCTGTGCACTCCGAGGCTGCCAAGGATGCAAGGCTTAGCTTTTGGAAGGAGGGCAGGAGGGAAGAAAGGAAGTGGGGGGGGAAAGTGAGGGTCTGGCCCCATTGTAAACTGTGTCATCATTGCCCAGAAAACAAGCAATTGTTTTCAGAGACATGGAAGAAATAATAAAATACTGGGTACAGACACACACTGCGCAGTAAGTAAAATACAGCGTGCATTCCTATCCAGAGTCTGCTCATGGGCTCGGTTGCAGACCACCCCTGAACTGTTCTCAGGGAGTTTCTCATCAGGATGACTGATCGCTTCCACTACACGCTACAGGTCTCTACCCAAGCCATCTGCATGCAGACACACCGCGAGATCACCCAAGGCTCAGGAGCAGGGCTCTGTGAGGAACAAGTCACCATCTGGACTCAAGGTTATATGCACTAAATCCGATTCCTTCCACACCACTTGAAATCCCAGTAGCAAAGGGAGAAATGTTCTCGTGACGGTGAGAGATACAGGCTAAAGTCAGGAGAGCTGTGGACGGTGTCAAGGGAGAGAGACAGCAATCCCTTCTGTGGCCCGTGCCACAGTGACGACCTGCACAGCCCCCATAATGTTGTGAGGCCAGGGGCTCCTGCTACTTGGCATCTTAGAGCCCTGCAGCCTGCATCAGATGACAAGATCTTACAACAGCCTTCTGGGCTACAGACACTCTCTAATAGCTCCCCAGACACATCCAACAACAGCTCTAGCACTACTACTAATCTTGGTTTAAAACTGAAAAAAAAGAAAAAGCAGAGATTATCAAGCTTAATAGGGCTTCTACAGGGATGGCTGGAGACTGCCTGCCCTTTGATGAGGCCATTAGAAATGAAACATGCCCTTCACCTCACTGATATGACAGCTGGTCTTTCTCCTGCACCCTAGGACTGTGCACTGTCGGTTCTCCCTAGTCCATCACAAAAGTACAAATGCAATCTTGCTTTTGGGGAAAAAAATTAATAATCACAATATTCTGGTACAATCAAATACTATCAGAGATAGGTAAGAGGAAACCATACATCAGACAAAAGTTCTATGGTAACACCCTACACAAAGTATCTCGTCGCTCCTCAAAACGGTCAAGGTCAAAGGAAAGCAAAGAGTCTGAGATGCTGTAAGAAAGACATTAAGGGAAATCTAAATAAAGTAATGATGTTAACTAATACCAACATATCAATACGGATTCATTAATTATAACAAATGCACCACACTCACATAAAATACCAAAGGACGCTGGGGTGGCGATGAACGGTAATCCTTTCAACATCCTAAGAATGCGCCTGTAGCCCTTCTAACTCATACCTGCAAAGCAGACTACTAATGAAACCTTCCAACCACGTCTCAGCCTGTCTGGACCGCTGTGGACTAGTGCACTAGCAAAACCATCCCTACAACTTCCCTTCGCCATACAGGCCTTTGATAAAGGTCAGGCAAGTGACAAATTTTTCATTTGTTCGTGTTTTGCTTTCTCTGTATGACTGCATGCGAATATACTGGCCAGTTGAGATCTCACCAAACATATTAAGTATCTTTGCGTTATCAAAGAGCCACTTCCACTCAGCATAGAGCTAGAAATTAGGTAAGAAAAGCAAATAAAAAGCATACAAATTGTAAGAGAATAATAAAATTATATTGCTCACAAGACATATATGAAAAAACAGAGATTCCACAAATATTATTAAACCAATAAATGAATTAAAGTAGTAGAAGACAAAATCAGCTATTTCTATTACACTAACAATAACATCTGAATTTCATCAGCAATAGTAAGCATCAACAAAATGCTTAGGGATAACCAAGGAAGTAAAAAAACATATACAATGCAAACTATGAAACACTGTTGAGGGAGCTTGAGACCCTCAGTTGAGATCACCCTGCCCCCGCAGCACCCATGCAGAAAGCTAAGTGTGGCAACACATGCCTATAACTCCAGTGCTGGGAGGCAGAAACAAGAGCATTCTGGGACTTTGGTGGCCAGCCACTTTACCTAACTGGTATTGAGTCAACGTCTGGCCTGCAGAGGCACATGCACACATTCACCACACATAAACATAAAGAGTGTTAGACAACAAAGATAAACAGAAATCCATCCCATGAGTATGAATTAGAAGAGCTAACATTGCCAACGGGTCAAGAATATTTTTGCTGCCTAGGTTGTTGGTTTGATTTTGTCAATTTGTAAATTTAACACAATCCTATCAAAACCACAAATGTAATTACTTTTGCTTTCTTTTAAAATGCAGTATTTCGAGTATTTGCATGAAATATGTGTGCACGGGCTATGTGTAATACTGTTGCCAAATTGACAAAATCTACAACCAACCCAGAGATTAGTTCCTGAGCATGCCTAGGAAGCATTTAAATGAGTTAACCGAGGGGAGGGGAATATGAACCAGAACCGCCATCACCACCACCCCATCTCAGCCTGGGCCCTGGACGGACTGAGGCGGAGAGGAGGAGCTGAGCACTGGTGCCTGCTGTCTTGTGCTGACTGGGGGTGCCGTAGGACCCCTCAGGTTCCTGCTGAGGTGGAAATCAGCAGAGTGGAGCCCTCGCTGTGATAAGGGACTGTGGCGGTTCTTAGGCTGCTGGAAGTCTTTTGTAAGTGCAACGTGGAGGAGTTTGGTGCTCTAAGCTGGCAGGGCCGATGCAGGTTGGTTAGAAGTATTCATTCCCCAGTGTCCTGACTGGAAACGAAAAGTAACAAGTTGCATCAAATTCCTGTTGCCTTGGCTTCCCTGCCCATGGACTGTATGCTGATTTGTGAGCTCTCTCTCCAAAATTGTACTGTCAGGTTATTTTATCATAGTGATAAGAAAACAAAGTAAGATAACAAGCCAGTCTGTGTGTTCAAGCTTTACTACATGTACTACTTAAATGAGCAACCAAACAGGTTTGACAGCTTGTTCATTGATATGACTTTGCCTTGCAGAAATAGGAAAATCTGTAATAAAATCCACACTGGATCTCCGAGGACCACCACATAGGTAAAAGAACAAAACCAGATGATGCATGTTTCCTTATCTCAAAATTTACTAGAAAGCTACAATAACAGAAGCTACACAGTTCTGTCATAAAGACTTGCAATTCAGAATAGTGGAAAAGTGCAGATATGAACCTTTCCATATATGGTCAAATGGCTATTGACAAGAGTAGAAATTCAGTAAGTAGGGAAAGACAGTCTACAATGAACCGTACGGGAAGCTAGAGAAAGGAAAGACTGAGCTCGATTCTCAATGCCACACTAAAGATTGATTCAGACTGAATCCATAACTTAAATATGAAATTTCAAAAATCTTAAAAGAAATCACAGGGGCAGAGGATCACTGTCTTGATTCTGGCAATGATCTATTAGATATAAAACCAAAGACAAACACAATGATAACAAAAATAGCTAATTAGATTGTCTAAAAATTACAAATAAATAAACAAAAGCAACCACTGTGCACCAAAAGTAAAACTAACAGAAAAAGGCAACCCATAAAATATGAGACAGTGTTTCTAAATCATGTATCTGACAGAGTTAATGCCCAGAATATTTCCAAAATTTCTATAACTCAACAACAACAAAACCAAGCTGTCCAATTAAAAACCCTGAGTTCATAGCCAGCACCATAAACAACTTTGAGGAACTGAACAACAAGCGAAGCAAACTTCCAGAGACATCTCTCTATAGCAGGCTATACAAACAGAGGGAGAGCACAGGAAACCACTAGTCACCAAGGTCAACGTAAGGCAAAACTATAGTGAGATACCATAGTAACCATAGGGATGAACTGGGTCGGAGATCTCAGCAGCATCATAACAGATGTCTACAGCTGTGACGCTAAATAACTCTTGAGCTGGGATCAGAGCAAAGAAGTGACTGGTACAAAGTCAGATCCACTCTAGCTAAACGGGCCCATTCTGCAGATCCACGGTGCGTCCATCACTGCCTTACAGCTTCATCTCTGATGCTGGCCTCGGCTGCCAATGCCAGCCAACTACCTGGGCTCTCAGGTAAGTCTCAAAGGATTAGCTTGAAGGAAGGAGTCTGAGTAGTTTGTTTCAAAGCACAGAGTTGGGTGTTGTTTATGTTATTGTACAGAGCGCTAGCATGAGGTCTCTAAAAAGCAGGGCAGTGAGAAGACACCTCTTGGGGACAAGCTCTTTCCCCCTCCCCCCAACAGTGCTATTCAGGTCTGTGAAATCTGCAATGCCCACAGATCCAGCAGTAGGGACAGGGAAGCCAAGCCACGTGCTCAGGGGACCATATGGCTACAAACTGCACAGATCAGCTAAAACGCCACAGGGAAGGCAGGCAGGGAACTGGCAGGCCACGACAGCACAAAGTCTCAGGCAGCTCAGCTAATCGCTGTGAAGGCAGCATGCCCCCGCTAACCTGGAGAGACAAGGAGAGCCCTCCTCTGCACCTCTTTCTTCAGGGGTAAACTGCTTAAGCAGATGATGGAGACCAATCTTTCAACAACAACCAATCTTGCACCAAGAAAAGCCTTAGCTGAGTTTCCGACTTCTCACAGTGAACCTCTTGACAAACACCTATCTACAGCTCCCCAGAACTCAACTGTTAGACCCAGAAGCACCCTGTTGAAGAGGCCAAGAGTTATCCTTTGCAAGGATTTCAGGTAATTTTAGTTGTGTCCTATAAAATTAACTCCTGTAAAACACAGTAACTGAGGGGGAAAAAAAAAACCTGTATTTGGAATTGATTGGCAGGTCTGTGGGACTTCAGACTGTGCTGTGAGGGACCCAGGACCCTGAGGACCTTTTCAGTCCTTCTTGAACACTTTCTGTTGAACACTTCCTGTTGAACACTTCCTGGGCATGAACACACCTTTCTTTAGTGTGGGTGTGGGGGTTAGGGTGCTGATAACGGAACTCAGGGTTGAACCTAGCCCCACACACATGCTCGGCAACATTCTACCAACTCTTAACATTTCCAATTGTTTAAAAATGACTACTGAGTTACAGCAGGATTTGAGGTTACAAAAAGCAATGACCTACAAAGCCTAACATATATTTATTGTGTGTTCCTTTCAGAAAAAGCTGACCAATCCTTCTTCAGAAGATAGTACCAGAAAATAAGCCTATTTCTATCAGTTAATATTTGTGAAGACTTATTTGCAGTATGTTCCAACTACCTCTAAGCAAATAACTACCATTTACAGACACTCACCACACTTTCTAAATATGGGAAAAATTACCAGCTTACATGAATAGCAACCTTCTGGAGCCTGATTAAATAAATTATGGTATAGATTCACAATGGAACATTGAGTACAAATTAAAGAAGTTAATCCAAGCACTCATTTTGGTTCCTTCTCTAAACAATTATTTTTTAAAAATAAAAAAACATTAAAGGATGTGTTTAACCCACCTCTTCATCTACTTACATAAGCTCAAGAATATAAAGATAATCGGAGAGACAAATAGTGCCCTAAGATCCTGAAAGCCGGTAGGCAAATGGATGAATATCGGACTCCACAGGCTCATAAGAGACAAATCCTGAGCCAGAAGCGAGGACAGTGAACAGGCAATCTGATATATGGTGCAGAGATTACTACATCAGGCATCTTAAGTAGCAACCAAAGGGCAGAACACTAGGATTGGCTTCAAATCTCTGAAACAGCTGCTACATTTCAAGACATATGCCCAAAATCTACAAACAATTTCAATGCTTATAACCCAGTATTTTAAAACTTTATTCTTAAATGAGAGACAACCAAGGTCCATCAAATACCTGAGAGGCCTCTAAAATGAAAAATAAAGAGCCAAAATAACCAACAGAAGGGCACAAAGAACATGAAAGAAAACGGTAAAATAATTAAAGGTAATTCTTCAGAGAGCTAGGAGATGACCTGAAACAAGTTTTAGATGTTTGATTTTAAACAGAAATAATAAAAGAGATGCATTCGAAGAACAAATGAAATTCTTTGAAAGGAAAGGCGGGGGGTGGGGGGGGGCGGCCATGCACGCCTACAGTCCCAGTGCTCTGGAGGTGGAGGCAGCCACGGCGTTACAATAATAAGAACATAAGATGGGAAGGTCTAAACAGCAGTCCCAGAGCACAGCTTCCCAATGAGACGACTTCTAGGAAAAGAACAGAGAACATGAACGAAAGTAACAAAGCAGTTTAAACAATGCCTGAAACTGAAGGTCTAAACACCGACGCATGACGTCACGTCATGACCGCATGCAGGAAGAGTAGCACTAAAAACATGTCGGTGACTCCTTCTAGAAAGAAAAGGACTCATTCAGAAACCGAGAGCAAAAATCAGAATCACTTCAGATCACACACACAAAAAGAAAACCAAATGACAACAAAACCCTAGGAAATTAAAAAAACTGAATGACAACTGAGCAATACTGCATCAATTCTCACGGGAAGTAGCTTCTGACACACACACACACACACACACACACACACACACACACACACACACCCCACTGCATTATTAACCAAGTGTAAATGTAAAATAGACATGAATGGCGTCAAAATGTTACCTCAAGTAGTCTGTTGTGGTGAAGTTAGGAAACAAGTGTGCCACCAAACTGATGTAGTAAATCATCAAGAAAGAGCCACAGGGTGCAGCAAGTGTAGTCCTAATCTGAGAGCAAGACAAAGACACCTCCGACAACAGAGGCGGAGGCATTCAAAGGTAAAAACACAGCAGGGGAAGAGCCAACTGGTCCAGGTTGGCGCTGTCCAGGGCTCAAGACAGAATCACAGAAGGTAAGATTAGCAACTGAATGAATATTTTAAAATAAAACTATATAGACAGAGAATATGAGAGTTGAATTAATAAAGTGCAATATATTTGCATATAACTGTTTTTAAAAAGTAGTAACTCCAGGGAAAACAAAAAGTATAGCAAAAGATTAGCTTTATTATGCAATACAGCTCTTAATAAGGAAATGAGCATTTGCAAGGTAAACACTGACAATTTAAACACAGTCATAATCATATTGGAAGAACATGTATGCCCATGTGAGTATTTGTGTTCGAATGAGCAATATAAATCCATTTTCTCCCATGGCATGAAGGAAAGAAGTTATGCTTACAAAGAACAGGCAATAACAAATAAACCTTATATTCGGAGATATGAAAGAGCCAAATCTTCAAAGTGGTTGACATGGCCAGGCATGGTGTCACATGCCTGTAACTGCAGCACTTGGGAGGTGGAGGCAAAAGGATCAGGAGGTCAAAGTCACACTCACAATAGACTTTGTCTCAAACAAACAAAGAGGCTGCCAATCTACAGTGAGCTAATGAACGTGTACCAGAATACTGCTCCCTGTGGGAGCCGTTCTTTCTTCATGAGAGAACTAACTGGACCGTACTCATCTCAAGCTGCCACGTCACGTGACGGCTCTCTGAGCAAGATGAGTGGTACGGCTTGGGTGTATTATGTCCCTACAATCTGGTATTTGAATGCTTGGTCCTCAGGTGATGGTATTGATTTGGGAGGCTGTAGAACCCTTGGGATGTGGCATCCATTTGGCAGGTGCAGGTCACTATGCTGGGCCTTGAAGGTTATACCCACTGGTGGCTCAGATCTGAGCTGACCTCCTTGCTCCCTGTTCCAGCCCCTGTGCAGTCTCTGCCACGTGCTATCAACTCCACGGATGGAGTTTTGTTGGCGCCATGCCTTTCCAGCCATGACACTATCATCAAAAAACAGCACTCCTCTCTTAAATTCTTTCTGTCAGATATCTGGTCATAGCAATGAGAAAGGAATACAACTTACAGAGATCAGGGACCATCTGATTTTAGGTAAGGAGCTAGATAAGCCTTGCAAATTATTCAACAGCTCAGTGACAACTACATATCCTATTAACAATCTGATGCTAAAATATGAAAAGTCACGAGCAAGCATGGCAGCACACAACTTTAATCCCAGCATTTGGGAGGTAGAGGCAGGTGTGTGTTTGTGAGTTCAAGGCCAGCCTAGTCAACACAAGGAGTTCCAGGTCAACTGGAACTACACAGTGAGACTCTGGCTCCAAAGAAGAACAGGAGTCACAGGTGATGCTTAAACAATTACACATAGTTATACCCCGTTTACTCATGACAATGAAATTTAATTTCATGAAAATTTTACATGCCACACAATGGTCTTTTTCTTTATAAAATCTACAAGCCATGCAGTGCAGAGGGCAATGCCATATTTGATCCAGGGGCCCATGGTTGGCAAACTTTGAGAAGGTCGGTATGAACAGCCTAGTACAGAAGCAAAGATCTATCAGAATTCTTCAAGAAAGATGTGTTTTGCTTACCTTCTCTGTGCTTTAGTCCTGTTTTACACACAAAAATAATACTCAAGAATTTTTAAATTTCAAGAAAACATAAAATCTTTTTTTCTATTCACGTGTTTTTCTAAGTAGGCTTCTATTCAAATAATCTAAATGTATTTATTTATTTATTTATTTTTATTATTATTATGTATACAGTGCTCTGCCTGCATATACACCCGCAGGCCAGTAGAGGGCAACAAGTCACATTCTAGATGGTTGTGAGCCACCATGTGAGTTCTGGGAACTGAACTCAGGACCTCTGGAAGAGCAGTCAGCACTCTTAACCTCTGAGCCATCTCTCCAGCCCCAAATGACCTAAATTTAAAACAACATTCTAGAGAGACTATTATCCTTCATAAATCTCACCTTGACAACGTAATAAATAAAACTTCACTGTAGTGATTAAAACACTTATTTTGGTAAAAACAAAAAAACAAAAACAAAATCCAGAGAAAAAGGAATCCTGGGTTTAAGAAGTGGAAGAAATATTTCAATTGCCATTTTGCCCTTTTCAAGTTGACAACATAGTCACATTTAAAATGAAGATGTGCCTATAATCCTAGCACTGTGAGGCAGAGACAGGATAATGGCAAGTGGGAGGCTACATGAAAATCAGGGCGAGACCCTGTGTCAAACAAAGACAGACAGACAGACATACATACATACACACACACACACACACACACATAATAAGTATCTACATGCATACATACACACGTACACGCAAATGCAAGGCTCAGTCACTGACCATTAGAATTCTTCACTCACTAGCAACCCCTTAGTTCCCCAGTCGGTAGGACCTGCTGGGAGCAGGGCAGGCCAGGGGGACATGTCCAAGTCTCAGATCCAGCACTGCTACCACAGCCTCTCAGAGATATTAGCCACTCTGAGTGGATGGTCATCCTCTGTACAGGTGCATTCTTACTTACAGGCAGGTAGACAAAACTAAATGAGATTCAAGATGGCAAAGCAGCCCACACGCACATACACAACTCCACATTCCTCAGAGAAAGGAAGCAAAGGTCCATTGTGGTCTACCGCAGGATATGACGCACTGGGGACTATGTCCCCACGGACAAACGTTATTCATGCCCATCACCAAACAGCTGCTCCCATCACCAAACAGCTGCTTAGACACCTACTTAAGGAGGGGAAGAGGCCAGTTGAGCTCTGTAACCTATCACTTTGAGCATGGAGAGAGATGGAGATGGAGATGGAGATGGAGAGGGAGAGGGAGAGGGAGAGGGAGAGGGAGAGGGAGAGGGAGACAGTGAAGAAAATCAATCAGGCAATGCCTCAGAGTCTTTACAAAAATTTTCCAATTATAAGGTAGTATGGGGATTTCTCATGCTGACAGTGCCACCTAGTGACTTTCCAACCTCAATTCATGGTTAACTGATGGAGACTGCCACTGTCCACAAATATGGCTATTTAACTACATTTTGCCTATAAATAGACCAAATCTTCAGTGCATCTTAGGAAAAGCAAAAACACACTGAAAACTTCACAGAATTTAGAGAAGCATAGAACTCTACTACTCAAATTACTGACACTTTAAAAAGAAAATCTCACCAGTACCAGTAATATAACCACTTAATATATTTAACGGCTCTAGCTCCCTTGGAAGCAAGCAATCCACCCCAACACACATCAGCCAGTAAAGAATTCAGGGCAGGGAAAATACTGAAACAACAAGAGTTCCAGAGAGAATAAAAAGAAAGCTGAGGACACAGGAAATCCCAGAGTGCCAGTTGCAAAGCAAAACAAATAAATAGATATCTCAAGTATGAGAGTTATTTTGAGCTAGCAATGCCCAATTCAAGAGCTTATAGTGAACTGATACTAATTTACAATGAGAAATGCAACATACACACACACACACACACACACACAGTAGAAGAGGCTTCTCTTGAAACAATCAAGAGCTAAAGCATTTCTAATTGTTCAGATCCTTGTGTCATCAACGGCCTGGCAATGTCCATGTCCACTCTGTGTATCAACATGCTGAGAATGACTCACCTTGGCAACGAACTGCTTGTCCTTTTGGTCCAAATTAGCAGTGGGAGGCACATAGTCTCTCCATATTCTCAGCCTGCGCTCCTTGGCAAACCTGGCAACAAAGCAAGGATGCAAGATCATTCACAGACGGGTCCACTGCACCTGAGCCCAGCAGCAGCACAGAGCAGGTAAAGCAGGAAACCCTACTACCCTACCCTGTGGACAGATCCAGAGAACACAGACCACAGCCAACCAGAGCAAAGCCCGATGACAAACGTGAAAGGGTACAGCAAATAGAAATGAACAAACGGGGCAGGCAGTGCTGGCACACACACCTTTAATCTCAGCACTCGGGAGGCAGAGGCAACAGGATCTCTGAGTTTGAGGCCAGCCTGGTCTACAGAGTGAGTTCCAGGACAGCCAGAAGAACACAGAGAAACCCTGTCTCAAAAAACTGAAGGAAAAAGAAAGATACACTCACATAGTAAACTTATGAATGGCCAACTGAGATCCTGGTGTGCAATGTCAGAGCTTGGAGAGCACAAGTCCACCTAAATAGTTAACTCTTTGGTTTATCTAGTATCTTCTAAGTGAGTACTATAATACAGAGCAATTATTTTCTTAAATAAGATACACATGAAAACATTTTTAATGAATCATAGGCCTGCCTGATTGGCATTTGAACTGTGAAAGTCTGATTCAATTCAGAAAACATCAACATAGTGTATCTAAAGCATACTTGAAAAATAGACAAAATCTGCAGACTTTCATTAATAAAAGTTCAAAAATCACGTTGTCAGGAATTCATTTCGAAATACTAAGCCCAGTAGGTTATTTTCTGAGTCAGACCAAGAGTGGGAAATTGAATGTGTACAATGATTTAAAAAAAGAAAAAGTCAATGAACAGCTGTCTTAAACTATTTATGAGTAAGTGGATGCACGTGCAGCAGGAGAGAACCACCATTTCTGAGCACAGTATTGCAACCGTTCTTTTAAGCAGCACTAAAATAGGAAAAGACAAAGGAGGATATAGTAGTTGTAAAATACATACAGCATGTAATTGTACCCACAGTGCACGTAACTCAGATATGGGAGGCAGAATAGTAGACAAGCAATCATACATTGAGATATGATTTGCGTTCCCTGGTCTAAGCCTGTTTCGTAGTGACTCTCTTTTTTAAAAAAATCTATAGTCTCCTACTACTGTTAGAAACCATAGATATTTTAATTGTACTCACTTTCTTCAAAGACAGGCGGGAACTTAAAAAAAAATGTCAAGAACATTTATCAACCAAAATAATAACTTAGAACAGTAATAAGTAGAAAATAGAAGTTTCTGAACCAGAGCAAGCAAGCAAGAAACTGAGCATCACAGAATAATCACAAGTACTTGAAATACTTTATCTACAAGACTATTATATCTTTTCAACTTAATTATGACACAATATAGGCTTGTCATATCTCTTATCAAATAAATGGCCCAGATTAAAATATGTTTCCAGAAAACTCGCAAATGTCTGCCTTCAGACTCAGGAAAATGTAGAAGTCCTCAGAAAAGGCCTAACAAGTACTACAGCCACCTTTTTTATCTTTCTTTCTTTCTTTCTTACCTGTGAATCTGAATGGCAAAAAACAAATAACAACAACAACAACAAAAAAAAAAAAACACAAATAACAAAGCCACTGTAATTTTAAGGTTCTGCACTCAGGTTCCAGGCCAGTCACCAGCACTCCCCGCTCCTGCTCCCCACTCTCCTAGAACTGGAGCTTCAGGCTTGGATGGCATCGCTCCCCTCCGGGGACTCTTGGCATCTGCTGTATTTTCTTCCCCAACAAATGAGTTCAAAACACCTAGTTAGACTTAACCTTGACTAGTGAACAAGCTACCAATCTAGGATGTCCATACTCATGTCTTCTGGAAGGTTATCATCACCTCAGAAATGCATGCCCACTGATAATTAAAAACCGAGGGCATTCAGCCTGTATGTCCTGGCCCTAGTGCAGGACGCACAGGCTCCGCCTCCCCATCATGGCTCCAAGCATGCCTGTTTGGAAACAGCTGACAATAGTTCATTCCATCTCTCATTTCAAACACCTAAAACATAGACCATTTAAGGGAGAACTTTGAGAAAAATGAGGAAAAAATATTTAAAAAGTGAGCCAAGAAAGAAATAATGTCAGACGGGCTGGCAAACGTGCTTGCCACCAAACCTGATGCCCTGAGTGCAACTCTAGTCCTCATGTGGTGAAAACAAAGAACCAACTTAACACAAGCAGTCCTCTCCTCCCACACACCGGGGCACACACACACACATATGAAGCTCTCACTCCTGGGCATTAAACTACTATTGACCTGAAGTTTAATGTGTGAGTCACGCCACAGGACAGCCCAGGCTGTCCTTCTTTTGGAATTTCCAGTAACTTTACTGAAATAAAACAGGCAGTAATGCAGCTGGGCAAGAGAAAATGGCCAGTTCCTTCCCTGAAATCCTAGCAAGGAGCCCTGGCAGGCCTTACCTCTCAGCTGCCCTCAGCTTCTCTGCACCCCGGGTGTAAACTGCAATTGACCAGTCCACACAGCGCGCAAAGCCTTCCTTCAGGAGCAGCTCAGTGATGTTGCCATTCTACAAGACAAGGCACGAGATAAGACAGACACGGGTCACACGCTGTTGCTGACATCACTGTTCTGCTTCTGACACACCAAACACGGCCACCATGTACCTGGTACTTTAATCTTTATAAAATAGGAAAAAAGAAGTTTCTCTAACTGAGAAATCAGACACGGGCCACCACTGTGAGGCTCCTCTCAGCAGCCTTGCCCTCATATCCCAGCATCACCCAGCGCAGCAGCTCTATTTAACAGGGGCAGAATAAATGTTAGTGGCACCAGATGGAACTGACATTTCAATAGCTCTTCTTACGGGCAGAGGAGGATGTTAATCTTTAGAAGAGATTACACCATTTTCCTCTCCCTGCTAAGAATCACCCCTCTCTCCCCTTTCCGTAAGTAGAGAGCTGAGGAGCAGACTGCGTGGGAAAAGCACAGGACGCATTTTGCCTGGTGAACAACAATTCATATTCTGCTGTAGCACAGAACCATCTGGCAGGGAATGGCCAGAGTCAGCTCTCCAGACGACACAGACGTGACCTTGGTACCCTGCAAACCAATCCTCCCAGCCTTCGACAGCTGCCGTCCTGGGGTCATCTAGCGGGAAGAGTAACAGCAGATTAACCGTGCATTACATCCCTGTCACACAGTGAAAATCCTTAGTTCTCACACTCTATCAAAGTGCACAACAGGGTCAAACTCCAACAGTCACAACCAGAACAACATAAAAAGATAAAAACTCAAAAGCCCCCAAAAGCCCTAGTTCCCACTCAAAAGAGAGTTAGGAGGTAATTAGTTAAAAATAAGAATACAGAAGCTGGAGAGATGGCTCAGAGGTTAAGAGCACTGGCTGTTCTTCCAGAGTTCCTGAGTTCAATTCCCAGCAATCACATGGTGGCTCACTACCATTTATAATGAGATCTGGAGCCCTCTTCTGGTGTATATATGTAATAAATAAAATTTTAAAATATATTAAAGAAAAAGAAAAAAAAGTGTTTTCCTTAAAAAAAAAAAAGAATATGAGAAATAATTTTTCTATATGTCTCCTCCTGATTGGTGTGCCAATACCAAGACAGTTGACTGTTTGGCTACATATGAAATCCCCAGGCCTACTCCCCACTTCTGCAGGATGTAGACACCCCCAGCCTTCCGCTGGCAGCTTCCAGACTCAAAGATTTCCCTTTATGAATCCAGGAGCGTTTGAGATTAACTTCCTAAAAGGTCGATGCACGGATTTGTGCAACACCACACAACAAATGGTATCTGCACAGAAAAGGCTCCTGAGTCAATAGATAACACCCAAAAACAAAACCAAAAAAGATGCCAAGACTTGAAACAACATTGCACAGAGAGAAAGAGCAGCAAACTGAATCCAGGGCAGACCCGTCAAACCCTCGCTGCACTCACTGGATGAAGGATGGTACCCAGAATGTTCTGGTTGTGGCAGCTCTCCAGAATGATTTGAACATCTCTCTGAAGCAGTCGCGACTCCGTGAAAAACTTGGCTTCTGCGGCAAAAGGCTCTGGTGTTTCACTACCATCTGCTTCTCGACGGAAAGTCGGGCACTGAAGGAAAGCAAGGCTGGTGAGCAGCGCAGCTTGAGTGGAGACCCCACCCACTGCAGGCTTCCAAGGGGCATGAGACCACAGCCTGAGCTCAGGAGTTCTCAAAACTGCCCTTTGGCCCATCTTTAAAACACCACACTAATCAAGCTTCCTGTTAAAGGCAAATATATACCACATGGGGAAGCATTTTAATTTCCTTCAAAAATATTCCCTTACCATGAAAAGATCAGGCAGTTGCTTACTTTCAATGCCTAATTTCCTTTTTTTCTTTTTTTTTGGGGGGGGGGGGGGGGGGGGGGGGGGGGGGGGGGAGTTCCAAGACAGGGTCTCTCTGTGTTAACCTTGGCTGTCCTGGCCTCACTTTGTAGACCAGCCTGGCCTCGAACTCACAGCAATTCGCCTGCCTCTGCCTCCCAAGTGCTGGGATTAAAGGCATGGGCCACCACCACCCAGCTCCTAGTTTTCTTTTCGACAGGTATTTTCCATGACTCAGTTCATAGCTAGCTCCAGAGCCACTCATGACCCCTCTTCTCCTACCCTCACATCTCCAGTGCCCTACACCAAACAGACCTTAACTAATTTAAATCTAAAGGAACTATCTCACTATGATGCTTAAACCAAAATAACGATGAAGTGCTCTGCCCAATGGCTCATAGTTTGAAGAAAAGTAGATCCAAAGTCCCCAGGTTTAAAAAAAAAAAAAAAAAAAAAAATCTACCTATCACTGGACTCTCCCACAAATGCCAAACACACTGTGCAGTGTCATATGCGGTCTAACCTTAATCCCAGACAGCATGACGGTGACAAGGTAGTGATCTGGGAGCAGCAGGGCCCGGACGACACTGCCATCTCGAACATGCTCGATGATAGCTGAGTGACAGAAAAACAAAATGACAGCTCGAGAAAGTTGTCCCAGAGTTAGACAGTGCCCAGTCCGCTCGCATCTAACCTCTCCCTCCCAAAAACCTGAAGGGCCTCCCCCACACATGTAGAAAACGCTGACAGAGCAGGGAATGAGTCCGGCAGGGTGCAGAGCAGGCCTGCTTCTGTCTCCTAAACCTACTAAGGCCTCAAGAACTGCTACTCAACAAGGTCTACGATGCTCACAAAACAGCTAATAACGCACACCGCTCTTGCTTATGTTTTCCTAAATCTATAGTCAGTAAGGCCCCAAAGGAGCAAAAACTATATAGCATATAAGTGTTTACACACACACACACACACACACACATACACACACACACACAAAAAAAAAAAAAAAATCTATGTTTCCAAGTTTCAGGGTTAGTTTAAACACCCTGAGAGAACACAAACTCCACAAGGTGCAAAACACTAACAATTTACGCTCAGCAACAGTACAGGGCTGAAGTAAGTTCTGTGAACCAATTCACAGCCCCTTCCAATACCACGGTGTTCTCTCGCCCTTAAGGATTCCCTTTGGATACTAAATAAGCAAATGTAAGGTTCATTGGATCTTATAAACACCAAGGGTTAAAGAGCAAACAGAAAGAAATGACCCTGAGTCTGCTGCCTTCGCCTGCCACCCTCACCATTGACAGGCTTCTGGTGGTGGGAGTCCACGAAGTGCCTTGGGTTCTCAATGGTGTATTTGAGGTCCCGGATGGTATGGGAGCCGTTCCCCTCACTCCACATCCCTTTCCTCGATGCCTTGGCTTGTTCCTCACATTCTGAAAGCCGGTTCTGCTCTGGGCTGGGACATGAAAGGAAAACAAACTGTGGTTAGTGGTTCACAAACAGGAGCTATGGAGTTCTTTGCCAGTTGGTTTCTTCATCATCTCTCCTAAAAGAGACCAGGGCATTTACTGAACCGGAAAATCACCATAGGCACAATTTCCAAATTCCAAATTTGTTCCTTCAAAGGACAGATGCGATCCTAAGAGGATCTAATGAGAGGGTCTAAAGAACACGAAGTCCTTCTGCCTGCGGCTACAACAGAACAAGTTAATGGCTCCAAGGGGAGCCACTCCAGGGGGTACAAATTCATTTAAGCCTCCCAGATTCCAGAAGCCAGGCCCAGCTCAGCAGGGTAGAGCGCAGGGAAGGTGACTAAGAACTGCCCTCCAGCCCCCTCAACCCTTCGCTGTCCATGAATCAAGGTCAGGCCGGCTGCAGGGTGCACTGCTGTCACAGAAAATTTTGGCTCCAAATGACTTAGATATCCAACAACAGCAGTATGGAAATAAAGCCTCCTCCTTCATCAGGCAGGAAACCAATAGTAGAGCAGCCCAAGAGGAAAAGAAAAAAGACACAAATTCTTCCTCAGGGGAGAAGAGTTAGCCCAGAAATGACTGTTTACTGTCACATCTGAGCTACATGTAGGAAAAACCAAGGAACTACAAGGCTTTTGCAGATTCCAAACACCTGGGGCCATCCACAGGCATACACACATTGAATGAACTTCCTCTCCTTGGCTCTAGGAATTTCTGTCCAAGCAAGCATGACCTAACATTTCCCAAACTAGAAATTTCTGGTACCTTTCTTCCTTCTCTTCACCCAAAACATAACCCAGGGATTCAGAGATCTCCAAATTCACAGTTAATAAGAATTATTTAGCTTGTGGGGCAGCAAAAGTAGAAGCAAATGAAACCCTGAGTAGAGGCAACTTTAGGTCCAGGGGAATTAGTACTCCAGCGGCGGCAGTAGCACAAAACTGTTACGGAGTTTTCCTTTATTCAGTCCAGTTGCGAACTGAATTCCCGAAAGAAAAAAGAAAAAAAACAAAAACAAAAAAAACATTGGAACAGTAATCATGCCAGTAATTGTCCTTAAGTTAGAACTGTGGCATGCTTCCAAACACACCACCTAAAAACAAATGTCTTAATTTAACCAATTCCCACAGGCACACAACAACAATTACAGAGTCCAGCAAAAGTCTCCTTACAATCAGCCAGGACCACAGGTATACAGCAACTGACCTGGCCCAGAGCCTCAGAGGACAGAAAGAAGGCGAGGGAAACAACTGTGCCTTTGGCTCACTCTCCTCACGGGTACACCTGACGCAAATACTTCTCCTAAGCCTTTTCTTTGGCTACTACCCGTGCACAGCCTCCAAATTACGGATGGAGCATATCACTTTCCACAGACGAAAGTGTTAATTAAAGCCAGCTGCAATCCACCCACTGAAAACACAAGTGAACTTGAACATTTATGTACTAGAAGCCTTACATATCCGTCTTCCAACAAGCTCACACTGCCATTGGCTAGACAAATATGCTTTTATCTGTTAAAGTACCCACAAACTCAAGACCATGGGTTCAGAAACAATGCAGCCCTGTCAACTAAACAGTTGTTTTTTCACTGCAGTGTCCTTGCACCTACCGTGAAGCCCTATCTTTTTTCACTGTGTCTCCCACTAGAATGCTAGCACAGCTCAAGTCTATTCACTGCCATGTTCTCAGGGCACAGAACACAGCCTGCTACAAACCTGAGGCTCAATAAACATTAGGGTTAGCTGGCTGGGTAAATACTCTGTAATTGCGTATCTATGTATCTATGGTCTAAGACCCACTAATTCATAAACAAATTTAAAAAGAAAAAACAACAACAAACCTGCCTAGTCTCCGGGCCTGTTAAAGCAGGTACACATAAATCAAATACCATTAAGTAAATGTTAAGTGACCTCCTGGCTCAAAACAAGCCATGAGGAAGAAGATCTCAGGAGAAATTAAAGCACCTGAAGTTATCTATTCTGTAGGAGAATAAAAATGAAATGAAACAAAATAGTTTATATTGGCTACCAACCTCTTGGTGCCTCAAAAAAGACTGTCAGGAGAGTGCCGCATACTTACTTATTGGCTCTCATGCCTTCTCTCCGGGTGGCCAAGCCTTCTGCTACTAATGACTCTGCAATGTTCTCCCCGTTAGTATCTGAGGAGGAAAGTTAACCACATTAGACTCTGAGGAAGGAAATTAAACACAAGAGCCACACCTGCCTCTGGAAGCAACCGCACACAGGATGGGCCGTTTTCATCCTTGCTCTTCATGGAGGGAAATGCTGTGGAGAAAGGTATCAGCAAAAAGGGCATGCTCAGCTGCTCAGAGAAATTCTAAAACATGTGGTCTCTAGAACAATCTTTCTTCCCAGGACTTTGTTTCTAATACTCGAGAGTATTCCTAGGCCAAAGGGAATCTTGGGAACAACGGGAGACTGACACACATGGCGGGTAGCTAAGGAGACCAGAGAGCACTGCGAAGAAGATGAAGCCATGGTACTGAACTCAAGTCCAGCGTCATGGTGGCTTGAAAAAGATCTCCCAGCACCCAACGCATCCACTCTACGGCAGGGGCTGCACCTGCCCCGCTCACTTCCTGTGAGAAGTGAGGAGTGTGTGCAATGACCAACGCAGTGCCAAGGCCGGGATCACACAGCAGACAAACCCATTAGTGCATCTATCACACTCAGGCCAAGAGCCCAGGCCCTGCCAGCCTTATCTCCACTGCACAGGCCAAGACAAGCCACGCAGCTTCAGACTGCTGACCCTAGTGCTCACCGAGTACTCACAGGACAGCTGACCCTAGT
>OU015744.1:92318311-92340363 GCA_907169655.1 Acomys percivali
CCTAGTGCTCACCGAGTACTCACAGGACAGCTGACCCTAGTGCTCACGGAGTACTCACAGGACAGCTGACCCTAGTGCTCACCGAGTACTCACAGGACAGTGTCTAGGTTTCTCTTTTACAGAGCCGCCATCAGGACAGAAAAGAAAAAGATGATCACCATAAGCCTTAACCTGATTAAGGTTCCACCTGAGCACCTAAGGCATTAAATGCATTTCTATACCACTGAAAATGCCTTTAGTCTTGGTATGTCTCTTAAATCTTTGCCAGCTAAAAACAATAAAGGAAGATATCTCTGCAGAAATCACTACATGGAAGTCTTTAATATGACAGAGAGAGCTCCCAGATAAAGTGCTGACACAGCAGGCTGGCTGATAGGTGATAGCAGCACAGAAGGAAATCCTGTAAGAGTTATGCCTGGCACGCTGCATACGCACTTCCTCAATACTAGCAAGCATACGCACATACATGCACAAAAATGCACATGCCACAAGAGCCACATTTCAACAAAAGAAAATTGCATGATTCTTTTTCTACCAA
This sequence comes from Acomys percivali, assembly GCA_907169655.1. Classification (NCBI taxonomy): domain Eukaryota; kingdom Metazoa; phylum Chordata; class Mammalia; order Rodentia; family Muridae; genus Acomys; species Acomys percivali. The sequence goes on from OU015744.1 coordinate 92,318,850, forward strand.
GAAATGCTGAGGACAATATTTATACAACAGACTTGTCTGCAGCTAAGTACCTGGCCCTTTGCCCTGAGGTTATTGTTGAATCCAAACACAGATTTCACTAATATTAATAAATACTATAATGTTTTCCTCAAAACACAAGAATTCTGGGGTGGAAAGTCAAGCAACAATGATGCAACAATGTGGAAACGCCAAGCACTGAGAGGCCAAGAAGGCAGAGGATAGAAAGAAGGCAGCCCAGGCTCAAACAAAGGAGAGACCCTAAGCCCAGGATCGACAGCACAGCCCAAAGCTCCCGGAAGTGCTCTTCAGAGCCTCAGAAACACTGGAACTTTTAGAAAATGGGTGATGGCTTAGCCAGACTGAGAACCACCCAAGAAACACAACTCCAGGTGTGGTTTTGAAGGAGTTTCCGGAGTGAGGAGGGAATGCCTACCCACAATGTGGGTGGCACCATCAGGTGGCTCCCTGTCTAAATAAAAAAGGAAGAGAAGAAAGTGTGCTGAGCCCCAGCATTCACTGCCTTCTGCTTCCAGATCACAGATGGAATGTGACCAGCCACCTCACGGCCCCACTGCTACATCTTCCTGGCTATGGTGGACTATATACCCTCACATTGTCAAAGCAAAGCACACCTGCCCTTCCTTGAGCTGCTTTCTTCAAGAAAACTAACATAGACGATTTCTCCTGAAAGGAGAAAAATACATCCCTTTAGACTGAATCTTCAAAGGAAGCAAAAGTGTGATAAAAAGAAAGGTAACATATCTATAAGCAAGGATCTCATTATTCGTTCATGCTATTTATTAAATTATTATGACCAAGAGGTAGTCTCAGTTGGGTAGTATTTAGGAGCTCGTAGGTAACTACCTTGGTGGCACTCACCTTAAACCCCAGCACTCAGAAGGCGGATGGCCTGGTCTGTGTGGCAAGTTCCAGCCTATAAGTCAAGACTTCCTATCTTTCTAGAGTCAGTCCTAGGCGAGCCACAAGCTCTCAGTCCTCTTCCCGCCACAAGAACAAGACAGTACCTCTGGCATTCTCAACTCACTTTCCTAAAACATGTACAGTTAAGCTCAGTTTAAAGGGATGTCACTAGCTTTGCCTTCTAATGCTCACCTAGAGGAAGCACTGCCTTCTCAAGCCAAACAGATAACCTGAGTTGCTATGGTATTAGGAAGACTTCTAATAAATCAACCACAGAAAGCTCCCGATTTAAAAATCTGCCCAAACTCTAGATGAGAGAACCATGTGAGAATAGCAAAGTAGAAGGATCCAGTGGGTCCTAGAAACCTACAAGTAGAACATTATGATAGGCAGATTTGGACCAAGGGGTCCCGCTCAAACTAAGGCAACAGCCAAGGACAATACAGGCGGTAAACTTTAAACCCCTACCCTGATCTAGCCAATGGTCAGAACAGTCTCCACACTTGAGTGGAGAGTGGGATATGACTTTCTCACGTACTCTGGTGCCTCACATTTGACTATGTCCCCTGGAGGGGGAGACCTGGTGGCACTCAGAGGAAGGACAGCAGGTCACCGAGAAGAGACTTGATACCCTGTGAGCATATACAGGGGGAGGTAATCCCTCTCAGGAACAGTCATAGGGGAGGGGAATAAGGGGAGAATGGGAGGATACAAGGGATGGGATAACCATTGAGATGTAACAAGAATAAATTAATAAAATTTAAAAAAAAAAAAAATCTGCCCAAAACCTATTCATATTCACCTAGCTACTGTCTAGAAAACATCTAAGTTTTTCCCTGTCTCGCTGCCCACTCAAAGCACTAATCCCTCTATCCACACAAAGAAGACCATATCTCCTAATATCCCATTACGCATTTGGCCTAGCCAAACAGTAAGTGTTTCTGTGTGTGGGGTGTGCACAAAGTTAACAATGATGTACACCATGTCAAAACTATCTGCTTTACGTATCTTTAAGCTCTGAAAAGCTTACAAATGAAGAAATTAGGGCTTATAGAGGCAAAAGGACACAGCACGGGAAAGTCAGAGTCCTAACTCATCTGTCCAATTCCACAGCCTGTTTTCATTCTATTTTATTTCAAACTATAAGACAGATTTTTTAAAAAAATAACAACTGTCCCCAAATAGATCTTTTGCTAAAGAGTCCCCAGACAGTGAAGAAAAGCCACAAGATAAAAGAATGCAGAAAGCAATATAGGAAATCTATAGGAATTCAATTAACACTCTGACCCCAAAACATGAGGATGCTGAGTGGCCTCCGTGGGAAGAATGCTAAGGTACCCACAGGTCCCACACCAAGCCAAGAAACCAGAGGTGAGCAAGACTGGGGGCTGCTGGAGGTGTGCCCTGTTCTTATAGCCCAGCAGCAACCCCACAGCCATGGCCACGGAGGCCGGTCCTGGCCTCCTGCCACATAACACCTGATCCTTGGATGAACTTCAGGCTCCAAGACAAACAGGCCCACTCCTGCTGCGTCACCTTTTCCAAGGTAGATCATCCCATACTCTCGTCCCTGGGGAGTCTTGTTTTCTATCGTAAAACAGACTTCTTTCCCAATCAGCTTCTTGCGAAGGAATTCTCGAGCAGGAAATGCCCAGGGCTGAAAAGACAAAACAGAAGTGTTACGGGCAAACTGCCAACTCAGACCCCAGCCAGCATCAAAGCAACTTCAGGTATTCAATGAAACCGCTTAGGCACCTACCTCAATCTGGCCCTGTGCTAAGCCAAGGACATGAAAAGGAAATACACACACCAACTGCACACTTAGGGCCTCCCAGAAAGGGCCCGGCAGCTGACTAGCACAGGCCTCGAAACAGGCCCCAGCAGTAGCATGTTCCTCCATCGCTGCTGCTCACTTCTGCAGAGCGTCTGCCTGCACTGTCACAGCACCTGCTGCCAGCCTGACAACTTTCGGTGACCGGCCCTGAAATGGAGCCCCTCCAGGAGCCACCCAGCCGCGGAACACCATAAACAACTGCTCCCTGCATCTGCTCTCCTTCCAGTTTACAGTGCACTTCCCCTAAGGCCAGCTCAAAGCAGAGCTGGGACAGTGACAAGCTTTTAGTGCTGTTACTGTCCGGGAGTGAATCTCTGCTCAGGTAGGAAGGAGCCTTATTTATGTCCTTTCTACTGCTGTTTCAAGGACAGCAATAAATGTTTTCCTCTTCTACTCCAGTCTGAAACCTGGAATTTGGCCAGTGAAACAGCTTAGCAGGTAAAAGCTCTTACTGCACAACCTGGCAGCCTGAGTCCACTCCCTGGACCCACGCTACAGAGGATGGCAGGTGCCTAACAGCTGCCTCTGGCCTCCATGTGCATACTCTTAAAATACACACGCACACGCACGCACGCACGCACGCACGCAGGCAGGCGTGCGCACATACACAGTAATACCATTGCTAATAATAAACTTTGAAAAAAAACCTTTAAATGTTTAAAGACCCTAGACTCTTCTTGGGAGGACACCAGTGAGAGGTTTTGATAAGGAGCACGGAGCCTCCATGTGAACAACAAAGAGACGGTCCTGTCCTCCTCACCACTGCTAGGATGGTCCAGGTCTGTCCAGCCCACAGCCGATATGTGGCTGACGATGGCTATAAATGCTGCCCAGTGTAAAACAGAGAACTCACTTAGGAAACTCTGAGAGTTTTCCATGTGCATGTGACTTCTTTCCCTGACTGCATGGTTCTCAAGTGTCTACTCTGTAGAGTACTCTGTGTCACAAGGTCAACAGGTCAGACGTGCCTGACAGAGAAAAGGAGAGTTCTCCTCTAAAGCGAGGCTGTCGGAGGAGCCCTGGCCCTCCTTCATTGACAGTCAGGGCCCAGCTCAGAGTCCCAGATTCCCTGAGGACAGGAATGGGGAGGGACAGCTCAAGAGGCACAACAGCATCCCATACACCAAAAGTGGACGTAAAGAAGAGAGCTTCTCCCTTTACGACTGCAGCCTTCATGCGCTGCTGTCATCTCAAGTCACAATTCAGGATACACAGAATAAGATGCAGCTCAGTCAAATTAGTGGCCTGAAAAGCTTGAACACCTTTTCTATCCAGGAAGCTTAATGCATGAGGTCATTCAATAAACTTTGAAAATTTAGAAAATTCATATGCTTTCCTAGAAACTAGAAGCCAGTGGAAGATGCAGTCAGGAAAACAGTACTGTTATTTAACCCCAATCGGTGAGTGGCTCTAGGCAGAACTCAGCTCAGGTAAGAAACACACCAACCTCACATTCACCTACGCTGCTAGTCTCTCTCCAGGCACCAGGAGCAGTACAGAGCTCACCAAATCACTGTCTCTCTCTCTTTTTTTTTTTCCCCTGGTTTTCTGAGACAGGGTCTCTCTGTGTAGCCTTGGCTGTCCTAGACTCAATTTGTAGACCAGGCTGGCCTCAAACTCACAGCGATCCACCAGCCTCTGCCTCCCGAGTGCTGGGATTAAAGGCAGCCACCATTCCAGGGCTCACTGTCTCATTTTCACAGTCCCTTCCTAAACATGAAAAGACACCACTCACCAAAGTGAAGTCTGATGTAATTTCAATTATAAATTCTACAAGAGAAAATGGTTCTGAGGCAACGGTACTGAGACTCCTGGTTTTTTTTACTACTATAGTGGTCAACAGCCTCTAAAAGTGCACAGAACCACAGCTGTCTTCACAACACACTCCTAAGCATCACATTCATATTCAAATCTCAGTAACACAACTTCCTAAATACCTGAGAGAGCTCAGCAAGTGCTCCAAAGGGAAGCACATTTATCAGGGGTAACACACTCATCAAGGGTCAATTCACAAGGAAATCTATTGCTGGCCCCTGAGAGAAATCCTCCAGTTTCTCTCCACCACAAAGAAGCTCTGTAAAAGCTTTTAAGGCTCACACGAGGAGTATCCACTTTTAGGCCCTCATGTTTTACAGCTGATCTGTCACTAGCTGGTCAGGAAAAAGAAAGCCACACTGGAGGCCTTGAAATGAAATATACCTAATACTACTGGGGGGTGGGGGTGGGAATCAAGTGTCTAAAATCTTTTTTACCCAAAACTAGGCCTTCTTGAAGTTCTGTTCTATCAAAAACTGGGAAATTTGTTATTGAATAAGCTACTACCAACCACAGACAAAGACTGAGAGCTACACAGGCTGGAGTCTGACTGTCCTTCTCACAAGAGAAGGGAACCTCACAAAGGTGAAGCTGGGGTCCACCGACAGCGGACAGCGGAGAGCCAGGGAGGTGGGCTGTCCCAGCACAAAGCAATGCTCAATTGTCACAACAGCCAATTGGTCCAACATTTCAGACTGTCCCACACAGGACTTCTAATAAGCTTGGAATTTCTCAACATTTAGAGACTAAAGCACAAGTGCTATCCCTACCTTGTTTAACCATTTTTCCCAATTTTATGTGGGCCCCTACAAAGGTATTATTTGTCTCAAATCAGCAGGGAGAAACCTTAAGAGAACGACACCCATTTCCTTTAAGGGGGGGGGTCGGGTAGGTTTTTGGTTGTTTTCTTGGGCTGTAGATGTTTATTGTCATTGAGTTTGTTATCAATCATTATTAGTCTTATTCAGAGAAAAAAATGAGGTTAAACTCAGAGATTTCTCTCTTGTCTTTTTCTTTATCTTTCTTTCTTAGTTATGGAGATAGGGGTTGAAAAGAAAGAAGGGGGAATATAGAAATATATAGGGAAGATAGGACAAAAAGTAGATTATTGAATCTATTCCTCAACTTAAGGCCTTGTTACTCACAAATAAGGTTATTTTTACTTCACTGGTATAGAATTTTATGTACTAATCCAAAAGTGAGTTTATTTTTGATACGCTGGTATAGAATTCAAATTTAAGATTATTCTTCATACACATTATATATATTTCTACTCTAATATGAGGTATTGTACGCATACAACTCAATTAATACAAGGTTTACTTCCAGTACTTTGATAGTGCTATTTCGGGCTGTTTAGGATAATTAAGTAATACAAATCAATTGTTAGTTAATCAACTCATGTTCATATCAAATACTAGTCTATTTTTTTAAAGATTTATTTATTTATTATGTATACAGTGTTTTGCCTGCATGTACACCTGCAGACCACAGAAGATCTCGTTATAGATGGCTGTGAGCCACCATGTGGTTGCTGGGACTTGAACTCATGACCTCTGGAAGAGCAGCCAGTGCTCTTAACCTCTGAGCCGTCTCTCCAGCCCTGCTAGTCTATTTTTATCACAACAATAGGTTTAACAGATAAATATGATTGCATAGATAAATCAGGTAAAATAATTAGATGAGGTTTTTAAAAACCTCAGAGACCTACAGATTACGGCATTTAAAGATGTTTTTATTACTTTAAGAATTCTTCGATAATAAGACAGGTTAACTCCTGGTAATACCCGGCCTACCTCAAAGATGATGAGCATCAAAGAACCACCTCCTTATGGAGATGGCTTCAAATGTGGCAAACCAGCCACCGGGCAAAAATGTTCTTGTTTCTGCCACAGACAGAATTCTGCCTAAAAAGGGCAAGCTTGGATGCAGGCGGAGTCGACAGCCAAACTCTGCCAAGACAGGGTAAGCAAGTCCTCAACAGTTCCTGCCTCACAAATATGTCTGTCAGATATACTGGCCCAGAAGGCTGAAGATGATGCTCCAATGTTATAGAGAGTGTTGGGTGACTGTTCAGGCAGCAAGCTGTCTCTCTCATTTTTTCACTTTGGAAGCTGCTAACCTGCACTCCCTGTTTACTCAGGTCATTAATTTTATTCCTTCTCAAAAGTCTCTGATGGGGTTGAATACCAGAGAGCTGCTTTACAATTAAGCTTATTGTTTAGGGGGTAAGATGTTTTTAGGTCTAGATAAATGTTTTTAGGTTGATAAAGATGAGATATGATATAGATTGATTGAGGTTCAAAACTTTAAACTCACAAAGATAGAATAGATAATATTTTCTTCAAGGTTGCCAAATATTTTTTGATTAGACATTATGTATATAAGTCTTACCTACTGGCTTTTATAATTTTCATAATTGTTCTTTATATATATATATTTAAATATGGCCTTTTTACTTAGACAGAAAAAGGAAATTGTTGGAGGTTGGTCTAATATATTTTGATGCTAATTAATGCTTGCTCTCTCTACACCCCAAACTGTACCTTGTCTAAGAGCTTATTCCTGTTTTGAAGATTTATTATATATACAGTGCTCTGCCTGCGTGTACCCCTGCAGGCCACAAGAGGGCACTAGATCTCATTATAGATGGTTGTGAGCCACCATGTGGTTGCTGGGAATCAAACTCAGGACCTCTGGAAGAGCAGCCAGTGCTCTTAACCTCTGAGCCGTGTCTCTAGACCGAGCTTATTCCTGTCTGACCAATAGAAAGCCACTGTCCCTGGGCAGGGCAAATAGGATAGATGTGGCTAAGGTTCCCTGGCTTCTGAGAGAGAGACCCTGGGGAAAGATGAGAGAGAATAGAAGGAAGGAGGCCGGCATCATGGGGGAAACGCAGGAAGACGCTCAGGGCTGGTGCGGATGGAGATTGGGCCCAGATGATGATAATTAGCAAGTATCTGGGACTATGGATGGGAAGTAGCTCGGCAGAAATGTAAAGAAGCAGATGGCGTGGGACTGGGGCAGCCATGATCTGTTCATAGGCTATTCCAGAGCTCCACGTAAGAACAAGGACCAGTACGTAGTGGAGACTTCAACTACCTCTTCTCTTTAGAGTGCCCAGTGGCCGGCGGCAGACAGCCTGCTTTTCCTGCTAAGACCCAAGAGAGTCATGATGGCTGACATCATGAAATAGAATGTTTTAATTCCCGGCTTCTCTTTGCTCAGACTCCTCAACTAGACAGCTACAGTCTAACCATCCCATAGTACCACCTGGAGACCCTGCTCTCCCACCTCTCCCCTGCCACCTCAACCCTCAAAAACTGTAATGGAAGTCGGAATTTCTCCTGAAACCAGCACAGAGCTTCATACCCAGCAGGCACTCAATTAATCTGTGGGAAATAAATACCTAGCCAGCACAGTGCCTATCAGTGCAGTGTCTAGGCTGCCTGGAGTAGCTAGGCAACGCTGGGGATTAGCCTGGCACAGGGCATGACGGCTGGGACAGACAGGGAACCCGCTTTCATTTCCACAGGACTTATGAGAAAGCTGACAAGCGCTGACAGAGGATACCAGGAGAGAAGAAAAAGAATAATCAAATGAATGAGATTAGGGCAGTGACACAAAGAAAAGCAAATGAGTAACAATGTCCTTGATTCTCCTTGAATCTCCTAGATTCTTCTTTATTGAGGAAAAAAAAAACTGGACACTGTTCTCCACGCCAACGGAAAGCCAGTGCTTCAGTGTGCAACGCACCAACCCCCAAAGAGAGCCACTCAGCTTCTTTCCTCAACTACCCAAGTATATATTCACTGTACTCCTGTTTTAAGTCAGGTGCTGACCAGACACAAGGACACCGAGATGAGAGAACAGCCCCTCCTTTTGAAGAGGTCACAGCCTAGTACAGAAAAACACACAATTCTGAAATAAAATGCTGTGAATGCTCTGGCAGCACAACGATGGACTAGGGCAGGGACTGTCAGGGCTGTGGGTGGTCACCAGGTCCCACTGGTGAGGAGCATGCTCATGGGTAATGTCAGGGCTGTGGGTGGCCACCAGGTCCCACTGGTGAAGAAGCATACTCATGGGGACTGTCAGGGTTGTGGGTGGCCACCAGGTCCCACTGGTGAGGAAGCATACTCATGGGGACTGTCAGGCTGTGGGTGGTCACCAGGTCCCACTGGTGAGGAAGCATGCTCATGGGGAAAGCAGTTTGAGCTGAGGGCAGAAGCCGAGGGCGTTCCAGGAGCCTGTGGGAAGGACTGGGTGAGGCAGCGCTGGGCCTGGGACCACAGAGGCGCTTCAAGGCCTGTGATAGACAGACGAGCAGTCTACCCTAAACACAGACATGTATGAGCAACACTGCACCAGCTCAGCAGGTTATATTTATAAGTGAGTGTGGTGTGTGTTTGTGTGTTTGACAATAATAATTAAAGAATAAGAGACCATGAATTTGAAGAGTTGGGGGTGGGGGTGAGGGGGATAGACCGAGAAGTTGAAGGGAGGGAAATTAGTCATATTCATATTCATATATGAAGTTCTCAAAAAATAAATAAAATGGTAAAATAAGTTTGTTTGTTTGTTTGTTTAATTAGGAGAATGGAAGTCAGAGCACAAACGGACTTGTAGTCTAGGCTCAGGCCTGTAGTTTGCCAAAGTAATGAGACTCATTGACGAGTCTGAGAATAGCAATGAGCGAGAGGTTGTAAATTACGTTTCAAAAGGGTCTAGGGGTGTGGTGGTACCCGCCTTTAATCCCAGTCCTCAAGCAGAGGAGTGAGGCCAAGCTGGTCTACAGAGGGAGCTGTAAGCCCAAGAGGGCTGCAGAATGGGAAGCTGTCCCGAGAGGGGAGAAGAGGGATCCCAGAGCTCTGGAGGAAGTCTGAGCGGAAGGAGAAGCAGAGCACGCTGTGTAAATGTCCCCATCACAACAGGAGAGTTGCTAGGGGGTCTGGGAGACAGAATCCCTAGGTGTTGATGAAGGCCTAGATCTGGAGCAGGGGGTTTCAGGGAAAGTGAAACTAGGGAAGGGGAATTCAGTTTCTGCTCTAGGCTGTCATGAGCTGTTATGGAACCTCGTGTCAGGGCAGCAAGGGTGTGAGAGGAAGAGCAGACCACAGAGGGCGAAGACAGACTAGGCCTGAGGACGGAAGAGTTAACAGCTGTGGGCTAGGAAAGAGTCGACTCTACAGCTACCAAGCACTCCCTCTCACAGAGGACTCTGCACAGTTCTTGGAAGGGCTGGGTGACAGCAAACCGCTGTAGAAAACAAAGCACCAGCAGATGGAGTGCCCAGCACCGTCCACACCATCACTCCCGCCACAGGAGTGCGCTCAGCGTCTACTGCCCATTGCCCAGCACAGTTCAGAGCAGCCTTGAGCGTCTCAGGTAGATGCTTGTCCATGGAGCAGGGCCTCAAGCACAGCCTTCTCTCTCAGAGGCTGCGTTGCTTCTTCCTTCTGGGGAGAAGAGCTTGATGACCTCTAAAAGAGGCAGCTCTCAGGAGCAATCAAGCTGCCCAAGACACTGCCGAAAGGAAGGGAAATGCTTAAACAGTGGTTTACCCAATTGATGCACACTCAATGTTTGAAGAATGCCGAAATAGGTTTAATCTCAGTACTTGATCTAACAGAGCAGTGATTACCAAACATTTATTAAGTACTCTGTAATGCACTAAGCACTTCATGTTTCCTTATTTAATCCTCACTGAGCAATCCAGAGGTAGATACAGACACTACATTAGTCTCAATACTTGTATTACTGATGGAGGACCAATGAGAAAGAACTGATTTTAATGTATTCAGTCATTATCTCTAGAATCTAACGAAGTACTGCTGATAGACTAATTACGGGTGATTTTTCTCCATCTCCATTATCTATAATGCTATTTCACTACTGCCTTATTTTAAAAAAAAAATACTACTAGAGATGAAAAGAAACTGCTTTCCTTAAATAAAGGCTTGTAAGCTCTTGCTTCTTCACGTTCTTGAAAGGGAAAAGCAGAGACCAGCTGATTACTAATCTACTCAAAGACGCCAAGCTGGAGCTGAGAACAAATAATTAAGAGTCCAGAAATCCTGTTTCCAGCCCACAAAGCACTGCTAAAGCAGAACCAAGCACCAACATTTCCAAGCATAGAAACCAAGAAGCCTAAACCACACCAACTGGGAGGGACGGCAGCTGTATGAAGAGGCAATGATGTGAGCAGTCAAAAGTCAGAAGATTCGAGAAGCCGAGAGGCCACACTGCCAGGGTTAGGGTTAGGGGTGTGGGAAGCGAAGAGAAGATGATGAGAAAAAGCTCAGAAGTAGCCTCAGAGCATAAAAACAAAGACAAGCCACAGACTGCCCAGAGACTGATAGAAATTCCACTCAGGGTTAAGCCAGGGAGTGGTGGTGCATGCCTTTAATCCTGGGCACTTGGGAGGCAAGAGGCAGCTGGGTCTCTGTGAGTTCAAGACCTGGTCTACAACTAGAGTTCCAAACCAGCCAGGGCTACTCTGAAAAAATCTGTCTGGGGGTGGGGGTGGGCGGACAAAAACACAGGGTTAGGGCTGAAGAGATGGCTCAGCAGCTAAAGGCACATGCCACCAAGCCTGACTCCTAAGTCCACATGGTAAGAGTGAACTGACTCGCACGGATTGTCCCCTTACCTTCACACATGAACCTATGCATCTCTCTCTCTCTCTCCTCTCTCTCTCTCTCTCTCTCTCTCTCTCTCTCTCTCTCTCTCTCTCTCTCTCTCTCTCTCACACACACACACACACACACACACACATACACACTCACACGGTTAAGTTTAATAAAAATAGTAATAAAACTCTCGTGTTTATGGCTGGGTTGTAGAGTGTCTGTCTACCACACATGTAACCCTGAGTTCAATCACACTATCATATAAACCAGACTTGATGGCAACATTCCTATAATTCCAAAACTCAGGAGGCAGAGGAAGGAGGATCAGAAATTAAAAGTCATCCCCTGTTATCCAAGTATGAAGTCAGCTTGAGCTACATGAGACTCTATTACCAAAAAAAGAAGGGGGTCAGGGGCTGAGAGGAGAAAACAAGATGTCTGCATGAGAGACCTGCACTCAAGTCCCAGCGCTGCCCCAAAAGAAGAAAGCAACAACAACCACAACAAACCACCCACCTCCAATTTACATGACGCGTTACAGTCTCATAAACTCAGACAGCTCTGTAGATGCAGCGTCTGTTGCAAAGGCTGCCACCAGCACTGATAGAAGGCTAACGTTTATCAAAATTGACGTGACTTCTAATCTATCCCCCAAAAAAGAGTGAGGCAGGCCCCCAGGAAAGGACTGGGGATGGGCCTGGGATTGCTACTGCAGTTATCCGCTGTATAATGGCTACTCTCAAGATTAGCCAATCATGAGGTAGAGTCATCTGGGAACTAAGCCTCTGGGCATGTGTAGGAGGGGCTGTCTCAATTTGGTTGGTTGAGATGGAAGACTCTCATACTGTAGAAGGCACCATTCCTTGGGCCAGGATCCTCTGCTGTCGAGGAGGAGGAAGTGGAGTGAACAGGAGCATCTATCACACTGCTTCCGGGTTATGTTGGTGTGATCAAATGTTTCAAGCTCCTGCTGCCTTGACCTCCTCACCAGGACGGACTGTGCCCTTGAACTCTGAGTCGAGTAAAGCCTTTCTCCTTTGAAGGAAACTAAAGACAGGCGGTGCGTGTGTGGGGACAGACCCAGTCACCGTGACAAAGAGCACATCAAAATTCCCTCAAAGAGGAGAGCAGGCTGTCACCTAGGGGGAAGCACCTACCTCATCCGGTGTATCTTTCCCATCTGGCTGTGTGGCAGCTGCCCGCCTGGCGAGATTCCCAGCACGAATGTTGCTGAGGTTGATCTGCCTCTCAGGAGGAGGACCACCGCGGGGCTGCCCTCGGACAATGATGGCACACCCAGAGAGGACCTACACAGGTTGAAGAGAGAGAGAGAATTAGTGGCCTGGAAACAGTATGTCCATAACGTAAGTTGCTGCATTGCTAGTCACTTCCCAACATCTAGAACAGTCGTTTGCACCTCAGATCCTCTCAAATATCTGTGAATGGATAAAGCAGACAGAAGTAGCTTGAGTTTTATAGGAGAAAAACCTACATAGAGCCTTGGGCCAGACTCGAAAATGATGGACTCAAAAATATAAGGAATTAAACAAACAACAGAGAAGCCATAAAATAAACAGACTGGGATAAAACGGCATACGAGACATGGAGGCTAAGGACCGTTGTAATTTTATCCCAGCATGCACCAACACTGTTCTTTTCAGTTATTAACAAGTCAGCATCTCCACACTCTCCACTCTAGAATGCAGCAAAGGATGAAGATTTAAAGAAAGGGAAAACTAAAGACAGGAGCTCCTACAGAACCAGAGCCAGGGGCAAGGGACACCAATGCAAGTGCAACAGCAAACGGGAAATGCACAAGGACTGCCTGCTGAAAGCCATATCTTAAACACTGCTGCGGGCTGAGAAGCCAGAACAGAACCTCTTTGCAATGTGGAAAGGGCTCTGTGAAGTTTGCAGGAGTTAACTTTTAAATACCTGAAGGGCCATATCAAAATAAATAAATAAATAAATAAATTTTGAGGAGAGACAAAGAGACATGCTGTAAAAATGATGCAAGTTACTCAAACGGCCTCTGCTTCTGAGGCTGCTCTAACAGAACGGTGGGCTCCCTCAATCTGAACGGCTCTCAACTCCTATGCTTCAAAACAAACAGCCACTGAGAGGTCGGTACGGCAGGCCACAGGGCTCTGTTAGTGGAGAACATTGGTCACACTAGGTCCTTGTGAAGGAAGCTCACTCTGCAGAGTGTAAGGGGAAAACTCCTCCATACACCCACTAGCATTCTCCAGCTCAACTAACGCTTCAAAGTGTGAAAAAGTATCATTCATGCCTGAGTCAGAGAACAAGTAGCCACTATCCAAGGGCTAGAACACTGCCAGAAATATAGATAGATCCCCAAAAGCCCTGGGTGGAACGGCAATGCCCCCACATAGGCCCAAAGGGAGTGGCACTGTTAGAAGCCTTGTGGGAGTGGGTGTGGCCTTGTGGGAGTGGGTGTGGCCTTGTGGGAGTGGGTGTGGCCTTGTTGGTGTAGGTATGCCACTGGGAGTCGGCTTTGATGTTTCAGAAGCTCAAGTCAAGTGTCACTTTCTGTTCTAGTTACCCGCTGGTCCAGATGTAGAACTCCTTTTCCACCACCATGTCTGCCTGCATGCAGCCATGGTAACAACAGACTAAACCTCTGAACCTGTAAGTACGCGCCAATCCAGTGTTCTCCTTTATAAGAGTTGCTTGCTGTGGTCATGGTGTCCCTTCACAGCAACAGAAATCCTAAGACAAAAGTGGTACAGGGACTACGGTATTGCTGTGACTGGCCAGGCCATGCTTTTATTTGGAGGAATATGGAACACATTGGGACTTTCATGTAGAAAAGGAGTTGAATGCTTTAAGAGGGGCTTAATTGGCATGAAATAGAGTGGTGCTAAGGGGGATTTGAACTGTGGGGCCCTGCCTCAGGAGGTTTCAGGAGAGTATTAGTAATGACCTAGAACTAGGCCACTAATGTGATGTTTTGGCAAAGAATATAGCTGCTTACTAACCTTGTCCAAAAAGATCTGCCTGAGGCTAAATTGAAGAGTTCTGGATTAACAGCTTTGGCAGAGGAGATTTCCAGCCAGCCTAGTATTGACTATGTTGTTTGGTTATTAGTGACCAGTCTTATGCAGATCTACAATGAAATGGAGCAAGCTGGGCAAGGAAAAATACAAAATGTGCAGTTTGAGTAGAAAAGGGATTATAAAGATCTAAATACTATGTTCAAGGAGATAAACAGATTTTTTTTTAAAGCCTGATGCTAAATGAAATAAAGGGAGCAGTAACCTCAGGGCAAGACCCCATCCAGGTAAACCTCCAACTTGTGAAAGGGAATTAAAAGGTTAGGGCTGGGAGTGGTGGAGCACACCATCAATCCCAGCAGCGGCAGAGGCAGGTGGATCTTGGAGTTGGTCCATGGGGTTCCATAACAGCCAAACTTAGGCAGTAAAGGGAAGCTGGTGAAAATGTACTTGAACAAGGAGGCCATGTTCCTGTCCCTGCAAGCAGCAAGACTTGGCAGCGTTGGCCATGTGGTCTGGCTTTAGAGTCAGTGATACAGGAAAGGGGCTATGGAATTTCCCTCAAACTAAAGAAAGCCCCAGCTGAGGGCAGGCATGTGGCAGGGTGTCCCTGCAGGGAGGCCTAGAGAGACCATTTCATGAAGACATGAAGGTGAAGCCTGGGTGTCCCAAGATGTTGGAGATGCCAGGGTCATCCAGATGCCAGATACCTGCCCCACCCCCACCCCCAAAAATGCTAACAACTGCATGTGGACCCAGCCCGAGATGTGTGTTGCAGTCAACAAAACTGAAAAATTTGGAGATCTGAAGAGTGCTTTGATATCAGACATGGGAATGCAGAGTTTGAGGTTTGCCCAGTTGGTTTTCCATCTTGTTTTGGGGTTCAGTATTTCCTCACTATGCTCCCTTTTGGAACAGTAAGGTATATCCTGCACCGTTGCATGAGTCTCAGAGAGACCTTCTAGGCTTTTAAACAGTGCGGATACTGTGACAGACGATGGGGACTTTTGAAGTTGGACTAAATGCATTTTGCTTTATGATATGGCTTTTGGGGCCAGGGAGTAGAATGTGGTGGCTTGAATACAAATGGTTCACAGGGGGTGGCACTAAAGGTGGTGCACTTTGCAGTTTCAGAGCTCAAGCAGGCCTAGTCTCTCTCTTCCAGCTGCCTGTCGATGCCAATGTAGAACTCTCAGCTCCTCCCCCAGCACCACAGCTGCCGCCATGCCTCCCACCATGATGACAATGGACTAAACCTCTGGAGCTGTAAGCCAGCCCCAGCTAAGTGTTTTCCTTTATAAGAGCTGCCTTGGTCATGGATCTCTTCACAGCAATGAGCCCTAACTAAGGCGCCCTCCGTGTCTTCTAGTCAGGTTTCTGATGCCACCACCGCTCTACCACGAGAAAATCACTCCCTTTCTCACCTGCACACTTGTGTCCCACTCATCTAAACTGTCTTTAAGCAAAAGAACTTTGAGATTGTCTATTTTTGAGTCTTAAGATTGTCTTCTAGTTGAATCTTCTATACAATGTCTTGTTTCTTTTAACAATTCTTTTTAGTAAAATGCATCCATGCTAGTGTAATACAATTCATTTTCATGACTATGGTATTTCACTGTATGACCACTACAATTGATCTAGTCATCCTACCACCTTTCATTGAATATACAGACCCTGGGTGGTTTTTTGTTTTTTGTTTTTCCTTTTTTTTGGGGGGGGGGGGTGGTGGGGAGGGAGCAGTCTCTCAAGACAGGGTTTCTTTGTGTAGCTCTGGCTGGCCTATAACTCACTCTGTAGACCAGGCTGGCCCCAAACTCCAAGATCCACCTGCTGAAGGAAAGGCAGAAACACTCTATCTTCAGGGCACTGTAGAAGAATGAAACACTATTAATCCCCAGCACTCGGGAGGCAGAGACAGGTGGATTGCTGTGAGTTCAAGGCCAGCCTGGTCTACAAAGTGAGTCCAGGACAGCCAAGGCTACACAGAGAAACCCTGTCTCGAAAAACCAAAAGAGAAAAAAAGAAAAAAGACTAGTTTCCCTCATATTTGTAGGATCTGAAATCAATCAAAATACACTAAACCCTCCTTGCAGTCATCGGCAACCTATTTTCCAAACACTGACAACTCCCTCCACCTGCCTTGTCAACAGTGTCTATTCAAGTTCTTCCTCAATAGAAATATTCCTAAGGGTCCCAGCACTCGGGAGGCAGAGGCAGGCGGATCGCTGTGAGTTCGAGGCCAGCCTGGTCTACAAAGTGAGTCCAGGACAGTCAAGGCTACACAGAGAAACCCTGTCTCGAAAAACCAAAAAAAAAAAAAAAGAAAAGAAATATTCCTAAGGGCTTCCCTTATTAAATGTTTTCTACCCAATAGAGCCAAGGAAGGGAACGCGCCTAAAATATCAACATGGGACATGGAAAGACCAAAGAAGACTTCTATTTCATATGGCATCAAGCCAATTTTCATAATAAACACTGACGCTGGGTTTTTCAAAGTTAATTCATTGATTGGTTGATCCACTTTTCATCAGTACTTATTAAATACCAGTGCTGTGTGGGACACTGTTCTAGGTGAGCTGCATATTTCAGGGGAATGAAAGACACTAAAGTCTGTGCTCCTGGGGAGCTGGTACCCAGTGGGGAGACAAACAGTTACAACACATGCAAGGGAAGCACAGCACTCATCACATTTTTAATTTCAGAAGAATAAAGATTGTGAAGAAACTGGCATGGGTAATTGAACTACCAAAGCTCCACTGACTGATTCATGTTACAAACTTTCATGAATACAGTAATTATCCTTAATTGCTAATTTATAGGGCATAGAAAACAAGTCATATGGTTATGGCTTTATCCAATTAGAATAATAAAGTGGCATATTCCAGAGAAATGATCTCAGGACTACCTGCTACAGCAGGAGGATTTTGAAACCAGCTGCCATGCGTCAGTCTGACTGAGGTTATGGATTTGACACTTGTCGGTTCTGCCTATAAAGGCTGCAGAGAGAGAGACGAGGTGTGATTCAAAGGATCTAGCTTCAAGGCGAAGTCAGACAGCCACAGAGGCCAAACCAAAGCACTGAAAAGAAAAACGGGGATTCAAACTGTTCAAGCCCTCTTACAGGTTTACTGGGAGATTTACCTACAATGAAACACTATATGGGGAGCCATTAAAATGTTGCCCAGCAACAGAACAGGACATTAAATCTTCACTAGGCTCTGATAAATGACTAGGTACACTTAACTCTTGACCATCCAGACCACTGCCACCACAAGACAAGGAACAGCACTCTCACCAGTTTTATCTAACTTGGTGGTACAGAAAACTCTTTTTTTGTTTGTTTGTTTGGTTGGTTGGTTTTCAAGGCAGGGTTTCTCTTGTAGTCCTGGCTGCTCTGGACTCACTTTGTAGTCCAGGCTGCCCTCGAACTCACAGATATCCACCTGCCTCTGCCTCTACCTCCAAAGTGCTGGGATTAAAGGCCTGCGATACCATGGCCGGCTCAAAGCTCTTAACTACATCAGTACAGGCTATTATTTTTCCCAACTCTAGAGCAAAATCATCTTGGCCCAAGAAAGGACTCTTACCAGCTCTGCAAAGACTGGCTTAATGGGGCCTTGCCGCCTCTTGATATATAAAGGCATGTGACATGTGGCAAGGGCAGAACTGACAACAGAAGGACCAAGATAAAGGGTAAGGACAGGTATATAAAGATAAGACAGATATAAAAGCAAGATAAAGGGTGAGGACGGGCAACTGAGGACAGATATAAAAGCAAGACCCACCTCGCATCCCCACATTTACAGTGAGTGGGTTTTGAACAGAAGTGCCTAGATAATTCAAAGCAGAAAGAGTAGAACTTTCAATGAAAGGCGCATCTAGACAGCCACAAGCAGAAGGAGAAGTCTGATCTCTACATGAGACTAAACAAAAAAGCATCAGAGATATGAAAGGGGAACTCAATGTTATGAAGGACTCAGGATAAAATATACAGGGAAATCTGCATGACCTCCCATTAGAGCGTTGTTTTTTAGTACAACACCAAAAGCACAAGCAAAGGCAGGAAGGCAGAACTTAGTCACAACTGAAAGCACAGTTTCAATAAACACTTAGCAACCAGACCATGACAACAAGGCTGGAGATACAGTCCAGCTGCTAGGACCTAAATTCAAACCCCAGGATCACAAGAAATAGAAGGCAGAAAGGGACTGGGAGAAAGTGAGAGGGAGAGCAGAGAGTGCGGAAGCTGTAAGGCTTACAGCTCAGAACCGTTTAATATCCAGAAACAGCCTAAGAAAGTGAACAAACAAAAACAACTGAAGAGAAACTAGGTTGGGAAATTTCCAGTCTATCAAAACCTTCCTGATTTTGTGCCCCGTCATTTTTTTCTGCTAAAAACAAGAAGCAAGCCTAAACTGCAGGAGCCAACATTCAAAAACATTGAACTGGAAACAGGGCTTGGTTGTGGCACTGCTGCTCCCTGACTTGGGACACGCTCACTCCCCAAACATCTCTACAAACAGGGTCTCGGCTTGTCAATCTCAGGATCGCTGAAGAGAAGTCAGAAAAAGAGAGCATTCAGTCCTTTTTACTTTACAGCTGAAGATGCTGGAAGCAGACAGCTACAGTAACTTCAGCCTAAAACCCATGAGGTATTGACACACAGAAACAAGTGTTTGGGAGCTTCTCTGTGGTCGGCAGACTTGGTCTCAGAGAACAAATCATTAAAAACATCAAGCCACCATGAGCTGGCTGCTCCAACCAAAGCAACATTTATTAACATAAAATACTGTAAAGACCAGATCAAATCTAGCCCTCTGACCTTGATCTACAATCAAGAGCAAAAATATATTCGTTCTCTTTAACCCTGCCCAATCTGTAGTATTAATATGATATTTGCTACTAATTACAGACTGGCTATAATAATAATAAACACACAGGCTGCCTACATCTCTTATGTAGCTCAGGAAGTGGCAAAGGGTCATAAACTGTCCTTCTCTATCATAGTTTCTGTCTTATAGATGAGGAAAACATGGCATAGTAGGTGGTTTCCCAGCATACTTTTTTTTCCCCCAAGACAGGCTTTCTCTGTGGCTGTCCTGGACTCACTCTGTAGACCAAGCTGGCCTGGAGCTCACAGAGATCTGCCTGCCTCTACCTGGGTACTGGGATTAAAGGCGTGTGCTACCACGCCCGGCTCCCAGCAGACTTTCTAATAAACCCTAACTACTGCATATATGAGAGCCAGGAGCCAATACTGGTAACTTACAAAAGGGAGCCCTGCCAAGCCCTGCTCAGGGGCAGCTTCCCCAGCAAGGCAGGAGCGCATGCTCATGGAAGCCACTCAGCACTATCTGCAGACCATACTCTCCAGAGTTCAGTACTTACAACCTGCCAGTGGGCTCTCGTACTGCCACAAATCAAGAGGCTACAATCTACTATTCACTAATGAAACAGAAGAACTCAAGAGGAAAGACGAGTGTGTAACAGACCATGTACAGTAAAGAAATTCATCCCAGTTGTCAAACAGCAACAGAATCACAGGACAATAGTCATGTGAGCTGCCCAAAGGAAGAAGCGAAAGTAAACGAAGCCCAGTCACATGGTTCCACCTATAGAACATTCCTGCATGTAAGCCTCAGGGAGCACTGTGGAAGAGGGAAAGAAAGAATGAAAAGCCAGAGGACCAGGGAGTTTGCTGTTAAGAAGCTACACCCAAAGTCTCACCAACATGGCTGACTGCCCAACCATGAACTGAACAAGGGGAACACCAACACCAACCACTCAGGCAGTCTCAAGCCTACTGAGTAAAGCTGGGAGCAGAAGAGGTGGCCCTCCCTAGGGAAGAGCACATCAGTTGGTTGTACAGTGCCAGTCAGCCCTGAAAAATATACCTGTAAATAGCATTACATAGACTCAGCAGGTCATATTTCAAATAGTTACACTCATACAAATGTATATGTGCATGCAATAACAATTGACTTGGAAGAGAACACAGAAGGGCATATGCGAGGATTTGAAGGGAAAAGGGGGGAATGCTGTAATTAAGATACAATCTCAGAAATAAACAAACAAGCAACGTAAATGAGCTGTAGATCCCAAGGCTACCACCACAGGCAGGAGCTGGCCCCTTCTACCAAATGCTGGGGCTGAGGTCTGAGGTCTTTGCCTTTGTAGAAGGCGCGAGAGAAGCACAATGTCCAGGACTCAACGCTCTAACCATGAAGAAAGGAGATTTTCCTTAAGTGTTAGAGAAATACACTGCAGAGGAAGACAAGAGCATCACACCAATGTATGCAGTACAGACTAAGAAAAGAACATTACTTTCCTGAACACTGACAATGTACTCGCAGTGTATGCCCACGGGGCCCATAGACACGGAGATTTAATTCTGAAGAGCCAGTGAGGACATAGTCTGGCAGTGCTCATAACTCTTACATTTAATATTCTGATAGGAAAAAAGAAACCAAACACAGACTATCAGGAAGAATTAAAAGTCCTCTGGTGAAGAAACATGCTCAATTTAAAAGGAAAAATGAATATTGTTTGTTTTTTTTTTAAAACAGTAAATAAAGCACAGAGAGATTTTCTTTTTTAAGTACTTTATTTCAGTTACACACAAACACCAAAGGCACAATTTGGATGGGGAAAAAATTAACCCAGTTGAAACTTCCAAAAATTTGTAAAAGAATGTTGGGAATATTTCAAAGGAAAGAAAAGCCTAAAAGCAAAGCTTTCTTTCTACTTTAAAAAAAAAATGGAGATACCAGTTTCCTGCTAGGATTCTGGGTGGTTTTAAGGGTAACCATTTCTAATCCCAAACCACCAGTATACCAACAGGTATAAAAAACAAAAACTGATGGATGGCACAGCTCATATTTTGTATAGTTTCACTCAATCATCAACACCAAGAAATAACGCAAACAAAACAAGTATGAGTGGGCAGAGAGGGAGCGAGTGTGTGTGTGCAGAGAGGGAGCGAGTGTGTGTGCAGAGAGGGAGCGAGTGTGTATGTGCAGAGAGGGAGTGAGTGTGTGTGTGTGCAGAGAGGGAGTGTGTGTGTGCAGAGAGGGAGTGAGTGTGTGTGTGCAGAGAGGGAGTGAGTGTGTGTGTGCAGAGAGGGAGTGAGTGTGTGTGTGCAGAGAGGGAGCGAGTGTGTGTGTGCAGAGAGGGAGTGAGTGTGTGTGTGCAGAGAGGGAGCGAGTGTGTGTGTGCAGAGAGGGAGCGAGTGTGTGTGTGCAGAGAGGGAGTGAGTGTGTGTGTGCAGAGAGGGAGCGAGTGTGTGTGTGCAGAGAGGG
>OU015744.1:92340373-92350903 GCA_907169655.1 Acomys percivali
GTGTGTGTGTGCAGAGAGGGAGCGAGTGTGTGTGTGCAGAGAGGGAGTGAGTGTGTGTGTGCAGAGAGGAAGCGAGTGTGTGTGCTGTCCTCGCTGGCTGCGCACACTGGGGACTGACTGACAGCAGCACTGCCTGGCTGACGGGGCACTGGGCGCTCAGGAAGCAACTACTGGTCATACAGGGAACAGAGCAACAAGAGCGGGTACCGGAAGCCGGTCTTCTCGCTGTGGAGCGGGAAAGGCACACATGCAGAAAGGCCAGGGAACACACGGGTGGACTAGAAACAAACATGAAGCACTGCTGCCGAAAACACAGAGAAATATAGACGCACAGACACCCACGCCACGCACGGACTTCCTGCTTCCAGCTACCGAGAGGTGTGGCACATCCAGAACTGGCTTTCTAAGAACTCTCTGCTAAAAGGAGCAAAAGCTCCTTGAGGAATTGGTTGTTCTAGGTTTGGGTCTTGGACATGTCAGCCTCAGTCAGGCATGTGCGGCTGCTTCATCAACAAGTGCTCAAAGGACAACGGTGACATACTTCATCAAAATGACTGAGTAGCCTGCTTGGGATACTGTCGTCGGCCAACACTGGGACAACTTGAAAACCAAAATAATCAGGGCTGGAGAGATGGCTCAGCAGTTAAGAGCACTGGCTGCTCTGCTAAAGGACCTGAGTTCAAAGCACCTACATGACAGCTCACAACTGTCAGGAACTCCAGTTCCAGAGGATCCAGCACCCTCACACACATGCATGCAGGCAAAACACCAATACACATAAATAAATAAATCCTAAAAAAGTAAAATTGATCTTCAAAAAAAATCAAAACAAATGAACAACTGTGGAACAGAGTTCTAGAGTGACAACTAGGAAATGTATGCTCAATGGTAAAATTAGGAAATTGTTATTTGGGAACAATCACACTAATAACAGACTTGAGCAAGATTCATACAGGTGGGGCTGGTGAGGTGGCTCATCAGGTAAAGGTACCTGCTACCAAGCCTGATGACCTGAGTTCAATCCCCAGGACCCCATGGTAGGAGAAATCTGACTAGCTCAAGTTGTCCTCTGAACTCCACAGAGTGGCGCATGTAAGCCTTCACATATGCACATGCACAGAAAAATAACTATTTTTTAAAGTAATTAAGACAGGGGGTAAGGTAGCACATGCCTTTAATCCAAGCACTCAGGGAGGCAGAGGCAGGCAGATTGCTGTGAGTTCAAGGCCAGCCAGCTCTACAAAATGAGTCTAGCCAAAGCTACACAGAGAAACCTTGTCTTAAAAAACAAAAACAAGGGGACTGGAGAGATGGCTCAGAGCTTAAGAGCACTGGCTGCTATTCACGAGGTCCTGAGTTCAATTCCCAGCAACCACATGGTGGCTCACAGCCATCTATAATAAGGTCTGGTGCCCTTTTCTGGAGTGCAGTTGTCATGCAGACACAACACTGTATACATAATGAATAAATAAATCTTTAAAAAAGAGCACTGCTAAAAACAACAACAAAAAGTAATTAAAATTACAACAATCAAAATGGTGTTAAGAGTGGCGGTTGAATGAAATAAACAGGTACTTGTATAATCTCAAAATATCTTATCAACGTACTAAATGCATATTAACTATTAAGTAAAACGTTTACTAGCTACTTATAAATTACTTATTGGCTAAAATACACTAGAGAACCCGACTAAAACCAGCTTAAGAAAGGAGGTTTGTCCTTGCTGGATTAAGTGTGTCAGTGGGGCAGGCTTTAAGAGTTAAAGACAAGATATTCTCAATTCTCGATCCCTGTTTCCTGTTTGTGCTCCAAGCTTGCGTCTCCTGCTGCCATGCCTGCCACTTCCTGGCCATAAAGGACTCTCATCCCTCTAGAACTGTAAGCCTAAAAAACTCTTGTATAACAGCTGGGCATGTGGCACACACCTTTAATCCCAGCACTCGGGAGGCAGAGGCAGGAGGATCGCTGTGAGTTCAAAGGCAGCCTGTTCTACAAAGTGAGTCCAGGATAGCCAAGGCTACACAGAGAAACCCTGTCTTAAAAAAACAAGGGTGAGGGGGCTGGAGGGGGGGAGGAGTAGATTCACTGATGATGGTACTTTATCACAGCAACAGAAAAGTAACCAATCCAAGGCCTGTGCCCGATGCAGTAGTGACACCTGCAAACATCACTTGGGGGATTAGGGCAGATGAGTTCTAATCTAAACATTTGGAGAAATGCAGAGGAAAAAAATCTGCTTTTAATTTACTACATAACTGTATTTTCTTTTTTTTCTAAGGTCTCCTATTTCTGTCCCTGCACCTTAGGGGCTGTCTGCAGTGTGTGCTGTCTAAAACAAAGGACTAAGGAAACAGATTTCTTCCCCCCTCCCCAAGACAGGGTTTCCCTGTGTAGCCTTGGCTGGCCTGGACTCACATGGTAGACCAGCTGGCCTCGAACTCACAGCGATCCACCTGCCTCCTGGGATTAAAGGTGTACGCCACCTCGCCCGGCCAGGAAACAGTATTTTCATTAACATTAGACCTGTGTAAAATTCCCAGCATCCACAGGGCAGCTCACAACCAACTGTAACTCCAGTCCCAAGGAATTACATGCTCTCTTCTTGTCTCTGAGGTCACCCAGCACATACGTGGTGCACAAACACATGCAGGCAAAACATCCATACACATAAAATGAATAGTTTAAAATAAACAGTGGAGGGACAAGAAGAGTCATTATCACAAAACCAGCCACAGACTGCAAGCACCGGTCACTTTGGTTGTACCTCCTCAACGACCATGGCAATGGCATGAAGGAAGGAAAAACTACTTTATTGAACCCCATCACCTTTCAACAGATGCTGAAGAATAAATGACCAAGGTGAAGATGCTCAGAAAGCCTCATTACAGACCAGCGACATTCTCAAGCTAATCAGAAACGCAGATCCTCATGCAGCAACAGACCTCCTGAGTCAGAGTCTGCGTCCTAATAGGATGCCCAGGGGACAGGCATAAATAGTGAAGTTTCAGGCATGCTGTCCAATAATTCCCCGCCCTAATTGTGTGGCTTGGTAACTCTCCAGCAAGCAGAGCTTAACCTTTCTTTTCTCAGGGATGCCTTACCAAGCGCGTAAGTCTGAAGCTCTACACTTCTCTACACTTCCCACCCATAGACCTCAAGACAGTATGGAGTCATAACGCACCCAGTCTGTCACTATTTACATGAGTCTTCCTCTGGGCTGCAAGTTCTATGCATGCAAAATGACCATGCAAACCTTATCCACCATGGTAGGCCCAGAGCACAGAACGAGACCAGACACTAAGCTTTTCCGTTGTTGCTAGTACTGCATTCAGTACTGGACTCTAGAAAGTGAGAACAGAACCCACTAAGACTCTTGCACTTAAACAGTTTTAAGTTTGCTGGGTGTTTGCAGAGCTAAAAGAACCAACCCTAAGAGGGCAGGAACTCTCACAGCTCCTTGTCCTGCTGCCCTACCAAATGATGACACACACGATGCTCTCCAAGAGCCCAGTCCTCAGCGTGACTGGCAGGCAATCTACGCACCTACTTGTCTTTTGGATCTCCCATCTGCAGCGGACCCCTTACCCACCCTCTCCCTCTGCCTCAAACAACTCCACTTTCCTCAGCATCACTTCATTCTCCCTCAGAAGTTCATGTTATTTTTGGCACTAATCTCTCCAGCTGCTTCCCGAGGTGCTCTTATCACTTGTCGAATTTCCCCTGTTCCCTCCTTCAAGAATGTCTTGGCTAACTCATTTCTAACCACTCAATTGATTTATTTCCTGTGAGCTGTCAAGGCTAGTCTATTTTCAACAGGAACCACTCAAATCTATAATCCCTGACCACTTTGGAGAATCTTCTAATTAACTGTTCAATATTCAATTGTCTTCCCACTTTCTGCAGTCACTTCCCATATCCCCAGAAGGGATACTTGGTATCTGAGCAAATGCTATCATCTCTTCCCTAATTATACTCCCCATGATTTTTGTATCTGCTCTTGATTAGTAGACAAGGAGTTCTCAGATTTGCAACCTAAAGCCTATATCCAAATACCATGGCAATAAAAGTGTATTATATGTCTAAACTGACAGCACAGAAGAGTAATGAGTGTTTACTTTCATCTTTGCAGCCCACTGAGAAACATAAGTGAATGGGCCCTGAACGCAATGAATGGGGGATACTCAGAGGAAAAGGAACAAGCAAGCTTAGGTCGCCATCAATCAAACTGGATCGGTCTTCCATACACTCAAACTCCAACCCACCTTTCTACCTTAGACTGAAGTTGCAGAAGTTGCCATTTTACACAATGGAATACAATGCAGACTCTTCAGTTTTTTGCTGTTGCTGTGTTTTTGTTTTGACTGCATGTATGTTTACTTGCTTGGTATCCTAGGATGCCAGATATAGTGACAGATTCCCTGGAACTGGAGTTACAAACAGCCATCAGCCATTAGCCATCACGCGGGTACCTGAAATGAAGCCCCCTGGAAGAATAGCCAGTGCTCTTAACCACTGAGCAACCTCTCTAGCCCCCAGGGGGTTACTTAGCATAGGACCTTATCACTGCTTCAGGATATGGCCAGACAATGAATAAAGACTGCAACCTTCTTTTTTGTTTGTTTGTTTTTTGTTGTTGTTTTGGTTTTTCAAGACAGGGTTTCTCTATGTAGGCATGGCTGTTCTGAACTCACTTTGTAGACCAGGCTGGCCTCAAACTCAAGAGATCTGCCTGCCTCTGCCTCCCTAGTGCTAGGATTAAAGGCATGCGCAACCACACCTGGCTAAGATTGCAACTTTCAATGTAACCACCAACATAGAGGAATGGTACTAATGATTAAAATGGAAACATAACTCAGTTAGTAAATCCCTTGATCAGCACGTGTAGTTGTACACACTGTGTACATGTGAGAGGATTAGGAGGTCAAGGTTTTCCTTGGATAGACTGGGCTAACGTAAGGCTCTACCTTCAAAATGTTAGTAGAAGGCAGGCTGTGGTGGCAAACGCCTTTAATCCCAGACTTGGGAGGCAGAGTCAGGAGGATCTCTGTCAGTTCAAGGCCAGCCTGGTCTACAGAGTGAATTCCAGAACATCCAGGGGTACACAGAAAAACCCTGTCTCCTCCATTAGACCTGTTAAATTCCAGCATCCACATGGCAGCTCACAGCCATCTATAATTCCAGTCCCTAGGAACTGTATGCTCTCTTCTTGCCTCTGAGGGAACCCAGCACATACGTGATGCACAAACATACATTCAGGCAAAATACCCATACACATAAAATAAATGGTTAAAAATAAACAAACAAGCGAGGAACAGCACCTCTGCAAAGCTGGACTACCGGGCTCTCTAGTCAGTCATTCCAGCTGAAACAACAATCATAAGCTCAGGGAGAGACTGTGTCTCAAAATACAAGATGGCAAATGACAGAGGAAGACACCAGGTAGGAACCTAAGGCGCCCACTGGAGCATGCGCACGCACACACACACATGCACGCACTTCCTGAGGACAAAAGTTGAGACAAGGTCTTGCTTTGCTTCCCAAGCTGGTCTCCAGCCCCTGAGCCTAAGTTCTCCTCCAGCGTCAGGTGCCGTAGCAGCCGCGGCGCACAAGCCTGTGCTGCCAGATCTACCTGCTCTAGAAATTCTTGAATAAGATCTGATGAGTTTCCCGCCTGCTGAACCGAGAGGTGTTGAGAGGGTGGCATGTCTTGAGAGAGCATGGAGGCTCTGCGCATCCCCACCTGCTTACAGTGTTGTATCCATCTCCTCACCTGGACGTGTATCTGTGTCCACTGTGGTAGCATCTCTAATAAGCCAGTCAGTGTTTCCATGGGCTCCGGGAGACGTCTTACAAATTACTGACAGGGAGGAGGATGCTGGCTTCTAGTTGGTTGGGAGGTGCAGATTATAACCCATGCCTTATGATTCTATCTAAAGTAGTCTCTCTTATGGAAAGGAGTCTTATGGGACCTCACACTATCTCCAGGTAAATAATGTCAGAAATGAATTAACATGTCCACTTGATGTTTTCTGCAGGGAAAAACCTGCTGTGTGGGAATTAACCCGCATCTGTCATTAAACCGTTCTGTGTTAGGCCGGGCATGGTGGCACACGCCTTTAATCCCAGCAATCAGGAAGCAGAGGCAGGTGGGTTGCTGTGAGTTCGAGGCTAGCCTGGTCTACAAAACAAGTCTAGGACAGACAGGGCTACACAGAGAAAACAAAAGACAAAACAAAACAAAACAAAAAAGATTCTGTGTTGAGTCTGAGAACAGAGCAGGGCAAGAGTGTCCGGGCCTTCCCCTTTCTAGAATACAGCCTCAGCCTATGTTATGCATCTTTTGTTTTTGTTTTGTTTTGTTTTTTTTGTTTTGGTTTTTTTGAGACAAGGTCTCTCTGTGTTAGCCTTGGCTGTCCTGGAGTCACTTTGTAGACCAGGCTGGCCTCCAACTCACAGCGATCCGCCTGCCTCTGCCTCCTGAGTGTTATGCATCTTAAATAATGGATCGAGGTTTTTACTCACATATGTCCAAGGTGTTTCAGGACTAATTTCTTGTGGCACATATGTGCTTTAAGATATATTGTTTCCTGTGTAATTACGTACTAGCACTGCACATAAGCAGTTCTCCAAAGACCATGGTCACCTTTGCAAATACACAAAAAAGCACTCCTGTTGGGCAAATAAACTTTGATTTCAGGGCAGAAAGGTGAGGCAATGGTGGTGAGTAAGGGTAGAAAACCCTGGAATGCCATTCCAGGACCCATCAGCTAACTGATGTAAGTGACTCCCTCCTGCCCAAGCCCAGGGCCCAGATCCAGAAGCAAGTACTGCACCGAACAGCCAACCGCCAAAGTGAATGTGGGAGGAGAAGCCCTCTGCACCATAAGCAGCCAAATGGACAGACCAGAGACAACAAAATATGATAAGAGAAATGAAAGTCCACACATTTGCTGTTCTTGTTTTTATAAAGCTAGAAGCTGGGTGTACTTTTCTTCAACACACAGCAATAAAGGACACTAGATTATTGAACACATTATTTTGTAAATCATTTCTGAAAAACACTAAGTGCTTATTGTTGCTTTATGTGCACACAAAGGGTTAACAATACAATGAGGGAAGAAATACATCAAGTTGTATGTTACCTAGAAAAACTTTTCCCAACTTAATCTCATGGTTATTTGGAAACATCCTCTACTTGAAATGCTGTCAACTTTAGATCTCAAAGTAAAGTACAAATCACAAACCTACCAAAATCTTTCTGTCCTTTACTGATAAATTAGTGTGTCATCCCAGGATTCTTCTTACTTTCGTCCCTAAAGTCCTAGGCAGAGTGTCAGGAAGGCATGAAAGCACAAGCCCCTTGCCAGTTAACACTGCCCCGTGTCTGCTCCCACAGACAGGCTGCTACTCCACTTTTTAAAAGAACTCCTAAGACTTCAATTAAAAACTATATTCCTCTACCAGACCCGGAATGCTATGGCTAATAGCACAAGGGCAGGGCAGCCTCAACCATGGGCTGAATCTATGCCCTAGAGAGAGCCCATGGAAGGTCTGGAGAGATTCTAACGCTCTCACCAGAGAGGAGCTTAACAATGTAACTTGGCTTTTTAAGTAATAGAAGCAGCAACCTGGCCTCTAGGCTGTAAAAGGGCTCACCTGCCAAGAGCAATAATGCAAGTAATTACTGCATACAGAATAACAGATCCCAGAGGGACCAGGACCCAGGTCTCTACCTTGCAATATGTGTAGAGGAATAGCAGACACTGTTTTTCTCATTAAGGCTTAAGACAGTCCCCTGATGGGTAAACAGATAAGTTTTACTTGGCACAATGATTATGCTTTGGGTGGCTGCCCAATAAAAATGTTCCTGGCATTAAGGCTATAAGACAGTAAACCTCCTGGGACAGAATTCAAGAGGTTGAACACTTTGCTGACATCACATACACTGAGTGTATTTCAGCGAGTCAAAGCAAACGCTGTGTGGTCCCTGCCTCTTCTCCTTCTCTAGTGACAAACTTCCAGCCACCCTGAGTCTTTAGACAAGTGACCTTGGCCTTGCTTATGAGTGCAAATGGCTCACCTGAGCACCCCCACCTGTGCTCCACCAGCTCACCTGAGTGCCTCCACCTGTGCTCCACCAGCTCACCTGAGGGCCCCCACCTGTGCTCCACCAGCTCACCTGCGGCCTATGTTTTCTGCACCTTACCTCTGTCAAGACATCTGCTCTTTACACCATCTTCTCTGGAACAACACTTTAAAACCAACCAAAACTAAGATGTGACTTTTCCAACCCATTTTACTTCTAAGAAAAGTCATGGACATTTACATCACAAGCTCCTCTTTCTTCTGCAAGCAAAGCTACTTCTCTCCAGTTAGCAGCAACTACATGATGCAGGCAGCAAAGTCTCTCAGCCCAACACTTTGGCCAGAATTGCAGAGCCCTGGGTGTCAAGCCCACAAAGGACTCTCACCCATGCAATGCTCTTTCCATCCAGCCATCCCAGGGGGACTCAGAGCCCACCCACCTTGTTTATGCTGCTCCTGGGAGCCACACCACTACAGACTCTCCTGTACTCCTCCTCCCTGAGCTCACTGCTATTGCATTCACCCTCATCACTCAGATCCCGCCAACACGCCATTGCTAATAACTATGCAAAGACAGCAGGTGCGCAACCTTGCAGTCTTGCGTAGACTGGGATGGAAACAGCACTGTCTTTAAATAGCTCTGAGGCCAGGCTCCATTCTGAGGTGCACAGAATGGGTTTTGGCACATTGGACGTATTTCTCTTCCCTGAAAGTTGGCAACAAAAACCAGGAACCCTCAAATAAATCCCAATTACTTAGCTCCCCCTTAAAACAAAGGAAATGTTAAATGTTTTAGACTAAAGTGAAACTGTGTTCTGAAATATCACAACTTCACTTCTAGTGAGTGTTTTCTTGGGAAGAAGGGGCACATAGGACAAAAAAAGCCCAGAAGAGGAAATCTTCACCTGCTGGATCTCTGCCTGTCCACCGCCTGCGTCTCGAGCTCACAGCACTGTACACCTCATGTCCACACTCACTGGCTTCATCTTTCCTAAAAGCATCTCACTAGACGGCCCGTCTGCGCTCAAGCCACACATCGGCCAGCTAACACTACGCCAGGAATCCTTAGAATTTTAAGAATCACAGACCAGTAATGACTCTCTGAACTTCAAAACTGAAGAACAAGCTGGGCATGGCAACATATGCCTAAAACCTCAGCACTCGGAAGGCTATGGCAAGAAGACCAGCAGGTTGGGGCCAGCCTGAGCTACATGGCCAAGATGCTATCTCAAAATAAAAATGCATACAAAAAGTATCACATAACATGATCCTACACTTAAAAGACGATAATGGCTCCACCAGAAACTCCTAAATTTAACAAACACGTTCAGAAAGTAGCTGAATTATAAAATCAACGCACAAAAATCAGTAACTTTTTAATTTGGAGCAGGAATCATTTTGGGTGTTTTTGTTGTTGGTTTGCGTATTTGTTTTTGAGACAGAATCTCATGGATCCCAGCATGGTCTTAAACTCAAATGTGTCCAAGGACTATCTTGTATTTTTGGCCCTCCTATCTCCACTTCTCAAGTGCTGGCATTACAGGGGTGAGGCATCACACCCACGTTATTTGGTACTAAGGCTCAGCCCACAACTTCCCGCATGTGAAATGAACACACTATATCAACTGAGCTATAAACTCAGCTTTTCTTCCAATAACAAACTTGCTGAGAAAGAAATCAGGGAAAGAAAGAAAGAAAAATAACTATTCACAACAGTTCCAAATAAGGGGGAAAGGAGAGCACCACCCACCCAGCATCACCGTGGTGAGGCAGCTTGGCACCACAAGACCACCTTCAGCAGCTCCCGGAAGTGGAGTACCATGTCCTGCGAACACAGGGATGAGGGCATCCCCAAGGGCCACCTGATGAGATGCTGCTCTCTAAGAAGGACTACAGGAAGGGCTGTGCTCGGCAGACAGCGTGGCCGCAGGCTCCAGCCACAGCAGGCTGATCTTCTGAGAAAATAATGCCTTTGAGGTCCTGAGCAATGAGCCTTCTCCCCCCTCTCAGCTTCCAGGTGTGCTGAAGCCTCAGAACCTGGAGGTGCCCGAGGACAGGCTATGCAGTGAGGCCCACCGGATACCATGGAGAGGCCCGTTCTCCTGCTTGCGGCCTCCTCCTCCTCTGTGCCCTCCTCCTCTCTCCAGCATCCCCTCCCTGGAAAAGGCCCTGCTGCGTCCCACACTTCTCCTCAGACTCTTGTTACTAGACTATGTTCTGCTGTTCAGCTGAGAACTTGGCCCAGCCTGCCTTCAAAGACACCGTGAGACTGTGGTCACCCTCAGGGTCAAGCCATTCCTACAAGCCAAACTCGAGAGGAAACGACCAAAAATCCTAGACCAGCCAGCCTGTCAAGCAAGCCACAAAAGACCATACCAGCCCCACCCCTGCCCTGACACACACACACACACACACACACACACAGAGAGAGAGAGAGAGAGAGAG
>OU015744.1:92350913-92367046 GCA_907169655.1 Acomys percivali
AGAGGGGCCATTTGTCTGACTCCAAGTCTTCCTAGCTGAAGGCCAAAGGCCAAAACCAGAAGTAGGCAGGAGCTGGCATCTTTGCTGCATTTGTGAAGCCCCCATGAGCCCTCCCACCTCCCCACCTCCATATCTCATACAGGCTTTTGGGGACTTGTACTCAGCCCAAAGCCATTTACAAGTCTTGCCACAGCCAAAATGAAGTTGACAGATGCAACGGGGAACAACAAGTGCGAAGTGATAAACTTAACCAAGGAACTTCACAGTCAAAACTTCGAAACACAAATCATACTCCTGAACTGGCAGACGGCTACGAAAATAGTTACAGATTTAACTCAATCACTACCAAAACTCAACTATAGTCTTCAAAGAATTAGAAAAGGCAGTCCTCAAAGCCACATGGACACACAAAAGACCCCAAACGGCCAAAGCAATCCTGAACCCAATCCTGGAAGTGCCACCATAATACCTGATCTCCATTATACTATGGAATGGTGGTAAAGCACAATGGCATTGGTACAAAGACAGTAGGAGGCCAATGGAAGAGTACAGGACACAAAAATAAGCCCACAGTGACAGTCACCTAAGTTTCTACAACAGTGTCAATGCCTTACTTGGAAGAAGAGCCTCCTCAACTAATGCTGCTGGGGAAACTGGACGCCCACATGCAGAATGATACTAGATCCAAAGCTGCCATGCTGCACAGAAGATTTTGGTCTAAGACCTGAAAACTCTGAAATGACCAGATAACTCATACTATAACCAGTCAAGTTCTTTCTGAAAAGACTCCAACTGCACAGGAAATAATCCCCAAAACTGATAAGTAAGATTATATGAAATCAAACAAACAAACATAAAAAGAACAACAAAAAAACTTCTCTACCACAAAAGAGTGAAAAGATAGCCAACAAAATGAGGGGAGGAAAAAAATTCGTTGCCAACTATGCATGACTGGAGATTAATGTTTGGGATGCATACAACCACAAAAGTAAACACCAAACCAGACATAGAAGCCACAAAGTGAGTTCAAAGTCAACCTGCCTCCAGTAGGCCCTGTCTCCAAAACAAAAGGTAAACACACACAAATCAAGCAATCAATGAATAAGCTTATAAAGAGACCGTTTTCAAAGAAATACAAATGGTCAGTAATGATTGGAAAGTCTTCAATTCTTCACCATCAGGGAAACCAATTTGAGATTTCATCTCACTGACAACCGTATTTGGAGGTAGCAGCCAGTAATTCTAGCATTTGGATAGTGTAAAAGGACAGATCCTGAGCTCAAGGTCAACTTAGCTAGTTCAAGACCAGCCTGGGCTACATGAGACCCTTGCTCAAAAATGGATTCTGTAGAGATGGCTCAGTAGTTAAGAGTGCTTCTCCAGCACCCACATCAGAGGGCCTGTAACTCCAGTTTCAGGGATATCTTAAACCATCTTTTGGCCTCTGGGGCACCAGCACACACACATCACATAAATAAAGATAAAATAAATCCTTGGGACAAACAAACAAACTAGAAATGATAGAGAAGATATGGGGAAAGAGCCCTTATCCATGCCTGGTGGGACACTTGTACAGCCATGATGGAAATGGGTCTACAGGTTCCTCAGAGCACCATGTGACCCAGATACACCACTCTGAATTACATGCCCAAACAACTCTAAGTCAACACACCACACAAACATTTGCACATTCACATATATGAGAGTGGAACCAGTTTACCTATACATCTACAGATGAGTGGCTAAGGAAAATGTGGATTATATACACAGTGAAATTTAATTCAGCCATAAAAAAATAAAATAAAAGCATGACATCTCGAGGTCAGTGGATGGAACTAGAAATTATGTTAAGCAAAACAAGCCAGATTCAGAAAGACAAATACCAAATGTTTTCTCTCACATTATAAATGTGTTTTTACATGTGTTGGGGGTGGGGAGGGAGAAGGGAAGGAGGGAAGGAGAAATGAACCTAAGGAGAGGACGTGAGATAGGAGAGCTCTTAGGGAAGGCAGGTGTGGGGAAGGCGGCTCGTGGAGACCCTGTGATGAACGCAGAAATGGAGACAGCCTGGGAGAAGAAAAGAGAACCAGCAAGAGAGGGAAGAGCGGCCAGGAGGGCGGCCGGGAGGGCGACAAGAAGACCACAGTGGGACAGTGTGCACTGCCACATCCATGGCAAAATGCCACAGTGAAACATAACTTTGCGTGTTACATTTAAGAATTAATTTTACGGGGTGCTGGAGAGATGGCTCAGAGGTTAAGAGCACTGACTGTTCTTCCTGAGTTCAATCCCAGGTCCTCACATGGCGGAAGGAGAAGCTGCACGGCCGAAAGCTGTCCTCTGACATCTCACCTCCACACTGCTCCATAGTATCCTCCCCGATTCCCACATGTACAAACAAATAAATGTTCTTTCAAAAAAAGAAAAGAGCACTGGCTACTCTTCCAAAGGACCCGGGTTCAATTCCTAGCACTCACACAGCTGCTCATAACCATCTGTAATTCCATGTCCAGGAAATCCATCACCCTCTTCTGGACACTGCTTGTATGTGGTGACAGGCATACATGTAGTTAACACATCCACACACATAAAATAATGAAATAAAATAAAAATTTTAAGTGCTTCTTGCTCCTCCAGGGGACCCAAGTTTGGTTCCCAGCACCCACAGCAGGAGGCTCTAGCTCAAGGAGCCCTGACACACTCTTGTATACGCCACTGGCACTTGCTGGGGCTGACGTTTGCCACGCCCACCACCACACACTAGGATATGCTGATGTGGGCCTACTATCAGATCCCAAAAGTTAAGAGAGCAGCCCTGCAAGTCTACTTGATTCCAGGAGTTGTCTTCTGCCTCGCTTTCTCTAACTGACCTGTTAGACACTGGGGTTCTCACAACCATCTTCCCAGGGTTATCAACTTTTAGGAAAGCTTGAAAATCTCTGCTTCTGGAATCTCTTCTGCATTCTGGAATGAACTGGGAACAGCCAGAGAAGAGTTGCATAGAGTACGGGGAGGAACGGTGTGGCTTCCATGCCACCCAACCAGAACCTCCACGTAGTCACCAACCCCTGAAGCTCATCAAGCCCTCCCAATGTCACTTAAGGGAGGAAAGGGGGGTTGCAGTATGTAGCCATAGCTGACTCATACACTGGCCACAGGTAAGCTCTAGGCTCTCACTTTTTCCTTCCCCCTCCACCTGGATTAAAATTTCAGCCCTCTGGCAGCCACACCCTAATTTAAGCATTTCCCTAAGTCACTTATGAACTCTATTTTAAAGGCTCTTATGACAAGAGATACTCCCTTTACCTCTGTGCACACTGTATTGGTGTGTGAGAGAGAGAGAGAGGAGGGGGAGGGAGGGGGGGAGGGAGGGAGGGGGAGGGAGAGCAAGCTAAAGTGTGGAGGTCATAGGACACGCTGCAGATGTCAGTTATTTCTTCCACCATGTGGGACTTGGGAGTCAAAGTCATGTCCTCAGGCAACAAGTGCTGAGCCATCCCACAGGTCCCAAATCACAAGGGTTTTAAGAGGACCTTTTTCCAAGATTTAATTCATATTATTGGGTTTGGTTTTTCTTTGCTCAGATTATACTGTATGCTGGTACTTCGCTCTTCCAATAAGAATTTTGTAACTTATCTTTTATTTTACAGAAGCCCAAAGTTAAGAGACTTTGATTTTTACAGAGACTTGGGAGGTTAACAGCAACTTTGGGTATTTTAAAGAAATTTAACAGTTAAGGTGTTTGAAATTTTGAAGTCTGGAAATTCTAATAGTTGGAAGGTATTTTTGTATTGCTATGATGATATTAATATGAGATCTTGGGGATAAACAAAAAAATACAATAAATAAAAATAAATTTAAAATAAAAAATGAAACAAAGAAACAAAAGGAATTGGGAAAGTTCTGTGGATCTTAAAATAAATGAGAGTTACAACTGTAAAAGAAAAAAAAAAAAAAAAAAAAGAGGACCTTGTCAAGGAATACAGCTATCTAACATCAGGTAACCACAGACCTCCACCTTTTAGCCAAAAAAAGGAAACGCCGCCAACTAAGAGCCTATAGTAAGAACCAGACAGCGCTCTCTGCCTGTCAGCACAATTAGAAAGTCACACATTTTCCCTGTCACAAAGCTCTCTACAGATAAAGCAGATAAAGGCAAAAGCCAAAAGGTCCACTTCATCTATGGGTACTGAAATACTAAAGTATCTTAAGATCACCGAGCAGCTAGCTGACACAGTAGTTACTAAATCTCTCTGTAGTTGAGGTAAAAAGGCTTTCAAGCAATAAAGGCAGGGCCGGGTGTGGTGGTTCACGCCCTTAATCCCAGCCCCAGGGAAGACAGAGGCCAGCCTGGTCTACAGAGTGAGTTCCTGGAAAGCCAAGGCTACACAGAGAAACCCTGTCTTGAGAAAAGAAAAAAAAAAAAAAAAGAATTGGAGGGAGATGGATCTCTTGAGCTCAAGGCTAGCCTGGTCTACCTACAGAGCAAGTTCTAAAACAGGCAAGGAATACACAGTATGTCAAAACACAAACAAAAAAGGAGTGCTGATCCAGCACACATGAAGCCCAAGGCCTGATCCCCACCACTACATACCCAGGAGGGATGAGGCACGAAGACCCAAAGTTAAAGGTGCCCTCAGTACAACCTAGGAGAAAAGATATCCTCTGAAAAGGAGTGGGGAAGGAAAAATGGGGGGGGGGGGGAACTTCCAGGTTCCAAGAACAGAATGTGAGAAACTCAAAGTTGTCATATTTGTAACTGACACTAAGGACTTTCATGCGGCAGTGTGCCAGGGTGCCGGTGCCAAGTGACAGGAACATCTCAGGAGTCTATGCAAATACAAGCGAAAGTGGCAGATGAGTGTTAAAAGGAGCATATGGACTAAGTCAGGCATCTAAAACAACTCCTCAGCTGTCAGGGACGACCCAGCAATAGTTTCTGACAGTCACTGGAAATGGACTCTAATGGCAGCCCAATGCTGAACTGATGAAAAGCAATGCAGTGTCCTGGGAGCCATCAAAACAAACGCCAAAGGAGAACTCGCTATCTTCCCTCATGGAAGTCTGGCACTCAACCCCACAGGCGTGCGTCAGCTAGCACGTGCCCTGCCCTCACCACATGACACAGTTTGGGAGTTAAGCTGTCAGTGAGTCCTCACTCTGCCCAGTCTCCAGCCACACTGCCTTCTAACCACATCGTCTAGGCCACTTCACATCTTTACTCTTCCACACTAAAAAACTGTATCTTAATAATCCACCTTCTCTAAAAGAGTTGGACTTTCTTGTTGTTTAAATTAAAAAGCAGCGGGAACAGAAAGCATGTTTCCTGTGTATAAGCACCAGTTCAGAGTCGAGCCTGCCATAAGGTATTCGATTTCTCAGCTTTGTCTCAGCGTGCCTAAGAGAAATGTAATGGCTTCCGGTATAAGCAGCTTTATGGAACTAGAAGATGCAGAGAGACAATGAGTCACTATACAGATGAGTGTAAAGTAGAATACCTTACCCAGCACAGCACTCAGATGAAAACCAAAACAGATGTATGCAGGCCAGATCGCCAGCCTCCTGACTCCCAGGTCAGGGAGCTCTGCCACGCTGCTTCCCAGGGACAATATTAATAAGCTCGGTTTTACTAATTCCAGGAAGATTCTCCAAATATCCTTCCTTACCTCCATTATTGGAGGCTGACACTGCATGACCATCCAAAGCAGAGCACTTCCTACACTATCAGAACTTAATAAGAAAGAGGAAATGTTGCTATAAATCACTCATCACATTGACATTTATATCACAAATCTCAGACAATCTCTAAAATAGCATCTGAGGGCTGGTGAGAAGGTACCTGCCACCAAATCTAAGGACCTGAATCCAATCTCTGAGACACACATGGCAGGAGAGAACTGACACCCCAAGTTGTTCAGTCCCTCTGCCTCCCCACAACACACACACACACACACACACATACACACAATTTTTTTGTTTTGTTTTTAATATAATTTATTCATATTATATCTCAATTGTTATCACATATACAATTTTTAAATGGCATCGCAAAACAAAACCAAAATTTTCATTAAGTTTCCTATAGCCGGGCGTGGTGGTGCATGCCTATAATCCCAGCACTCGAGAGGCAGAGGCAGGCAGATCTCTGAGTTTGAGGCCACCCTGGTCTACAAAGCAAGTCTAGGACAGCCAAGGCTACACAGAGAAACCCTGTCTCAAAAAAAAACTAAAAAAAAAAAAGGTTCCTACAAGTTGTCTGCCTTCCTTATTTAAAAAAAGTAAAAATCAGCTGAAACTGTTCATTTTTGAATCATTTAAAGTTAAGTGAGAAAAACAGAACATTAACTTATCATATTAAGTCTCATTGAAAGTGAGTGAAATCCCACAGCACTCCGTCTGCATCAAATGCTCACAACCTGTGAGTCAGCATCAGTTTCTGCTGCAAAAAACAAAAAGCATATGTCAATCTCCCACGAGAGGAAGTAGCAACAGACAGTAGGTATGCCCCAGCCCAGCCATGTGTAAAAGCCTGCGCCTGCCCAGCACAACATAAGTGGGCCATTACGGCCAGCGACACCAGCACTCCGCTGAAGGATCACAAGGTTTGAGGTCAACCTGGGTCAACCGTCACATGACTTGTTGAAAAAAGCAAGAAGCGGCTGGCTAGCTAGCCTGTGCTAACCAGTGTACACCAGAGCACAGAACCCTCCCGTGTAGTTATTAAAAGGTAAGACAATTTTCTCTTCCGAACATACAAGTGGAAACTAAAAAAAAGCCTCATGCCCCACACACCACATAAGCGAGCATACCAACTTCATTGTCCATCTGTCCAACTATAAGCGCTGGCCTCGGGCCTATAAACAAAGTCCCAACTCAGCCAGCCTCAGAAGGCCCGCTGTGCTCCAGCCACTGCCCTCACTACCACCCACCAGGCCAGTAGTCTGAACCATCTTCCTCATGGACACTGACCGCTGAGGCTTACTAGGCTACTCTGAAGCAGCATTCAATTCCCATGAAAACCCAACACTAACAAAAGCATGCCCACAACTGTGACACACAGACTACTTAACTCTCACTGAACCTGCTTAGAACATGAGAACTGCCGGTTAGAGGCACTGTTTAACTCGAGTCTGCTCTGGCTCTTAATAGCATCCATATACCCACCACAGGAAGATGTGAAAATACAGAACTGACTCACAGGATGCCAGAAAAGTACGATTCTTGGTCCTATAGGAAACAAACACATAACTAAGACAATGACAGTTCCCTCAGTCTCTCATTCATTTATTCAGAGTTACTGATCTCTCCAGGATACCAGAGCAAAGGACACCCCTACCGCCTGTTCCTTTTATCATCCTTAAACACAGGTTATACGGTAACTCATGTTAAATCGCACAGTTCGTGTGCGATGCTGAACTTAAAGACACTGAAGAACCACTATAAATCACTGGAGAACAATCACCAGTGGAAACCCCACAGGCCTGGTGCTCGCTGTTCCCTCTGCTGGAAACACTTCCCTTGTGGTTGGCTCTTTGATGTCCACCGGATCTCAGTGCAAATGCCAACTGAGCAATTCTTTCCTAAACACACTATTTAAAGGAAGCAGTCCTCTCTTGCTCAAACGCCCTGTTCCAATCCACATGTGAACTCGCTTTCCCTACTGCCGTGCTTACTTAGTCCCTTCCTCACTGTCTGACTCCTCCAAGAGCCACGGGACAGGAACCCAATGCCCAGACAGAGCTTGATGGGCGATGGGCGAGCTGCACAGTAAAATAGCTGTTCAACAGAAAACGTCCCACAAAGCTGGGCACAGAGGCATGCGCCCACATTCCCACTTCTCAGGAGGTTAAAGGCAGGATTGCCACAAATGTGAGGCCAGCCTGGTCACCACAGTGCTTCACAGTGAGACTTGTCTCATAAATAAATAAATAAATAAATAAATAAATAAATAAATAAATAAATAAATAAGTGGGTTTAGTCCTTACTCTATTTATTTAGTTAATGGCAGCACTACCGGCAGCATAGCCAGATGGAGGCTTCGTTTTCACTGAAAACTTTCAGAAAGCATTCAAGATGCAAGAATAACTTCGTGTTCCTTTACTAATCTTGATGGAAAGCTACCATGTGTAACTGCTGAGAAATGGGTGCTGGTAAACCTACAGCGAAGTCTTCATCTAATTCTACTTCTGTTCTTCAGCTGCCTTATGCTGTTGAATGGTAAACAAGGCTTTGGTTTGGTTTGGTTTTGAGACAGGGTTTCTGTGTAGTCCAGGCTGGCCTTAAACTCAAGAGATCTGCCTGCCTCTGCCTCTCAAGTGCTGCGATTAAAGGCGTGTCCCACCACACCCAGCTAAACACAGGTATTTTAATTACTTAGGCAAAGGGTAGTTAGTCCCTACATAAAATAAGCACATCCAGAAAGAAGAAAGTCAAAAGCTAACTATGCAGTGCATGACTGTAATCCCAGCAGAGGCAGAGGGGCTGAGAGTCTGAAGTCTCTTGAGTTTGAAAACAGCCTGGGTCATATGACACTCTGTCTTAAAAAAGAAGAAAAAGCAAGCAAGCCAACAACATCAAGCCAGGTATGTTGGTGGACGTCTTTAATCCCAGCACTCAGGATACAGAGGCAGGTGGATCACTGTGAGTTCGAGGCCAGCCTGGTCTACAAAGTGAGTCTAAGACAGCCAAGGCTACACAGAGAAACCCTGTCACGAGGGGAAAAAAAAGGCAACATCAACAGGCTACTCTATCCCCACGCAAATCTCAAAAGAAACATGTTTCTTAGCTCAGAAGGCTAAAATATACCCAAGTATAATAAACACAATTATAGGAAGACTCTCCTACAGGTTACACCCCAAAGAAATTTCCACAAAGCTACATGGGAGGAAATTCACAATTTACAACAAGTGGCAGCATGAATCCTATGGAAATAATAAACTATGGTTACTCTGCCTTTTACGAATCCAGAGCGATGAAGACTGACAAAGGGTCCTCTCCTCCTATGAGGGAGGGAGTGTGGGACAATTCAACCCTTAGGCCTGCCACACAAAAAAACACAGTAAAGTCAAAGACTGAGGAATGTGCTCCATCCACAGCTGTGAAAGTCAAGCTGCCATCCATATGCACCTGTAGAAAGCCACAGAAGGCTCTGTCCCCAAAACATAAGGAGACTGGTCAGTGAAGCCAGAGAAGACACCCTTTCCTAAACAGCCACTAAATGGGGTGACTGAACCTCACCTCTGGAACATCTGCAGACAACGTTCGGTCGCAGCTAAGGAAAAGTCCAGCAAAGTACAGAGGTGGGAGCTTCAGTGGTTTGGGAGTGAGACCTGATCTGACAGAGACAGCTGATTTCTCGGTCTTCTCCTAGCCTGCCCGCACCTTGGCTAGTCTTGTCCCGACTCAACACACAGAAATCTGTCTTCATTTTTCACTCAACTTGAGTTTTTTTAGTAACAAGACAGCTCCAAAATGCTTGTGTCGACTTACTGCCCACTTTCTCCTTAATGATACTCCAGATCACCCTCATCTGGACAGCACAACAGACACACTGGCATCACAGTCAGTACTACAAAGTCTTTTAAATTTGGTTCTCAGAGACCAAAAGAAACAGACTGTCGATGGCCCCCACCACACTTTCTTTTACCAGAGAGAAAAAAGAAGGAAAGAGTATATGTGTGTGTGTGTGTGTGTGTGTGTGTGTGTGTGTGTGTGTGTGTGTGTGGGAGAGGGAGAGAGAGAGAGAGAGAGAGAGAGAGAGAGAGAGAGAGAGAGAGAGAGAACTATTCCTTCCCAATGCAGAAAAACCTCCACCGTCAATCATTTTTGACCCTCAGACCAGCCCAGTCCACAGGAATCCGAATGCTCCCACTAAAAAGCACAGCTTTGCTTATTACTCAGTGTTCCAATTCCACACCCTTCCAGAAGGCAGAAGAAAGCAGCACCTCTGTGTTCTAACCTATCAACCTGCTTCTTTCTCTCCTTCCTGAAAAAAAAAAGAACTCACCCTCCTTGGCAGACTTCTTACAGAGCACTTCCTAGTACCACTGGAAACGATTACTCTCCAGGAAAATACAACTTTGCTTAGCAGAAGAGCTTCAGAGAGCAATTTGTCTTTGGTCGATTTTTCATCCCAGATAACGCTTCTAAAGCTGGCACAAATCTGCTGCTACTTACCCACCCTGCTGTAGTGTGGTCAGGGCCTGCGGCGGCCCATGCCCAATACAGACTGTTCAAATGACTGAATCTCAAACACCACACAGCAACCATAAGGACCAAATGCAGTCACACAGCCTCAGCAGCAGCAACCAGCAAGTCCTGGAACAGCATCTAAGCTTTTCTCAGCTTAATTACGGTCAGCTTCACTTGCCTACAATTTGTGGCCATGCATCACTGGCCCCACCCTTTACATCAGAAAGTAATACCCTCGAGTCCTGAGTCCTCAGCAGCATGGTTTACACTAGCTTGTGTAGTGCAAGCAGACCTGGGTTCCAGTTTCAGCTCTGCTCTTATTACTAATAAAAGGTACCTACCTGTCTGGGCCAGTTAGCCTATCTGAGCCTCACTTAGACATCTGCTTGCTCGATGACAGCAAGGAGATAATGTGGGGACCAGCTGAGGATGTGACAGTGACTGTTGATAACACAGGAAGGAGTCTGTAAGAAGGCACAACCACCTCTGAGAATGCAAATACCCTGGACGCTTCCAACATTGTCAGAAGCAAACGTCACTTCAGCTTCTTGCAACCTCCCTTCTAAGAAGGGAGGCCTTTAAGAAAAAGTCAACCCTTAGCAGGAAAACTTAAAAAAAAAAAATCTACTTCAGGCCACCCAAACCACAGCAGACAGCTAAGTGTACGCTCTGTGTTCCTACGAAGAGAACCGGTACAAATGAAAATGGTGATGAAAGAGGAAGCACTTCAGGAACATCCTTTCAAGAGTCGAGGTTTCAAAGGGAGAAAATGTGGAGCTCGGAAATCCCCTACTCACTGCACCTGAGGAGTTCTGACCCTCTATACATAAATAGAAAAGGCAACAGAGGCGATACCGCACACCCCAAGAACACCCAGCTGCTAGCTGGTTACTATCTAAGAAATGGATATATTAAAATTATAGGACACTGGAGGTTGAATTCTCACACACACACACACACACACACACACACACACACAGAGCTGCTGAATGTTCATGTTGGAGAGTTACACAAGTGTGTGCACATATGTGGGCACATGTTAAGGAACATGTGCCCGAGCACCCATGCAGAGGCCAAAAAAAGATATTGGGGGCACAGAGGAGACTGTCAGTGTGTACCTCTATTGCTCTCCTCCTTTTTCCCTGGAGGAAGGGTCTCTCGATGCACCTAAAGCTTCATATGTTAGTGGGCTGGCCAGCCAGTGAAATCCGGGGGGTCTGCCGGTCTGTGCCATACACAAAACTGAGGCAATGGAACACACACACACACACAGTATATTAATTCTTTGAAAGACGATGGGACAGCAAAATAGAATGTTTTTAAAACTGGCTCTTTGACAGGAAAAAAAAAAATCTTCCAGCCTGGAGGGAAACATCAGAGTTAAGATATGCAAAGCAATCCAGAAAGATTACAGCCACCTCAACCAGAAAAATCGGTTAACAAACAAGAAATGTCAGATCTGAAGATGTGGGAAGATAAAAAGAGACGATATAAGAAAAACAAATTTCTTAGGGTGGAAGTGAGGGTGATCGAACTCTAAATTCGGAATGAAGTAAGTGAAGGTATGCAAGTGGGCCGGATCTATAGTGTTTAGAGCGCGCTACACAGGGAATTCAAACACCTGGGCTCTCCTTAGTGGCTCCAATCCAAACTGCCATGTGCCCTAAGGCAAGTTAACTTGCCCTCTTTAAAACAGTCCCCTTATCCTTAGGAAGTGAGAAAAATGCTACTCAGTACAAAAGCCAAAAGTACCCAAAGATCAGGAGCTTTCGGGCCTACAAACAAGACACAGGGCTAATAGTGGAAGAGAGTTGAGAAAACTTTGAGTAAGTAACTGAGAGTCAGTAGGAAGAGGAAAGCTTCATGACAGCCAAGCACTCCCGGAGTTCCAGGAAACGATGTCAGGGTCTCGAAGAACTGCGAACTGATCGGTGTATGTCAAAACAGGCAGAAAGGGGAGGTGGGGGACTGGGAGAAACTACTCATGAACTATCTCCGTTAATGAACCCGTAATAGATCTGCTTCTGGTAACAGCCAGGGGCTCCGAAAGCCACGACCACGAAAATTCCTGTGACCGAACCATGACAGGGTGCACGGGAGGCAAACGACAAGGGGGGGGTTCGCGTCGGGTTCTGTCTGGGGAAGATTCCGAGAGCAGGCGAGAGTGAGGAAGGGGCAGAGGAGGGGCGAGCTGAGACCATGCAAGCTGTCGGGAGGGCAAGGAGTCGATGCCTGACTCCCGCTCCAAAGCGGCAGGGGGGTCCGGGTCCGAGGGCCCTGCTCTCACCATCTTGACGATGCCCCGCTGTACGGTGGGGACCACGGGTCCCCCGGAGGAGCTGCCGCTCTGCGCGGAGGAGGCCATGTGTGGAGCTGGAAAGGCAGCGAGAGGGGCGGCCGGACGGGCTGGAGGTGTCAAGGTGGGTGTCGGCGCTGGTGAGAGGCTGCCGCGGCGAGGGGCAGGCGGGCGACCGGCTACCGTCGGCGGGCTGGATGGACGGCGGCACCAGGCGCACACTGGAGCAGCAGCGGGACTGGGAGCAAAAGAGGAGACGCGATCTCCGCCGCCGCCACACGTTCTACTCGCCGCGCAAGCGTGCCAGAGCGCCACCGCCCTCTGGCCAATTAGCGTCCAGAACCCGCCGGACCTCGAGCCAATAGGCGCTCTGTCTGCGAAGCCCCGCCCTTCGGTCCCCAACCGGGTGGGGAGCTCCGGGAAGCGCTGAAAGAGCTGATTTGCGGTGACGGGCAAACGA
Organism: Acomys percivali; assembly: GCA_907169655.1. Lineage (NCBI taxonomy): Eukaryota > Metazoa > Chordata > Mammalia > Rodentia > Muridae > Acomys > Acomys percivali. Next base: position 92,363,861 of record OU015744.1, read on the forward strand.
AGGGGCGGAACTTCCGGGGAAGTCTGAGACGGTGCTGTCGGGAGGTGTAGTGGGAAAGAAAGGACACGTCAGCATCTGGCGGTGGGGCGCGGGGAGCCATGGGAACCCCGAGGGCGGGGCCTGCCTCGCCCCTCCCGCCTGGCCCCCCCCCCGCCCCGCCCCTCAGGCAGCCGAGCGCCCACGTGTACCCCAAGGTTCCGGAGCTGTACACCGGAACTGGAGAACTTGGGACCTGAAGCCCAGGAGGCCGTCCAGAGGGAGTCTGACTGCTCTCGGAGTTCCGAGGTTTCGCTTCAGCAGAGTAGAGGGAACTTTGGAAAGTCGCAGCCGTTGGGCGACCTGCCCATGTTTAGTCTTGACCCAGAATGTGCCCGCGGCTCTCCCTTGCTGAGTGTCACCTGGGTATCACTGCTCGTGAGTTCCACTAACGCTGATGGAAGTAAATAGCAGTTTTTAGAAGGACGATGCGTTCCTGTTCACCAGGGAGAATGGCCTTGTGAAACCTGGCCCTACACTGAAGACACTACTTCCACGATAGATTTTTTTTTTTAAGTTGTAATTCCAAACATCTCATTTTCTGATTACAATTACTGTCCTTTTCCCGAACTCAGCCAGTTAATTCTCTTTTGCCTTGTATTTTCTATTTCTACACAACCATTGATCCTACTAGGCATTACTAACAGCCAAATTATATGGAGCCTGCTAAGTACTTTTCCCCTACAGTATACAATGTAGTCCTTAGGAAAAGCCTGCAAAGCACAAACAATCTTTCTTCAAGGGAGGACATTTGATGTTTTGTTTTTATCTCTTTTAAAGTGAACAAGAATCTCGACAGTTGAACAGGTAAAGGTCCTTGCATGCAAGCCTGGTGACCTGAGTTCAATCCCTGCAACCCACGTGGCGGAATAAGAAAGCCAACTGTGACATGTGCATGTGCACAGATACATAACTAAATGCAGTTTGTAGTTTTAGTATATATTTGCAGGGAAAAGTCTAGATCAGTATTCTCTAAAACTTTCTGCACTAATGAAATGTTCTCTCTGCTCTATCTGACAAGGTGTGACAAATGAAACTGAGTGAGTGAATTCTTTTTCTTTTTGGGGGTTTTTTTGTTTGTTTGGTTGGTTGGTTGGTTGGTTGGGTTTTTTTTTTGTTTGTTTGTTTGTTTTGGTTTTTTGGTTTCTCTGTGTTATCTTGGCTGTCCTGGACTCTCTTTGTAGACCAGGCTGGCCTCAAACTCGGCGATCCACCTGCCTCTGCCTCCAAGTGTTGGAATTAAAGGTGTGCGCCACCACACCCGGCTTCTGAGTGAGTGAATTCTTAATGTCATTTAAGTTTAATTAATTTAGCACACATGGCTGGTAACAATTGTATCACACACCATCAGACTAGGTGATTAAATTTTAATCTTGCTGCCATGCCTGTTAGCAGAATCTTTTATGTAAGTTTTTAAAGTGTTTGTATATGCCTCATGTAGCCCAAATTTGATTAAAGTGCATAATGGCATAATACTATTATGCCGGTGGTTTTTTTCTTAAATTGTTTTGTGTGATAGGGTCTCCCCAAGTATCCTAAGGCAGCCTCAAACTCTCAACTTTCCTGCCTCAGCCTCCTGAGTCCTGGGATTACAGGCGTGTAGCAGCTCTTACAGCTTTATATAATCTTTCTTTTTAAAGGAACCATTCCAATTATTTTTTACTTTGTAACATTATGTTTGGAGCCAGGTGTGGTGGCGCACGCCTTTAGTCCCAGCACTCGGGAGGCAGAGGCAGGCGGATCGCTGTGAGTTGGAGGCCAGCCTGGTCTACAGGCATGAAGTGTTGTGTGGCTCTATTCCCCGCATTTACAGGCTAAAGCACTGGGGCTGCATGAGAAGACAGCCTGGGTTTCAGAGCGAGTTTCCAGGCTGTCAGGGCTACAGAGTGAGATCTTGCCTCAAGGAAACTAAAGAGGAAATTGTTTTTAATAATAATGAATAAAAATTATTGGGCTGGAGAGATGGCTCAGTGGTTGAGAGCATGACTGCTCTTCCAGAGGTCCTGAGTTAAAGTCCCAGCAACCACATGGCAGCTCACAACCATCTATAATGTAATCTAATGCCCTCTTCTGACCTGCAGGTATACATGCAGACAGAACACTATATACATAATAATAAATAAATCTTTTAAAAGATTTATCAAGAGGAAGAAAGAAACTGGGTGTGGTACACACCTTTAATACCAGCAGATCCCTATGAGTTCGAGGCCAGCCTGGGACTATGAACTGAGTCCAGGATGGCCAAGACTACACAGAGAAACCAGAAGAAGAAGAAGGAGGAGGAGGAGGAGGAGGAGGAGAAAGAAAGAGGAAAAGGGAGAAGACTTTAGGAGCACACACCTACAAATCCCAACACCTGGAAGACAGAAACAGGAGGACTTACACACGTTCAAGGCCAGCCGGGGCTATATGGTAAGTGGTAGGTCAGCCAGGGATACATAGCAAGACCCTGTCATCAAATGCCAAACAAGCAAAAAAGACCATTTGTCCTAAGCTTTGAAGTATAAATATTTTGTAAACCCTAAGTGCAAAGTTTAGATCGACCCAAAGAAGATAAGCTGCCTTATCATGTAATGGATGCGTGGAGTATAATACTCATCTGTACAGCTATCTGGGTGATGGTTACAAAATGTCAAGTTTGAACCTGGTCTTACTGCTATGTAGTGGCGAAGTCAACCTTTCTTTCCTTCCCCTGAATGCCATTCAGCCTCTTTAGGTGTCAGTAGCCTTGTACAATTACATACTATCTTACTTCTGTTGTAGCTTGCCTTTGAACACTGTTGGGTTTTATCATGGCAGACGGCCTGCCAGACAGATTCCCTTTTCTTTTTTTGGTATACAGATTTCTAAAGACCAAAACATAAGTAAATCTCCAGACAGTGGTATCAACTTTGTTATATGGGAGCGTATTGCTCTGGGTCTCTAACTATAGATGATCAAGCAAGGATGGAACCAACTTGCGCATTTTTTTTCTATCCCTAGAACCCCTTAAGTCAATGATTAGCGAACTCAGTTACAAGGGTTTCGCCAAATAACAGCAAGTTGTATTAATTTCAAGATAAGCATACCCTTTTCTCTTGTAGATCAAGGAGTTAGGAAATCGTGTTTAGAAGCTCAAGTGTGCCAGCAGTGTTTAGAAGCTCAAGTGTG
>OU015744.1:92371172-92394560 GCA_907169655.1 Acomys percivali
GTGTGTGTGTGTGTGTGTGTGTGTGTGTGTGTGTGTGTGTGTGTGTGTGATGTATGTGAGTGCCTGCCAACGCCAGAAGAGGGCATCAGATCTCTGGAGCTGAAGCTACAGTTCGTTGGTGACAGGAACCAAATTGAAGTCCTTTGGAAGGGTAGGAAGTGCTCTTAACCACTGAGTCATTGCTCCAGCCCCAGGAATTACCCTTCTAATTAAAAGGTTGGCAAACCCAAAAGCCACAGAGCAGGCTGGAGAGCCAGAGATGACACTGCTGAGCATGGATCAGTGAGCGTACATGCTAGGAAAACGCTTTATAATTTAGATACATCCCCAGCCTGATTATTGAAATATTCACGTAGTTTAACCTAGTAAGGCTTATTTTATTGCTTACGTAGAAAAATGATAACAAAGGAAAAGAGACCATATGAAACATTTTGAGGACATTGATGTGGTCACTTTGTATGCTCACAATCTGCTCTATAGAGCAGAACATAGAACCAGAAGACAGCAGGCATCCATGCAAGAATGACCCTGGGACCCCTCCCAGGGAAGGCAGTCACCTGAAACCAGCAGAGGCCGAGCCTCTGTGGTGCCATGGTCCCTGTCGGGAAAGCAGTGCGGGCTCTCTGAACGAAGGGACTAGAGCACGGAAGAGTAACCAAACCTTGCAGGGGTCAGGACTGCAAAGCTAAGAAGCAGCAAAATGACCGTTAAGCTTTGAAGAGCAAAGTAGCTAGAATGTCAGGGTGGGGCAGCCAAAGACAGAGTCCAGAAAGAAAGACGTGTGGTTGCTCCAGGCAAAGGGCAAGGGCAGAGCCGAGACAGACCCAGGGTTCAGAGGGCAGCCTAAGAGGTGCGAGGTCCATTCATGGCGGATGTCAGGTGCTCCTTGCTAGATCTTCTCCAGATTAATTCCGCCAGAAAGTAAATATTTGAAACCACATTCCATCCTCCCCCCCGCCCCCGCCGCATTCCATCCTAATACCAAAGAGACACCAAAGCCCAGAAGACCATCCCTAAGACTGTTCTTTGTGCTTCAGAGTCACATAACTTCCAATAAGAAATGCTTTTGTGGACCAGGAAGGCAGTTCTCAATTACAGAACACCCCGTTGCTCAGCGGGGCGTGGTTGCCAGAGTTTGCTCTCTGGAGAGCGCTTCAGAGTTTGTAAGATGTTGCTTCACACCGAAATTGAAACAAGCTTAACAACCTGAGAGTTAGGTGACGCTGATATATTTTGAGACACCCACCCTAGGGCCTTTGACCTCTTTCTCTGCCTAGACCTTTGCCACCAGAAAACAAAGACAGGCAAAATCTCTACCTTCTGAAAAAATCAGCATTCTATAGCAAAGACCCAGGGTAACGCCATTGTCACCGTGGTTCTCGACCTTTGGGTCACGACCCCCCAGGAATCACAAATCAGATATTTTGTACCCTAGATGTTTACATTATGATTCATAACAGTAGCAAACAAAATAATCTTATGGTTGGGGGTCACTACAACATGAGGAACTGTATTAAACGGTCACAGTATTAGGGAAGTTGAGAACCGCTGTCCTAGGTAGTACTCCCAACCAAGACCAATAAAATGATAATGTAAGGTTATATAAATTTCATTGATCAAAACAAACACTTTACTTGTGGGAAGATCCAGCCATTTCCCTTGATACTGAATTTTAAAGGCATTTATTATACAGTTATATAAAAACCAATATACAAAGGCAGCAATTTAAAGTTTTTTAAGAGATGGAGAAATATGCCTTTTCTTGTAAAAAGTCCACACAAAAACCTAAAGAAGTATTTTTTATTGTAAGTTTGTGAAAATTGAATGGTAAAAAAAAAAGAGCAATAGTTATAAAAGAAAAATTTTGCTTTCAAAAATAGGACCAGGGCTAAAGAAATAGTACAGTGCTCACTATGCAAGTGGAAGATGGATTCCTCAAGAACCCACATAAAAAGCCAGGCATAGCTGTGCATACCTGTAATCCCAGCACTCAGGAGGCAAAGGCAGGCAGAGCACTGTGAGTTCAAGGCCAGCCTGGTCTACAAAGCGAGTCCAGGACAGCCAAGGCTACACAGAGAAACCCTGTCTCAAAATAAAATAAAATCTTCTATTAAGTTTATTCAGAGAAACAACTAAAGGGTTTGTCTTTAAATCTGTTTCTGTTCTTTTAAGAACTAACTTAAAAGTTTTGTTGTTGTTTTGTGTGTGTGTGTGTGTGTGTGTGTGTGTGTGTGATGTATGTGAGTGCCTGCCAAGGAAAAAAGCTTTCTGGCTAGTCAGCCTAGCCAAGTCTCAGTGGATGAGTTTCTGGTTCAATAAGAAACCCTCTCTTACACACCTTAAATCCCAGAAGGCAGAGGCAGGTGGATCACTATAAGTTCCAGGCCAGCCTGTTCTACAAAGAGAGTCCAGGACATGCAGGACTACAAGAGAAACCCTGTCTCAAAAAAACAAAAAAGAAAAAGAAAAGAAAAGAAAAGAAACCCTGTCTGTAAAGAATTAGAGCAATTAAAGGAAAACTACAGACATCTTCCTCTGGGCTTTGGATGGCCTGCACACTCATGTGCACACCACACACACACACACACACACACACACACACACACACTGCACACACAAGCAGTACAAAAATACCAAAATACCGGCAACCAAAACACATTAAAATGGGAAAACAAGACTTTCTAAAATCGTGTAAGTGGACCCAGAAGAGAAGATACTGTGTAGCCTTTCGTCAATACCGTCCTTATGAATGAGTTGTACAGAGAAACCCTAAAATCGGGTTCCTCAAACATGGCAGCATTCTGTCCCTCTACTTAGTGAGCAGAATGGAAAGAGTCCAAAACAAATGTGATAGGGGTTGAAAATACTGGAGCGTGGCTGTGAGCATGTGATTGTGAAACCTAGTCCGCATGAAACTTGCAAGTTGCTTAACTTCTCTAAGTTTCAGTTTCCTCATCTGTAAAATGGGCTGCTGTGGAACTGGATGAATGAAGAGTAACCAGATAGTGAATTTAGGGTACCTAGGATCCAGCTCAGCAACATGGAGAATTAAACCACTGAAAGTTGCAAAGACAAGAAAAGACAAAGAGCATGAAATACTAAGTAGCCATTGAAGTTTCACATATACAAGCTATGTAAAATGCTATGTTAAGCATCCATAATTCATATAGGCCAATATGCAATGTGACTTTTTTACATTTATGCACGTTTTGCACATTGAGTACAAAGACTCAGTAAGAGCTGTAGAAATCAAAAGTAACTCAACAAAAAAAAAATATATAACCCAACACACTTTTTAGAGATGGAAATGGAATTTAACATTCTGTTTTCTTGTTGAGTAATGTTTCTTGTGTTCATAATGATTTTTTTCTCCTAATAAACCTAGGCCTGGTCACCTAGGTCTATAAGCCCTAGCTACTCAGGAGGCTGAGAAGGGAGGAAGGAACATCCTGCACAGCTTAGTTAGACCCTGTCTCCACATTAAAAGTGAAAAGGGGTTAGGATGCAGTTCAGTGGTAGAGACCCTGGGCTCAGTCCCCAGTGCAGCAAGCAAAACAAACAAGCAAGACAAACAAACCAACTGGCTCTCTTTACGAGATGAATTCCGTAACCTTTTTATTATGAAATATAAGACAGACAAGTATCCAGAGCAAAAATGTGCCACTCAATGATAGAACAGAAAAAAAGGCTACAACTCACCAGCCAAGTTCAGGAGTGAAGTGTTCATTGTTATCCTTTCTAAATGTGAAGATTTATAAAAAAAAAAGAAATGTCCCTGCGTTGAACAATATATATTCCTTGGTTTGTTTAGCACATGAGTAGACTCAGCCAACCATACCACCATATATTTACCTATTCTCCTGTGGAAGGCCATTTGACTTTTGAAAGCTCATGTTGTCCAAAGATGGCCACAATAGTATCTCTCAAAACACTCGGGGGAGAAAAAGAGGCCTTTACATGTGTTCTCTTAGGAAGTGGGATCTTTGCTCTCTCAACCCATAGAGTACCGCAAGAGTAACTTCTTTTTGTTTTGATTGTTGGTTTTGGTTTTGTAGAGAGGGTTCTAGTCTACAGCTTAAGCTGGCCTTAGACTCAGGACCCTGCTTCAGCCTCCGCAAAACTGACGGATTTCCAGACTCCTGCCCCCACATCCAGCCAGCAGATGTGACTTCTTTTTTTTATTTAAGATTTATTTATTTATTATGTTTACAGTGTTCTGCCTGCATGTATACCTGCAGGCCAGAAGTGGGAACCAGATCTCATTACAGATGGTTTTGAGCCACCATGTGGTTGCTGGGAATTGAACTCAGGACCTCTGGAAGAGCCGACAGTACTCTTAACCTCTGAGCCATCTCTCCAGCCCTGTGACTTCTTTTTTGTTGTTGTGGTTGTTTTTGTTTTTGTTTTTGTTTTTCTGAGACAGGGTTTCTCTGTGTAACAGCCTTGGCTGTCCTAGACTCACGTTCTAGACCAGGCTGGCCTTGAACTCACAGAGATCCGACTGCCTCTGCCTCCTGGGTGCTGGGATTAAAGGCGTGCACCACCAAGCCCAGCCAGATGTGGCTTCTAAGACTAGATTATTTTAAATGCTGGATATTTCCATAGTGGTCTTTTAGAATGCTTTCACTCAGAACACATTCACTCTTTCCCTTAAACTAAAGATAAACAAACTACATATTAAGCTGATCCCAGTTTTTCACTTCCATGTATTGTTTTCCTTAAAGATTTCACATCAGATTAAAACTTCCTAGGGTCAGGGAACTTGAGAATGAGAAAAAGAGTTGGAACACAGTGGAAGCATAGTAAAACGACCGTGAGCGACTCCAATTTGGAAGTGACAAACTTTTCCCCCAACAAAGTGCCCCTGAAGTATTTGGGCACTCAGAGGTCGCCCCCACCCTCCTGCCCAAGGCTCCATAAGGTAGGACATGCCTCAGTTCCCTTCAGGATCAGGCAGTGGGGTGAGCAATGCTGAGTCTGTAAGCCCTGCCTTTGTCACTCCTTCAGGCCAATACAATCCACCACACACTCTGAGAGGAGAGCAAATTGCTTCTTGCTGGTGACAGTGTGATTGATGGTTATAGTGCTGTGGCTGGTGACAGTGTGATTGATGGTTACAGTGCTGTGCTATTCCAGCCTCCAGGTCAGAACCCACCTAGGTGAGAAGTAATAAATAGGAGTGAGTCCCTTGTGGCCATAAAACAAGAGCTTGGAAAAGTAACAAAAGGCCCTTTCCTGTGTGCTTTGTTTAGCGTTGTTTGCTGAGTGCCATTTCAGTGCACTGCATAATCCATATGCTCATAATTTTTAGTAGGTAAGCAGCCTCCTGGTGCCAGGGAGATGGCTTGGGGAGCAAAGGGCTTGCTCTACAAACATAAGGACCCAGATTTGGATCTCCAGCTCCCACATGAAAGCTGGGCATGTCAGCTCACACCTGTAACCTCAGCCCTGAGATCAGAGAGGCCAATCCGGAGCCTCGCTGCCCAGAAGGTCTCACCTAGTCAGTGAGCTCCCGAGTCAAGGAGAGATGCTGTCTAAAAAAACAAGGGAGAGAACCAATTCAGAAAGAAGTCCCAGGTCTCCCTCTGGCCTCCACGTGCATCTGCTTGGGCTAGCGCCACCCCCGTCACCCTTAGCCCTACACATGCCTCCTCTTGCCTTATATTGGTGGCTAAATCAATCATACAAACTACCTCCAGCTTTTCAGTGTTCAAAGTGGGGAAGAGAGCCGGGCTTGGTGATGCAGGCCTTTAATCCCAGCATTCGGGAGGCAGAGGCAGGTGGATCGCTGTGAGTTCCAGGCCAGCCTGGTCTACAAAGTGAGTCCAGGACATCCAAGGCTACACAGAGAAATCTTTTCTCGAAAAACCAAAAAAAAAAAAAAAACAAAAAGTGAAAATAAAAAATAAAGTGGGGAAGAGAGGGGGCTGGAGAGATGGCTAAGCAGGTTAAGAGCACTGGCTGTTCTTCCAAAGGTCTTGAGTTCAATCCCCAGCAACCACATGGTGGCTCACAACCATCTTTTTTTTTTTTTTTTAAAGATTTATTTATTATTTATACAGTATTCTGTCCATACATGTGCCTGCCCACCACAAGAAGGCACCAGATCTCATTACAGGTGGTTGTGAGCCACCATGTGGTTGCTGGGAATTGAACTCAGGACCTTCAGAAGAGCAGATAGTGCTCTTAACCTCTGAGCCATCTCTCCAGCCCCAACAACCATCTTATAATTTGTAATTTGTGTGTGTGTGTGCGCGCGCGCGTGTGCATACACAAGAGCACTTGCATGTAGACATGCCATGGCACATATCTGGGGGTCAGAGGACAGCTTTATAGCATATGTTCTTCCCCCATCCCCCACCCCTCCATCTTTACATGGTTTACAGTGATCCAATTCAGATCGGCAGGCTTGCCCAGCAAATGCTTTATCTGCTGGAACCATCTCACCAGCCCAACCTTCTTTCTTTCTTTCTTTCTTTCTTTTCTTTTCTTTTTTATTTATTTATTTATTTTTTTTTTGGTAAATTTTAGTAATAAAGCCTCAATGACATGACCCACCTTAGAAGACCTGGGCAAGGGTCACACCATCCTGCATTTTCAAGACTTCAACTTAAAGATCTCCCAAAAGAGGAGAACAGATTAGGAGAGGACACACAGAAACCAGGCAGGTTTATTTGGGCACCTAATTTCTCTATTTTGTCCGGGTCTCTTTTACCTTCTTCAGTAGATCCAAGTTCAGGGAAACTTCCCTCCAGTCTGGAAAACCTCTCTCGTAGGAGAGCTGCCTGCTCCCATTGCCTACCGGGAGGCTGGGCGTCTCTCTCTCTCGCCTGTCCCCACTCCTTTGTACTGGGAGATACGTGAACCACGATCTCCACAGGCGTTTCCTTGCTTCCCAGATCAACATCTACTGACTTGGTTTCATTTGTCATCTTCCTACAGTGACATCTTCACTGTTACCCACGGCTCATGCGCTGACATCTCCCTTTGTCTCCAAAGCTCACCAAAAGTGTCAAAAGAGCTTTTGCTATTTATTGAGACTAAGGTGATGAAGAAGAAAGGAGTAGAACCGTGTGAGAAACTCATTCTGAAAACTATCACTGTGGCCCGGCGGCGGCGGCGGCGGCGGCGGCGGCGGCGGCGGCGGCGGTGGTGGCACACGCCTTTAATCCCAGCACTCGGGAGGCAGAGGCAGGCGGATCTCTCTGAGTTCGAGGCCAGCCTGGTCTACAAAGCAAGTCCAGGATAGCCAGGGCTACACAGAGAAACCCTGTCTCTAAAAACAAAAACAAACAAACAAACCAAAAAAAGATTTAAAAACTATCGCTGTGTTCTGGGGGATGTGCCTCAGCGGAAGAAGAGCACATGCCTAGTGTGAGCAAGAAGCTGGGTTTGATGCCCCAACAAATATCACGTAATTCCATGTATGTGTTGGACCTAAAATTGGCAAGTTCACAGAGACAGAAACTAGAGTAGAAGCTACTAACAATAGACAGAAGAGATGGCTATTTTTTTAAGGGCACAAGTATCTGTTTGAGGTAATGAAAAAATTGTACCGATAAAGAGTGGTGGTGTTCATATAGCATTGTGACTGCACTTAATGCCACTCAATTACACACTTAAAAATAGCTAAAATGGCCAATTTGATGTGATTGCCATAATTAAAAAGGAAAGAAAATTCCAGAGGTAAAACCCACATCTTTCCTACGCATCCAACATAATTACTCCTCTCCCTGGGTTACCAAGATTAGCCTCTTGGAGTAATTATACTGGATAATTTAATTGATCTTCTCAGTGCTTGTTTTGAGACACACACCTATTTTCTCAAGAGAAAAATCTATTCTCAGGCTCAGCTTCCTCTGACAATGCTTATAACCCAAAGGAGGCTAAACTGCGCAAGTCCATAGGGTCTTTTCAATTCCTTCCCTGGAGAAAATCAGACATGTGGCAAGGGATAGAGTCTTCGGGGAAAAGCAGATGTCTCGGAGCTCTGTCTCTTGTCATGTGCCTTGAGACTCCTTTGTCACCTCCATTTACATGCCGCCTGCCGTCCTTGACATCACTTTTGCTGTCAGTGGGGGCAGGGATGCTAAGGAAGGGAAGGAGGCTGCTGCTGGTACCCTCCTGCTGTCCCTAGAAAATGCAGAAAGACTGCAGGGGGCGCCCACGAGCTGACCCAGTGCAGCAGCCGGTACCTGCCAAGCTCCCAGATGACTCAATATATATATATATATATATATATATATGTAACTAAGAGAAAGAATGCAAATAGTTGGGAGACTGGAAGGAAACCAGTGTATTAAGTGGAGAGAAGGTGGTCGTGAAAGGTCTAAAGGCTAGAGGGGAGGAAAGGAAACAAAAACTCTGAAATTAAAAAGCAGCTGCCCTTCCGTATTGGTCTTAGGTCTTAGGTGTCTTGCAGGCAGGAAAAGAAGAGAAATAGAGGGCAATATAAAATTTAACCAAAGCTTAAAATGTTGATTTCCAGCGAGGAGAGTTGAGAGCCAAGAGCTGGTCTGATGTAGAGTCAGGAACACCTGAGGACTGCTAAAGAGGGGGGTGAGCTGAGGAGCAGGGTTCAGAGATGCCATCTGGGCTGGCAGTGGGTCGTTCAAGTCTGATTGTTGTGTTTAATGGTGCCAAGCCAAAGATAGTAATAAGACTTTATTTATAATTACCCGTCTTTACATAGCTCGCTCTCTAGGTAGGGCAGAGCCTCAGTCAGGCTGAGCAGGTGTTGTTTTGGGGATCGTTGTGGACACAGTGAAGATGAAGAGCCCTGCGTTTCTGGGACAGAGGTAGGATCCTTATCAGGAGGGGTGCAGGGAGGGTGTTCTTCTCACCTCAGCTGGGTCTTGCTAAGCAGTGGAAGGCCAGCCAAGCCACAGCACTCCAGACAGCAGACTGCAAACTTACCTTCAGAGGCGACTAAAGGAGACTAATAGAATCCATTGTCCCTGTAACCTAGGCCCAAGGTCTACAATCCTCAGAGAGCATATAGACAGAAACCGTTGGCCCATCAGTAAACTGTGTCCCTCACTGCCTTCCTTCTCATCAATGCAAATGTGGGCCTGAGGAGATAGTTCACTGGTTAGTCAGGAAAGCTCGGGGGTCTGAGTTTAGTTCCTGTGAGCCCACAAAAGCCTGCACCGCAGGATGCACCGGTAACCACAGTGCTACTACAGTGAAGTGGGAGAGGCAAAGGTTGGAGAAAAGCTAGGAGCTCACAGGCCAGTTAGCCGAGCTACACAAGGATAAACAAAGACAGCCTGCTTCCAACAAGATGGCAGGCTGGGACTGACACCCAGGCTTCTCCGCTGATCTCCACACTCATGTTGTGGCACGTGTGTGTCTGTACTCACACCCACATACCTATCATACGCAGAGAGAGGTAGGGGGAGGGAAGGAGGGAGAGAGAGAGAGACAGAGAGAGAGAGAGAGAGAGAGAGAGAGAGAGAGAGAGAGAGAGAGAGAGAGAGAGAGAGAGGTGAGGGATTCTTAAAGATTCAACTTTTTGTAATTTCAAAAGCAGAAAGTCACCCAACTATTTGCTAAGCAAGGTAACTCTAGATCAACCAAGGGATTTCATAAAATGGGCTAGTTAATCCAGAGGTCACAAGGGTCAGCTGCAGAAGCAGAGAGCCAGAAGTAACAGGACCACAGAGTTAGGGCAGGGAGGTTGTCCCAGGAATCTCTAAGGCTGGCTGTACCTAATCCATACACAGTAGTATTAAACTCTTAGTGCATGGTAACAGCTGTAGCAAACACAGAATGTTCTTGCCTGTGTTAACGTATATTATACTATGTAACTACATAACATACTACATATACTACAATGACTTAGCTGGATTGTGTCATTTTCTTTCTTTTTTCTTTTTTGGAGAGAAAGTCTCACTGTGTGGCCTGGAACTCACTTCCTAAAACGAAGTGGCCTTGAATTCACAGAGATCACAGAGAAGGCTGCCTCTGCCTTCTGAGTGCTAGGGTTAAAGACGTGTGCCGTAACACTCAACTCATTTTATAGATATTGGAAAAATACAGAAAGTTGTTCAGTGAATTGTGAGAAAAAAATACAAGGTGGAAGCAAGTGTTCTGTTCTTTTTTTATTCACTATTCTTCTCCCACCTGGCTTGGGCTCAGTAATTATTTGCTGAATTAGCCATTAGTAGGTCCATGGTCATGCAGGTGGCACAGCAGGTCTCGGCTAAAACCTTAGATTTGCTGAGTAAGGAAGTAGCCATACTGTCCTAGGTACTGTTACAGGATTTGGACTTTGTGTGTGTCAACTAGAGTTACATCTGTTTGATAAGCCCTGTCCCATCCTCACCTGACCACGGAGGTCAGCACTACCCTAACGCGCACACCTGTGTATGAACAAATAGACTAAACTCCTCAAGGAAATGTGAACAAAGTGAATCCAGCAGTGCAAAGTAACCAGGCGGGATGCGATCCAGTGAGGCGATGCTGGTTAAATATTTAAAAGTCCATTAATGGAACCCACCACGTCAGCAAGCTAGTGAAGAAGAAATCATATCATTATATCAGTTGATATAGAAGAAGCATTTAATCAAATCCGGTACCCATTCATGACAAAGAACAACAAAGCAGCCACCAACCTCAGAAACCAAATAAAAAGTGAATTTCTTCAATGATTCAAAAGAAAAAAAATCACACCCAGCCTACCTCAAAGAAGATGATGAGTATCAGAGGACCTCCTTACAGAGATGGCTTTAAATGTGGCAAACCAGCCACTGGGAAAAATGTCCTCGCTTCTGCCACAGACAGAATTCTGCCTAAAAATGGACAAGCTTGCATGCAGGCAGAGTCAATGGCTGAACTCTGCCAAGAAAGGGTAAGCAAGTCCTCAACAGTTCCTGCCTCACAAATATGTCTGTCAGATATATTGGGACAGAAGGCTGAAGATGATGCTCCAACATTATAGAATTTTGGGTTCAGGCAGCAAACCATCTCTGTCTTTTTTTTTTTTTTTTTTTTTTTCATTTTGGAAGCTGCTGACCTACACTTCCCATTTACTCAGGTAATTAATTTTATTCCTCCTTAAGTTTCTGATGGTGCTGAAGATCAAATAGCTTAGTTTCACAATTAAGTTTAGTTGTTTAGGGGTTAAGATGTTTTAGGTCTAGATGGATGTTTTACTTTGATAGAGATGAGATATGATAGATATTGATTTACATTTGGAATTTTAGACTCACCAAGATAGAAAAGATGTTTTCTTCAAGGTGGCCAAATAAAAATAGCCAAAACACTAAGAATGTAACATTCATATTGTTCCTGGATTTCATGGTTCTTCTTGCTGTAGGTAGTTTAATTGTATATATGTGTAATAATATAAATGTATATGTAAAAATAATAAAAAAAAGAAAGAAAAGAAGAAGTGAAAAATATAAAAATCTCCCAAATCCTATAGGCTCCTCAGTTGCAATAAATGTAGCATGATGGTCGGAAGGACGTGCACATGAAGATGCAAGTGTAAAGGGAATATTTGGGCCCTTAGCTCAGCTCTGTTGAGAACTTGAAACTGCTTTAAAACATACAGTCACACACACACACACACACACACACACACACACACACGCATGCACGCATGCACATGCTAATAATAAAATGTAGCTGGTTGGTGATGGCACATGCCTTTAATTCCAGTACTCAGGAGGCAGAGGCAGGTGGATCTGTGTCTGAGTTTGAGGCCAGCCTGGTCTACAGAGTGAGTTCCAGGACAGCTAGGAGAAACCCTGTCTCAAAAAACCAAAACAACAACAACAACAAAGCAAAATTAATATGTAAAGCAGAAAAGCTCTGAATAGAGGGTAGTAAAAAGAAGACTAGCTCTCTCAGCTCCTAAAAGATAGCACAGCACCAGTGCACAGTTGGGAGGGGAGTGGTCACACGAGAGACACAGCGGAGCAGGGGACAGGACCACTGCACCCTTGGGAGGGTCATGGTCCAGAGGTCATGAGTTCAATTCCCGACAACCACATACATAGTGGCTCACAACCATCTATGATGTGATCTGATGTCCTCTTCTGGCCTGCAGATGTACATCTCAGGACACAAAGCTAATATACAAAGGTGAATTGCTTTCCTTTATGTCAATAATAAATTATTAGGATTTGACATTAAGAAAAAGAATACTACTTTCCTCAATGAAGAACCAAAAAAGTGAAATATTAAGATATAAGTCTAAAAACATATGTACCAGATCTATGATAGGAAAAGTAAACACTCATTAATCAATCAAAGAGAATCTGAACAAGTGAATAAGTAATCCATATTAATGACTGAAAACCCCAGCTGTGTTAAAATGTCCATTTCCCCCAACTTGCTCTGTAGATTCAATAAAATCCTAATCAAAACTGCAGCAAACTATTTTATGGAGATTGACACACTGATTAAAAAGTTTATAGTTAAGTGTGGCAAGATGGGCTGGTGAGATGGCTCAGAGGTTAAGAGCACTGTCTGTTCTTCCAAAAAGTCCTAAGTTCAATTCCCAGCAACCACATGGTGGCTCACATGTGATCTGGTGCCGTCTTCTGGCCTGCAAGCACACATGTGGGCAGAATACTGTCTAAATAATAAATATATCTTTTTTTTAAAGTGTGGCAAGATGGCTAAGCAGGTAAAAGCATCAAGCCTGGCAACTCGACTGTGACCTCAGGACCTACACAGCGAAAGGAGAGAAGCAACTCCCATCTGCTATCTTTTTACCTCTGCATGTGTGTCGCATGCACGCACACATTTAATTTTTTAAAGTTTTTTTTGAAGCATAGATTATTCAATACAATATTGGTGGAGAAGAATAAAGTTGGATAATTCACATTCCTCAACTTAAGACTTACTTTAAAGTTATATAACTAAGAAAGCATAGTATTGGTGAAAAAAATGGAAGCATAGATCAATTAAGCAAAATCAATAAGACAGAGATCAATGCCAGCACTGTCAAATATTTTTTCAATTTTTGTTTATTTTATTATGTGCAGGAGTGTTTTACTCCCACATATGTCTGTGCACCATGTGAGTGACTGGTTCACACATAGGTCAGAAGAGGTCACTGGAGCCCCTGGAACTGAAGTTATGGATGGTTATGGGTTGCCATGGCAGTGCTAGGAATTAAAGCCAGGCCCTCTGTGAGCAAGCGCCCTTAACTGCAGAACCGTCTCTCCAGGCCTCAACCAAATACTCTTGACCAAGGAACAAAGACAAGGCAATGGAGAAAAGAGTCTTTTCAACAAAATTGAACAATTGGAATATATTTAAAAATGAATATGGGCATAGACTACACAGGTCACAAGTGTCAACCCAAAATTGGTTGTGATCTTAAATGTTCAATGCAAAACTATAAAACTTCTAACTGGCAGTGGTGGTGGATGCCTGTAGTCCCAGCACTTGGGAGGTGGAGACAAGAGAGTTAGCAGCTCAAGGTCATTGTTGCCTACTTAGTGAGTTCCAAGCAAACTGGACTTCAACAGACCCTGTCTCAAAAAAACAAAAACCAGCAGTGGTGGCGCATGCCTTTAGTTCCAACACCTGGAAGGCAGAAGCAGTGGATCTCTGAGTCAAGACTAGCCTGGTCTACAGAGCAAATTCCAGGACAGTCAGGGCTGCACAGAGAAACCCTGTCTCAAAAACAGAACAAAACAAAACAAAACAACAACCAAAAACAAGCAAAAAACAAACAAACGAAACAAAAAAGCAAAATGAGGCAGATGTGGAGGCACTTGCACACAGGAGGCAGAGTCAGGCAGATCTCTAGGTTACAGGCTAGAAGGTTACAGAGTGAGACCTTGTCTCAAACAATTAGCCCAAACAACACAACATCAACAACAACAAAATATCCACCTAAACTGGGCTTGGTGGTACATGCCTTTAATCCCAGCACTCGGGTGGAAGATACAGATGGATCTCTGTGAGTTCAAGTCCAGCCTGGTCTACAAAGTGAGTTCCAGGTCAGCCAGGGCTACAAAATAGAGAGCACCCGATCACAACAAACAACACAGACAACAGCAATTGCTGGCAAGCAGACAAAGCAAAGGAGCTGTCCTCTGCTGGTGCTAAGGACGTCAGATGGTGTGGAAGCATTAGAATGTACTTAAGCAATTTTTTTCTCCAAGAGTAAAAACAATCTCTTTGTGTGTTGAAAACTTGTGTGCCCAATAAAACCTGCATATAAATGTTTACAATAGCCCGATTTACAATTGCCCAAACTTTACATGTGTCCCTCGTCTGTGAGCTGCGGTTCATCTATGCGATAGTATTAAGTAATAAAAAGAAAAGAACAAGAGGGCGTGAATAGACAGGGACGAATCTTAAATGAGTGTACAATAGTTGAAGAGGTGACACATCGTGGTTCTATTGTATGGTATTCTGGGAAAAGAGAAACTACAATAATGATTTTTTTTTTTTTTTTAAATTTCAATGTTTACCAGAGGTTTAGGGAAAAGAGAAAGCCTGAACTTGGAATGACAATAATTCTTAGGTAATAAATCTACTGTTCTGTTACAGATATAGTTGGGGATACACAGTGCTGCTTATCTGGCACCCACAGAATGTTACCGCCTAAAGAGCAAGCCCTAGTGTGGGGCAATTTCAGAACAATCATCAGGTGGTCAGAGGGATTTAGGAAGCAGTGCAGAGTGTGTCAGAGGAAACCAGCCACATCATCCACCTGTGAAACGGCCTCACGGATGGGATAGCAATAAAGGTGCTGTTTTAGCTAACTTTGGGTATGAGAGGGGCCTAAAAAGTTAAAGGTGAGATAATTTGTACAGAGGCTGGAGATGGAGTGCAGTGATGGAGAGCTTATCTGGCATAAATGGGTCCCTAGAAACAAATTCAGGCAGCAAAATAAATAAGCTGTAAACGAGCTCTGTACCCTAGTTGATAAAGTGTGGCCCAACGCTGGTTTCTGGTAACCATTCTGACACTACAACGGTGTGTGCTTGGATTGAAAAAGTTGGTAGGTAGATGGTGGATTATATTTCACACGTAAACAGGGGTGAAGTTAAATGGATCCTGTAATAATGGATTGCAGTTAGCAACACTGTGCTTATTTTACTGTAGATTCAAATGCTCACAAGTAGAAACATACATGTAGAAATATACATATATTTCTTTGTTCTGTCAACTAGGAGCAATAGCACTCCATTAGCAGCTAAAGCCCTAGTACCCAGAGTTGGGTTTCTCATACCATTGTTCAATAAAAGCACTAAAGCTCTTCAGAGAAACCGCTAGTTCAAGGAGTGGGGACAGATAAATGTGAAGTATCTTTCGATACCAGAAAGAAGCAAGGGAGCACTGTCTGTCACAGCCACCCCTGAATGGAAAACACAAACCCTATGTGGGCTTGGCCAGTAAAGGCGTGCTGAAGGGAACACAGAAGTGATGGGCAGCCCCAGAGCAAACTGAGCAGTAAAACTAAGCAGCACATCTCATTATACCCTAAAGAATAAAAATAAGTTTTCTTAGAAACAAAATCCATCTATACTGAGACCTGGAAGGAAAAGTATTGACTCAGGACCTCCGAGACCAAGTTCTCAGCACAAAGGAGATTATTTGCCCCAGAGGGGCAAATAGAGGAAGAGGCATAAGGGAAAGGAAATGAGGGAGAGGGGACAAAGGGAACAAGAGAAAGGACAAAGGACTATCTCGGGATAAAGAGGAGATGTAACACATAGGAAAAATGGTGGTTTATAAAAGTAAAAGGGGAAACCTCAGCTTAGGGTGTGTTGTTTAGTTGTAACTGGGCATGTTAATTAGGTGAGCCAAAGGGGGCTTCTGATTGCTGGACTCCAATGTTTTGATAGCTGGACCTTGGGAGTCAGCCTCCAGGAGGAGGAATTGGACAAATACGGGAACAGACCTTGGGGGCTAGCTTTAGGAATGTAATATAACAGTTTTTTAATAAGGCAGAGGGCCAGCCTGGTCTTCAAAGTGAGTCCAGGACATCCAAGGCAACACAGTAAAACACTGTCTTGAGAAAAAGGAAAAAAGAAAGGAAGAGGCAATTGGGGAGAAGAGCAAGTCCTACGAGAGCCTGCTCGCCGTGCTTGAGACCGCCAGAGTCCCTTCAATACCTACAAAACTTTACATCATGAATAATACTCAAATAAGTTATCGATCGAGTGCATAAACAAGAGAGGAGACAACCCCTCACAGGAGAAGTCCAACTTGACTACGCGGACACAGTGTTCTCAGGTAAGTGAGCATAACTCTCCATTGTTTAAATACGACCTACACATAACAATTTCCTTCAGAAACATGCTGTACGGAATGGAAGAGGTAACTTAGGTGAACAAAACTACACACTCTACTTCAGGTAGATCGCCAGAGTCAACCTCAACAGCTACAAACCATGTTAGTCTAGGCACCCTCCATTTGATGGGATAGAAACAGCCCTGGGCCTCTTGGGTCTTCACCTCCTAAACCCATCAGACTAGTCCCACCATGCAGCAAGCACGCATGAGATGGCCAGGTGTGGTGACGTGTGCCTGTAATCTCACCACTGGGGAGGTGGAGGCAGGAGTGCCAAAGTGTCAAGATCATTTTCAGCTACGTCCGTTTATGGCCAGCCTAGGCTACATGGGACTCTGTCTCAAAAAAGCAACAAATAAATGACACATCAGGAAGGACCTGTGGAAGGAATGAGTGAGGACAGGTTAATCAAAGGGACCTAAATTACAGCGAGTTAGGAGCCAGAAGATCCGGAGTGCCACTATTGCAATATATATATATTATATATACAGCAATGTAATGCATATTTCCCAAAAAAAGCTGCAAGAGAGGATTTCACCATGAAGAAATGTTAAGTGGGGAAGTGAGGATATGTGTGTGTGTGTGTGTGTGTGTGTGTGTGTGTGTGTGTGTGTGTGTGGTGTGTGTGTGTATATGTAAGCATTTAAAATTTTTTTATTTTAAATTAAACAATGGATACATGTATCAGACACCTCTTGATCTCATAAGTACATATGATTTTTAATGTTTGTACACAGTAGAAAAATAAATTAGAAGCTCTTTCAGTAAAGGGGTGG
Source organism: Acomys percivali (assembly GCA_907169655.1). NCBI lineage: Eukaryota > Metazoa > Chordata > Mammalia > Rodentia > Muridae > Acomys > Acomys percivali. The sequence goes on from OU015744.1 coordinate 92,388,218, forward strand.
TTTATAAAATGCACAATTCCTTAAAATCAATCCTATTATTAAAAAACAGAGGGAATCTGTGAAGTAGCCGAGTGGAACTAAGAAGACACGATGACAAATGTGAAGTGATCTCCCGGATGGGATTCTGGAACTGAAAACGGAACATCAGGGAAGAAGTGAGGAAATTAGAATTGAGTACGGGGGTCAACGAGCAACAGCATCAGCATTGTCTATTCAATACAACGCATGTACCACGCTACTGTAAGATGCTCACTGGGGAGCTGGATGTAGGATATATGTCGATCCTCTGTCAAACTTATTGTTTAGTAAAACAGACAACTGGCTATTTGTGCCTCTAGGGTCCCAGGCAAAGTGAAGCATAGGTTTAGCAATTCCCAGGGAACCTCGGTGCCTCCCCAGCCCCTTCCCACTTCTCAGGGTCGGTGGCTGACACGGTGTCACCTTTTGGTTCCGCCTTACTGTGATTTCAGTGTTTGGCCAGGTAGCTCTACATTCTCTTTTCACACCCAGTGGGCTTCCTCGTCTTGTCTCCGTTTGCCTGGGTGGAGGTGGGAGGGGTGGGGGTGGGGGGGTTGTAGCTCCAGTCTCTATGAACTTCCCGGTTCTCTTGGGAGTTCTTAGGGAAGTGAAAACTCACCATCCTACTGGACCTACCCTAGTCCTGCAAAAAAACTTGGGTCACGCTCGAGCCTCAGAGATTGGGGGCTCTTCATGAAAAAGAACAGGGAGATGGATATTTTCCCCCTGCGCTCCTGCTCCAAAGCTGGATGGAGAGTGAGCTTCTCACTACCTTTCTGGGGAGAGCAGAGGAAGAGACCTGGCTGGTAGAATCTGAGCTGAACAGCACAGCTGTCTGCAGGCGGACAGAGCTCTGACACTGGAGGGAAGTGAGGTCTGGGGTAGCGGAATGATCATATGAAATCTTGTGGGTGGAGGGTCCACGCTTGGGAATATCCAGGGAATTCGAGGAGCCCCCATATTTTCGTAGCGGAGGAACCGCTTGGACTTTAAAGTGGGAGGTGCCGGCTGCTGGAGAATGATTTTGGATAGGTGGCGCGTGCGCTCTGGAAAGCTGAGGACTGGCAGGGGATGGGGCTCTCTTTAGAAAGGGGAAATGAGGACCAGGATCCCACATCCTACACACAGGCACCTTAGAGAGGGGCGAAACAGTCAGGAACTGGGATCAGCTCCTCCAACAGGAGCTAAGAGCTCCCGGGGAGGTGCCAGACAAAGTCAGCCGGCCAGTGCGCCTGCCGCGCCCTGTCCTCTCCAGCTTTACGCACGGGTTAGCTCGCCTTTTGGCATCGTGAGGAAAGCAGGAAGGAACTCCAGCCATCTCTACTAAGGATAGAACGTTTATCACAGTCACGGGCCCCTAGATCAGCAGCTTCCCTAAGGCAGGAGTCAACGATCTAGGCGAGGAAGGAGCTGGAGTGGCCTTGTTGGCCTAGGAGAGGGGCGCACAACCCAGGGCTGGCGCGTGACAAGACCTCTGAGTTAATGTATAATTGTGAGCAGATGGCGGGGGCTGGCGGCAGCCTGGGGGCTGGGCCCAGCTAATGAGGGACAATTAGCCCCAAACACGGTGGGGGCAGTTGAGAGAGTCAGACAGTGAAGGGAGATATTTGCTTCTCAAACAGTCTGGCGCGCTAGGCAGAGGGCTGAGCGACCGAGCCTTTAGGCTTGCTAGGCCCCCCGCCAGGGCTCTTTCCCCGTTTTTTCCTCTCCCTATCACCTCTGGGTCGAAAGCTTCTGTTTGTTCAGACCCGAGAGCCTGTTGTAAAGACTGAGCGAGAGGGTGGTTTATGGGGGAAATCGCTGCCACCACCATCTGCCAGGGCTTGTCTTTTCTTCCCCCCCTGACACCCCTTCCAACACCCTCAAGCAGCTGTCTATAGGAAAAGCCGGTCAGGGCATGAACCTTGAGCTCCAAGATGCAAGGACAGATTCAGAGAAAGAAATAAGGCAGGAGAGGGAGACTGAGAAGAGCGACACCCGCTTCTTGGGGACCTTCTTTCACCAGGCACAGCTCAGTAGACCGCCCAGCAGCCCCCAGCTGCCCCCTGTGGAAGGTGGAAGGGCTGGCTCTCCTTGGACTGGGGCAAGTGCTGTCCTGCCCTTGGTGCTGAAACCATGCTATGGTCTTCCCTCTGCTCCAGCGCTCTGGCTCAGCCTGAAGACGCTGGAACAGACTGGAAAAGGAGTGGAGTGTATGCCAGGGTAAGACTGAAGACCCATTTCTGGGATACATTTGGCCTTGGAAGACAAGAATCTCCAACTCCAAGATCCAAGTTCAAGTACAACACCCACTTCTACACCGCCAAACCCAAAGCATTTACCAATGAGATCTACTATTCTCCCCTCTGACTTCTAGGTCTAGTCTTAATGCCTCTATAAATCAGAGTTGCTTACCTCACCCCTGTGACTGCGTTACAGATTCTGAGATATAAAACAGACCCAAAAGGCTTTCTGTATCTGCCCCTTCACACCCTTGCAAGGGTCTGCCCACAACTACAGTAGCAATAAGGCTTCCTAGCACTGAAGTCTGTGTTCATTTCCTGCCACCCATTCTCAGGGAACAGTCTACTCAGCCCCTGGATTCCTCACCCCAGCAATGGCCCAGGCAATATGTAGTGGTGTGTGTGTGTATGTGTGTGTGTGTGTGTGTGTGTGTGTGTGTGTGTAACAATATCATTTTTTAATTTAATCTAAAAACACCAAGTCCTGAGTGAAAACATCCAGAGACAGAAGAGGGAAGAATAGATTGTTTCTAAGAACGCATTAGAAACGCATGCATTTGTAGTCATTCCCCAGACACGCATTCCCACCACCCCTCTCTCACACTGCCAGTGCTCTGAAGACCATGCTGGCCTCATTTCTAGGGACTCGCCCCTTGTGTGGTTTCAGTCAAGGAATCGACTGGAGAATCAGTGAGAACCTCTTCTGGAGAGAACTGCTGTAGGAGACATGCTCTCTTCTCTGCCCTCTCCTTCTAGTAGAAGCCGCCTCAGTACTCAGTCAGGCTATACATATCATTTGTCTTCCGTCATAATACACATGATCTGGGCATTGACTTAAAAGCCCAGACATGCTGGAAAACTGTGTATCAGTGCTTATGGAATATTCTTTTGTGTTTCTATCATGTGAAACATTGGGGACATAGTCTGAAGTTCCTCATCTTGCATGTTCTGCATTCTTTCCAAGCGTACTGGCCCATGCTTGGGGACACACTGGCTTGAGAGAGCCTGTCAGAGAATGCATCTATGTCTCCTTCAGGGGAGGTGGACACAAGGTGGACTCTGACCTCCCCCCCCCCACAGAAGGACACAGTGGGTCACTGGCTGTGGGCTGCCCTGCCTCAGGGCCAGTGTCAGTCAGCCCCATGCACACTTGCCTCCTCCTCCTCCTCTGCTCATGGCCTGTGACATCACTGGCTACTCCCAGAAGGCTGCCCTCTGCTCCCGAGCACAGACTCTGTGCAGCTGTGGACCCCCTGGCGGGACTGAAGCGGAGGCAGAGGGGAGGCTGTGAGAAGACCAGACCGACAGCAACCTCTGGAGCCAGCCCAGGACCCCAAGACCTTTCTCTGGGATTCCCACCTCATTCGCTCCACCCAGGTAGCTTGGCTGCAGGCTCACTGTCTGCTCTGTCTCCCATACTGTCTCCATGTCTTTGTGTGGCCAAGCTCAACTTTCTCCCTCCTGTGTCTTTACAGCTACTCACTTTCCTGCCCTTTTAACTCCTTAATCTACTTTCTCATCTACTGAGTACCAGGTGTTTTTTGTTTTGTTTTGTTTTGGTTTTTTCTGACAAGTTACCACAAATGGTAATATGTGGCAGGCTATTGGAAACAGGGTTTCTGTTTGTGAGTTGCAGAGTGCTTCATTTTGGGTTGGAGGTTTTTTTAGGTTTGGATATGAACTTGGGTACCACAGTAATTTTGGCCCCTTGGTCACTTGGGAAGAAAAATTCTTAGGAAAAATTCAGGGTTAGGCTGATAGGCTAAGTCCCCATCCCCTGCCCTTTACGTTCCTGGATCAAGCTTCCCCTCTCCACTTCCTCTATGGCAATTGCCCAAGCGTGAAGCAAGGACTCTGGACAGAGAAATAGAATCCTGTGCTCAGGAGCCAGACATTGTTACTTCAGCCAGGAGCTGACTTCTGAGCCTTGAGTTTTACTCTCTGAGAGGGTCTTGATTTATGTTGATCTCAATCTGTGCCTCTGTTTCCTTTGCAGTGGCGGGAGACAGGGGTAGTTTAACATTCTTACTGAGTTTCTGGAATGCTAAGAGATTGAAGGAGTATGTCTCTAGGTGCCTAAAAATAAACTAATAGAGGCCACCTTAGCTGCTGAACACAATGGGCTCTAGATTCTTGGTGTTTCATGCCTGCCGATTTCCTCATCCTATTACATTGAAATCTCCATTTATAAGGAAAGAACCTTAGAGCCGACTCAGCTTTGGCTGGTAGTCTAACCCTGCTCCCTCTCTGAGCATAACTTAACTCTATGTGCTCAGCTGCCCTATTTTTTTTTTCTCCCTCACTTTATCCCAAGCAAACAACAATGTGCTCATGCTTAATGCCCTACCCAGTCAGTAATTGCTGCTGAGTTAACTGAGCCAAGACAGCGTGGTTATTTCAGGAAAGTTCCGTGCATAAGCTGTTCCCTGGAGTTACCTACAGCTCTGCCAAGATTCCAGCCATGGAAGGAGCAGCTTCAACTCCTCCTAGTTGCTTTTGAAAGCAGAAAAACTCAGGGCTGTGGTTGGTGCTGCCCTGGCTCTCTGCTCAGGATGGCTTCCGCTCCCGTAAGTGGGCAGCATCCCTTCTTTTCAAAATGCTGCCAGGAAATGGCAGCAAAATATACAGTGTCTAAAAGGCGGCCATTGCAGAGGAAGTGTCGCCGTGATACCTAGACTTCTTCAGTGCTCAAAAGAATCAGCAGCTCCAGCAGCTTTAGACGCTGCTGTGTATGAGGTGTGTCAGCTAGCAGAAGTCATCGCCTCAGGCTTTGTGTATTTCTTTCCAATGTGTGGGACCAGAGCCCAGGACCTGAAGGTAGAGCTGAGCCCCAAATTTCCCTGAAGAACTCGAGATACAAAGGTTTGGCTTTCCTTGAAGTGCTCTGAAGCAAGTGTTTGACTGGTAGTTTGGAGAACTGAATCCAGACCTGCCGGCTAGTGAAAACCTGAACCTGGGAGCCAGAGGCTCCGCCTCAAGTGTGTCAATCAGACCCCGAGAGGGCTTATGATGGGTCAGAGGTCAAGTTGTCCACTTGGGGATGAAAAAGCCTGACACTAAGAAGAATGGTCTCTACCACCTCTCCCACCTCTAACCTTTTTATTGGGATATCGGAAAAGAGCCAGACCTCAGCTGACCCTATGATGCTCATCATATGAGAATTTTAATGTTTTAGTGTTGGCCAGCCTACTGACCCTCTGTCACAAACGTTCCATCCCATGACCATTTCAAGAGACCACACTTAAATTACCCTCTATTGCTGCAGAACCAGCCCCAAATCAGAAGGAACTTCTAGAAGGAGCGCCCCTTTTCGGCTTGCCAGTTGTCCTGCTTGCTATTCTATGAGGAGGACCAGTGTGAAGCATGCAGCAGGACGGTAAGAGGTCTGGGAGAAGTTGGAAGAATATGGATGGGCTCACAGACAGAATACTGGGCAGGGCGATGGTGGCGCACACCCTTAATCCCAGCACTTGGGAGACAGAGGCAGGTGGAGCGCTGTGAGTTCAACGCCAGCCTGGTCCACAAATTGAGTTCAGGCCAACCAAGGCTCCACAGAGAAACCCTGTCTTAAAAAACAAAACATAATAAAACAAAATAAAGAACAATACTGCTCCTGGGTCTTGGCTTCCACCAACACAATTTCATTTGTCCTTAGCCAGTGGTCTAGGCAATGCTTTCTCCAACTGCTCCCTGTTATATCCCAGATCAGGATATAACCAGCTCCTAAAGAAAGTTTTGGAGACTCCAGGGGGAAAAGGTGGGCATGGTTTCAGAGAAAGGCACACCCTATGGTAGCAGGCCAGTCTGGAAGACCGAGTGACCTTCTGCAGAGATGGGTGGGGACCTGGACAGGTGCGGTGTGCTGAAGCTGACCTTTCATGCCCAGGAGTTAGCACCGTGAACCAGCTGGGGGGACTCTTTGTGAATGGCCGGCCCCTTCCTCTGGACACTCGGCAGCAGATTGTGCAGCTAGCAATCAGTGGGATGCGCCCCTGTGACATCTCACGGAGCCTTAAGGTAGTGCCAAACCCTTTCTTTCTCTCTCTCTCTTTCTTTCTTTCTTTCTTTCTTTCTTTCTTTCTTTCTTTCTTTCTTTCTTTCTT
>OU015744.1:92404411-92428807 GCA_907169655.1 Acomys percivali
TTTTTACAGGGTCTCACTATGGCTTGAAACTTTATTAGCCTCTTGAGTACTGATTACAGGCATACATTACCATGCCCAACTAAGTAATGTTTTATTGACATTTTTATGTGTGTATATGAATATATATACATATATATATGTATCTTGCTCTTTTTCATTTTTATACTCATCTCCATATCTTTTTTTGTCTTGTTTTGTTGAGACAGGGTTTCTCCGTGTAGCCTTGGCTGTTTGGGACTCACTTTGTAGACCAAGCTGGCCTAGAACTCATATCAGTCCACCTGCCTCTGCCTCCCGAGTGCTGGGATTAAAGGTGTGCGCCACCACTCCTGGCAGCTTTTCATTTTTAAATGGTCCCCTTCCTTCTTCTGCTTTCCTGTTACACGCATACGCATGTGTATATTTAAATTCCACATATGAGAGAAAACCTGCAACATTTGCCAGTCGTTCCTGCCACTTACCCTCTCGCGCTCCTTCTTCCCTTCATCTAGGCCTCCTTCTACCTCCTCATAGCCCCGCCCCCAGCCCCGCCCCGGCCCCGCCCACAGTTTCATGTCATTCATATGTACATGCATGTTCTGCAGTGAGACGAAGTGTCCTAGTCCAGACCTTGCACCTCCTGAACCAGACACACACACACACACACACACACACACATGCACGAGGATCTTGGGGGTGGCCTGCTGTGATGTATTGTCGCTTGAAACAGGTGTTTTGCTAAACTTGGTAGGAAAAATTGTACAACACATATTCTTCTCTTGGATCTTGACCCTGGGTCTCCTGCTCTGTTTGGCTGAGAAGTTGTTCCTGGAGGATTTAGAGTCTGGCAGATGGTATCCCACTGACCTGGAGAAAGAGGAAGAAATGGCCTTCAGCAAGCCTGAAATCCAGTAAGAGGAGAGAAAATAAAGTGATTTTTTTCCTCTTCTCAAGGAGGATGAACATTAAGCAAGGTGAAACTAATTCATAGGGAAATTAAAACCTTCCATCAGATTTCAGAGTAAGGAAGGCTGTGCAGTTTACTAAGAACTTGTCTTTTTCTTTTATTAGATTTTGTGCTCAAGTATGTTCATAACAGCTTTATTCATAATAGCCAGGAACCAGAAACAACTTAGATGTCCATTAACCAAAGAATGGATAAAGAAAATATGGTACACTTATACAATGGAATACTACTCAGCTATTAAAAATAAAGACATCATGCAATTTCCAGGCAAATGGGCAGAACTAGAAAAGATCATCCCGAGGGAGGTAACCCAGACCCAAAAAGACACACTTGTAAGTGGATATTGGCCACAAAGCACAGGACAACGAGGTCACAATCCACAGACCCCAAATGGCCAAGGAGGGCCCAATGGAGGGTGCTTGAATCTCACTCACAAGAGGAAATAAATAGACACCTGAAATAGATGGAGGGAGGGACCTGGGTGGGGCATGTGGAGAGTAACAGGGGTGGGGATCAGGGGTGGGAAGAGTGGGGGCCAGGAGCAGGGGCGGGGGTGGGGGCAGGGCAAGGACTGGGAGAGAGAATGGGAATCATAGGGCGGCATCTCTGGGACAGGGCAGGCTTCCTGGCAAGACCCCTTGCAGTGGGGGTTAAGGAGCCTGAAGTTACCGCCTCCTGTAGCCAGGTGGGGACTTCCAGTGGAAGGAGCTTGGGAAACTTACGTCAAACCAAACGCTTCATGAACGTGAAGCCTAATAGAGTTTCATTTTCTTTTTCACAGCTTGTACATAGTAAGGTGGCTGTGCAGAGGATATAGGGAGAAGCCCACATAGAACCAGGTGCGGCTGAGCGTGCTGCACTCAGCACTCAGGGGGTGGAGGCCACGAGGGGCCTGAATTCAAAGTCACCCCTGACTACAGAGGAAGTTGAAAGCCAGCCTGGACTATATGACAACAGCAGCAGCAGCAGCAGTGGTGAGAACAAACCTAAAGTGCTTCCTACAATGTTCATTTTTACTTCCCAGCCCAGGAAAATGGGGCCTGTGAAAGGGCAGGGTTAAGAACAACTACCCCGGGGCTGCTCTTCCGAAGGTCCTGAGTTCAATTCCCAGCAACCACAAAGTAGCTCACAACCATGTATAATGAGGTCTGGTGCCTTCTTCTGGTGAGCAGGTGTACATGCAGGCAGAATGCTGTATACTTAATACATAAATTAATAGATAAATAAATATTTAAAAACAAAGCACGTATGCTGGAGTTCTGAACAGACAACGCTGAAACAGGTTGCATGCTAAAGGATTGGATGGGGAGGAATCTAGGGACAGGAACTGTTACTGGGGGTGGGGGTGGGGCAGTTACTGGGGGTGCCTAGACTGACGATGGCAGCCATAAAGCAGATGCACTCAAGAATTTGGACAACCACCGGAAGGAGCTGAGAGAGGCAGTGCTGAGGCTCTGACCCTGGCCATCTGGAAGGGCTGTGGTGTTCAGGCTGGGAAGGAAGGCACGGCCGGAGAAAATTACCTCAGAAGGGGAGGACCGTGGCAAGGGATCAGCCATGGTGATTTCAAGCAACTGGAGGGCGAAGTTAAAGCACTCTTCCATTAGGAGGTTGGAGGGGAGTGACGCAGGCATTCCAGAGAAGACTCAGGACCGGAGATAAACCAAGTGGGTAAGGACGGAAATGCCTATTCCAACTACACACGTCCTCAAAAATCACCCGTTTTCCCTTAAAATCAGCTAACCTTCTGAATCTTGAGGGAAACACAGGCCTGCTTGCAGTCCCACAAGTCAGTGCAGCATAATATTAAGGGGAATAGACATGACGCCTTTCTTCCCTCTCTGGCAAGACCAGGTTTAGAAGGTCGGAAGGAATGGTGGAGATTTGGAACAAATGCTTGGATTTGGAGTTTGGTCAGCTCGTAGGCAGAAGTCGGTCCGGTTCGCTCCAGCACGGTGTCTTTGTACCATGAGCCTCTGCGCCCACCTGCCCACCTCCATCCTCCTCTTGTGCCTCCTGCTTCCCAGGACTTGATGCCGCTCGCTCCCCCTTACCTAAAACTCCCAGATACATTCTTTGGTAACGTGTTCGCTGTCCGCCAATAGTGTGCCACTTCGGTCGGCTCGGATGTAGAAGCCATTGGGTGCCAGCACGGTGAGCAAGCTGCTCCCCTGAAGCTCTATACAGAAGTTGAGGGCAAATTTTCCCCAGGGGCGGAAGGTGCCAAAGGATGTAATTGACCAGAAGGATCCACCCTGTGCTGGGGAGGGAAGAGCTCGGGTTGGTTGGCCATTTGGACCTCCAAGGCGGCTTCCCAGAGGCATGGCCCCCCCCCCCCCCCCTAGCCCCGCGTGGGGAAATACAGCTTGTCTGCACTAGCAGCTCCTCAGGAGGACCAGCGCTGCCTCACCAAATCCTCTTCTGCTAGTCAACTCTAGAGCCTTGAAGTCTGAAAACAAACGGAAACCCTGCTTCCCTGTTGGTGATGGGTGGTGCCTGGAGCCTGGCCAGGGGCTGGGGCTGGGCCTGGATAGTGACTTTTGCGTGGGGGTCGGGGGGAGAGGGACCACTCACTCTGAAAGTGATAGATGCCCTGGCGGCAGGGCAGGAGCTGAATACAGTCGGGCTGGTCCATGTCACACTGCATCAGGTCACGGTCGGAGGAGGAGCCCACATACCCATACCGACCTCGCAGGACAAGAAAGGAGCGGTTGGCAAACCGAAGCCCCAGCTCCTCATTTGGGCCTGAAAGAAACAGGACGGGGTTATCTGGATAGGCCTGCTCTATGTGACTTCCCAGTTGGAAGGATGTGCGAGGGTGCTGGCAGTGTTTTTCTGTGTATTCATGGAAGCCAGAGGAAGGTGTCAGGTGTCCTCTCTGTCACTCTTGGCCTTATCCCCTTGAAACAGGATTTTTTGTCTTTTTTTTTTTTTTTTTTTAAGACGGGGTTTCTCTGTGTAGCCCTGGCTGTCCTGGACTCACTTTGTAGACCAGGCTGTCCTTGAACTCACAGTGACCCACCTACCTCTGCCTCCTGGAAGTAGGGCTTTTTAAAAATGAGCCTGTAACCCAGTATTTTTCATGAAGGTTGGCAGCCAGCAAGCCTCAGCAGTTCTCCAGTCTCTGCCCCCTCCCCTCCAGTGCTGAGGTTATAGGTGCCCACACAGCACCCCGCTTTTTATGTGGGTGGTGGGGGTCAGAACTCAGGCCCTCACACTGGGGTAGCAAGTGCTCTGCTCTCTGAGTCATCACTCAGTCCAGCCCCAGAATGTTGTCTATATTTTAACCTTTAATGAACACCTCCTGTGTGCCAGGTCTTGCTAGGTGCTTGTGAAATGACTTCAGCTCAGTACACAGAAATGTAAATATCCTCTATTCTTTGAAATGTGTTAATTTACTTAATCCCCACCTAAACCCTGTGAAGCAACAGAACACAATCCTGGGCCACAGATTTTTTTTTTTTCGTTTTGTTTTGTTTCGTTTTGTTTTTTGAGACAGGGTTTCTCTGTGTAGCCTTGACTGTCCTGGACTCGCTTTGTAGACCAGGCTGGTCTCAAACTCACAGCAATCCACCTGCCTCTGCCTCCTGAGTGCTGGGATTAAAGGTATGCGCCACCATGCCCGGACTGAGCGCGCGCGTACACACACACACACACACACACACAAACACACACACGTAAGCTCCTGATCCCAACTCAGCGATTCCAATACCTTAAAAAAAAATGGGCCAATGGGTGGAAACACTTGCCACAGATGCCCAACAACCCAACTTCGATCCCTGAATCCCACAGAGAAAGGGGAAAACCAAGAGAACCGGTTCCCGAGGGTCGCCCGACCTCCGTGTTCATTCTTTCTCTCCCCACACGTATATAACAACAATAATAAACACAAACTTAACTTAAGTGGCTTGGGTTAGCCGGGGAGGAGTGGCTAGGCTCACCTGGGATGGAGGCGGTTGCCATCAGCAGGCCATTGGATGTAATGCTCAGGAACCGCCCATTGGAGGCCGACTGCAGGCTGATTTTCCCACAATTCCAGTGCACCCGGAAGAAGGTGTCAGACTCCATGGGGTGCCCATCAGCTATGATTGCCTTGTGGCGCCTCTGCAGAGAATGTGGATCAGGAGTAAGGATGACAACTGCAGTTTCTCCTGGATCCCATTCCCCTCCCCTTCCCTCCCCTCCTCTCTTCTCCCTCTCCTCTCCCCCTCCCCTGCCCTTCCCGTGCCCTTCCCCTCCCCTTCCCTCTCTAGCCTCTGTACTTTTCTAGAGTATGCTTTCAAAACCTCTTTGTAAGGCAATAAAGACAAAAATTATCTCCATAAAAATAGTGTTGTGTCCTCAGCTCTTCCACTTCCTTCACTCTGTAGTATAACCCAGTGAAAAGCATAAATAAATAAATAAACTTTGACCCAGACTCCAAAATAATTTTGAAATGTTTAAAGTGAAAGTTAAGTTATAAAACACCTAGAAGACCTGAGAGAAACAATTTGCAACTTGGGGGTTGACCAGTGATTTAGTGGGATGGAAAAGGATTAAACATTAACTATTTGGCAAATTGGACTTTGTGAATAAAAAACAAACAAACAAACAAACAAACAACCCCTTGCTTTCTAAAAATGTCATTTAAAAATACAAAGCAGTCTGGAGTGGTATCGCACGCCTTTTATCCCAGCACTCAGGAGGCAGAGGCAGGCAGATCTCTGTGAGGTCAAAGCCAGCCTGGTCTACACAGTGAGTCCAGGACAGCCAAGGCTACACAGAGAAACCCTGTCTCGGGGGTGGGGGGATGGCGGGTGGGGGGAATGGGGGAATGGGGGGCTGGGGGGGAAGGGAGGGTCTGGGTGTGGTGGCACACACCTTTAATCGCAGCAGAGGCAAGCAGATTTCTGTAAGCCTGAGTCTAGCCTGGTCTAAATAATGAGTTCTAGATAGCCAGAGTTACACCCCCATCTCAAAAAAACAAAAACGAATCGATAATAAATGAGACAGTGCACAGGCAAGACACAGGCTAGAGACGGCATGGACAGCACATAGATTTGGCAAAGGACCTCAATTTAGAGCATATGAAGATCTCATACAATTCAGGCATAAGACCACAGCCCCAGTAATAAATGGGCAAGAATTTGAAGACATCTAGCAAAAAAGACATACAATTGTCAACTAGACATCGAAGAGATGCCTAGATAACCACTAATAATAATGTAAACACAAACTGAAACATAGTAAGACGTTACACAGCCACTAGAGTAGCTACAGTGGTGGTGCGGGGGGGGGGGGGGGGCAATACTAAGTACTGGTGAGGTTGGGCAACAAATTTTATATATATATATTATAGAAAAATACGAATTTGTAGGAGCACCCTACAAGAACACGCTACTTTAAAGCTGTCACACCACACTTAGCAGGCACACGTACACATGTATAATTTAGAAGACAGAAAACAAAGCTGCAGCATAAAGTGTCTAAAAACAGGAATGTAACAGACACGTACACTCAAGGGATTGTACTTAGTTATGCTTAAGACTATTTTCCATAACATGACTACAATCAAGTCACCTTACCCTACTACCATGGAAACGAACTTGTTTTTCTTTACTTAGGCTCTTACGTAGTTTAGGTTGGCCTCAAACTCGGATACATAACCAAGGTTGGACTTGAACTCCTGATCCACCTGTCCTGATCTACTTGCCTCCCAAGTGCTGGGACTGTAGGCAGGCAGCATCACGCTCAGCTGGAAACTGTCTGACACTTTCTCGAGACGTTAAGGACACATCCATCATGTGACCCAGTAGTTCCACCGAAAGGTGTTTATCAAGATATGTGGAAACAAAAGCCTGTGAAAGACTTCTACACAAATGTTCATAGCAACTTTACTCATAGTAGGCCAAACTGTAAAGAACCCAGGTGTTTAACAACAACTGAATAGATGAAGAAATCGTGCTTATATGAGTAGGTACTTATAGGAGTGGCCACTGCAAAGCTGCCGAACTGCTGACAGGTGCAACAACACGGGTGGATCTTGGTGAGATGCTGCTCTCCAAAAGAAGTCCGTGTAGCATATATACCATATATACCATTTGAGTACACTTAGATGAAATTCTGGAGCAGGCGAAACTAATCTAATAATAGTGGAACAAACACAGATCGGTGGTGTGAGGAGGCCAAGGCTGGAGCAGAACTGTGAGGGGCAGGCAGGGTCGGGAATCCGTATGGTGTCAGAACTGCTCTCTAACTTGTGGTATGGCTATGGTATGGTTGCACGGTTATACATCTTTGTTGAAGCATATTGAATTTCACACTTAAATTAGGTCAATTTATTCATCTAACTTTTTTCATTCATATATTGATGCATAATATGTACTGTTATACTATGTCATATAATTTCCATTTGTTTTAATTATGCCTTATTAAAACTGATTTTTTTTTTTTAAAGAAAGGAGGGCTCTTTGGGGGGAAAATGAGAGTCTATTGGGTTGGGCCACTACCGCTCACCTAATCTTATCTGACCATACACGTTAGGGAAGGAGAAAGTATGTCTAGACGGAGAGAGGTCAGAGTGCACAGTTTCTTGCATGGAAGACCAAAGTCTCACCTGGGCTAGGTAGCAGCCATTGGATGAACGGAGTTGTAAGGTAGGACTCTCACTGTCACATTCATACTGGAACAAGGACATTTGGGTCAAGCGCTCAGAAGCAGCACACACCTCAGCGTCTGAAGGGAAAGTAACAAGCAGCCTTTTAGCTCGGGTCTGTCCCTTCTCCACATTTACTGTTGAGTTTCCCTGTACTTTTCCTCCCTCAACTTTATCATAAGAATCTGGACAAGCCCTGGTGACTTTCCCTTAACGCCTCATCGGTTAGCCTGCCTCACAAGATGTCTCCTTGGGGACTCAGGATCTTTCTTATGACTAGCTTCAAATTTCTTGCTTGTCCAGTTAGTATTTTGCTGACTTGACACAGGCTGGAGTCATCCGGAAGTAGAGAAGCATCAGATTGCCTGTAGGCAAGTCTGCTGAGAGCATTGTAAGTTATTAATTGATGTGCAAGGGCCCAGGGCCCGGCTCACTGTGGGCAGTACCATCCCTGGGCAAATGGTCCTGGGTGGTATAAGAAAGCAGTATAGGCAAGCTGTGGTGGTGGTGGGGCACAGCCAATAGGCACTATTTCCCTGGTTCTACTTTGAATTCCTGCCCTCATTTCCCACTGTGCTGCCCTATAACCCAAAAGTGTAAGTAAAAAAAAACAAAAAAAACCAAACAAACAAAAAACAAGACAAAACAATCAAAACAAAACAACAAAACACCTGAACTCCTTTCCTCTCCAAGTTGTTTTGGGCATCGTGTTTATCACAGTAACAGATAGAAACTAGGAAACACGCTGCATACGGTCCCCTCTTTTCAGCCCCCTAAGCCCTTTCACCTCACAGGATGGCACTGGACCCAGTACTTGCCATAGGTGACAGAGATGAATCTCCGAGTCTTTGACCTCAGGCTGACCCAGGTCGGGAAGTGCTGTAGGACGAACCACTCCTCACCCCTCGTGGGAGTGGAGCCCAAGCCCAGGAGTAGATGGGTACCCTGTGGATACAATGTGCCTCCTTCCCCATCACAGAGGGCCACAAGTCCTCTCGGCCGTACTTGCATGTGAAAAGCTGTCTGGGATGAGCGTTGAGGGACCAGGCGGTCTACATGAGACAGGAAATGGTGTGTCGAAGTCTCCAGGTGGTAGCATCCGTCTTGGAAATGTAAAAGGAAACCACATTCCTCTAGGCAGGGGACTGGCGCGTCCACCCAGATTCGGCCCACGGTGTGGTCAGCTCGGGCATAGCTGTGGTAGCTGGGGCTGTAGAGAATCACGTGGATGTGCAGGGCTGGCCTGGGGGTCCACATATGGTAGGCGGAGAGAACCCTGGAGTTGCAGAATACATCCTC
The DNA here is from genome assembly GCA_907169655.1 of Acomys percivali. NCBI lineage: Eukaryota > Metazoa > Chordata > Mammalia > Rodentia > Muridae > Acomys > Acomys percivali. The sequence continues at coordinate 92,413,291 of OU015744.1, forward strand.
ACCATCGGACTCCAGATAGCGGCCAGAGATTATACACTGGAGGGTCCACTTGCCGTTTCGGTGGAAACGGAGCAGGAAGCAGCCGTGGTGGCTGGTCCTCGGCCTGCCGTAGCACACGGTACCGTCTGCTTCACATAGCAGGTAGAGGCCCTGCAAGCTCTTGAGTCGTACCACAGCCTGCGCATCGTGTTCATTGCTCACCAGGAGTTCCCAGGTCTGAAGGGGAAGAGGAGGGAAATCAACGCAACCACGTCAACAGCTGAAGCCGCGACCGTTTGTCCCACCAGCTCCTCCGACAAGACTTAGTCACCCTCCCTTCCACGTCTGCCTTGGCATCTCTACTTGCTATGAACATCTTCTTGCTCAATTAACATAACTGAAAAGATTTCTGGGCTGCTGCTGCTGCTGGTGGTGGGCGGCTGGTGGCACTCAGGAGGCAGAGGTAGGTGGGATCTTAGTGAGCTCAAGGCCAGCCTGGTTTGCATAGCCAGTTCTAGACCAGTCAGGGATGCACAGCCAGCCCACTGTGCATCTCTGGGTAAATGTTCCTGGATGGTATAAGAAATCAAACTGGGCGAGGCATGGGGAGTTAAGCACTGTTTCTCTCTGTTTCTGCTTGAGTGTCTGGCCTCACTTCCCTCAGTGTTGCGCTGTAACCTGTCTCAAAACAGAACAAAATAAAACAAACAAGAACAACAACAAAAAGGATCATGAGCTCCCACCTCTAGAGCCATAGGGCTTCTTAAGATCCAGTGGGGGGCTGCGCGTGGTGGCGCATGCCTTTAATCCCAGCGCTCGGGAGGCAGAGGCAGGTGGATCACTGTGAGTTCTAGGTCAGCCTGGTCTATACAGCGAGTCCGGGACAGCCAAAGCTACACAGAGAAACCCTGTCTGCTGGGGAGGGGGGCGAGTGGGGGCCAGAGAGATAGCCCAGTGTAAAAGCAGTTGCCTCGAAAACCTGACAGCCTGTCATCTGTCTCTGGAAGCTACATTTAAAAAGCTAGTGCAGTCTGGTGAGACGGCTCAGTGAGTAAAGGCACCCGCTGCCAAGACTGATGGCCCGAGTTTGGTCCCTGGGTCCCACCTAGTGGAAGGGAAGATATGACCCCTTCAAGTTGCCCTCTGACCTGCACATGGGTGCCATGGTACACCCATGTGCATGCACGTACACACATACACACAAAGAAGTGAATTAAAAAAAAAACGTAAAAATCAAAAGCTAGACACAGTGGCAAGGGTCTGTAATCCCAGCACTCCCATGGCAAGATGGGAGGCAGAGAAGGGAGAATCTCCTGGGAGCTCAGAGTGACCGTCTAGAGCACACAGTGTGGGCAAAGCCAAGAGAGATGGGCTTAACAAGGTGGGAGGACAGAACTGACTCTGGAAGACTGTCCTCTGACCTCACATGTATGTGCTTGTACACACAGACACACAGACACACAGACACACACACATACACACCCACACACACACACACCTCAAAACCAACCAAACAACCAAACAAAAACAAACCAAAAACAAAGAAATTCTAGATAATCACCTCAGAGAAGCTAACCCTTCCTCTCTCTCCTTTGCTCCCACCCTTCAATACCTAAATGAAAACAAGCGTTGCTTTATGCTTTATTTCTTTTACCCTTTCTGCAGTCCCCCGCCCGGCTAGCACAATGCCCAGGACCTCCACCTGCAGGGTCCACTTCTCCAACAGAAGATCAAGAAACGCATCCTGACTCTAGGTGTGGATGCCAAGGTACAGTTCCTGGGTCCAACTGTGGTAAACTTGGTTGCATGGGGGAAGACTTTCCTCCTACTTTCACTCTAAAACAGAGGCCAAGGCAGCAAGCACTTGGGTCTGCACTATGGCCCAACTTCCTCTGGATGTCTGGGTTCTGCCTTCTAGCCTGGACTCCCTCCCTCTCTGCTTTGTGATGACACAACCATCCTGTGCTGGGACAGAGTGTGGAAAACACTGATGGCGAAGCAGCCAAGCCAGCACTGAGACTTCATCTTGAAAGGTGGAGCAATGAAGACCCACGAGCAAAAGTCTGGAGTCGAAGTGTCTTAGTCTGGCTAGAGTGAAGACTGTGCCAGCGATTAGAAGTGCACCACCACCACCCTCCTACACACACACACACACACACACACACACACACACATTGGTTCTAGTCCAGGTTTGCCTTGTTACCTGTCTCCTGCCCAAACTCTTTGCAGTGGCTGTGACTGTATTCTTATCTGCTTCAAAGGTGAGGTAGGCTCCTGCCCAGCTGATTAGCCCAACTCTTAGGTCCTCCACCTTTGGATGCGTGTGTATCCAGTCCTCCTCAGCCATCCGGCCGGTACCACAGGTAATGACTCTGTCAGGCCCAGGCTTCCCCCCAGTGGTGAGGTCCCACAGGCCATATGGCCGGGAATAAGGCCCGTAGTACCCACCAGAAGCCGGAAACTTTCCAGGCAGAGGTCTGGCCTAGGGCCCAGCACCTTTATGACCCGGGAGCATTGTGACTGTAAAGGCTAAAGGCTGCCTTCTATCCCACCATAGTGGGGAAGGGACACTGGCTTGGTAGCATCTATCCATGGGCCAAGGGAAATGGGTCCAGAGCCTTTGGCATTTGTCTTCCTGACTAACTCCAAGCAATGAGGTAGGATTACACTGGGAGTCAGTACTGTGGCTGGTAACTTTAGATCTGTCCCTCCCTCTCTTATTAACAAGATAGGAATCAACCTACTTACTTCCTTACATGGGGTTTCTGCTTGGCTCTCTGTTGCTCAAGTTTCCTTTTTCTTTTCTTTTTTTTAAGTTCAAGTCAGCCAAGGGGGGAAAATCTATTAGTCTTTCGGGACCTTAGGGAGACAAGGCCAAATGTTTTGGGAATTATTTTGTAAGGAAAGTGAGGAAACCGGACACATGACCACTGAGAATGAAATGACATTTATGACCTTAGAGGCTCAGAAGCAATGGCCTACGTGGAGGAAGCGCCAACACTGTGCTTCACCAATACCAGCTGTCTTACACGTAAACGGGCTGGGCCGAAAACCAGACCGGCCAGAATGGACACCAGCCTCTCCCTCCCCCACACCCAAGAGGCTGTGCTGGGTTACTTCCTGCAAAGCTCAAGGAGAAAAATCTCAGCCTAGAGCCTAGACAAACTGAGAACATGAAATGGTATACGGAAAGCTGTGGTGGTGACAACAGGTCTTGTTTAAGCTTTGCTGGGATCCACAGGGAAGCAGGTAACCAACTCTGCTTGGAGATTAGCCCAGAGCCCTGGTCTGTTTCCTGATTCTGCATAGGATTCATCCCTAGGAGAAAGTGTCCTAGCGGCTCCCAGCACAGGCTCCACCCCTGACTAGTAGGTAAGTGAGGTTAACAGATGCTGACTGGTGCTGGAATCACCTGGGCGATTGACCAGATCCATCATTTTTCTTAAGTGTGTCTTGGGATCTCTCTTCTTAATATCCGTTTCTCCCCTGTGTACAAAGCTACAGCTGCTAAGCAGCTAGTTGAGAGATAGGAAAAGACTGTGGTTTGTGGAATGAGAAAGGTTTCCATATCCTTAAATAACCATCCCCAGAATGGAGGAAGAAATGGGCGTATGTGTACTGACCTCACAGCCTCAGCTGCTTTGAGCCTCTCCCATGTCATTTTTGTTACCCAGAGTATCTCAGCTTCCCAATTTCCAGGCGACAGACCACACCGGGTACAAACCACAGCAAATTTATTACTCAATATCCAGTTCCATGTCATAGCACCACCCGGAGCCCTCACTTTCCTCCCCCCAAATCCTGGCCCCAAGGGTACACCCAAAACACAAAAGAATGAAATTAAATCCAGATCCTCGCTCCTCCCCTGGAAGAGGGGGCCTTGGCCAGGAAGCCCTTCCACAGGTCCCAGCAGGCAGGAGAGCAGAGCCCTCTGTGCCAGAGAGCAAGGCTCCAGGCTCCAACGACGAGCGAACATGCAGGCAGGAGCAGGAGCAGAGGCCTGTCTGTGGGGAGGGAGAGTGGGGAAGAAGGGCACTGCCTGAGGAGGCCGGGAGTCTGGTCATCCCGGGATACACGCGGGAGCTTCCGGGCAGCAGGGGCCTGCCCCTGGCTGGCTAGCGCTTTGACAGCTCGTGGGACAGCCAGTCCAGCCCATCATACAGGCCCGTGCCTTGGGTGGCACAGGTGGCCTGTACGTACCACTGCAGGAAGAGAGAAGGAAATCAGCATTAGGAAGGAGAAGGAAGACCTTTGTACCCCTGTCCAGCCTGGGCTCCCGAGGAAAGGCTGGCCCCAGGGCGAAGGGGACAAGGCCCTTACCGTGCGGCTACGCAGGTGCTGAAGGCCCAGCTTGTCAGTCAGCTCGCTGACAGGCATGGCATTGGGCATGTCCTGCTTGTTGGCAAACACCAGCAGCACTGCATCCCGAAGCTCGTCCTCCTGCAGCTGAGAGGGGAGAGCGGAGGGGGCAACCTGTGGCTGCGAGGATCTCTAGGCTCCTTGCTGACTACATCATTTCTAACTCCCAGGTTCTTTGTAGGAAATACAGAGTGCTATGTGTAGTTTATTGCCGAACACAAGACAATTATAAGTGAGCTAAAAACCTCTAAACTTTATCTCCAGAAAAACAAACAAACAAACAAACCCTTCTAACTTAAGAACTTGCTCTAAGCAAACACGACAAAAATTCCAAACAGAAAAAAACAAAACAAGCGCTGGGCATGGGGGCATGGTAAGGTAGGCAGAGGCAGGTGGATCTCTGTGAGTTCAAGGCCAACCTGGCCTACAAAGTGGGTCCAGGACAGCCAAGGCCACACAGAAATCCTGTCTCGAAGAAAACAACAACAACCAACAACAACAAACCAGAAACAAAAACAAAAACCCCAACCAAACAAAAACCAACAAGTGTGAGATGCTGTCTCACTTTACCATAGATAACCTCTCCTTCTCTCCCAACTCCTTAGACTAAGATGGGAAAGTATTTAAATAAATAAAGAAGTCCTATTCACACTGGGTGAGACAATACTTATCCAGCGCCACTAAGAAAACCGCATACTCCCCACCCTCAGGGTACTGGGCTTGCGTACCAGCTCACGAGAACCTCTGTCCACAAGCCAAGGGCTCCGTTCCCAGCTCTGGACACTTACCATCTTCTGGAGCTCATCAGCAGACTCCTGGACGCGCTCTCGGTCATTGCTGTCGACCACGAAGATGAGGCCCTGGGTGGGAAGGAAGAAGGGAGCACTCCCACCTCGGTCCTCCCTAACCCGGCCTTAGTCTCACTTCTCCCGGCTTGAATTGTATCAGCCTTTCTCATCCAGTAAACGCCTATTAAGGCTCTGCAGAGACCACGGCAAGGAGAGGGAGGGAGCAAGCTGAAAGATGAGGTGTTCAGAGTCTCATTTGACAGTGTGGCCCTAGAACTCTGTTTCCCAGAATAAGCCTTGGATGACTTCTTAAGGATGAGTAAAACCTAGCTAAGCGTAGAGGGCAGGGGCAAGGGTCCAGGACTCAGCCAAGAGCTCAGCCAGGGTCTAGCGCCCCCTCCCCGGGGTTGTCCGTCCCTCCACCCTCCGTGCCCATTCCACCTGAGTGTTCTGGAAATAGTGCCGCCAGAGAGGCCGAATCTTGTCCTGGCCTCCGACGTCCCAGACTGTGAAACAGATGTTCTTATATTCCACTGTTTCCACATTGAAGCCTGCAGATTATATATATAAATTTTTTTTTGAAGGGAGGAAAAAAAAAGTCCTGAAACAAACTCATTAAAAACCACTCGGATCTCTGCAGGCACACAAGCCCAGAAGGCAGTGACCACCAAGGCCGAGGGGGAATTGGAACCCAGAAGGACCAGAGGTCAACAGATATGCCAGGCTCATGGTCCACGCCTCAGGCCCCATCAGGCGCGTAGAGATACCGTGACCCACTTCTCAAGTAGCTGTGTCTGGTGTCAGGGTCAGGAACTGATAAGGGCCTCGCCAGAACTGGGAGCAGACCCCGGAGAAGGCCCGAAGAGACATTCTCGCCATCGCGCCGCCTCGTTCCCAGACTCACCTATGGTGGGGATGGTGGTGACGATCTCCCCCAACTTCAGTTTGTACAGGATGGTGGTCTTGCCAGCAGCATCCAAGCCAACTGCAACGGAAAGGGGCACAGAGTGGCAGCGGAGGCTAGGGAGGCCCCTAGAGACCAGGGGGAGAGCGAGAGGCCTGGCCAGCTGATGGTGGTTTAGTGATGAGGGCGGAGAGCGGGAGCGCTTCCAGGTGCGCGCTGTTCTCCACCTTCCGGGCCTGGAAGGCAGTCTGGGTGGCGAGTGCCAACTCGTGCCCCTTAAGTGGCGGAGGGGCGAGAGGGGCTTGGGAGGTAGGGAGCCCGGGAGGAAGGCCGTGTTCCCTTAGGAAAGTCGTTTCCAAGGGCGGAATCCTTCCTTCTCAGCAGCCGGGCTAGGGCGGAGGAAGCGTCACCCCACCCAGGCCCCAGCTCCGGGCTTCAGGCCCCGGGGCCGACACTGCAGATCCCAGCCTGCACGGGAGCCGCGGCCCCCGAGGCTTGGGCGGTGTGTGGAGGGGTGTCTCGGGGTCAGGGTACCAGGTGTGGGGGGCTGGAGGGGGAAGCGGGGGCGGGAGGGCTGCGGCGGGGCCGGCGCCCCATCCGGGCCGCGCGCCCGATCTGCCTCACCCATAAGGATCCGCATCTGCTTCTTCCCGAAGATCCTCGAAAAGAGCGCGGACACCGTGAGGCCCATGGTGGGGCCTGGGGCGGGGGTGCGGGCAGGGGGACGCGGGGTGAGGGCTGGAACCGGCCGGCCGCGGGGGAGGGGGGATGGGGCGCAACAGCAGAAGGAGGAGGCGCCGCCGCCGCCGCCGCCGCCGCCTCCGCGCGTCCGGGCCCGCCCGACGTCGCGTGGCCCCGCCCCTCCGGACACGCCCCGGACACGCCCCCAGGCGCGTTTGCGGAAGTGCTGAAGTCTAGCAGCGGGTCTCGGGTCTCCAGTGGCTGCGTGACTTTGCTTTACCCTTCAGCCATAGACTCGCATTCCTAAGAAGGCTTCGACAGGGTCTAAAAGTACATTTAAGAAAAGATTCTCAAAGTGGCTCCTTCTGTTTTGAAACACTGTGTCCACTATGTCACTACGTATGCAGCCTTCGGTGGCCTGGAACTCGCAAAGTAGACCAGCCTAGTCTCAGACTCACAGAGGCTGCCGCCTTGGCCCCCGGAGAGGGTTCTTGATTACACATATACTCTCTTCATCCCTGCTGTCACCCCACGTCACTACTGTCAATCTTTTTCTTTTCTCTCTGAGGGGTCCTCTCCAGTCTTCCTGCTCCCTTGGTATCTTCACAATGTCATTGGGCGTGGTGGAAAGTGCCTTTATTTGCTGAGCCATCTTAGAGGCCCCACAAGAGTCTTGATGGCATCCCCCTGAGAGTAAATCTTGTAGTGTCTCCTCACCCAAGATGAAATCCAAATGCCTTTAAGTTGGGTCCTACCCTGTGTTTCAGCCTTGTCGGTAGCCACCCCCTCTCCCATGCCCTAAGCTACCAATTAGGGATGATTCTTAACGCTCCCTGAGCCAAGTCAGACTCACTGGAACCCCAGAAACCCCAGTAAGCGTTTCCACTTTCATTGCTGCTTGGGGCAAGGCCATGTTCACGGTGCTATCTGGCATAGCACTTAGTATTTTGAGAGGCAGACTGAGGTAGCATTCCTAAACTCAGTAGCTGAGTGACATTGGGCATGTTATCCCTCTCAACTACACGCTTCAATAACTGTAAGCTGGTGCTAATGATTCCCCCTGAAAAGAATTTTGCAAAGACTAAATAAGCAAAAACTCCTGTGGGACCGCCTCCGCCCCCCGCCCCTCCCCCCTCAGCATACGCTGGTATTCAAGATGGACCTTATAGCTATATAGTGCCCCTCTATAAGTAGAACTAAGGAAGGGAACTATTATGCCTTATGCTAACTAGGTGCTGGCCTCGTTTTCCCAGTATCAGTCGTAACTGCTGGTTTTTAGGGATATTTTGGACATTGCCCCAAGTAGTGGGATGCGATGCGTCTTTCATCTGTTTTTTTAGGGCAAATGCAGTGCGACGTCGCCCCCTGTCGCTTGCTTCAGGGCAAAGTTAGTCATCCTCTCCAAATCACCACTCAGGTTCGTTGGACTTTGCTTTTCCCAACTATCCCCCGCGCGGTTTCACTCCCTCTCCAGGCCACCGAGCACACCCTGCCTGCGGAAGCCACGCCCACCTGGCGCCCGCTGTGGGCGGGGTCTGTGGCGTTTTGCCTGCGTCACTTCCAGGGGACCCGGAAGTGCTGTTGTGAGCAGCCAGAGTTAAGAAACCGTGATGGAACCGAGCTTAGCGTAAACCCTGGGCCGAGGCGGGGCGGGCCCGAGTTTCGGTGGCTAGTGGGGCGGCTGGGGCGGAGCAGCTTCTGAGCTGGCACTAGGAAGCCTTGCTTGAGTGCTCCTGCTGGGCCAGCGTCACCCCGCCTTTTTGCCTCGCCGCAGCGGATCCTCATCCCGCCTGGACAGCTGGGTGGACCGGGTGTGCTGCCTGTGGCCAGACGGTCCTCCGTGCTTCCCTTCCAGCCGTTTCTGTGGCCCTGTCCAGGGCTGCCAGAACGCTGACGTGGAGCAGCCCACTCCAGAACCCCCATGGAGAAGTTTGGGATGAATTTCGGGGGTGGCCCAAGCAAGAAGGACCTCCTGGAGACCATAGAAACACAGAAAAAGCAGCTTCTCCAGTACCAGGCAAGACTCAAGGATGTGGTCCGAGCGTATAAAAGCCTGCTGAAGGAGAAGGAGGCTCTGGAGGCCAGCATTAAGGTACTGTCGGTATCCCACGAGGCGGATGTAGGCCTCTCAGGGGTGCAGCCTCCGGGTCTCACGTTTCCTGACTCTGCGGATGACCGGTGCTCCACCCACAGTGAGGATAGTACTGGAACCGCCACCAGCTTGGATACGGCAGCCAGTCTTACCAGCATCAAGGGTGAGTTTGGAGTCGAAGATGACAGAGTGGCCCGTGGACCACTGCCTCCAAAGTCCGAAGAGGCCAGTGGGTCAGAGAGTGGCGTTAGTAGTAGCAGTGGGGACGGGCCATCTGCGGGTAGTGAGATGGACAAGCGACTGCAGCAGCTGAAGGCTCAGTTAGCTACTTTGACTAGCTCCTTGGCCACAGTCACCCAGGAGAAGTCCCGCATGGAGGCGTCTTACCTCGCGGATAAGAAGAAGATGAAACAGGACTTGGAGGATGCCAATAAAAAAGCCGAGGAAGAGAGGGGCCGTCTGGAGGGAGAAGCGAAGGCGCTGCAGGAGCAGATTGCAGAAACGAAAGCCCGACTTATCACACAGCAGCACGATCGGGCTCAGGAGCAGAGTGACCATGCCTTGATGCTGCGGGAGCTGCAGAAACTGTTGCAGGAGGAGCGGACCCAGCGCCAAGACCTGGAACTTCGCTTAGAAGAGACCAGAGAAGCCTTGGCAGGGCGGGCATATGCGGCTGACCAGATAGAAGGGTTTGAACTGCAGACCAAGCAGCTGACCCGTGAGGTGGAAAAGCTGAAAGGCGAGCTGCAAGCCGTTCGGGATGAGAAGAGCCGACCAGACCCCAGGCTGCACGAGCTTCAGCAAGAGGCGGCCCGGCTAAAAAGCCATTTCCAGGCCCAGCTGCAGCAAGAGATGAGGAAGGTAATTATTCTTACCTCCTTCCGGCATTTTAACCAATATAGGAAATGGTAGAATATTAGAATTTTTTATCTTTCTCTTTTTGGTCATTATAATAGATTGTGTGTGTGTGTGTGTGTGTTTCAGGAGGCAGGGCCTTACCATGTAACCCATACTGGCCTTGAACTGGCTGGGATTAAAGGCACCCCTCTCCCCAGTTAAGACAAGGTCACTGAGCTCTTGTCAAGTATTGCCTGGTGCTTGTTAGTCCCTTGAGTGTTGGGATTGCAGTCTGGTTCCACATTCCCAACATACACTCTGACGTTTGATGCCAACTGAAAAATTCCACCAGTGAGTCCTAGGAAATCTTGCTTTGTGTAGTGTCCTTTCAACAGGACGAGGCGTTTGTGATTATTTCTGGATCCAAACCAGATAGCTCCGTCCAGGCCTTTTCCTGTTGGCGTCTCACCTGTCGTGCTGTTGGTGGCAACATAGTGACGGCTGTGGAGTGTCAGGTTGTACGCATCCTGAGAGGTGTGTGCTTATAGGTAGAGTGACTGAAGGAAGCAAAGGGGTTTCCCCTGCCTTCAGCTCAGGTTGGCCTCTTTTGGAAAACTGTTCTACAGTGTCTCCTTTCAACATAGAGAGCATTCCAAGGTGGTTTTGAATTTCCAGGGATGTTGGGAAGGGGAAAGAATGTTACGTGGCTTCTTTAAGTGATTTGGAAAGCACATGATTAACAGGAATGCACTTTGTATTCAAGCTCAGTGAAAAATGGAAAACTCTTGTAGATAGAGCACACATACAAAGGACCTTCAACAACAAGAAAAAAGCCCCAGTTCCCACTTGTTCCAGGCCATTCCAATCCTGTGACCCTTTCACTTGTCTGTCTTGGTCCTCCACAGCCAGTTAGCGGTAGGGTTTTGTGTCTTTTCTGGATGCACACTGTCACCTGCTCTTTGCTTTGCAGACAGCCCTTGTGGAGGACCAGCTTCGCCAGCAGTCTCAGGTAGAAGAGCAAAGGGTAGCAGCCCTGGAGAACCAAATCGCTGAGGTGTCCGAACTGCTGGGCACCTACGAGAAAGCCAAACAGAAAGACCAGCTGGCCATACAGAAGCTCAAAGAGCGAATTTTGCAGCTGGACCTGGAGAACAAGACGCTGGCCCTGGCAGCCTCTAGCCGGCCCCCTGTCGACATCCACGGAGACGAATCCAGTCTGGATATCAATGTCCTGAAGGACAAGATGGAGAAGCTCAAGAGGCTCCTGCAGGTTGCAGCCAGGAAAAGCCAGGTGACCCTGGACGTGGAGCAGCTCTGTGACGCCGCCGCCGAGGTGGTGCCCTCCTCGGAGGCTGCCGACGGGGAGAAGGCTACCGCGCGGTACTACCAACAGGAGCTCAAACAGCTGAAGGAAGAGTTCGAGCGTTACAAAACGAGAGCCCAGGTTGTGCTCAAGAACAAGAACAGCAAAGATGGGAACCTGGCGAGGGAGCTGGAGGCAGCGCAGGACCAGCTTGCTGAGCTGAAGGAGAGATACGTCTCCCTGAGGTTGTCGTGTGAGGAGCTGGAGTGCCAGCACCAGCAGGAGGCCGAGGACTGGAAGCAGGAGCTGGCCCGGCTGCAGCAGCTCCACCGGCAGGAACTGGAGCGCAGCCAGCTGGACTTCAGGGACCGCGCGCTGAAACTGGAAGACGAGCTGCACAAGCAGCGCGGCCGCGCCCTGGCCGTGCTCGCCGAGAAGGACTTGGAGCTGGAGCAGCTCCGCTCTGTGGCCTTGTCCTGCGGCTTGCCGGGACGCAGAAGCCCCGTGGGCGGAGCGGGTGGTGGAGGGCTCGGCGACCCAGCCGACGCGGCTTCTTCCTCAGACAGCTTGACCCAAGCCTTGCAGCTTGCTGCGGCCAGCGAGCCCACTTTCTTCCTTTACGCTGAGCAGTTGGCCCGGAAGGAGGTGGAGATCACGTCCCTGAGGAAGCAGAAACACAGACTGGAAGTAGAGGCCCATCAGCTGCAGGAAAGGCTGCTGGAGGAGGGGGAGAGGCATCGCGAGGAAGTGGGAGCCCTTCAGAGCCACATCGAAAAGAACATCAGAGACCAGAGCAGGGAGGGGGCCAACCTGGAGTATCTGAAGAACATCATCTACCGCTTCCTGACCTTGCCGGACAGCCTGGGCCGCCAGCAGACGCTCACGGCCATCCTCACCATCTTGCACTTTAGTCCCGAGGAGAAGCAAGTGATAATGCGGCTCCCAAGTGGCGGGAGCTGGTGGCCTTCTGGCAAGAGATGATAGATACATTTTGAACGACTCCGGAAATCTCTGTGCCTCTTTCATGTGGGAAGGGCAGGCTGCGACTTGCTGCCCCTTCTGCGGTCTCATGTGTTTCCTCCCTGTGTCGAACTCAGAGCAGTTCAAAGTAGGATGGGATTTTCTGCCAAGTGCCATTAATGCATCCTTATCCTTGGGCTCTGGGAATACCGCAGGTGTTGAGACGGCATCCTCTGGTGCTGTGTACGCGGTGCAGGTTAGGGGGAGAGGCTGGGGCTAAGAGGTGCAAGTTAGAGAAGGAGTGGTGGTTGTCTTTAGAAATAAGATATTTTATCCTAGCTCAGGGCTAGGAGTAAGTGTGACTCCCAGAGGAGTTCGTCTGACTTTGGAGCGTACACAGTAACTATGTATGTATTCCTTCTCAGTCAGAGTCTGGTCTGCTTTTGTCCTAATTCTCTGGGGACACTAAGAAATCAAGCTAGAAAGAGACCAGGAGGTTATACACAGTAATGGTTTGTCCAGAGCACTGTGGCAATAGTGTGTTCACCTCAGAGCCAGGGTCCTTGCTTCCGGGAAGCACCCCCCACTTTGTGGCCGTCCGAGAGAGGGTCCTGAGGAGCACTGTGATCTCAGAGATTTCCCCAGTGGTCTGATGTGGGCCAGGCCAGGATTAAAAATAAACCTGCCTCCTTAAGGTTGGCCCGAGTATGCGTGAATGACTTTTCTCTTTCCCTTAGCATTCAACTTGTATTAAGAAATGAAATCTTAGCGTCATCTTACAGATCATTTAAACAGTGAGCCAGGGGCCTGTTTGGATACAAGGAATTTCTGCCAAGATTTATCCCCAGCTGTGTTTGCTTTTGCAGGGACAGGAAAAAGAAGGTAATTTGCTGCAGATTCCAAAACACTGTTATGACTCTCACTGGAAAAGCAAAGTTCAGCTCAACTATTTCTGCCCTGTTGGTCTTGGAAAAGGTTAATTCTACCCATTAAGGAAAGATAGTTCTCAGAAAATGTGGGTCAGAGTAACACCAGTTGCCCAATTCTTTCCTTTGATCAGTCTGCTCTCTTCCTGGTTATAAAGACCTTTGGGCCCAAAAGACCAGTGTTTGACCATTAATATAGATTCTTTGGCTATTTTTATTATTAAGATCTGTTTTGTGAAGGATTAGGGTACAGAAGACTTCGGTTACCAATGGTTTGGATGGGAGATGACCTGATTATCTGCATGGGCAAACGCCAGTGGGACAGAAGTGATGTATTTATGGTAATAACAATGGTCATTAAACCTGAGAGACTTGAGCTTGTGTTTCCTTAATGCTGGTGTCTATATATCTGGACACAAGTGGAGTATGAAAGTAAATGGTGAATGAAAAGGCTAGATATATAGTTCCTATATTGATCTCTGAGCTCGAATCCATATTCTATTATGCTAATCCGTGAGCCTGGCTCTAGGGAGGAATTCCTCAGGGCTTTAACTGCCTCACATAGAACAAATTTCTTAGCGTGTGTGTGTGTGTGTGTGTGTGTGTGTGTGTGTGTGCGCGCGCGCGCGCTGGAATGAAAAAAGCATCCCACTGGGATTAGTGAGTAGGCTTGGCACTGCCGTTATTACTGCTTCATACTCTAGAAGTACTCTGTTTATGAATGTTTCTTTAGCCTTAAAATGAGGGTCCATGATACCCTGGCAGATCTTCTCAGGACATCACGCTAATACAGACTGCCTTCATTTCTTCACTTTGCTCCCTTCACGTGTAGGATATCCTGTGGTTGCTGTTGTTTCCAGGTGGTTCTGGGAAGGACAGAAAGAGCCATGGCTACAGTTGCTTTTCCAGAGCTAGGACTTGCTCAGCTTAATTTTCTTTGTTTGTCCATTTCATACATTTATATAATGAAATTTACTCATTTTAACCACGCTCCCATTTCCTCCCCCTCCAACTCTCATGTTTTCTTTTTGTGTGAGGCCCAAGGGATTTAATAAAAAGGAGTTTTCTTTTTCTTTTTTTAAAAACTGAAAGTGAAAAAAGAAAAGCGTTGTTTTTATGTGTATGGTGTTTTGCCTGCATGTTTGTCTATGTTTCACGTGCCTGCCTGGCTGCCCCAGGGGTCAGAAGAGGTTGTCATATCCCCCGGAACTTGAGTTAGAGACAATAGTAAGTTCTGATGTGGGAGCAGGGAGTTGAACCCGGATACTGTAGAAGAGCAACAATTGTTCTTAACAACCGAGCCATCTCTCCAGCCCCTTAGAGTTTTCTTACCCAAATACTTTGGGCATTTAGGAGTTTCTGTGTTAATCCCCTGCTGCAATAAGCAGCTTCTCCTGGTAGCTGGGCTCAACGCTGGTCCATGAGTATAAACACGAGTATTTAGAAGGCAGCTTGGCACCATTATCTAGCTAAACAATAGTAGTGGATTTCTCCCTGAGACTGATGACCACTCTTGATCAAGTTTACAGAACCTAGGAGTATATGACATGGGCTCAACTTCAGCCAGAGGAAGTAGGCCGCCCCCGTAACAGCACGCCACTGTGGCCCCAGCACTTGGGAAGCAGATGCTGATGGACCTCTGAGTTTGAGGCCAGCTTGGCCTACCTAGTAGATCTAGGGCATCCAGGGCTACATAGAAAAAACCCATCTTGAAAAAGTTTTATAAAGCAGGCCATGGTGGTGCATGCCTTTAATCCCAGCACTCAGGGAGGCAATGGCAGGCTGAGGCTAGCCTGGTCTACAAAGTAAGTCCAGGACATCCAAGGCTACACAGAGAAACCCTGTCTCTAAAAACAAATTAAAAAAGAAAAAAGAAAATTGAAAAAAGATTTTGTGTGTGTGTGTGTGTGTGTGTGTGTGTGTGTGCGTTTTGTTTGCATGCATAGCTGTGCATCATATGTGTACAGTTCCCTCAGAGGCCAGAAGAGGACATTGGAGCCTTTAGTTGGAGTTTAAGAGTCTTGTTATCTGCGGTTTGAATACCCATTAAAAAAAATGTTTCTTTGATCACTTTATAGCCTGATCCCAGCCCCCTCCCTCCTTTTCTCCCGGTCCTACCCTCACGTGCACCACCATTCCCTCCACACAGTACCAACTCACCCTGGCATCTCAAGTCGCATCCTCTCACACTGAGCCCAGACAAGGCAGCCCAGCTCAGGGAAGGGATCGAGAGAGACAGGCAACAGAGTCAGAGACAGCCCCTGCTCCCACGTGATGACCAGGCTGCACATCTGCTACATGTGTGTAGGGGAATCCAAGTCCAGCCTGTGCACGCTCTTTGGTTGGTGGTTCAGTCTCTGTGAGCCCCCATGGGCCCAGGTTAGATTACTCTGTAGGTCTTGTGGTGTCCTTGACCCTTACGGCCTCAATCTTCTCACTCTTCCACAAAACTCAAGCTTGGCCTATTGCTTAGCTGTGGGCCTCTGCATCTGTTTCCATCAGCTGCTGGATGAAGCCTCTCAGAAGACAGTTATGCTGGGCTCCTGTCTGCAAGCATGGCAGAGTTTTACTAATAGTGCGCCACCACACCTGGCTTATTTATATTTCTAATTGCACATTTTCCTTCTTCTTCTTCTTCTTCTTCTTCTTCTTCTTCTTCTTCTTCTTCTTCTTCTTCTTCTTCTTCTT
>OU015744.1:92434406-92454688 GCA_907169655.1 Acomys percivali
GTGTGTGTGTGTGTGTGTGTGTGTGTGTGTGTGTGTGTGTGTGTGTGTGTGTGTGTGTGCTGGAATTACAGGTGTCTGCACTGCACTCTGGGACCTGTCTCAGAATTCAGTCTGTACCACTGTTTGGGTATGGGGACTGTTAGGGTCTGTCCAGTGTCCCACGGGGCTCTCGCTCACCAGTGGCTAACTGTTGGCAGGGCCAGTCTTGTGCAAGCCTGCTGCCAGTAGCTAGCGCTGTGAGTTCATGACTGCAATGGCTGTGTTGTGCCTAGACAATGATTTTCAGTCTTTTGGCTCTTGAGTTGCTCCTGCCCTCCCTTGAGCCATAGACTCTTGTTTCCTGAGCCTTAGAGAGGGTGGGATAACGGTATTGATTAAGGCTAAGCCCAGCAGTAGTGTGGCTAGGTCACACGCTAGTTCCATTTCTAGTGTTTTGAGTAGCCTCCAGACTGATGTTCAAAGAAATGTGCTATTTCATACTCTCCCCAGCAGTGGATAAGGGTTCCCCTTTGTCATGTCAACACCAGAATTTATTGTCATTGATGATGGACATTCTGACTGGGTGAGATGGAATCTTAAAGTAGCTTTAATCTGCATTACCCTGGTGACTAATGATGTTGAATGAATTTTGTTGTTGCTGTTGTTTTGGAGACAAGGACTCTCTATGTAATCCTGGCTTGTCCTGGAACTCATTATGTAGACCATGCCGTCCTTGACTCATAGAGATTTTCCTGCCTTTGCCTTCTGAGTGCTGAGACTAAAAGCACTAGCCGCCATGCCCACTTCAGTGTTGCACTGTTGGCTGAGCATTTTTATTCCTTCTTTATAGCCTACTTTACACATTGGTGGTTTGTTTTCTTGGTGCTCAGGTTTTTTTGGTTTTTTTGTTTTGTTTTTTTTTTTTTTAATTTCAGTTCCCTGTATGTTGTTGGTATTTTTCTTTAATATCTTTATTTATTGTATATAAGTACTTTATCAGCAGAAGAGGGCATCAGATCACAGTATAGATGGTTGTGAGCCATCATGTGGTTGCTGGGAATTGAACTCAGGACCTCTGGAAGAGGAGGCGGCACTCTTAACCGCCTCTCCAGCTGTGTTGTAGATATTAAACCTCCGTCAGAAGCAGAGTTGGCAAAGACTTCCTCCCATTCTCTGGGCCTGATTGGCAGTTTCCTTTGCTGTGCAGAGGTCTTTAATTTCATGAGATCCCATTTGCTGATTTTTGGTCCTTTGTTCCCAGGCTCTATTCAGGGAGTCTTTACCATGTCTGTGTATATGCTGAAGCTCACGCTCTCTACTTTTTCCTCTAGCAGTTTCAGGGTATCAGGCCTTCCTTACGTGAAGGTCTTCGATCTATTTAGAGCTGAGTTTTGTGTGGGGTGCAGAGATAAGGATCACATTGAAAATTATGATATGGATTCAAGTGTGAACTTAAGTGGTATCATTCTGGTTTTCTAGGGGCACCCATATCTCTTGGGTAACTTAAATACCAGTCGTCTAACAGTGTAGGGAGCTCAGAAAAACGAAGGACGTTTGGAGGTTATGACGGGTAGTTATGATTGGACAGAGGAATGGTTAGATGCATATAGCGCATGTCCAGGTGTGTCTGCAATGCTCTTTCTAGAGACAGTTGGGCCGCAGAAGCATGACTGATTGGATGAATCCTTTGATGGATTCATAACGTGATATTATTGTTAGGAGGTGCTGAAAGGTAGGGGGGGATGGAGCATATTTGGAGGTTCTGGGCATACCCATGAGAGATTGGATTGATTAATGTTTACTTAGGTCCCATATTTGCTCTTTTGTAGATACTTTAAGTCTCTTGGGTAATTGTCCAGTTTCCACAGGCTTAGCTGCCATGTGAGGTGCACCTCCCAGTCCTGCTTTGATTCAGAGTTGGACTCTAGCTTCCTGCTTTAAGTGCAGAGTTACCACAGGTAGAGGAGGAGGTGGGAAGGATGCCAGGGTGAGGGTCAGCAGTGACACCATTCTGACCCCATTTGTTCCAAGCCCTTCCTTATTCATTGACTCTGGTCATAGTCACAGAATTCCTGGATTCACTTTGTAGACCAGGCAGGCCTCAAAATGACAGAGATCCCCCTGCCTCTGCCTCCCTGAGTGCTGGGATTAAAGGTGTGCACCACCATGGCTCCGGCTCTTTTTGTATATTTCTTGAGTCAGTGTCCCACAACTTTTTATTTTTGTTTATTGTTTGCTTTTTTTTGTTTTTTGTTTTTGTGACAGGCCAAGGTCTCACTGTGTTACCCAACCTGGCCTCTCACCTGCCTTTGCCTTCCCCTTCCCAGGGCTGAGATTACACACATGAGCCATCATACCTGCTCAGAGGCTTTATTGATTGAAAAATCAGACACTGAGCCATTCTGAGGGGGAAATAAAGAATGGAAGCTATCCACGGAGTTATGGCTGGTGGCAACGTAGGCATTAACCACTCAGCAGACTACAAAAGCTTGTCTACACCAACTTTAAAGTGCTAAGGACAGATGTCAGGTTACAAAATAGGCACTATAGAGGAAATCATAGGCGGAAATGTGACATATTCAGCAGTGTCGTCCAGATCCTTTACTGTCTCTCTAACATAGGGATCATTCTTTTTGGCCACTTTGCCCTTCCCTGTGCCAAGCCAAGGCCTCAGAAGCCTCTTTGCAGATAGTAGGTCGGTTTGTTCCAGCCCCATCCTTGGCCTGCATCAAGTCCAGTCCTTTCTCTCTGTAGTGGTACCCACCAGCTCAGCTCTTCGTGTATTCTGGGGCAAACAAATCCAGAGCCTTTGTTACGACGTTCGTGTGTTTGGAAGCTGCCACTCCTCTTACTCCACCTATTACCTTAGGTCAGAGTCCAGAAAACATGGTCGCGGCGTCACAGACAAAGAAACATGCAGTGGCTTCGGTTTTCCATTTTGTTTTTCAGGGCTTTGGGTATGATAGTCACTCTCTACCATAGAGCTCCCGCCTTGCCCAAAGGGCCACTCCCCCTAAAAACTGAGCAGTATTCATGGAACCAGAGATGAGCTCAGGAGTTGAGAGGTAGAATAAGAATCTTCACAATAAGATCAGTTTCCAAATGTATGAAATCCGACTCCAGTGTTCCATTGCTAAAGATACTGACATTTCGACAGGCACGAGGCTCCGGGATGCGCTGAAGAAGGTGCCTGGCTTGCTGATGCCGACATCTCCCCTGGCACATTTGTGTACGGTGTGCTTCCGGGACACCCGTAATGATTAGAACAGTGCCCTAAGCGGCTCTGGCCTCGTTTCTGGCAGCCATGTCTTAATTAGGTGGGTTTTTGCCTCCTCATTATGTAGTTACCACGTTTACACTAACAGAAACACTTTAGTTGTTTCATGTCATTAGAAGGAAGAGGCTCACGGGAGTCATCATCGCATTACACAGTAGATATGCAGAAAATATCATTGCCCTGTCCTTGCTTGCCCAAGTTTCAGCAGTCATCGGGGACTTAGGTAAACTGCACTGCTTACATTACTTAGCTGACAGTCTCTAAGGACAATGCCAGCTAGTGGTGCGCTCTGCTCTTCCTAAAAGCAGGAGCGATTAGCCTGCTGTCTATCCTAATCATCCGAGAAGTGTTAACTCCCACAGCAGCGCTCGCTATGACTGCCTTGGAGAGGTGCCGCAGACAGAATGTTGACACGCTAGATTGCACCGCACCCCCCCCCCCCCCCCGCCGCCACATTTCTCCATGAGGGGGCTGCTCTCCACACTGTCCCTTAAGGCCCTCTCCCGAGAGCCAAGTGGGGGCACTTGAGCCTTCGCAGGTCCTCCCCTCTACTTTTCGCTCACTGGACGGATTGAGTCAATGGTGGAGTCGGAGTAGTTCTACAGGGATGGCTGGGGTTCATAGGAGACACTGGAGCAGCACCCAGAATTCCCGTTCGGCCAGCAATACATCGTTCCCGAGAGCCTTGGACGTGTGAGGGTGCGGGCTTAGTTCAGGACACAAAGGTAGGGAGGTGTTGTTGCTTCTGGCCTCCAGGGGTCTTTTATTTACTCTGGACCATTAGAACTCCAGTTCTCATCCTCAGAAGTGGCTATCTGCCTGGAGTTATGTGCAGTCACGCCCTTTGCATTAATCTATCGGACTGCTTTGGACTAAGTCTCATGGCTTTCAAAATTCATGGACGTCGCGACCTCCCCGCCAGCAGGAAAGACGTCCTTCTCTATCACACTTTATTGGGAGCGCCCTTTGAAGCTGAAGCGAAAGACCCCAGCCCTCGGAGCTCGCTGCTTATATGCAGGCCCTAGCGTGGCGTGTCTCTGGCTGATTGGCGAACCGGCCAATTCCTCATTAGCATTCCCCCGGGAGGGGGAATTGAGCCTCCGGCCAATGCCTCATTAGCATATCCCCGTGCGGGAGGGGAAAGAGAAACATTGTTGTCGAGCCCTTAACCGCGCATGCGCAGGAGCTGAAGTAGGATCGGCACCACCTCTGGGTGTGATCCGCACGCCTAACACATGGAGGTGCTAACTTTTAATGTGTTAAGAGTTGGGGGTCTTTGGAAGTAATTAGACCACAAGAGTGAGGCCCCATGAACACGTAGTATTGGTGCCTTCATGAGAAGAAGCAAGCCAGGAGCTTGCTCCCTGCCCGTGTGTATGCCATGGGAGGGTTCAAGTGCGAAAAGAGCTATCTGCAAACCGCCAAGAGATACCTTACAAGACACGTCTTCTTGCTCTTGGGTTATAAACTTCTAGAGCCATGAACAATAAATTGCTGTTTAGCAAGCTATGCTAGGTGCTCAGTTTTAGCAGACTTGGTGGGGGTCCCATTTTCCCCTTGTACCATGTGGTCAGTGAGTTTTCTTTCTACCGCGTTCACTCCACCCAGTCTTACATCTTATGGCAAATTAGGTTCCTATCACACCTGGTGGCAGGAAAACAATGACATGACCTATTTAAAATTATTGTATTTGATACATAACAGATCTCGGTAAAGGGCATTTTCTTCGCCATTTCCCCCTTTTCAAGATATTATGCACCTGGCAGGAGCTTAGTTACATTTCTCAACCCTCGTCAGAGAAGCTTCTTTTTGCAGTGGATGGTGTTGAATGCACAGGCCTGCAATTGGTCAGAGAGTAAGACTGCTTAGCCTTAAATGGGCCAAATTCTGAGCACCCCCAACCCCGGCCCAGGATTCATCATGGATAAAGGCCAGAAGGTGGCCTTCATATCTGCAGTGGAACAGCACTTTCTAGACATGACAGGGCCACGGCACACATGAACTTGCAGAGCTGTGGTTACATGTGTGAGACCTGCAGAAAATTCCTAGTGTGCACAGGGTATTTGCCCAGGGAGTCCTACACCAATCGGTGGCTGCGGAGGGAGCGAGAGTGGATTTTCTTCAGGGATTCAGGTCCTGAATGGCTACCCACGCGTCAGGAGATGGTTCTATACTCGTGCGCGCACACACAGCACTAAGTGTGGATTCAATGCCTTGATGAAAGAGAGAGAGGGGGGGGGGAGGGGGGGGGGGGGGACCGGGGGCGGGGAAGGAAAGGGGCTGGGGGTGGGGGTTATGGGAGGAGGCGCTGGAGGGGAGGAACTGGGGCCAATGTTTGATGAAGACACATTAGAAGCATTGTATAAAATTCTCAGTATTTTTTAGGTTTAAAAAATTTTATTATAGCCCGGTGGTGGTGGCGCACGCCTTTAATCCCAGCACTTGGGAGGCAGAGGCAGGTGGATCACTGTGATTTTGAGGCCAGCCTGGTCTACAAAGTGAGTCCAGGACAGTCAAGGCTACACAGAGAAACCCTGTCTTGAAAAACAAAACAAAAAATTTTATTGTAAGTATTTTGTTTACATGTATGTCTGTGCACCGTGTTCATGCAGTGCCTACAGAAGCCAGAAGAGGGCAACAGAAGATCCCTTGGAACTAGAATTACAGCGGGTTTTGAGCCACCTTATTGGTGCTGGGAACCCAGCCCAGGCCCTCTGGAAGAGCAGTCAGTGTTCTTAACCTCTGAGCCGTCTCTCCAGACCTTCTCAAACAATAAAAAAAAAAAAAAAAAAAAAAAAAAAAAAAAAAAAAAAGACATAATCTTTTACCACTTGCCTAGAGAAAACAGAGAGGTGGTTTCTAAGGGCGCCAATAGTTTGGTCACGTGGCTCAGAAAGGGAATCCATCCTTACAAAGGATTTGAATTGGGATGCCGCCGTTAATCATGACTAATGTGGCTGAATTTTTTGGCACCGGCCACACTGAATCTGAATCACACACGTAGCACAGCAATTACTAGTGTTCTAGGAGGCAAAGCACAGGCCTTTAAGTCCCACGTGAGGCCAAACACACACTCATACACCAGGAAATAAAACTCATTTGGGTTTGCCTTGAACAGGGTCCCAACAAGTCCTGATAGCATCACCATGCGTCCCTGCACCCTGAGGAAGGGTAAAGATAAAGTGACAAACATTTCGAGCCCTCCTGCCTAATTTAGACCATTCTTGACTCATTATCATGCACATGTGGGACAGGAGAGGGAGTCACGGTGTTCCCAGCTAGGGCAGTGAGAGCTACATAGAAGTCGCAGGACATTTTCCCTTCTGGCGGATATTGAGCTGTCTATTGAAAGTGATTAGAAACAAATGTCTTTGGGTGCGTTTTCTCTGGGTGACATAATTTGCCTCTTTAGCAGGGTTGGGCTTACAGAATTTTAAAGCCTCTATATAGGTCTCAAAAACTCAGAACCAGTTTTCTTTGTACTGTGTTACTATAACCAAGAAGAAAGAATCCAAATAAACCATGTGAAGGATTTGGAAGGAAATGAAAAAAACAAACAAACATTTTTTTCTTCCTCTGGGGGGAAAAAAACGACTCATTTGTGTGTTTTGTTTTGAGACAGGTCTCACCACTAGCCCAGGCCTGATGCTTCTGCCTCCTGACTGCTGGATTAAAGGTGTGCACCACCAGCTCGCCGTGTCTGCGTGTTTTGCCTGCCTGCGTGTCTGTGCACTGCTCGCAGTGCCCTCCGAAGCTGGCTCCCCCGGGACTGTAGAGTTACAGCTGTCTCTGAGAGGCCACGTGGGTGCTGGGAATTGAACCCAAGCTCTTTAGGAAGAGCAACCAATGCTCTTATCGGCTGAGTCACTGCTTCAGCGCCCTGTCTCCACACCTCCAAGCCCAACTTCTTTTCTTTCTCTTTCCCACTTCTGCCTTTCCAGTGGTGAGATTCCAGGCCCGTGCCACCACGAGGGCCCGCCGTTTGCTTCTTTCCCGGTCTTCGTGCTTTCAGCAATGGGAGGCACAGTAACTCTTCCACGTTTCGAGCTCTCTAGGCCAATGGTCTCCACCTTCCTAATACCGCAACTATTTAATACAGTTCCTCACGTTGTGGTGACTCCAATCATAAAATTATTTTCGTTGCTGCTTCATAACTGTAGTTTTTGCGACTGCTATGGATTGTAATGTAATTTTCAGTGTTTTTTTTTTTTTGCTGGTCTCAGGCTACTCTTGTGACAAGGTCTTTCGAGGCTCCCCAAAGGGTCGCGACCCATAGATTGAGAATGCTGCTCTAGGACACTTGTGAGGGCTTACTGGTACGCGGTAGTAAATACCTAAGTGTAATTTGAGTGATTTATTAAGACCTCAGATTTCTAGGTAAGCATGTAACTAAGAATCTAGAAGGCCACTGGATGATGGTTGGAAGCCTGTGCGGAGTGTGACTTTTTAAAAACCGCATGCTTCTTGTTGTTAGAGTTGCACGGCAGTCTTTTGTTTCCAAGGTGGCTTTGAACAGCGGCCCAGGGTCTCCCGCAGCAGCAAAAGACTCAGCCCAAACAACCGACTGAAGCGGTCGCTGGCTGCGCGCTGCTGCGGTTCACTCACTCCTATTTGCTGCAGCTGCCGGTGTTTTCAGCACTCCAGCCCCGCTGGGTCTCTGAAGAGGCAAATTGCACATCTTGCTGCGCACGGCCTACCTTTGTGCGCAGCCACTCGCTTCCTCTATGAAATGTTCTGCGCGCACAAAAGCAGCGGCTGAGGAGGGACAGCTCCGGGGCGAAGAGTCCCGGGAGCCCGCGCCTTTCCGAGCGGGAGCACGCCACGCGGCTAACCCTGCCTGGGAAACTAATGAGGAGTCCCTAAGAGCCCCGAACTCCAGCCGAGCTCGTCGCAGTGTGCTCCCCACCTCCAGACTCCCAGGTGAGCCTAAACTCAATACCCCCAGTCTCTCCCCCGCCCCCCACCAAGGCTAGCAGACAGCCTCGGATAATCCCGGAATTCCACCTGCTTTTTGAGTGTGTTTTGTAGAGAGAAATGGTGCCAGACTGGTTTTCTTTTTCTTTTTCTTTCTTCCTTTCTTTTTTCTTCTTTGTTTTCCTGCACTTTCTTTTCTAGGAGTGACGTCAAATATTTCCTCTGGACGGGATGCAAAAATCAGACACAATTTTTTTTTTCCTTTTTAAATCTGAGCAAACGACTTTGTTTTAACATAGTATATGAGGTCTTAGAACCGCCTTTTACCAGCCGGATTACCCGTGCAAGTCTTCAAACTGCCGCTCAAGAATGGTGGCTTGAAAGGCCGTGGCGCGCATGCGATGCTGCAATTTCTGGGTGTCTGTTTCCGCATTTGTATTCAAATATATTTCCCTAGAAGAATTTTTAATGGAAGATTTTCGCCTTGAGATGTTCAGATAAATCAGATAGGGAGCCAAACGGAGTTATTTCTCTACGGAACCAACCTTTATTTCTGTTCTTTCTTGTCCCCTCCCCCGCCCTCCCCCCCCCTCAACCTCAGTTCTTGCCCCGAAGCGATCTGTAAAGCGAACCTACTCTGATACAGTTTGAAAAGTGCATTTTGTACTTGGCTCTTTCTTTGATCGAATTAATCTGGGCCTTTTTGTAGTTCTAAATGAGGCCTATGGGCTGACAATGTAGCTGTTTAAAGGGGGATTTTAGCGGATAATAGCCAATGCAAATAGTGCCATGAGAATGGCAAGCTGCTTTCGAACTTTCAACCACATAATAACAGCAAAAGAAAGCTTTTAAAAATGAATTGAAATTTTGTGGCATGCCATCTGGGATTATTTGGGGAAACAGTTCTGAATACTGCAGTTGGGCAAAAGAATGGAGGTAGGGGCTAGCCTTAAGCTGACACGGCTCAGATGGCAACCTTCTGCTGACCAGCACAAAGTTGGCTAGCTTTTCTCCCCCTCTTATTTTCTTTCTCTCGGATTATCTGCAAAAATTCTCTTTGATTGCTGGTATTTGGGGTCTGAAAAACTTTTCTATTGTTGAAGAATTCAATTCAACCCCTGCAGCTGCTGATCCCCGATTGTCCTGTTGTTGTGTGTACGAGTCTCAGATGAATGTAGCCAAGCCTTTTAGTGCCTTAATAGGTGTCCACATAAAGGTCATTTCTTCTGCCGTACTTGTTTTAACAAAAGTTTATACACAAACAACAACCACAGCTAAAACATTCACATTAATCAATCTCCTCCTAGTGCAAAATCTGCCCAGAGCCATTGGCCAAGGCACGAGAAGTGTGTGTGTGTGTGTGTGTGTGTGTGTGTGTGTGTGTATTTGTTGCTATAAAACAGAAAATAGTCCAAGTAGTTTCACCAAGGGCAAAGTGTTGTTTGTGCAGTTACCATAAGATGTCGTCAGCTCGGATGCTCGGAGCCAGGACAAGTTTGCGGTTGTACCAGATGAAGGTGATGGGCAGAGCAGAATTTGTTGGAATTTTCACTTTTTGCCTTATGCCTGTTATCAGCTGCTGATCCTCTCTGCAGGAAAAGATAGGACAGCAATACCAGAAATGAGGCAAAGACCAGTTTCTGTATAGGTGTAAGTTCTCCTGTGAAAGAAAAGAGGACCTCAGCCCTACCCTTTTCATCTGGAAACCTCAGAAAGAGTCGCCTTTTGAAAGAAATAGCTGCCAGTTGCAAACGCGGGCGAGGATGCCAATGCATGAAATGAAATGCCAGACGGAGAGGCAAGCCCAGGTTCCGAGGGACCTTAGTGCTGAGAGGGGATGGCCCAGCATGGTCCACGTCACGTGGGAATCCCAGTACTCTGGCCACGTGAGCGTGGGAGTGAGGAGACCCACCCACAGTGCCTCCAGGGAGCAATCCTAGAGAGCTTGCCTCAGATGGCAACTAATCCAAAAACCCGCCTCACTTCAGTCTGTCTCAGGATGGAATCTAGTACACATCCTCGGCCCCGCCCCCAAGCAAGCCAGACCTTCAGGGATAAAAACAGATAAAGTCTGCTGTGTGGCTTTGATTGCTCACGTATTGGCTTAGACTAGAGACATGAGGATTCTAGTTCTAGGATACCGTGGAGGCTTAGAGAGGGGGGAAGAGCTCCTGATTTGTCTCCATGTGCAGCTCAGCTCCTGGCCCTCTTTCACTGAAAGGGCCTGCCCACCTCTCACATGTAGACAGGTCCTCCTACGGTGGCTTCTTGGCCAATGGGCAGGTTACTTCTCAAACTTTAATGACCAAATGGTGCCTAGGATCTTATTGTCGTGTTCATTTTGAGTCATCCAGTCTAGAGTGAGGCCTAGAAATGCCATGTTCTCCCTCTCCAGGTCCCTGCTGACAGGAGTGCTGGGTCCTAATTCACCTGAAGACGGGGTACGATGTGCACAATAGGTTGACATCAGAGGACTTCCGCAATGGCTTCTCACCTTATTGCTTTGAGATAGACCTTATGACAGAACCAGCACATCTAGATTGGCTGGCGAGGGATCCCCTTGTCTTTTCCTTCCCGGTGCTGGCATGATAGGCTTGCACTTAGCTCTTTTTTTTTTTTTTTTTTTTTCATCTTTTTACATGAGTGTCGCGGATCAAACTCAGGTTCCGACGTTTACACACCCTGCACTTTATTAATAGAGCCATCCTCCCAGCCCATATTCACTCATTTAAAAAATTACATACATACAAACAAACAAACCAGCAAGCGTGCATGTATACACTCTGCCTATTATAAGTGACCCTTGCGATAGATGCCTCGGGTTCAGGGTGGCAGGTAGAGCTCGTTCATCCCTTCTTAGCAGTTATGTCTCAGAGTGTAGAACAGTGGGATACAATGCTGCTACCCAGTGTTGGTGAAAACAGTAGGGAAGGCCTGGGTCCCCTCTCCCTCCCAGAGAATCCAAACGGTCCATTTGGGTAAGTCCTACTCATTGGCATTCTTGAGGAGCTTCTTGGAGAGCGTGATGTATAGCCAGCACTGAGGATTAACCTAGATGTGGGTACGGACCCTTAAAACAGCCGCCACCTCTGTGCGGACGCCAAAGCTCTCGGAGCGAGCAGTGGGATGATGAGCACCTGAGTGAAAATCTCTTTCCCGAAGCTTCCCATGATGCCTTTCCAGAGCTTCATACCCACTGCAGTGATGGAGGGAAAGGCAGGCGTCGCAGCATGCTCACACACTCCCGGCATGCTCTAACTTACCGCCCAGGGACTTTGCCTCCCCGTTCTAAGTCATAGGAGCGTCTTACTGGCGCCGTCCCCTTCACTGTTTGTCTGGGCTTGGTTTGCTGTGAGGCAGGGGCAAAAAGTCCGTTTCGAGTTGGGATGGCCAGCTGCTCTGATGTGTCTAGGTCTAAGGGGTTTTCCAGGGTGAGGGATTTTCAGTGCTAACGTCTAGCACGTCCTGTAAAACCCGGATGAGTCAGTCGCCCTTGTCCTAGTGCAGTGGCTTTTATTGCAGGCACGTTGAGTTTGACACCCAAAGCAGACTCAGAAAAGGAACCGCTGACAAGTGGCAGTAAGCTAAAAACTTTTCCTTCAAGGAAGTGTTTGCCAAGAGAATGAAGAGATAGCAGCCCAGGAGAGAGCATTTTCAAGCTGTGTACTTGTTTGGAGACTGGCAGTGAGACCACATACAGAATAAAGGGCTGGAGACCCGGTTCAGTCTATAATATGCTTGCACAGCAACCGTGACGACCTGAGTTTGGATGCCTGGGCTTGGCGACACACACTGTGATCCCAGAGCTGGGAGTCAGAGATAGAAGGGGCTCTGAGGACCGCTGGTCAGGCAGGCATTCAGCCCAAATGATGGGCTGGGCTTGAATGAGAGACTCTGTCTCAAGATATAAGGGGGCAGTCCATAGAGAAAGGCACTTAGTACCAACTCCTGTCCTCCACACAGGCAAATACACATGCACATACGTGGGTATAACACACACACATACACATGCACATACTCATTCATATAACACACACACAGAATTTAAAAAATGATACAATTTAAAAATGGGCAAAAGATATGGATAGACATTTTATTGATGAATGTATATAGAAGTCAAATAAACATGTGAACAGATCTCTAGCATTACTAGCAGATATGTGTATATATGTATATAAGCTTCAGTGAGATAGCTACACCCCACGTGTCTATCTCAATGACTAAAATGAAAAAAGCAATGAAAATGACAAATGCTGGCTATGATGAAGGAAAAAAAATTGCATCACTCATGGGTGGGATCTTAGTGCAACAAACAACATGCCTGTGAAAAATGCATCACTCATACCCCGCTAGTGAAACTACAGTAGCAGGTATAGTCACTGCAGGAAAGAGTTTGCCAGCTTCGTGCAAAAGTAAACATGCAGCCATACGATGTTCTAGACATCACTCTCTTAGACATTTATCACAGAAAAACTCAATGACATAAACTCTGTAAATGTCAGTCGGTAGGGGCTTTATTTATGATAGCTAAAAACTGGGAACAACCCATATGTCCTTTGGCAAGTAAAAGGTTATCTGTATTTCAGTAGATAAACCTTTCACAACCATGTAGGTTGTAGAAAAGAAAATACAAGGGATCCTTGGGGGCAACAATATTGGACTCTAGTGTACCAGGGTTTGCTAGCTATGCGTTAGTTTAGGGGTGGCATATTCAGCGAGTCGTCAACCTGCATGATAAGGAGGAACGCTGGCTAAAACATCACATTCTCACGGAAGAAGAAGAAGACACAGAAAAAGAAGCTCAGCAAATGGAGAAGACTGAAAAGTAGAAAACACAGGAGCAGGAAACATGCATTGAAGCCTTGGAGTTAGGAAGCCTGCTTCCAGGGGCCAGTTGAAGCACACTCGCCTTGTGATCCTTCTGCGCCTGCGTCTCTTAGAGAAGTGGAAACTGATGACGTAACAGTGGTTCTGAAATCTGATTGGATGTCGAAGTGCTGTCTTAATTTTTGTCAGCAGTATCAGGTAGATATCATTATGGGTTTTTACACACTTTCCCGTGAAGGAGTGTGCCATATGTGATTTCCTAATGGTGCCCCTTAACTGGTGTTGGCTCAACAGAGCATCTGAGTCCTTGGATATTCAGGGGTTGAAGGTAGCTGGAGCGATGGGGACAAATCAGCTACTTACTACATTGCTAACAGAAGGGCTTATTTGTTGGCCTAGTTTATTCATGATGTTGTATTATTGGTCCAAGTACCCTGAAGTGCTAACCCAAGGGGCTCATTCTGTTGGCCATTTTAAAGTGTCATCATACTGGAGTCCCCAGAGCAGGGCTATCAGGATGATTAACAGTTGATTTCTACACAGTGCCAGGTGCTCTTCATAGTCCCTCATAAAAGTTCTCCTTACAACCAACAGGTGTTCTTCTCTTTCATCTCAGTAACAAGAAGAGGGTAGCTCAGAAAAGCTAGACTGCCCAAAGGTTGGGTTTGGAATCTGTTCCAGTCTGAAAAAGCATGGAAATATTTAAGTTGGCTGCTAAACGCTTTAAAGATTTGATAGGGCCTCAAATTTCTGCAATTTGTTTTGACCCTTTTTTATGAATCAATTTTGCCCATGTTGGGCAGTTCCACGGAGCCCACGGGCCTCTGTTCAGTGCCCTAGTGTGAAGAACAGTGAAGTCACAGTGGGACACTCTGACTGTAGATTCTCACAGATGGCAAAACAAGATTAAGATGGACTAATGCTATTCCAAGTGTCATTTGCATCTTAACTGTTTTGATGAGGCTTGTCAATTTACTGGTAATAGGGAGTAATTTTTGAACTGTGTCATTTTCATTTGCTTGGGACTTTGATTCGCTGTAATGAGTCATTTGTTTGTGTTAACCACTTGTCATCTTCCCGTTGGGCACCTTTGAGGATGAAGGGCAGAGCAGCCGCGGGAACTGCAGTACATTCTAGAGGAATTATGTGGAGTGTATCTGCTGTTCTACTTCTCCAGGTTGAAAATTCACAGATACTCTGACTATCACCTGCCAGGACATTTAAATATTATTTTATGACATATTCATAGGCTTGGAGGGGTTCGAGTGGCTTCAGTTTTGTTATAGGCTGTTATTTCTTGGTATGACATGTATTCATTTGAAAATAAAAGATAGCCTCATTATCTCACAATGGAGTCCAAGGGAGTTTATTGATATTGCTAGGATTATTATTATTATTATTATTATTATTATTATTATTATTATTGTTATTATTATTAAAGATTCTCCTTTCATTTTATTCTACCTCTCTATTATCTGCAGTAACTGGCCGCTGCACTGAGAGTAAGTGGAGATTTTCCTCTTTTAACTCAGATTGCTGGCTAGCTCTGTGGGTGAACTAATGGTTGGTAATTAAGTTTTAGAAAAATTGCGCTGCTTGAAAAATAAAAGGGAAAACACCTCGAGAGTTAGAAATCAGCCTGTCAAAACAGACAGTGGAGAGACCCCTGCAATCTTGTCATTTTGCAAATGGTGACAGTCTTGGTTTCCTGGGTCTAAGCAATGGGAGCTCTGGCACACGGCACCAGCTGGGACACCCCCACGGCCGTCCATCATTGGTACGTCCTCCTGCTGCCTCGGAACACAGGCATGGGGAGAGTGGCATTTGTGGCTGTGGTTCGCCCTGGTCTTACGAGCACAGCCATTAAGCTTGTGACTGTAATCCTGATCAGAGAGGGAATCATGGCCAAACTGTTGGGAGCATGACTACTGAGAGAAAAACCACCGGGAGCAGCTGAGACACTATGTCAAACTTTACTGGACACTTGTTCTGTCTGAGAATCAGGCAACTGGCAGAAGAGATACCCAGGTCCACACTGGAGGTGTGTACAGAACCCAGGACCTCCTCAGTATTTACTAGTTCAACGTCTGCATCATGTCAGCTTATTTTATACCCATTAACCATCTTTTAAACGTGTACTGGTGAATCTGTAATTCTCCCGGAAGAAGCCTTTGGCAGAATGATAACTGTAGTTACACTGTGCTTCCTCCCTGTCAGGGACCCCAGGAAGAGCTGTGTAGATGGTTTCATTATAATCTATGAAGTGAGTGACTGGTCCCCAACCTCTCCACAGGGCTTGGTGAGTGAGACTTTACAAGACTGTATAACATAACCACCAACACCATCAACACACACACAGACACAGACACACACACCCATACCCACACACCCACACACAGACACAGACACAGACATACACACACACAACACACTCACACACTATATATATAATATATGTATATATATATGTATATGTATGTAGTAGTCTTGCTGACACCAATATGTGTATTTTCTGTGTACTTACACACACACACACACACACACATCCCCTTGGGGTGTGATACTTTGGAAAATACATTGAGTCAGGAGAAGCTAATTCATGTAAAGTAACACACTGCTGATTTTCAGAATCAAAGAGGAGATAAGAGGGGCAAAGATACCATGAAGATCCAGGCGAGGACGCCCTCGGGTGCCAGCCCACCGTGCCCCTGTCTTAGGAACTCCCCTGCCCCCGTCTCTACATCTGGAACCGTATGATTCAAAGCTTTTCCATCACCAAGCATTCACAAGTGAACAAAGTCCACACTGAGGTAGACTTCATAGGACCACAGTGTTTACCTTTTTAAAGTGCAATTCAAAAGGCTGGGGATGTCGCTTGGAGGTAAGGAGTTTGCGTGCGTGCGTGCGCACGCACACGCGCACGCGCGCGCGCGCGCACACACACACACACACACACACACACACTATCCTGGGTTCAGTCTCCAACACTGCAGAGAGTAAAGGTATACAAGTCAGCTGTTTATATCCTATTTACAGAGTTGTATGGTCACCCCAATGTTCTAAATCCATAACTTCAAAAAATCCCCCAGACTGATCAGCACTACCCACTTCCTTCTTCTACATTTCCCAGCAGCCACCACACCACTTCCAGCCCCTGCAGGGCCTGATTATTCTGGTCCTTTTTAGATAAATGGAATAGCACAGTTGACAGCAGTTTGTGCATAGCTTCTTTCACTTAGTGCATATGTTTTCAAGGTTTGTCCACGTGCTGGTAATGAGTTGGTTGTCTTTGGAAAAAAAAAAAAAAAACAACTCTTCGACTCATATTCTGTTATATGACTCTACCACACTTTCTTTACCTGTTCATCGGTCGACAGGCTATTTCCATTTTGAGGGTGTTGTAAACAATACCGTTTCTTTGCAAATGCTTAGTGCTAGGAAGCGCTTTGCTTATGACCGCCTGTCTGTCTGGCTATGGTCATCCTTGTGGGTGTGAAGAGGCGTGTAACGGTGGCGTGATTTGCACTTCTAATCACAGGTGACACTGAACACTTTTTCGGGTGCTTGTTGGTCATTTGGGTATCATAATGCCTATTTAATTTTTCTCCCACTTTTAACTTGGTTGAGTTGTAGGATTCTTTTTTTTTTTTTTTTTAATAACCTATGCTGGATCCTGGGGCCCTTACCAGATATACGACATGCAAACATTCTTCTCACTTCATTCATTGTCCTCCCACTTTCTTTATGGTATCCTTTACAACTCTTTATTGTTAATGATGCTCACTGAGTCTAATTTTTCTTTTATATGTGTGTATGCGTAGATGTGGGTACGTGTGTGTGTGTGTGCGCGCACGCGCGCGCGCACTCCAGAGATTAGCCTTGAGTGTCATTTCTCAGGTGCGTCCCACCTTGTTTTTTCAGACAGGGTCTCTGATGGGTGGTGGGGGGCTGCTGTTGGTTAGGCTGACTAGCCAGCCCTGGGGACCCTCTCTAGCAGTGCGACTGCTCCTCTTAGCTTTGTATGCAGGTTCTAGGGGGTCGAACTTAGGACCTTAAGATTGCACCGCAAGTGCTTTACTGAGCTGTCTCTCCAGCCATGTTTTGGTTGTCAGCCTAGCTTTAACGGCTGAGCCATCTCTCCAGCCCTAGCCATTTTGTAAAAAGTAGTTTGAGAGGTTTGGTTCTTAAGTTTAGATTCATGACAGATTTTGGGTTGATATTTGTATGTGATATGAAGTAAATGGGTTTTTTTTTTCTGTGCAAATCTGCGAGAATTAATCAGGTTGGAAGATATCATTTTGGTTGAGGTATGTCAGGTAATTTGTGGGGCATTACTTGTCTTAAACTGGTTGTAAAGAATATTAGAGTTTTGACTCCAAACTTAAGATTGATTCTAATTGTGGTTTTGTTTGTTTGTTTGTTTCTGAAGTTAGTGTTCCTGAAGTCAAGAACGGAAACTGTCTGTAGGTGTTTAGCTTAAACCTATTACAGATCATAATGGGGACAGGAAATAGTTTTTTATTCAGTAACTTTTGCTAACCGGTGGGAAAGTTTTCCTAAGTCACAGGAATACCTTTAACATTTTAAGGAAGTGAGTGTTAAGATAAGAGGAAGTGAAGACATGCCATCACCTGCATTGCACTTCCAAACAGACAGCAGGGACCACTGGACACTGCACACAGGACACTGCAGCCCTGTGCATGGGATGGCTGCCGAGGGAAGGAAAAGAAAAAAGAGTGGAAGATGAGGATGAGGTAAAATGAAAAAAATAAAAAAGACGAAGACAGATGGTGAGGAGGGTACACAGGCACATGGCTCATGAGGCCTGCTGGTCCACATGGCTTGGAGGGTCAGGAGGATGAGCAAGAGAGAACGGAAAAGACATTAAGATAAATGACATAGAAACAAAACAAAACAAAAAGATAAATGGCACTAGATTACATGATAAACATAGCAGATGACAGTAAATTTTGGCATCTTCATCAAACCCATAATAGGAATTACACATGGCAATGAAGAGCAAACAAAATTCAAGATGCAACAAACATTCAGAGATACTTATTTATCAAAGCACGACTAAAGATATTCTATCGTGGTCCATCACCCTCAGGATGACCTTAGTTCACGAGCCACATCCAGCTTTACACTGCCACACCCTGGGACGGTCTCTGTTCTGTATTGCAGATAGGTTGCAGAGCAGAGAAGGAAAAAGTTTCTTTAGTGTGTGTTTTTTGGGCATCCTTGCAACTGTACATTTTTCTGTTTATTTACTGTTTTCTGCAGCCGTGGTACTTAGAAGGGTTATATGCAAATGTTTGCCTTCAAGGCAAACTTACAGCAATAATACAGGTTAGTAGGTTAAAAAAAGTCTAGGTTTCAACCCGGCACTAAACCTGCAAACGATACTGACGAAGATATAAATGCAGACTATACACTCACTAGAGTTCGGTTATATTGAACTGTTGTGGTCTACAGGCCCTGCGGCTTGATAAAGGGTTTTGAAATGACTACAACAAAGTGTTGATAGATACCCAACAATATAAGACTCTGCCAGCGTATGACAAGTTTTTAATGTAAGAACATTACATTCTTCTGTATAAAGTCCTTCAATAATATTAATTTTCAAGAACATTAAATTCTGTCTGGCATGCTGGAGCTGGTAATTATAATGCATTAAAAATAGCTGAATAACCAGGGTAGTGCCAATTACTCTGTCACTCACCACTAATCAATTATTTTTGTGCAGCACAATATAGTTGATGCCTGCACACAAAGCAGTAACGCACAGCACGTAAATGAAAAACAGTTTTCCAAAAGCAGGGTGAGGCGTGCTTGAAAGCCTGGAGAGATTAACTAGAGATCCTGGTCAGTTCTCTTGGAGGATGGCTGGCTTGAAGACTTGAGGTGAGGTCTCAGTTCTAGGCTGTTCTCCAGGTCAGCATCCCAGGGATGTCGGATACACAGCCTTGCGATATTAAGGCAACACATGGCGGACGGGCAGGCTCAGGGTCAGACACTGATGAACAGGCTGTGTGAGGAGCGGAACGTCTAGGGTAGCTTGCTGGCGATGGCTGTATCGGGAGTAGTTTCCCTGTCAGTTCCCAGCAGGCATCTGGTGAAGAAGATAAGGGAGTCCTTTCTGAGGCTGATCCTGAACAGCCTTTTTTTTGGCTGTACTCTTACACGCTCACCAAATCCACTGTGTTTGCAGGACCCTGGCAGTATACCTGTTCTAAGCAATGGTCTTTGTAAGAAAGGAAGTGCTGAGAAGTTGGTAAAATTCAGAACAAGACGAATGCTTTATAGGGCTGTTGTTGCAATTAAATGACATGATTACAGAGCATTTCCCATGTGCCCGACACTGGTTTAACATACATTAAATTATTGAGTTGTTAATGGTAGTTATACGTTGTACCTGATTTCTTATTTCAAGCTCTAGCAATTTGTTTCCATCCTGTGGAAAACTATGTAGCTATAAAAGGTGTAATATAAAGGGGCCAGTGAGATGGCTCAGCAGGTTAAGTCACAGCCTGTAAATTTGCTGTGCCTCACTTTAGGCTTATGCATTGTACTGACTGGTTTTGTGAGTCAACTTGACACAAGTTAGAGCCATCAGAGAGGAAGAAGCCCCAGTTTAGAGAATGCATCCATAAGATCCAATTAGCGATCAATGGGGGGAGGGCTCAGCCCATTGTGCATGATGGCCTCCCGGGGCTGGTGGTGGTCCTGGGTTCTATGAGAAAGGGGGCTGAGCAAGCCATGGGAAGCAAACCACTAAGCAGCACCCCTCCATGGTGGACAGCAACAATGACAGCAGCAGCAGCAGCAGCAGCAGCAGCAGCAGCAGCAGCAGCAGCAGTTTACTATAAGCAAGACAGAGTGGTAGCTGGAGAGACGGCTCAGTGGTTAAGAGCACTTGGCTGCTGTTGCGGAAGGCCTGGGTTTGCTGCTCAGTACCCACATCATGGCTCACGACCAGCATGACTCCTTTTCCAGGGGCTAGATAGGACACTTTCTTCTGATCTCCGTAGACAGTAGTAGGGCACGCATATGGTGCTGTGTGGTGCTCATCCCTCCCTCCAGGCAAAGCATTCATACCCAAAATAAGATAAGATAAATCTAACAACAACGAAAACAAAGTACATGATCATCCCAAGGAACGGCACCCAAGGTTGACCTCTGGCCTCTACACACACACACATACACACACACACACACACACTCACAGAGAGAGAGAGAGAGAGAGAGAGAGAGAGAGAGAGAGAGAGAGAGAGAGAGAGAGAGA
>OU015744.1:92465613-92491090 GCA_907169655.1 Acomys percivali
CCACTGGAGCATAGTCAACCTACCAAGAACCACTCCCTTAAAGAAATCTGGGCACTCCTTCCCCATAAGACACAAGCTGTTCATAGCGGCTCGGTTAGAGGTGGGAGCTCCCAAGTCCCCGCCCACTCAGTGCTGGCATGTTGAGCGGCTTGATCTGTGGCTCAGGCCTTCTGTATTTAAAGTGAGATTTGTAGCACCCTCGCCTCCTGTTCCTTCCCCTCCTTCCCCTAAGACTCTTTGTGACTGTGTTGCTGGATACTGCAGGGTCATCTCTCCGTCTTAACACTTTAACTCAGCTACTCTGGCAAAGTCTTCCTTTTTCTTCTGGCTGTGTAAGGTAACACTTTGAAAAGCTCATGACGTCAGAAACGGCATCGTTTGAGGGCCATCGTACAGCCTGCCCTGCTGATGAGCTCCTTTCTTCCAGCTATCATTTCACATCCCCATCACCCACACGCGTGACCCAGTCTCCCCACTCCTTCACCGTGATTTGATGTCACTGCTGG
Source organism: Acomys percivali (assembly GCA_907169655.1). Lineage (NCBI taxonomy): Eukaryota > Metazoa > Chordata > Mammalia > Rodentia > Muridae > Acomys > Acomys percivali. The sequence goes on from OU015744.1 coordinate 92,466,120, forward strand.
TTATTTATTTATTTATTTTTGCTTTTCTGAGCAGGTATGTAGTGAAACCTCACTATGGTTTGTTCTAATTTGCAGCTCTCAGATGACTAGTGGTGTCGGGCATATTTTCACGTGTTGCTTTAGTACCTGTACGTAATTTTCATGGAAATACCTGTTTGTGGCTTTGTCCATTTCTAATGAATTGTTCACTTTTTAGTGTCATGTTTGGAGAATTCATTATATGTTTAGTTACTAATATTTTTTTTTTCAGATAAATAATTTCAGAACTCAGTAGCTTACTTTTCACTCTCCTCACGCAGTCTCCTGCAGAGCAAAAGTCCTTTACTTACCCGGCCAGCCTGGGGTAGGTCCTGGAACTCACTGTCACAAGCAAACAGAACAGTCATTAAGATCAAATTAATTAAATCAAATTAATTGCTACAGCCTGGCTTGTCAGGTTTTTCTTTTATGGATCACACCTTTCATGTCATGCCTAAAAACTTTGTTTTTCTAGTCTAGGCTCAAGCATTTTATTCTACTTTTTTTTTTGTTTATGAGAATTTTACAGTTTTATGTTTAAATTGAATTTCATGATTCATTTTTTTAAGTTACTTTTGCTGGCAGAATAGTTTCTCTTAATAGAAAAATGCTAGTGTCTTTAGCAGTTGGAGATTGTATTTATGGTGTCACACATTTAATACGACTGCCACTTGGTGTCCTAGTAGACATCTACTGTGCAGATAAACTGTCTGATGTCAGGCTTTAACAGCAAATGGAAGTTGGAATTATGTCTGATGTTTCTGGAGCATAGCACTGGGATCTTTTTTCATGCATACATATAGCAAGAAATACATGACTTTTAAGATCTTTCCTAAAGAAAAATAATTGGGAAACATTATGTGGCATTTGGAACTGTGACAAATCCTACTCTACTGGCTTTGCTGTGGGCTTGAGTAATGGCAACTGATGTTTTATTTGAAAAGAGGTCTGTGAGCTGGTTTAATTTTCTCCATATTTTCATTACTTTCTGGTTTGGCAAGTGGGAAGTTGGAAGCACCCCTTTCAGTGGTTAAGCATCTAACTAGGCTCCATATTATATTGCTGCCCGGTGGTTGAGGTCGGTGGTAAAGTGGGTTTTGGAATGGGATTAAGGGAAAAAGAAAAGCCTAAAATTAATTTCTTGAAGATTGAGACTATAAGACTTATAGACATTAGTTCATGACAGTATTAATATTAAAGGGTAGCAACAGATCAAGGACACAAGAGTCAGATGCCTTTGGCTCCATCTGTGTTATATAGTAAAGAAACACAAAAGCCTATCTTATCTACCCTTAAGAACCCAGGAGCTTCACTGTCATCAATTCTAATACATCTTTGTTCTGGTTATCTTTTACCAAGAATGGCGCTTTGAATAAAAATGGCCCCTATAGACTCACATATTTGGTAGCTTAGTCACCAGGGACTGGTGTTATTTTTAAGGATTAGAAAGATTAGAAGGTGTGGCCTTGTTGGAGGAGGAAATGTGTCACTGTGAGTGGGCCTTGAGGGTTCAAAAGCCCATTCTACGCCTGTGGACCAGGATGTGGTTCTCAGCTACTGTTCCAGTGCCACATATTCTGCAGTAATCCATGCCACGGGTGATAGTGGACTAATCCATGCCACGGTGGTAGTGGACTAATCCATGCCACAGAGATGGTGGACTAATCCATGTCACGGAGATGGTAGACTTATCCATGCCACAGAGGTGGTAGACTAATCCATGCCACGGAGGTGGTAGACTAATCCATGCCACAGAGGTGGTGGACTAATCCATGTCACGGTGGTAGTGGACTAAGCCTCTAAAACTGTAAGCAAGGCCCCAGTTCAATGCTTTCTTTCATAAGAGTTGCTTTGGCCATGGTGTCTCTGCACAGCGATAGAACAGTGGCTAAAATAAACTTCATGGTGGTCTTCATTTCCACGTCTAGAATGAACTAAGCCAATGGAATAGAATGTATGTACTCTGAATTTCAAAAAGGTCAGTACAGAAAGTTAAATGGCTTTTGTAATAAGTGTAGTACTATATTAGTAAAGATAATTATGGAGAAAGTCTACTATTGCCCTTGAAGATAGATTCTGCTAAAAATCAATGAAACTGCACGCGCAGATCAAAGATAGAATATTCATTAATTTTCACATGCCAAATTAAATCATCTCACAAACTAGCAGCTACATGTGCTGGAAGAGCTACTTAAAGATATATAACCAGATCTTTATACTTCTGGAAAAAAAATGATTACTTTCAAAGAGAATATTTCATACTATTTGGTCGTCAGGGCTGTAATAAAGTAATCTGAATGTCATGACTATACATACCACATCTTGAAAATGATGACTGTATATTTTCAAGGGCTGCCGTGGCGTAGCCAGTGTCCACAACTGTAGCTTGATTGTAGGTAATCAAATGAAGGGGCTACGCCTCCAAAGATAGAGATCCATTACTATGATTGACTGGTCTCTGTGTTTTCAAAACAAAAAGGGAATAGAAGGTAGGCATGGAGGGCAGAGAGCTCAGGGTAAGATGACAGTCCACCCCTCCTCGCTTCCTATTTGGCACTGCTAGTTGTTCCTTTCTGTGGATCTCAGAGAATTTGCAGGAAGGTCTTGGGTTTGCAGGCTCCCCACCAAACGGCAGCTTTTTTACGCTGCGCTCAGCTGTGGTGGGGCTCACTGCTCACTCTCCTTAAGTGTCTGATCTCAGATGACCACAGTGTTACGGAAAGCTCCACATAACGTAAGTGAGAGGTCAGCCGCTACTTATCCATGGCTCTTCGGCTTCTGCCTTTTCAGATTGCCCCGACATTTTTTCACCTGGCCTCACTGTCTCCTGTTGTTACGCATTTCTGAGACAGAAATGCCCTGGTTGGTCTATTATTTATAGTTTATGCGAGAAGAGGTTCTACAAGGGAAGTGGAACTGTGTTTGCGTGATGGCCGAGTGTGACGTATGTTCGCTGTGCACTGAAAGGCCCTTCTCGGGGCCTGTTATGTGGTTGGTTGAGCTTGGCATGTGAGTTTCCTGGTCCTTCCTTCCTTCCCTGGAAAGGGAACATCTCCGTAGCTCTCTTAGTGCCTTGATTCTCCCATCTGAAGCCTTTCTTTTTCTTTCTTTTTTCTTCTTTCTTTCTTTCTTTCTTTCTTTCTTTCTTTCTTTCTTTCTTTCTTTCTTTCTGTTTTCAAGACAGGGTTTCTCTGTGTAATAGCCCTGGCTATCCTGGACTCACTTTGTAGACCAGGCTGGCCTTGAACTCACAGAGATCTGCCTACTTCTGCTTCCCAAGCGCTGGCATTAAAGGTGTGCGCCACCACCCTGCCCCAGCCCCCGCTGGGCCTGCTGTTCTTAAGACCAAATCTTCTGCATTTATACTTTCAAAAGGAGAAATGGCCCCTTTCCTCCCTGTTTGTCTCCTAAGATACAAAATGCACTTCTTGATCATCAGTACGCTGCGATCAAACACCAAAGACCTTAAATTTAGAGGGGTAACGTGTAAAATTCATGGCCTAAGTTTGTTCTGAGGGAGTCACTTGGGTGTCATAGCCTTTATCAACTTACTATTAATATGAAATGATACTACTGAGAATCAATACGTCAGATAGCAGACGATCAGAAACAGCATGGTGGTCACACACTCTGGTTTTATGTAGAGGAAAATCCATCATTTTCATGTTCAAGCATTATGTAAATACAAATGTGATGATTATTACTTATGCTTTAGTTATTATGAAAACTAGGTTTACAAATCTGGGGGGATATGTTTCCCAAGAAAATAGAAGACTGGTCTGGCTTTTCTGGTCATGCCCAGTAGAAAGCTATTGATTTTCTTCCAGGGGTAAAATGGTCCTGTAAGTAGTTGTTCTAAAATGCGTTAAAGCGGCACGTGATTTAGATGAGCACCGAGCTGCTGATTATTCCGGCCCAGGTTCGGTTACTTCTGCGCCTTTTCTTTTCTAATGTAAACAAGCAAATTCCTCCTAATTACCCCACATAGCTTTGAGGAACTGATGCTCTGGTTTTTCTTTCTGTTTTTGCATGAAGATTTTATAGTTTATATGTTTAAGGAAGAGACAGAGGGTATGAGGACTCAGGGCACATTTTCTGAAGAGAGTGCACTAGTATTTATAATTTTCAGCTTTTAAAATCAAATTAAGGTGCTAATTAAGCTATTCATTTACTAGAGCGGAAAATAATTGCACTATGTGTATCTGGAGGAATAAATAGCCTCATGTGCATTCAAATGAGGTAAAAGTGGGCTTGGACTCACCCACGTAACATGGCACACCAAGCACAATGCATAATGAAGAAAGCAGACCTTCACTATGGTACGTGGCAATTATTTTCCAAAAAGGACATTGACGTACGGATGTGCCTTCTTTATATCTCAGAGCTCTCAACATATGAGTTAAATACTGCAGCTTTTTTTTTTTAAAGCATTTTATCAGGTATTGATGAAGTCTGAATGAATTAATTTCCCTTAAAGTTTGCTGGAACTAGGTATACAACCAGAGGCCTGACAAACGGGCATACGAGAAACGGCACTGTGCCTGAAAGTCTTCCTTCCCCTCGAGTTCTGAGGGGTGCGCCCACGCAGCATGTACCAGAAAGTGTGAAAACTAAGGACAAGCATTATGATCAGAGTAGGTCTGTGGTGTGGAAGAGGTCCGCAGTGAAAAGGAGTGTGTGCAGGGTGGAGGGGGACGGTCGAGGGATAGTGCTGTAAGCCTCCCTTTTCCTCATCATCTAAGGGCTGTCGAGGAGGACGTCACCACCTCTGGAGAGGTCTGCGGTTCTGCCTCATTCTTTGAAGGGGGACTTGGGGGCCGGGGTGGGGGTGGGAGAAGCAAAGTTAGGCATTAGAGCCAGCTGCCTGGAAGGAGTGAGAAGGTGCCAGAAAACAGATGTAAAAAGCCAAAGTGGGATCGTGGGGGGATCACAGTGGTTATAGTTGCATTGACCCCAGACTAAATGTTGCGGGAGGAAGAAGCCTAGTGGATGGACAGACGGTGAGCGCTGCTCTCCGACCGCAAGGCTTCCTGTAAGCACGCTTTGCTTTGCTCCTGTCCTCTTTTCCATCAATTGATTTGGACACATCCTCATCCCCGATCAAAACACCAGCCAGAGAGATGTTAGAGAATAAGGGCGCAAACACATGAAATGAGTTAGGAAGGATGTCTATAAGATCCTCTCCTCTTTCAGTGAAGGCGCGCACCCTGAAGAGACAAGGGGCGTGGTGGGGGGAGGGGGGAGGAAAAAGGGGGGCTAACCCAAGTCCAGAGTTATAATTACTCTCCAGAATTGGATGTTCTAGTCTCTCAGTCAGGACTGCTTTTCATCCAGGCTCCAGGAAGCATTATCACCCTTACTAAATAAAGCTGAACGGAACAGTGTGGGGCACACGTAAAACTGTAATTTTATTATATTATGATATTTGCTTGAGTAACATTGTAATATTAAGATGCAGTACTAGGAATGTAGGAAAAGAGGGAAAAAAGAAGAAGGGGGAGAGAGAGAGAGATTGGAAAAAGAAAATGCAGTAGGCAGTCATTCCAGGTGCTCCCCCCACCCCTCCCCCACCCCTCCGCCTCAGCCCCCTCCCCCCTCAGCCCCTCCCCCCTCGGCCCCCTCCACCCACCCCTCCCCCCTCGGCCCCCTCCCCCTTTCCCTCGGCCTCCTCCTCCTCCCCCTCACCTCCCAGCCCCCTGTAGAAGCAAGGACAGACTTGCTGTGGAGGAATGACCAGTCCCTTAGGGTTGGTGTAGGTTGGGGTCCACTCAACAGAAACTCAGGAGTAAAAGTCCCCAGAACCGCAAGAGTTAAAGGCTTTGTGTCATCACAACAAACACCACAAATGGGGGAATTAGAGGCCTAATGCAGTCAGACTTTTAGACTTACTGGATACAGAATATTACATGATGCTATACGAATTGTTTAAAGAGATATCCAGGTATCCCTCAGAAACGATAGAGTAATAAGGCATTATCTAAAATAAGCAGGAAGAGGTAAAATAAATTGCTTTTCAAAGCAGAAACAAGTGGCCAGTGTTAAATTATTTCTCCTATTTCCTATTTCCTTTTATTTTTGTGCTGTATTATGGGTGGTTTCTTTATCTAGCCTCATTTTAGTCTTTTTTTTTTTTTAAAGATTTTATTTATTATGTATACAGTGTTTGAAAGCCAGAAGAGGGCATTAGATCACAGTATAGATGGTTGTGACCCACCATGTGGTTGCTGGGAATTGAACTCAGGACCTTTGGAAGAGCAGACAGTGCTCTTAACCTCTGAGCCATCTCTCCAGCCCTCATTTTAGTCTTGAGTTGTTTAAAATCTATTGTTTCAGTGATCTCTTGTAAAATAGCAGGAATTATATATTTTGTGGGGTTTTTTTGTTTTTTGTTTTTTGTTTTTTTGTTTTTTTAGAATGGAATGTCTATGAAGCTCAGGCTGGTCTTGAACTCATGATCTTCCTGTCTTTGCCTCTCAACTGCCTGAGTGCTGGGATTACAGACCTGTCCCAGGATGCTCAGCTATTTTTCTGATCTTCTAGGCAGTGGCACTGGAGCTGTAATTATTAACACAGCGATCTTGTTGCAAAAGTCTGTGTCCTGGGGTGCCTAGGGAACCGCGGCAACACATGAGTTTTCTAAAATCCTGAGTTTTGCTTGAAAAACCTTGAATCTTGTCATTGGCAACACAGTCTGCCAGTTGTTTCACTTAAAGGAGCAGGCTTCATTTGATTTTTGAGAAAATGTCTGCCAATTACCCCAGTCTGAATAGCTACAGTTCACCTGTCAGTCAGCCTTTTAAGTAAAGATGGGGTTCCTTAGAAAAAACCGGTGACGTCAGCTCCCTGCTCAATCGCGCCAGGGCTTTTTCCTTGAGACAGCCACCGCACGCTGGCATTCAGCAGAGGTGGGTTTTGTGCTTCGCATTTGGTCACAGAGAATATTAAAAAGACATTGCTCGAAGGTCAAGATTTAATAAAATTATTTTTTTCGGCTTCAGCAAGCACATTGTTCAGTGAAACTGGCATCTTAGAGACGTTCTGTGAATACGTAGTAGTGAGGAGCGTGAAGATTGCTAGCGTGATTTGGTGCCGCTGCCTTGGCTTGTATTAAGGCACCAGAAATCCCAGTCACCGTTGCTTTTATGCCATCAGGTATGTGTCAGCGTGGTGAAAAAGACAGAGCATCTTGGGGTTGGGGTGAAAGTAGCTTTGATCTGAGGGGGGGCCCCTGAGAAGGCCTTAGGGGCCCTACAGGTCCATAAAGCACCTACTGTTCTCAAGAGCAATAAGAGAGATGCCTTCAGAAGTAATTAGATGTGTGAATTAGTAATAAGATGTGAATTAGAAGCTCTGCCGAGCATCCCCTGACACCCCCCCCAAAACGGCTACCTAACAAGCCTTAGCCACATAAAGTAATAATACTTACTTGTAGAAATTAAACACTAGGGTTAAAATACAGACAACAGCAGCATTTAAAGCAGGAAGGGCTGCTTTGATGTTATGTCAGTTTTGGGGACATTCTGGAGAGAGGGCCACGTGGTCGGTTAAATTTAAGCATGAAGATGTTTCAGGTCTGGGGAGTGTACAGTTAAAGACTGTGGATTGTGTGTGTGTCCACTTATCTTCCCTTCCTCCCTCAATACAAAATGAAACAAACTGATGTTTTAAAAGCTATGAATTTATTTAACTCAATAGCAAAGGAAACTCCCCAAGATGAACAGAAACTGAGGCTGTCTTATAAGAAAGTTGAGGAGAGTAATTCAAACTGGAAAGACAGGGTGCTAACCAGAGACAGACACGAATGCCCCAAATTCGGTGACAGAAGTAGGCACATAGCCGGGCGGTGGTGGCGCACGCCTTTAATCCCAGCACTCGGGAGGCAGAGGCAGGCAGATCGCTGTGAGTTCTAGGCCAGCCTGGTCTACAAAGTGAGTCTAGGACAGCCAAGGCTACACAGAGAAACCCTGTCTTGGAAAAAAAAAAAAAAAAAAAAAAAAAAAAAAAAAAAAAAAAAAAAAAAAGAAGTAAGCACATAGCTAAATTCAGAATGCTCTAATTCTGTGTTAGTGGCATGTAAATCACATGTCTTTAGTATGAAGGTTAAGAGTCAAGACAGGCTGGAATATAGTTCGGTTAGTAAAGTGCCTGTTTAACATGCGCGGGGGCCCTGGGTCTGATCCTTCGCACCACATGCGTTTGGTGTGTTAATCCTGTAATCTGCACACTTGAGATGGAGCAGACAGGATTAGTTCAAGGACAGTCTTGGCTGTACAGTGGCCTCAGGGCCAGCTCCTGCTGCGTGAGACTCTGTCTCAAAACAAAACTATCAAAAGGTAAAGTGTACTCAAGTGAGGATAGCTATAATAGTTTATGAGGAGATATGCAATAAAAATATATAAATTGTCATAATAATACACGGTGAGAGGGAAGCGGAGTAGACTTGTGTGTACATATATACACATACATATTTTTTTATTGTATTATGTTGATGATTGTATTGAGGATTGAACCTGGGACCTTATATTTGTTAAGCAAGTGCCTACATTCCAGGCCTGCCTATGTACACATGTGTAAGCATGGTAAAAATATACCATAAGATTTGTATGTGCATGCAACATCTTAGGTAGACAAAACAATACTGATTAAAAAATAAAGAAGCCAGAAGCATCATATTCCTTGATTTGAAAATATCCTACAAAGCTTTCGTGGCCAGAGTAACACAGTAATGGCATAACTGTCAATATAACACCCAATGAATCCGAACAGAGGGCCCCAGAAAGTAAACTCCAACATTTACAACCAGTTGACTTTTGACAGATGCAGCACTCTTTTTCAGACTCAGATAAGGAGCAGAGATCCCCTCTTGTCAGTTCTCGTGAATATTTTCATTTTCGGTAATATAAGAAAGAAACAGGAGAAAAAGGTCATTATTTGCATGTCATATGGAAAACTGAAATAATCTAGGTTTCTCATAGAGTTTATAAGAAGGTGTCATATAAAGTATTTGCCTCAACAAATAGAAAAAGAAAGAAAGAATATCCCGTTTGCAACTACAACAAAAATACTTAAGAATAATTCTACCAAAAGATGAAAATAATGCTTTTGAAGTAAATTATAAAAATTTACATAAAGATATTAAAGAAGACCTAAGTGAATGGAGATATTCAATATGATTCTAGACAAAGATTCTATGTCATGGGAAATTGCTTCCCCTGCCCCCTGCAAGATTTACAAATTCAGTGTAATTAAATGCTCAGTAGTGAATGCTTTGTGAAACTTGGAAAATTTCAAGACCTGGTAAGGCAAGTAGCCACAGTTCACTTAAAGATGATCAGGATGGAAGATTTGTCTCGCCAGATATAAAGACTATTAAGAAAGTAAAATTAAATTTACTTGGAACAAAAGCTGACCCACGTCAAATGCTCAATAAAAGTTACACCCCCCAAAAGTGCATAATTGTTACGCTGTCTGCAAATTTCAGTATTTATTCCTTTGAAATACTTTACACATTTTACTTCTCCCAGTATTGGAATTTAAAACCACGTTTCTGGAGAGTTTTAGAATGAATAGATGTAGCTGCTATTCAAAACGTATGGCCCTTAATAGACAGGGGACTGAATTTCTATTTCCTTTTCCTCTTGTGTCTGCTAACCTTACCTTCTGAGTCAAGATGATGAGAGAGTGTAATTACACAATGCCCAGCTCAGAGAAGTAGGGGAATAAGAAGTTACAATGGAAAGTGAATAAAGAAATACACATGTGATAAAGTACTATTTTACTCATGAAGAAGAGTGGAAGCCTGTCATCCACAGCAAAGTCAGAGAAAGCTGGAAGACATCATGTTAAAAATAATCCAGGAAGATAATGGTGCCTGCTTTTTCTCATATGTGGAAGCCAGAAAAATTATCCATGTGTTGGAGTGACATAATGAATCCATAATATGATTAATTAATATATACTAATTAAAAAGGGAAGGAATGGCCAGACGGTGGTGGGACATACCTTTAACCTCAGTACTTGGGAGGCAGAGGCAGGAAGATCTCTGTGAGTTCAAGGCCAGCCTGGTCTACAAAGTGAGTTCCAGGACAGCTAGTGCTACACTGAGAAACCCTGTCTTGAAAAAACCAAAACCAAACCAATTTAAAAAAAAAAGGGATGGGGAGGAGAAGAAATGTGATTGGATTTCTTGAACAGTGGGAGAGAAATTCAAAGAAGAAAAAAGAAAGAAGAAAGAAAAAGAAAACCCATTCATTCAACAAAACACTACTTATTATCCGTGTGTAAAACATTATGGGTGGCTTAAGAAATATGAAGATGTACCAGACTAGCCATATTTCTGAGACTCTCACAGTAGGACACAGAGAAGATGTTGAAGTTTGTATCAAGTGCTAGAACACAGAAGGCACCGAACAGCGCTTTGGGAGCAAGAATGGATGAAAGACAAAGTTTGAGCGGGAAGAAGCAGCAACTAACCCAAGGAAATGCTATTTATGGTTGGTCTTGGTTGTTCATGTTATTAATAGAGAAGATCCCGGTAGGCTTCGACCTTTTCCAAACCTACTCGATCTGTGGTTCTTCAATACTGATCCCTGCCTCCCCACCCACCTACCCTAGTTAGGAGAGAAAAGAGGAACAGGAGAAGTAGACCTTTTTAGACTCAGTTCCTTGGAGCGATTCCCCGTTTTGTCATCAGGATTCCAGTCGACCTGTTAAACAGCAAACCAGCAATTCAGCAAAGGTGACGGCAGCTGCAGCGGCCAGAATCTGGAAACTCGAAGCGTTCATTCTCCGGAGCATTTCTTTGTAGGAGCGACTCAAAGTAGAGAAACGAACAGCCAAACGGTAGGAAGTGACACCAAAATCAACAAACAAAAAAACCCCCAAAACAAAAAAACCAAGCCTCTTGTTTTGGGGCTCATGTCTATATCTCCTCTCAGAGTCTGTGTTAGGAATCAACTGTCCTTGTAATTCTATGATTCCATCTGTGATTTAATTTGAGGCTTCTCTCTTAAACTTGTGGCCCTAGGGAATGTCAAGGCATAGCAGGATGAAAACTAGTGCAAATTGTGTAAGTGACCCTTTGTGAATTTCACTCTGGCTGGCATAGGATTTTTTTTTTTTTTTTCATCTGATCACACACTCGACAGAGCAGGATTTTGAGACGAAGCAAGTGAATTAATTAGATGCAAATAACCACTGCTATCAAAGAAGCCTCATGGTTAAAGGAAGAGCTTTGACGATGGAATGCACTCCATTTCTGGAAGGAGCTGGATTTTGTAGGCCATGTTATAAGACACCAGGTATGTGGGAAATGGGTACTGGGCCAGGAAAAGCTGGGAGCAGTGTAGTGTACATGTTTAACAGTAAGCATAGCTCTAAAAGCTGGAATGTAGAATATAAGACTATGATAGAACAAATTTCTTAGATATTTAGCTCCATAAAACCTAGAGTCTTGCCCTAATACAGACCCTATCTACCTGGAACGTTGGATGCTCAGAGTCCATGAAAGTTGATAATATGAACAGAATGGTAAAGGTTCGGGTACTCCGGAGGCTATGATCTTCCCTATAGCGAAGACCTGGACCTCCAAAGGACACACACACACACACACACACACACACACACACACACACACCACACACGAGTGTGTCCAAGTGCCCGTATATGTATGAAGACAGCACTGAGTCTCTTGTAAGTGGACTTAGAAGCAGTTGAAAGCTGCCTCATGTGGGTGCTGGGAACCAGACTCAGGCCTTCTGCAAGAGCAGTGTGTGCTCTTACCTGCTGAGCCGTCTCTTTGGGTGCTCTCCACCTTATTTTTAGGCAGAGTCTGTCTCTCTGAAGCCGGAGCTCACCAGTTTAGCTAGACTATCTGGCTGGTAAACTCTAGGCATCTTTCCGTCTTGGCTTCCCCTGCCTCAGTGAGTACTGCCGGCACGTGTCACTACGTGCAGCTTCCCACAGGGGTGCTGGGAACCCAAACTCAAGCCCGTGACTGCCTGAGCCGTCTCCCCAGCCTCTCCAGAAGACGTTTTCTGTGCTTAATCCATTGATCAAAATCTGGGCACACTGTTGCGAGGCACTGGAACCATGGAAGACAGAGCCTGGCTAGGAAAGGGAAGTAAGTCCTTGGGCGTGCTCCTTTGCCTTGTTGTTTTCACTCTGCCTCGAATCGCCTAGGATCGCACAGATCTGCTCTACCATTTTTTTCTCCGTGCCATGGTTAAATTGAGATCTCTGGACCCCTGAGCCCAAACGCACCTTTCCTTTCTTAGGTGGTGTGTCAGGCATTCTGTCATAATGACTAGAAAACTAACATATTTGAGGGGGAGATGAGCTGTGAATTTGCAACCGTGGCCTTTATTCTATGGAGGTGCATTTCTTCTATACCTAGCCTATTGAGAGTCCCTCCTACCCGAGTTATGGATTTTTTAAAGGCTTGTTAAATAAGATAGAATAGAAAAATTCATCTAAAAATTAGCATAATTACTGCTTTATGAATTTCTTTGCATTAGTTTTTAAAATGTGTTATGGGGTATAATAAATTTTTTTTTTTTTTTGAGACAGGGTTTCTATGTGTAACAGTTTTGGCTGTCTCAGAACTCACTCTGTAGACAGACTGGCCTCGAACTCACAGAGATCTTCCTGTCTCTGCCTCCTGAGTGCTGGGATTAAAGGTGTGCGCCACCACACCCGGCTGAAAAATTTTATACATAGATATTTTCCTATACCAGAGAGCATAGTTCTCTCGGATCCATATTAAAACGTGAAATCAAGTTAAAGAGAACATACATCTAAAATTTCAGTAGATATTGCCAAATTGTTTTTGAAAAAGTTGTAGCCAATTTACATTTCCATGGACTGTTTCCTGACATTCTTATAATAATCATGACTACGGAACATTTGCAAATCTAATTGTAAAAATATGCAAATTTTGCACCTTTGTTGCATTCATTCAAATAATACCGGCAGCATCTTCTCATATTTATAGTGCAGGAAGGTTTTTTTTTTTTTTTTTTTTTTTAAGTACTTGTATCCGTTGCCTGCTTTTAAATTGTGATATCTTTTTCTTACTGATTTTAAAGTGCTGTTACAGATAGCTTTTTTCCAATTTTTAAAAAGTCCTCCTCAAAGAATGTTCTAGTATATGGAAGTATAATATTTTGATAGTCAAGTGGTTAAAACATAGTGTCCAGGTCTGATGACAACATTTCACTCTAAGGTTATATTTAAACTATCTTGTATTTTCTTAGGATACCTTTACAGTTTTGTTTCTATGTTAAAGTCTTTAAACTATTTTTCTTTTGAAACACAAGACATAAGCAATCTAATTGTGTTTCCAAATGGTCAGCCAAGCGTCCCAGTCCCATCTGATCATATCAGACGGTAGGAATCTCTTCTGCTTCTTGCTGAATGTATTATGTTTGTCTTATTTTTTTCATTTCTTTCCCATCTCCCTCTCTTCCCTTCTTTCCTCCCTCTTTCCTTTCCTCCCTCCCTCCCTCCCTCCTTCCCTCCCTCCCTCCCTCCCTCCCTCCCTCCCTTCCTCCCTTCCTCCCTCCTTCACAGACTTCTACTGTGTAACCCAGGCTGCCATTGGCCCTGAGCTCCTGCCTCGCCTCCTGACAGGTACTACTTGTTTTAATAAGCAGAGTCATAGCTTCGAAACCTGGTGCAGCAAATGCTGCTTCACTGCTCACAAGATTCAACCTGAATCTCAAATGTATTCTTACACACTTTTTCTTCTGGGTGAGCTTCGTGAGAGAGCATAAGTTCTGTGAAGACCCACGCTTACACTTGTGTTTTGATGGAGCTTGTATGGAACAGGGTAACAAAGTGGCTTTGCAGTGTGCAGTTTTTTTTTTTATAAAAAAGTATGTTTTATTAATTTATTCATATTACATCTCAATTGTTATCCCATCCCTTGTATCCTCCTATTCCTCCCTCCCTCCCATTTCCAGTGTGCAGTTTTTCCACTCAGAAGTTTGGTATATTTCTTCATTTACACAGGACTTCTTCAGGGTACTCTTTAGAGAGAAAAACATATTTTCATTTCCACAGGTTTTATGTATTTATATTTCTTTACAGCCGAAACAAAGTACACACAAACTTTATTACATGCCTGAAGTTCAGGAATATTAGAGCTAAAAAGAGACAAGAGAAAACGACTCTTTTGCAGAGATTAAAGGCATATGATAACTTGGGGTCCTGGGGTGAAGAGAGGTGACTCTTCTGTTGGGGGCGGGCACATGTACACAGCAAGCCAGGTTCATCATACGCCCAGAAAGTCTCTCAGGTATCAGCCCCCTGCGAAGGGGTCCTTGCCTGGATCTCAAATCTCTGTCTCTGGAAAGTTCTCTCTGGGGTAACATTCTGTAACACTCACCTCAGGAATCATGCAAATCTGAGCCAATCACCCGGAGCACAGGCAGGAGGCCTTGCGGGTCTCTCAGGGTGAGGACCGGCTAATGGACCACGGCCTTGATTCTTAAGAGAGATCTCAGACTCTGCTGGTACTAACAAAACTCTGACAGCCAAAATGAAGGACCTGTTTTCTCTGTCTCTAGAGCAGTCCGCTGTCATTTCAACATTCACAAATGGGTTCTAAATTTTATCAAAATTTTTCTGTACCTACGGAGACAATCATCATAGTTTAGTCTCTGTATGTAGTAATTTATATCAGCTGACTTTCCTGAAATGAAATATGTTTTCATGAAATGGTATAATATTGATATTATATACATTTCATGTTATAGTAAGACAATTGGAGTCTCAGTAGCATGTGACATATAAACTGTTTGCCAGGAGACTGAAGAGGATTTGAGTTTTTCTTTCTTTCTTTTTTTTAAATTTATGGGCTGGAGAGATGGCTCAGAGGTTAAGAGCACTGTCTGCTCTTCCAAAGGTCATGAGTTCAATTCCCAGCAACCACATGTTGGCTTACAACCATCTATAACGAGATTTGTATACATAATAAATAAATAATTTTTAAAAATTTATTTATTTATTATGTTTACAATGTTCTGCCTGCATGTACACCTGCACGTCAGAAGAGAGCATCAGATCTCATTACAGATGGCTGTGAGCTGCTGTGTGGTTGCTGGGAATTGAACTCAGGACCTTTGGAAGAGCAGCCAGTGCTCTTAACCTCTGAGTCATCTCCCCAGCCTGGGATTTGAGTCTTGATGGTCATAGGTGACAGGGCTCCGATTCATGCTGCGATGGCTCTGGTAACTGAGCTTGCTGCTGAAGGGGAATGGCTAGGTTGAGGCCACTGCCAGCCGACTAGACATTGCATGACAGCAGCATTATCAGGAAGTGGACATGGGTCCAGTGCTATGTTCTAGTCTACCAGCCAAGTACAACTTTAAGCTATCTTTTTTATGTCTGTTGTTTTCTTTCTCTCTTTCTTTCTTTCCTTTAAAAAAAATGTGTAGCCCAGGCTGGCCTCAAACTCATGATCCTCCTGCCTCCACCTCCTTCAGCAAATCCTACCGGCATGCGCCACCACAACCAGCTGTTTGTTGTTTTCTTAAAACTGGGTTTTTACAATGTATAGCTTAGGCTGGCTTAGGACTTGCTGTGTGGTCCAGGCTGGTCTTGAACTTGAAATCCTCCTTATATGGCAGAATTTTTAGAAGGGAGAGTTCTAACATGCCTCCCACTTGGGTGACTTCTAGTCACTGTCTTTTTAAAAAATTAATTAAATATCATCTTTGACATTTTCATACATGTATAAAATGCATTTTAATTATGCTCACCTCCCACCGCTGTTAATTCCCCCACTATAAATACCTTTCCCACATTCATGTCTCTGCTTTTTTTTTAAATGAGTCAGTGAGCTTAAGCCAGGCCTTCTGTGTGAGCATGAGTTGCAGTTATCCATTCTTGGTGGGCTCAACAGTGGGTTTTCAAACAAAGACAAAGACTTTGCCCCCCAGAATCTTCCAGTAGCCAATAGTTCAGCTTGGAGGCATAGGGTCCCATGAGCCTGTCTCATGTTCATATTGACTGTTTACCGGTCCAGGATAGTTTGCTGTAGCTGTTCTGTGCCTGGAATTTCAACAGCTATGCCACACATGCCCAGGAGATGCAGACCTTCTCCCTCACGCATGCCCAGAAGATGCCACTGTGCAGACCCTTTCCCTACCTTCTGGCTCTTAAAATCCTTCTGCCCAGTCTTCCTCAGTGTTCCCTGTGCCTTAGAGGGAGTGGTATAATCGTCTTGTTGAAGGTTAATAACTTAACTATCATTTATTCTCGGCATGTTAAACAGGTACGAGTCCCTGATTCACCACCATTCATTGCAAAGGCTTCTCTTAGGGAGCCTTTGTCTATGCGTATAAACATAGATATCTAGGAGGCAGTTTGATGTTATATCAATTTAACTATAGAACAGTAGTAAGTTTCTCACCAGAGCCCATCGGCCGTATGTTTTGTAAGGCCACCTTCCGTGGAATGGTTTTCAAACACAATCAGAGAGTGCCTGTCCCCGTAGCAGTTTGCCATTATAGCACAAGCGGGCACATCTTGCCTGGGAGGTTGGCACTGAAGTTCACAGGGTTGACAGCTGGGCGAGGCTGTTGAAGGCTTCTCTCCTGCTGTACAGCACCTGCTGGCTATGCAAGTGAGTCCCAGGGGGCACGCTTCCAATCCAGTTCCAGTTTGTCTTCTCTTTATTTACCACCAAGGTGCAGAGTCATCAGCAACAGGGTTTCACCTAGTTCCAGTGGGCGACCAAGATTCTAGTGGTTTCCTGAGCCTGGGAGAACCAAAAGCAAAGTGACTCTCCCTCTAGGAAAAGGAGGCTTCGTTTCTGTGCTTAGCTCGGTGATTTTGTCTCCGCCCCCCCCAAGAGCTGAGGACCGAACCCAGGGTCTTGAGCTTGCTAGGCAAGCGCTCTACCACTGAGCTAAATCCCCAAACCCAGCTCGGTGATTTTGATGTTCCTTGAATTTCTGTTTCTACTTCCATTTGGGGCTTATTTTGAAAGCCGTCTCTTTGAAACTTTATATCCGCAGGATGTGATCTCTTTCTTTGCCGCTTTGAAAAGGAGCTTTCTGAAAGCTCCTGTCTTGGGCCTACTATTCTTTATGTATACCTAGGCTCCTGTAAATATGTTTCTCTCCAGATACCCAAATCACTGAAGTGAAGGTACAAGAAAACACCAGAAACAATATAGCAGAATCCCACAGACTTAAAGGAATGCAGTTGGATGACTTGAACATGCGGTTGGCCTTTCTTACCTTAGGTTTGGATCATAAGTACAGACATGCCTATGATGTAACTGAGCATGTGCAGGCATTTTCTTGTCATCATTGCCTAAACAAGTCAGTAAAGCAACTGTTTCTATTATTTATAGTATGTTAGTTGTTATAAGCAATCTAAAGGGGATGGAGATGTGGCCCAGTGGTGCAGCACGTGCTTGCTATGTACAGGGGACTTGATTGAGTCTTAGCATTGCAAGCACAAAAGCAATGTAAAGAGGATTTAAAATATACAGGAGAGCCGGGTGTGGTGGCACATGGCTGTTTTCCCAGCACTCAGGGAGGCAGAGGCAGGAGGATCTCTGTGAGTTCGAGGCCAACCTGGTCTACAAAGTGAGTGCAGGACGGCCAAGGGCTACACGGGGAAACCCTGTCTCAAAAATTCATATACATAGTAGAAAATGTGCATAGCTTCTATGCCAATACTACTGCAGTCTGTAGCGTTAATGCTGTTTTGTGCCTGGGCTTTGTGTCTGCAGAGTTCGGTGTCCTGGAGCAGCCTCCATAGATTCCCAAGGATGGTATTAGTTGCTCTTGTTTCAGTGGTTTTGTGTGTGCAGATATGTACAGTGATCGTAAAAGTGTTTGGGGAAATTATGTGGCTCATATGTACATTGTATTTTGAAGCTTTGTGTTGTGTGGAAGAAAGAAGATGTTATTGAGAAAGTAGATATGAAGAAAGAAGAAAGGATTGATTCATTATTGCTAACCTTGTGCATTGCATTAGTCTTCATATATGGAGCTAAGTTAGAATTTGCAGGGTAATTATTATGAAAGAGAGTAAGAAGAACTCTTAGATATAATTAAGCATGAGCTAAATGCAAATTGCATAGTTTGAAGTTACCCAAGAGTATAAATTTAACATGACAATTTTTCAAAATATTACTTTCTTGTGTGAGGACCTCAGATTATTTAAACGCGACCATTTTTCAGACAGCACGTCTTTTCATCTCTGCTCCTCGCAAGGTCTTTTGTGTTTTCAAAGCCTTTGCTTTCGTGTGAGACATCAGCAGTCTCCTGATGAGGTGGAGCAGTCACTGCTGCCACGCCACAGTGGCTCTGCCTCTTTATACTCAGCCACCAGGGCACGAGGCACCTTGCTTTCACACAGCACTTTTTTACCTCTTCAAAGCCTGTTTATATCTTTCATGCTTACAGCTCTGTGAAGTGGGGAGCGTGGCTCTATCTCACCATCTTCTACAGAGAAGAATGATGAGCCCCTGGGAGGTTAAATGCTGTGTTTAACAGCCACACAGTGCTCTCCTGTCAGCCCACACTGCTTTCTTCGCCTGAGTGGAGTTCTGTGGGCACATGAGTTCTGGAACAGTATCAGAGGCTCTTGATACACCTTCGTGGTGAGTCACCCTGTGATGTATGCAGAGGCCCATAGGGGGCACAAACGCACTCAGAGAAAGCTTCCGTGTGAGCTTGAATCCTAGCAATGAGCTGGTTTCTGTAACATCGTCTCACTGTGACACTAAGAGCTGCTCGGGTTTTCAAATGAATTGATGCTTACTCATTTAATCTATTGCTAAATGCTTTCATCATATTTTTGAGAGAGGAAAAGGGATGTGTGTGTGTGTGTGTGTGTGTGTGTGTGTGTGTGTGTGCGCGCACACACACACACATGGATGCCAGAGGACTACCTGAGGTGTCATCCTCAGGAGGGCTGTCCATCCATCTCCCTTGAGATAAGGTTCTTCTTTAGCATGGAGCTCATTGATTTGGCTAGATTAACTGGTCATAAAACCCAGGGATCCTCCTGTCTCTGCCTCTCCGATGATGGGATTACAAGTCTGTGCCACCATGCTGGACAGTTTTACGTGGATTCTGGATCCCAAGCTCAGGTCCTTGCGCTTTCCTGACTGAGAAATCTCGCAATCCCTGCAGCCTCTCTTTTTAAAATATTTTATTGCCATCTGTGAAGTAACATTTAGATATGAACGTTTTAGTTTTTTTTTTAATTTATTTATTTTATGTATATGAGTGCTCTATCTGGACGGACACCTGCACACCAGAAGGGTGCATCAGATCACGTTATAGATGGTTGTGAACCACCATGTGGTTGCTGGGAGTTGAACTCAGGACCTCAGGAAGAGGAGACAATGCTCTTAACCACTGAGCCATCAATCTAGCCCAGAATGTTTTAGTTTTAAATAAATAAATGATTTCTTTTATTCTTTTAAGGTTATAATATAATTACGTATTTCCCCTCTTTCCTTTCTTTTCTCTGAAGCCTCCTTGCTCTTCCTGCTAGCTCATGGCCTCTTTTTATTTTTCATCAATTGTTCTTATATACATATGTAATACATGTATATTCCTAAATGCATAGATACAGCAATATAACATTATTTGTACATATGTTTCCAGGGCTGGCCATTTAGATTGGATAACTAGGTGGTGTGCTTTTCCCCAGGGAAGCCTGTTTCTCCCACTCTCAGCATTCTCTAATTGACTAAGGTTCTCTGTGTAGGGCTGAGGCCCCATGGGCTTTCCCTCCACCCATGTTGGCATGTCTATGGTTATTGTTCAACTCATGTTTAGGTAGCCATGTTGGTGAGACTTCTAAGGTACGGCTTCCTGCACTCCTGGGAGGCACAGTCTCACAGAAAACTCCCTGTCCCTCTGGCTCTAAAATCTTCCACAGCGACCCCTGAGCCTGAGGTGTGGGAGCTGTGCTGTAGATGTAGCCACTGGGACTGGGTGCCACAACTGGGCATTTTGAATGCTTTCTGGTTTTCTGTAATTTGATCTTTGCGAATTGCAAAGAGGCACTTTCTTGGTAAAAGGTGAGGACTTCATTTGTCTGTGGACAGATATTTAGAGTGTAGTTGGGGGTAGTGCTGGTTCAGTATGGTAGTGGTTGGAGGTTCTCCTCCAAGATCCACAGCTTTACTAGGCCTGCGTGGTTGGCTACGGTTCAGAATCAGGCACGCTCTTCCCCTTCTTGAGAGGGTCTTCAGTCCAATTAGAGAGCTGTTGGCTACTGCCGAGGTGTTTGTGCCACTAGTGCACCCTTAGGACTGGTGATTGATGTGGTCCATTGCGTCACAGCTGGGTAGGATTGTTGGTTGCTGCTCGCCTTGGAGAGCTTGCATGACACCTTCTGGAACCATGAAAGCTGGTCATCATGGGAGGAGGCTCTCAGGTCAACCAAAGCTCAGGGCCTCTGGGCTTTGTCTGAAGTACCATGGTGTCTTCAGCAATAGGGATTTACTGTCCACCTCTGGGGGCAACCAAGGGCAGTAACAATAGCTTGAAACTTTTTGTGAGTCTCTTAGACAACCTGAATGTTTTAGTTTCAAAGTTAATTTTTTTAAAAGCAAAAACCCTAGGTGGCTGACTAAACTTTTGCCAATACTCAACATATCTCTAGTTGAGATGTAGGACAATCTCTCCCAGAGTGTGATTTACTTGTGACCGAATTCATGGGTTATCAGAGTGATTATGATATATTTTTAAGAAATACATAAAGTTCAAAAATACTATTTTACTAATTACCATATACATTTCTCAAAAGGTGATATTTTAAAAATGATATTCATGCAGTCTATTCTTTTTATGTATTCCAACAGCTATATTATAACACTTTATTAAGTTTTGTTCATAGTTGTATCTTTTAAATCTATTACATTCCTGAGTTTTGTATGAAAGGATTAATAAACTGTAATGTTCTTTGTGAATAAGGGCTTTGATTCCAGAATCAGGCTTGGACTAGTGAATTTCTTTTAGACTATGATAAGAATTATCATTTCCTCTAGAACAGATAAATTTTCCCTTCCCTTCCCACAATTACGCCTTAACTTAGAACATCAGACTAGAATATTCATTTTACATGTAAAATATTCCTCAGTGTTTTATGTATCTGCACTTGAATTCAAGAGATTCACTTAAAATGATTCCTGGCTTTAGTTTTTTGTTTTGCTTTTTTAAAAGATTTGTGCATTTGTTTTATGTGTACCAGGGTTTTGCCTGCATCTAAGCATGTGTATCATGTGTGTTTCTGGTGCCTGCAGAGACCAGAAGAGAGCATCACGCCCCCAGGAACGGGAGTTACAGCCCACTGTGATGAGCTACTGCGTGGGTGCTAGGAACTGAAGGCAGGCCCTCTGCAAGAGTAGCCAGTGCTTTTAACCACTGGCTTTCCCGCTCCCTGGCTTTAGGTTTTGTAGAAGAAAAGTAGCAAGGTAAGGTCAGCAGCTGGCCAGCAGTGCTGGTAAGGACTGTGTGCTGGGACTTAGTATCTAGGTCTACCAAGGGAACTTGGGTGTTACTGCAATCAGTGACAGCTAAGTAGCTGGGTGCCAGGGCTGTGTTTATGTAGCTTGGATGAACGTACCAAATCACTCTAAACCTCACACCTCTATCTCATCAAATGGGGATAATAGTAATGTTTCTCAGGGCCATTCTGTGTATCAAAGTAACAAACAATCTCAAAACTTGATACAATAATTCATTTGCTAAAAAATTGGATGCAGTTTAAGTGGCCAGTTCTGTTTTTTTTTTGTCTTCCACCTCCACCCCCGGTGTGTGTGTGTGTGTGTGTGTGTGTGGTCACACCCCTGCAGACACAGTTGTCTGGAATTTTTCCTGCAGTAAAATAATCCCAGATGGCCTCCCTTTGTATATCGCTGGCTGGACTGTCAGCAGACCGTCCCAGATCTCTCTGTTGCTTCAGCATCAGAGGTGACGTTGTCCTGGCTACCCTCAATTGCCAACTTGATACAACCTAACATCATCTGGGAGGAGAAGCCTCAGTTGAGGTTTTGCCAGGATCGGGGTGGTCTGTGGGCGTGTCCCTCAGGGACTGTCTAGAGCTCTCATTGACGTAGGAGGAGAGCACAGCCTGTGGCTCGCCCTGGGCTGTACAAATAAGATGGCTAAGTGTGAGCCAGCAAGCTGTATTCTTCTGTGGGTTCTGATTCAGGGTCTTGCCTTGATTCAGGGTCTTGCCTTGGGTCCCTGCCTTCGCAACCCTCAATAATGGCCTGTGACCCAGAAATGTAAGATGAGTAACTCCTTCCCTCCCCCAAGCTGCTGTTGGCCGTACTATCTCATCACAGCAGCAGGAGGCAAGCTGCACACATGGTAAGTCATGATGACGACCAGAGGGTAAGCTCCAGCGTCCAAGAGCTTGCCGTGCGTCCACTTGTGTCACATTTGCTGCCTTGAGATCCAAAGCAAGTCACATGGCCAAGTCCAAGGCCAACAAGAAAGAAACTATGTTAGGTAGTGAAAGTTAGGTTTGTGTGGGATCATTAGGGCGAAAATATGCCCTGTCCACCAGTCACGTCTGACAGCGCGTGGAAAATGATAAAATAACGTATTATATAAATATTGTGTGACATGAGTGCATATGCACGCATGGAGTAGGAGTAAAGGGAGACGTGGGACCTGAAAAATACTAGTGCACATTTATAGTCCTAGAAATAATCACTTAATTTTACTTCTGGATTTAATTATTAAATTAAAAATACTTAGCTCTGGTTGGCTCCATGCAAGCTCTGGTGTTGGGTACTGGGACTTGAGTGTTGTGATCCCTTGAGAGGAAAACCTTGGACCAGACCATATGTGACCTGCTAACTCAGCCAGAGCAACTGAGTATCCAGAGAGTATCGACCCATGTAGTATCCTAGTCACCCGTCAGTGTCAGGTGCCTATGAGCTTAATTTAGAAGTTAAGGGACATGGTTGATGTTGGGCTGCATATATCCTGGCTATGGAGAGAGGCTCTGGAGTTGCCAGCCTATCTGAGGCCCGGCTAATGAAAGGACCCAAGGAAGGCAGAAAGCGAGGCCAAGCACAAAACAAGCAAACAAACATAATGCGGGGAGGGGAACAGCTTGCAAGTGAATTTGGACTGAAACTCAGGCAAGCCATACAAATACTTAAAGTTCACCTGTTTCAAGTGTCCTTGAAGATGGTCCTAACAGGATGAATTTATAGTCCTAGAAATAATTATCCAATTTTATCTCTGAGTTTAAGTCGTTAAATTACAAGTTAGTTAGCACTGGAATGTTAGAAGCCGAGGAAGCAGGGGCAAGGATGCTGTGGGAGCTGAGCACTGCATCTCAGGCTGGGGTGTGGCACCGGCACAGAGGCAGAGGCTGCTCTCCTTAGTTAGGAACACCTGTTGGTTGGCTGGGGTGAAAGTTGTAGGTGTCATTATGGGCAGAGAGATGAGCTGGAAGGTGGTTGCAAATGCCCAGTGGGGCAACGGTTCTCTAATGTCACTAAGTCCAGAAATACCCATCCATCCCTGGCCTTGCCCCAGAGAGTGTGAGTTTAGCACATGGTACCCAGGAATATCGGCACTTAAACAGCTCATTGCTGTTAGCGTGTGGTGCCTCGTCTACCACACATGTGACTGCTTACATTCAAACCAACTGAAGTTAGAGTTTAGCTTTTTGTCCTAGTTTTCTTTCTGTTGCCATGATAAAAAGCAACTTGGGGAAAACTAAAGCAAGAACTCAAGGCAGAGTTCTTGAAGCAGAGACCCACAGCGGAACACTGCTTCCTGGCTTGTTACCTCTGGCTTGTTCAACTACCTTTCTTTATATAGCCTGGACCTACCTGCCTGGAGATGGCACCGCCCACAGCGGGCTGAGCACTCATATAGTATTTAACAATTAATAAAATACCTCTCAGACATGGCTACAGAGCAATCTGTTCTAGGCAGCTCCTCAGTTCAGGTTCCCTGTCCCTAGGCAGCTCAGGATTGCATCAAGTTGATGACTGAAGCTAACCATGACACCTGTCTGTATCTGTTACTTTTCTTATCGCAAAACACCTGGCAGAGGCCACTTAAGGGCAATGTGGCTTCCTTTGGCTCAGGATCTCAGAGGGTGCCATGTACTATGCTGAGGAAGCCATGGCATTATGGTTAATATGGTGTTTTCTTTCTTTCTTTCTTTCTTTCTTTCTTTCTTTCTTTCTTTCTTTCTTTCCTTCCTTCCTTCCTTCCTTTCTTTCTTTCCTTTCTTTCTTTCTTTCTTTCCTTTCTTTCTTTCTTTCTTTCTTTTAGGATTTATTTATTTATCATATACACAGTGTTTTGCCTGCATGTACACCAGAAGAGGGCCTCAGATCTTATTATAGATGGTTATGAGCCACCATGTGGCTGCTGGGAATTGAACTCAGGACCTTTGGAAGAGCAGCCAGTGCTCTTAACCTCTGAGCCATCTCTCCAGCCCGGTGGTTTCAATCTCAAATAATCCCACGCAGGCTCTTACGTTTAAACACCTTGACTCTAGACGGCAGCGCAGTGTAGGGAGACCTTAAAGAACAACTGGTCCTTGGAGTTTATACCTCAGCCTTGCTTCTGGTTCTATTCTGCCCTCTTTTCCTGGTCCATGAAGACGTGAACCAGCTTTGCCTCGACTCAGCATGCTCAGTGTTTCAGAACCATGGACAACGGCAGGCAAAGCTGCCCCTTCCCTCGCTGAGTGTAGCCGAGAACTAGTGCAGAAGTCTAACAAGAAAGCAAAAGCCCCCAACTGTGTGGCTAAAGTAATGGGCTCAAGGCAGCAAGGTGTATTGACACAAGAGACTTTGTATGTATTTGTATTGTATTGTACTGTATTTGTATTGTATTGTATTGTATTTGTATTGTATTGTACTGTATTTGTATTGTATTGTACTGTATTTGTATTGTATTGTATTTGTATTGTATTGTATTTGTATTGTA
>OU015744.1:92494929-92506568 GCA_907169655.1 Acomys percivali
GGACACCACAGTAGTGCTGGTCCTGGTCTAGGAGGCACAGGTGAGCTAGCTCTGAGGATGAGAGCAAGAGACAGCTGGCCTCACAACTCTGGCATGGGTGCTGGGGGGGGGGGATGATGCCTCCCCCGTCAACTGCCTGCTCCTCACCACTTGGGAGCACTGGCCCCAGGGGCATGAAAGCAAGTGAGCTAGCCTTGGCCCCTTCACTGGCTATAATCCTAGGAGAGTGGGCCCCTTCACTCTGGGCAACACAGTGGATCTGGCCCTGACGGCAAAGGTAACTGGGAAGAATCTTCATAGAGATCCAATATCTTGAATCAGACCAATTACTCATTGCAGCGAACATTTGCAAATGAAGATGCCTGGACAGAGGGACGTACTGTGGGACACACCGTGACATACTGTGGCTTCCACTGTGAAATGCTTTCTATACATAGTGGAGACTTTGGTGACTCTTTCTCAGGATGTATGATGAATCTGTTGCTTTTGTTGTTGTTGGTGTTGTTGTTGTTGTTGGTGGTGGTGGTGTTGGTGTTGGTGGTGTGTGTGTATTTTGAGGGAATGTTGCAAGAGCAAAGGTTGGATATGAGGGGACGGGGAGATGAGCGGGACTGGGGTGCATGATGTGAAATTCACAAAGAATCAATAAAAAGTTTTTAAAAGCTTCATGAGTAGAGGGAAATAGTTTCCTTCCAACTTACTCTGAGAGCATGGCCTTCCTAACTGTGTGCATGACTTATTATCTCATCTCAATCCGGGAGAAAATGTGCCCTTCAGAGAATGTATTTTAATTTACTGTGTTCTGTTTTTTGTTTTTTGTTTTTAATTAATTTATTCTTGTTACATCACGATGGTTATCCCATCCCTTGTATCCTCCCATTCTTCCCTCCCTCCCATTTTCCCCTTATTCTCCTCCCCTATGACTGTTCCTGAGGGGACTTCCTCCCCCTGTATATGCTCATAGGGTATCAAGTCTCTTCTCGGTGACCTGCTGTCATTCCTCTAAGTGCCACCAGGTCTCCCCCTCCAGGGGACATAGTCAAATGTGAGGCACCAGAGTACGTGAGAAAGTCATATCCCACTCTCCACTCAAGTGTGGAGACTGTTCAATTTACTGTGTTTTGATCTAACATGTTACCTGTTAAAATAGTGGTAGTGAAATAATATTAGAAACAACAGGATAGGGAAAGATTGTAATTTCTGGTTCTTTTTCTCCAGTTACTTTGACACTAGTGTATTGCTAAAGGGTAAGGCACCCTAAGAAACCTTTCTTCTTTGCTTTTATGCTAAGAAGCAGGAAATAAAATAGATTATCACTTGGACTTTTCTAGTTATTATATTTGTCTGCTTTTGGAAGTAAAATTTTTTTTTAACAAATTGGGAGATTTTTAAGGTTTTTTTTTTTTTGCTATAAGAATATCTTTATAGTAAAACAGAATATACTGCTTAAAATAAATTGTCACTCAAAAATATCATTTGTTTGCTTATTTTTTGTGAGTGTGCCTATGCATGTGTTAATATGGGTATGCTTGTAGCTGTGTGCATGTGCATAAATAGTGCATGTGTGCTGGCACATGCACACATGCCATGACACGCATGTGGCAGAGCGTGGCTTGTAGAAGTTAGTTCTGTCTTTCTACCCTGTGCTAAGACATATCACCAGCCCCTCATTAATTCCTTTTCTAGGGATTTTGTCTTTTCTCCTTTTCTCCTGGGTCAGTAAAATTTCCCTTTCTTGCAACACAGTTTCTCTTTTGCACATAACAAATACAGAGAATTGTTCACAGTGGAAACTGTGGTGACACTTTCTCAAGAGGGAGGATGAGTCTGTTGCTTTTGAAGACCTGAATCTCTCTGAGGCACATGGTGGTGATTGTGGAATGCAAGAGGGAGCGAGGTAATATATTTCTCTTTTGAGATAACGTATTTCATTTTTATGAGTTAAAAACCACAATGTCCTTTTGTGGAGATTCAATAGAAAAATGATAACCTGTCATTTTGGGTAACAGGTTTTTTTGAATGCCTATTAAAGCAAATTGCCCAGGCTTTCAGTGTTAACTGGTCTGTACAGGAGGAGATATTCAATCAAGTTGGCTTGCCTTGCAGTGTGAGAAACTCTACCACTGAGCTGTGGAAGGAGAACAGCTGAGGCAGTTAACAGTATAGAGGACCAGTTTTTAGTTAGAAGGGATGCAGAGAAGTGAGCGGCCACCCGTGATGATTAACCTGATTGCCGGCTCGCTGGAGTTTGACCTACCTAGGTGACACACCTATGAGTGGGTCTTGGATGTGCTTCCAGAGGAGGGTGTTTCCAGATGTTTAACTGAGGAGGGTGGACTCATTCTGAACGCGAGTAGCACCACCCATGGCCTGGCTCCCAGACTCGATAAATAGGGACACAGGAGAAAGCAAGCCGAACACCGGCACTCTTGTGTCTCTGCTTTCTGATGGTCGACACAACGTGACTTGTTGCTTGACCTTCCTGTTGTCACGCCGTCCCTGCCGTGACTGACTGTACCCTCAAACCAGCGGCCAAGATAAATCACCCATTGTTTCTTGCCAAGCATTTGGTCATAGCATGAAAAATCATCAATATACCACCCGAGTCAAGAAACCAAACTGGAATATTCTGGATACCAGCTTATATTCCTGTAAACTATACTCTTTACCTCCTGGCTAAATTTTGCACTGTATTACCTACCTTACTCATAGTTTTAACCTGATGCTGTATTTTAATCAAATACACCATTTTATATTGTGGAAGTGGGCTCACATATCTATTTGTGTTTTACTTCTTTGCATTTCCGAGGTCCATCCTTATTGGTGCATGCTGTTTGGGGTCTTTCGTTTCCATTGTTGGATATTAAACCAATATGTGATACTTCTGCTCTGCTATCTGTGCTGCTTTTGACTGATGTTTATGTTGGTTTTAGCCCCTTAGTATTAGTAACAGTGGGCGTAACATGCTTGTATGTGGTTCCTTGTTTATGAGTGTCTCCAAAGAGCTGTCTAGAAATGGGAAATCTGGATCACAGCCAATGTATTGTCTCCCCGTGTCAGGTCACAAAGTAATCTGGAATAAGGCTCAGTACCCTTGGCTCCTCCCAACACCTCTCATCCTCATCCTGCCTCCCCCCGCGCCCCCAACCCTCTGGTCCAGGGGCCTGGCCTTCATGTCCCTTCTCCCAGCTTCTGATCTTAGATAAGCCAGACATTCTGGCTAC
This sequence comes from Acomys percivali, assembly GCA_907169655.1. NCBI lineage: Eukaryota > Metazoa > Chordata > Mammalia > Rodentia > Muridae > Acomys > Acomys percivali. The sequence continues at coordinate 92,498,154 of OU015744.1, forward strand.
GTGCTCTTCTGGTTCCCATGCACTCGCTTGGTTCTCACATGCCTTCTTGGCTCGTGTTCCCCCACCCATCTCGGTCTCTCCCTCTCTGTCCTCCCGCCTCCTCTCTTCTCATGGCCCAGTTCAGTCTGGACCCTTCCAGATGCTCTCTCATGTCTACAACAAAACCTTCTCCTTGGCCACATTTGGGACGGACCATGTCCTCATTTTCATCACCCCACCCCCCACCTCGCCCCCCACTATATAAGTATGTGTGCTAACCTGCTTGGGTGGGCGTGGAAGCCAGAGACTCAATCACTTCTTTATCTTTCTTTCTGAGAAGGAATTCCTCAACTGCATGGCCAATACTCACCCCCCAACCCCAGGACTTAACCATTCTCTGTGCTGGGCTAACATAGGCATGCAGCCATGCCCAGGTGTTTATGTAGTTGCTGATGATCCAAACGCAGATCCTCAAGTCTACACAGCCTCCCCCAGCCCTACAGGGCTACTTTCTATTAAATGCATTCCTGAGTAGTTGCTGTTGCTGACAGTTATTTCATTTACTGGCTAGGAGAGCCACTAATACTTAGTCTTCTACATTTCTTACGTGACTGAGGTGGTCGGGACCAAAGAGAACCTGAGTTCAAAGCTAGGTATTTGCATGTGACCCTGGCTTGGCAGTCTCAGCGTACAGAGTTCCTCTGATCAAATAATATGGGTTAAAGGATACCCATATTAACTCATTCACATTGCTACAAAACAACGCTATATATGGGTCAGTTTACAAACAACACAGACTTCTTAGAGATCCAGAGGCCAAGAACATTAAGGTGTTTTGATATCTGGTGAGGGCCTGCTTTCTGGCTCACAGATGGTACTTGATTTGTGTGTGTGTGTGTGTGTGTGTGTGTGTGTGTGTGTGTGTGTGTGTATGTGTGTGTACTCACATAGGAGAAGAATTGGTGGGAGTGATGCCAGTGTTTTCTCTTTTACTAATCTTGTTCATGGAGGTTCTGACTGTCTGGCTTAAGCACTTCCCAAAACCCTAAATTCATAACCTCTTCACTTTAGAGCTTAATATTTCAGCATACATATGCACTTGTAAACTATGTATTTTTAAATGATGCATGCGTGCCTTTCTTGTTCCACTTATCCATGTATGGGTAAACTGAGGAACAGAGGAACAGATGACTTCTGTATGTGCCTTGTAATATTCTGTTGGTCTGGTTACAAACAGTAATATTGGGATATTTGGAACTTTATTGTTTTTATTTACTAAATGTTTAATCGCAGAAAATTTACCTCTGGCTTTACTTAAATGTAAACAGGGATATCTTTAGTTACTTTCTTTCTTTTTCTTTCTTTTTTTTTTAGATAACTGAGTAAACATGATCTCAAGTTCTCCTACATCTTCCTGTTGGTAGCTTTTGCTTTGCTTTTGCTTTTGAGACAGGGTCTCACTCTGTAGTCCTGGCTGTCTTAGAACTAGCTTTGTAGACCAGGCTGCCTTGAACTCCCAGAGCTCTGCCTGCCTCTGCCTGTTGGGCACTGGGATTAAAGGCGAGTTCTACCATTCCTGGTTCTATTTCTCCCTCTGAGAGATTCAATTTTCATTTCCTTGAAACTGAGTCAACCTGGCTGGCTTTGGTCAGTGGATTGCAACGTAACGGCACAGTTGCTATTCTGTCTTTACTCACTGGACAGCTGGAGAGATGACTCAGCATTAGGACCACTTGTCTTCAAAGAGGACCCAGGCTTACATCCATCCTTAATTTCAGCGCTAGGGGACTGGTTACCTTTCCTGGCATCCTCAGGTACCGGGCACAAATGCAATCAGCAGATAGAGCACACACATAAAATAAAAATAAATCAATCTTGTTTTTAAAAAGACACTGGAAAGCTTCCTCTGTACTTGGTATTCTGATTGTAAGTCAGCCCCCAGCACTCTATCAGATGTGCAGTTGATGAAACTATTTTTTGTGTTCTGTAGGCTGCACTTTGTCCAAATGGTGTCCTTTGCTATGCAGAAGCTTCTCAGTTTTATGAGGCCCCATTTATTAATTGCTGATGCTAGTACCTGTGCTAACAGTGTTCTGCTCAGAAAGTCTTTCCCTGAGACAATTATTCCAGGGCTATTTCCCAGTTTCTCTTCTATCAGGTTAAACATATCTGGTTTTATGTTGAGGTCTTTGACCCATTTGGAGCTGAAGTTTCTACAGGTTGACTAATATAGATATATTTGGATTTTTCTACATGCAGCTATCAACTTCGACCAGCACCATTTGTTGAAGATGCTGTCTTTTTTCCAATGTGCTTCTGCCCTTTTTGTAAAAAAAAAAAAAAGGATGTCCATTGGATTTATGGATCTATGTCTTGGTCATCAATTTGATACCATTGATCAAGATATCTGTCTTGGTGCCAATATCATGCCGTTTCTATTACTATAGTTGTATAGTACAAATTGAAATCAGGAGGGGTGATACCTCAGCAGTTTTAAAAATTATTATTTAAGATTGTTTTAGATATATTAGAGGGTTAATATACAAAATATATGAGGAACTCAAGAAACTAGATATCAAGAAAACAAATAACCCAATTTAAAAGTAGGGTACAGATCTAAACTGAGAATTCTCAATAGAAGAAACTCAAAAGACTGAGAAACACTTAAATAAATGTCCAACATCCTTAGACATCAGGGAAATGAAAATAAAAACTACTTTGAGGTTTTAATTTATACCTCACAAAATGGCTGAGATCAACAAAGCAAGTGTCAGGCTGTGCTGGTGAGGATGTGGAGTAAGAGGAACTCTCATACAGTGCTGGAGGACGTATACACTTGTCCGGCCACTATGGAAATCAGTGTGATGGTTCTTCAGAAATGTGGGTGCTGGGAAAGTTTTGGTTTCTTTAAAAACTCAGTTATGGGGGGCTGGAGAGCTGCCTCAGAGGTTAAGAGCTGCTCTTCCAAAGGCACTGAATTCAACTCCCAGCAACCACATGGTGGCTCACAACCATCTATAATGAGATCTGGTGCCCTCTTCTGGCTTGCAAGTGTACATGCAGGCAGAATACTGTATACACAATAAACAAACAAACAAACAAAGCTTAAAAAAACCCCTCAGTTATGTTATCTAAACAGGTTTTTAATCCCAAATGTGGGACATGGAGCTGCTTTTAGTTTGTCCACAGCCAATAACTGGCTTGTGTGGCTTGGAGAAGGGCATGGTTTTTGCCAGCTGCAGTTAGTGGAATTCTGAGTATTCAGAGAGGGTATAAATAAATATATATAAATAAATTAGAGCCCAGAGAAAGAGAGGGGACACTCGAGGAGATGGTCAGAGGAGGAAGGCTCTTGTTCATTTGCTGTTTGTTGGGCTGCTGGATACCCTGATGACTAAGATTGACATTGCCCCAAAGAACCCAGTGACTCTAACCAGCTGGAAGTAGCTAAAGAAAACTCTGCTCTCTCTTTCCACTAACTTTCTTTCTCTCCTACCTGGGGGAGGGTTGGTGGAAGGGAGGGAGAAGAAACCTAGGTTAAGATAGTTTTAAAAAGTACATGTAACAGATGAGGATTGATCTACCTAAAGATCTAACAGTACACTCTTGGGCTACCCAATGAACTCCTCATCTTACCACAAAGACAAACATGTTCATTGATGCTCTATTCCCCTTTGCCCCAAGAGACAGGGCTTCTCTGTGTAGCCCTGGCTGTCCTAGAATTCACAGAGATCTGCCTCCCTCGGCCTCCTGAGTGCTTGGATTAAAGGCATGTGCCACTACCACCCAGATAACTGCTCTATTCCTAGTAGTTAGAGACTGGAAACAACTTAGATGTCCCTCAACAGATGGATGGATAAACAAAATCTTTTATATTTACATAATGGACTATCACTCAGCCTTTAAAAATGATATCATGAAATTTGTAGGGAAATGGGTGGAAACTAAAAAAAAAGAAAAACTCCAGAGTGAGGTGTCCCAGACTCAGAAATACAAACATTGTATGTATTTGCTTGTATGTAGATATTAGCTGTACGGTCAATGACAACCAAGCTACAATCCATAGAACCACAGACCGTAGGTATAGAGTAAATGACTAATGGGAACAGATAGATTCCATTAGAAAAGAGAAATAGAATAGATAGTTATAGATGGATAGAGGGCATAGAATGGGAAGATCAAGTAGGGAGGGGGAGGGGAGAGAGGATTGTAGGAGGAGAGAGGATTGTAGGAGGAGAGAGGATTGTAGGAGGAGAGAGAGGATTGTAGGAGGAGAGAGGATTGTAGGGGGAGAGAGGATTGTAGGAGGAGAGAGAGGATTGTAGGAGGAGGGAGAGGATTGTAGGAGGGGAGAGAGAGAGAGAGAGAGAAATAAAATAGAGACATTTGAGGGGGAGGATAGAAACTTAATACAACAGAAAATGCCTAAAATATATACGTATATGAAGAGGATCTAAATGAAATCACCAACTAATGAGAGAGAGAGTCTCAGCTGGCCGTCTCTTATCATAAAAAGAAGCTTCTAGTACTAAGACGTTGTTAATGTCTTACTGAGTTGTTAGCCAAAGGGAGTCTCAAAACAGTCCAGGCTGTTGCCAAGCCTGTAGGTTGCTCTCCACAGACTGACAGCAAGGCCCCCATTGCTTAAGAAAACTCCACATAACTCATTGAACATGGAGAAGGGGAGCTGGTGCCTACACATAGAGCCTTTACTGTGACACTTCAGTACAGGAAGCTACTCTCCATGTTCTCAAAAGAGAAGTGTAAACACCAAGCAAGCCCAAACCTTTTATCTACAATGCTGCACCCATGCCTATAGGATATGCTAGGGTAATAGTGGCACAAAGCTTGTGGAATTAACCAAGCAATAACTTTAAGTTAAGGCCTACTCCACAAGATGGAACCCGTACCTGACACTGTTTGGGTCACCAAGAGTGTAGATAGTTCAGAGGTTCAGGGACCTAGGTCAAAACTAAACAGTTGTCTAAAAAAGGAAAAAGTATAGTGATAATGTGACTCCTAATGATATTCCACTACACTCACAGACCAGTAGCCTTGTTCATCAGAAAAGCCTCCTCCTGCTGCAGATGGAAACAAACACAGAGACTCACAGCCAGATGAGAGAGAGAGAGAGAGAGAGAGAGAGAGAGAGAGAGAGAGAGAGAGACCTTTGATGACTCAGACCTAAAAGGAAGGTCTCCATCAAATCTCTACCCTCAGAGCTCAGGGATCCCTGTAGCAGAGAAGTAGAAAGTGTGTAAGAGCCGGAGGGGATGGAGGAAATCAAGAGAACAGGGCTTCCAAACCAACATGATCGAAGCTCATGTGGACTTGCAGAAACTAAAGCAGCGTGCACAGGGTCTACACAGGTCTGCATGTGTATTATGGCTTCAGTTCAGTGTTTTCATGGGACTTCTGAGTGTGCAAAAGAGCGAGTCTCTGATTCTTGTGCCTTCTCTTGGGCTCTTTTCCTTATGTTGGTTTGTCTGTCCAGTTTTGTTTTGTTTTGTTTTTGTTTTTGGTTTTGGTTTTTTTGAGCGAGGATTTCTCTGTGTAGCCTTGGCTGTTCTAGACTCACTTTGTAGACTAGGCCGGCCTCGAACTCACAGCGATCCACCTGCCTCTGCCTCCCGAGTGCTGGGATTAAAGGTGTGCGCCACCATGCCCAGCTTGTCATATTCAGTTTCAATGTGATAGTTTTTGTTTTACCTTATTATATTTTATTTCATTATATTTTTAAATAAATAAACGAATGAATGAAAACCTAGCTACTAGGGTAAATGTTAACAACTGAACTGTCATTTATACCTGCTGGGAGAGGGAAAAAAAATCAGTTTTATCTAATGCAGTGATGCTGGGTTTATCTACTACAGTTATTTTTTTAAAACTGTAGTCATAAAACAAAATCATGTCTACAGCAGTTATTAGGAATTATAGAGACATACTAAGTATCCTAAGAAAATAACGTGGCCCCAACACTATTACTAATGTACATATGAACTGCCTTTCTGAAAGTGCGTAAGCTGTCCTTAGTCATAGGGTGTAAAAGCCGTGCAGTGATTCATCCTCATCCACCTGACACGGTGCTGGGAGAGCTCCGAGGCTGACCTACAAACCGTGCTTTCTATGTATTCACCTCTTTATATTAGCATTAAGTAAGGTCAACTTGAGCACAATCTCTGGAGGTTAGGCCTTCTTCATGAAGGGGAAATTGCTCTTACTATCTGGCCCTTCTGCACTTCCTGTCTACTCAGGTAATTAATTTTATTCCTTCTCAAGTCTCTGATGGGGTTGAAGACCAGATGGTTTAATTTTACAATTATACTTAGTTGTTTAGGGGTTAAGATGTGTTTAGGTCTAGATAGATGTTTTAAGTTGATAATGGTGAGTTTTGATAGATATCAATTCAGACGCACCAAGATAAGGAAGATGTTTTCTTCAAGGATGCCAAATGCAAATAGCCAAAACACTACAAATGTGTCGGGTCCCAGCCCGTGGAAAAAATCGAATCAGGGTTCACCTGAAAGAGGGAGTGGGGATTGGAAGTAGGGTACAGAGACGCGAGAAATAACGAATCAAGTCAGGACATTTCTGATCAAGATTCACTTTATTGCCGACCAGCAGGAACATATATAGGGCAAGGTCAGTAGGATCTATTCTTATCTCACTCACCCTAGCCCCCGGGCAAGAATACAATAGCCTAAATCGTTCCCTGTAGAACTTCCTAGTTCTCTGAGTAGTTCCCTGTAAGAACTTCCTTGATCCTCTGGGTGGTTCCAAGTTGGGACTTCTCTACTTCTTTCAAAGGTAAATAGTCCAAGGATAGCCTAGAACACAAGACCTCGTGGTGAGGTAAAGGTCAGCAACTCGAAGGTCACAGCATACAGCCTAAGCACAGGATTTCTGACATGGCAGAATTTGGCATGGCTTCTTCCCACACAAATGTAACATTTATGTAATTCCTGATGGTTTCATGGTTCTTCTTGCTGTAGGCAGTTTATTGTACATATGTGTAATAATATAGAGATGCTATGTCAGACGATAAATAAACTTAATATTATAAAGAGTTGGCAACTTGTTTTCTATATTGGGTGAACCAATTTGATTCCTTATGTTAGGGTCTGGGTGAGCTGCTGAAGAAAGGCCCCAGACTCAGGCAGCATACAAAAGCAAAGAGATATTCTGCAGCTATTTCCAGCATACTGGGGTCACGACCTTCACAAAATGGCAACCCTAAAATGACCATGCAGGCTCAATTTATAGGCTGTCAGAGACCTTTAAACTGATTGGTTAGAAGTGAGCCAAAGTATACAGGGGGTCCAGGATTGGCTACTTGCTTGGGGACTCTTCCTGGTTGTTGAGTCATTGAGGTTTGGCTTCTACTCAAGCGTTGACCTTTAATTCGATTGGTTAGGACCAGCTCTGTTCCGTTCCGGGTACAACAAAGCCATAAAGTAATGTAAACGTAGATTCTGGCCACTTGACCTGTAAGCTGATGGGCTGCCCGCATTTCCAGGAAGTGTTTTCTTGGATTCTGAGAAACAGAAAGTCAGTCAGGCAAAGTGGGGAACTGAAGCCTCTCATGGAGTCAGGCTGGCTTGTAAAATTTGTCCTCCTCACTTACTAGAAAGCCATGGCAGTTGTAATTTTCCCAGTGCTGTCCTGGCGGTGATCAGAGTGTAACTAGGGCCCTTCCAGGCTTTATGCAGCTCATGATTAACCAACTGAGATGGGAGCTGAGTATCTTTCCCAGCACCTTTTTTTTTTTTTTAAAGATTTATTTATTTATTATGTATTCAGTACTCTGCCTGCATGTACACCTGCCTGCCAGAAGAGGGCACCAGATCTCAGTATAGATGGTTGTGAGCCACCATGTGGTTGCTGGGAATTGAACTCAGTACCTTCGGAAGAACAGACAGCGTTCTTAACCTCTGAGCCATCTCTCCAGCCCCCCAGCACTTTATCCTATGCAATTTCCGCTTGCGTCTTTTGTTCATTTTGAGAATTAGTTTGTTCGTTGTGTTAATTTTGATTAATTACCTTTATTCTAGGCATAGCGCCTCATTATATTTAAATAATATTCTGAACTTTGTTTTTGAGTTGGTAGATTTCTTTTGCCTATTCCCAGCAGTGATTTAAAAAAAATACGTATTTAAAAACAAAATTATCAGCTTTTTTCTTTGAAAAACTGGGTTTTGTGTCCTAGTGGTCTTTTTCCAGCCTGGTTACAGGAGATGACCATTTCAGGCTCTGTATCCTCCACTGCTAGGAATTCCTGGAATTTTCCGTTGCCTTAGGTTTCTAGCTCATCCCTGAGATGCCCCTCCCCCATTCCAGTTGCCTGTCCCAGTCTCTCCCACCTCCTGCCCTCTGGTGGCTCCTGTTCCTGTTCTTTCTCTCTCTCTCTCTCTCTCTCTCTCTCTCTCTCTCTCTCTC
>OU015744.1:92538405-92549585 GCA_907169655.1 Acomys percivali
TGTGTGTGTGTGTGTGTGTGTGTGTGTGTGTGTGTGTGTGTGTGTGTAATATCTGAACACCCTAAAGCAGCTGTTTCACTTCAGAGAGAGGAAAAAGCAAGCAAGCAGTGTTGCTCCCATCATGTAAGTGAAGCCTGGTTACCCAGAGATCTCGCAGCTCTTCCAAGAATAAGATCATTAAAAACGCACCGAACATCAAAGCAGAGGCATTAGCTCTACATGCAGGCAATCCCCAGCAAGGTGTCAAGAAGAGTTTTCAAGCAGCACTGAGAATAGTGGTTCTGCCCAACCCCCAGGACCTGAAAGGCTGAGAACCACTGCTCTAAGCCACTGTCCGGCCTTTCCATTGCTTTTGTTATTACTAAGCAATTTGTTTGCTTTTATTTTAGCAAGTTCTTTTTTAAAATGCCAATGATGCCACTTGGATTTTTTAAAAAATTCATTTATTTATTCACTTTACATCCCAGGCGTAGCCGCCTCTCTCCTGTCCTCCCAGTCCTGCCCTCCCTCCAGCCACTTAGATTTTATAAGTAACTGTGTCAAAGTTAAAGAAGAACAGTGATTGAATTAAATTCATAATATTATAGGAAGTCAACGTGAAGTTTTACAACTAGAAGCTGTTCTCTAGTTAATTCTTATAATACACAGTTAGAAAAGTTTACATACCATGGGATTACGTCATTATCAGTAAATCCATTTTTATCAACATTTGCAAGTGTCATTTTCCAAATCCCAGACTGAGGATGCATTAAAGGATAAGATGAAGTCTCTTCAGTAAACAAAAAACCCCCCAGCATGGGCGTGCTAGATCCTACAAATATATCCATACGTCAGGAGGTTCTTCATTGATAAAGAATCTAATATAATGGTTCAGGAGCTCCCAGCTTAAAAGTGAAGGCAAGTAAAGTTACATGTTTTTCATGGGAGTCACATGGCAAAAGAACAGGAGAGGTGACTGAAGCCATGGCACATAAGCCGCCTCGCAGGCTGGCCACGGAGACAGCAGGCACAGGGAAGGAAACGGGCAATGCAGGCTTCCAGCTCACCTGAACCAGGAAAGAGATAATAACAGGTGATGACAATAAGGTGGTATTTTTATCCAAACAAATATTATGTTAGCAAGATGTGTTTTTGTAGATACCTGCCTAATAATCTTAGCTATTGTTATAAATTAGGGGGTAGTCCACCCTAACACATAAGTTGGAAATGCTGTGATTCAAGCTGAATAGGTAATCACTACACAGGTTTCTAACCCATGTCATCAAAAGGTGTTTGAGTTTTTCATTCATTCTCCCAGGTACGCCTCCTTGTGGGCAAGGAGATCGATTTGCAAAGCTCAAGTTCAAGAGTGCGGAAGAGAATGAAGTTGGCTCTTACATGCCTATCCCTCCGACATTTTTTTAACGTCTTGATAGAAGCACCAGATCTGAGATTTTCCTTAGAAAGTGGAGAGGATGCCTTCTCTGCAGTGGCAAATGTTTGGAAAAGATGTTCAGATGTCTTGTAAAGTCAGGATTTAAAAAATCTATATAGGTGCCAGGCACAGTGCTGCATGCCTTTAATCCCAGCACTCGGGAGGCAGAGACAGGCTGATAGATTGAGTTCGAGGCCAGCCTGTTCTACAAAGCAAGTTCTGGACAGCCAAGGCTACACAGAGAAACACTGTCTCAAAAAACAAAACAAAACAAAACAAAACAAAATCTATACAGGTGTCTCGGGTCTCAACTCCAGTAGAATACACAGACTATAATAATTTACAACAAAGCTCTACACTAACAGGATTTCACTTTGATGAGTGGTTGTGCACAGCACATTTCTTTTTTTTTTTAAGTTTCTATGAATTACACAATGGTTTACAAAATTATCATGTTTTTATCTTTTAATTTTTTAATTGATTTTTTTCCTCATTCAAACTCTTTACTTTTTTTTCCAACTTAAATATGGATATGGAAGTATCCGAGAGAGCTGTAGGTTAAGAGCACAGGAAGATAATGTGTGTTTAGTCAGGAGGCTCATAGGGCAGTTCTTACACCTGCAGACCACTAGCTGCTTTTGACAATCAGCATCAGTCTCCTACGGCAATGCCAGCATCACCGTTGTCATCTACAGGGTAAACGATGAGGTCAGAGAAGGATTTTGAATAAGGAGACCAGGAAGGCACAAGAGTGGTAATTTCTAGGTAGGAGAAAGGCCCTAAAGCCATGCTCAGGTCCTTGCAAGTCTTACGCCATTAACAGTACTTGGATTTGAAATGCATGCCCCCTCCCTCATAGGCACACCATCACTGTAGATGGAATAGTTCATAGCTAAGCTGGTGTTTATCTATTTCCTTTGGTAGCAAGCAGAGTGCCTTCCAGTAGCATGAACACTAGCTTATAGGGGTGAAGGCTCTAGATTGGCGCCGGCTTGACTTCTCTGTTTGTTGTAGGTATTGTTTTCAGCAATAAGTCCTTACTGTCAGTTTGTCAATAGCGACCAATAGCCTTGGCAATAGCCCGAGTTATTTGGGGGTTCCCATGGGACCCCTTTGGCCAACAACTTGAGTAGATGTAACCCATTGCCAGCACCAGAAGCTTCACTTGGTGGTGAGAAATTTCTAGCTGGGGCTCCGCCTCTCCCATTACTTGTCAACTTTACTTAGGTCGCCTTCATACATGTTTATATTTTAGGAACAGTCGACTGTATTAGGTTTCCATGTAACCCCTCAGATGGCCCCTAGATTTTTTTCTGTCTCTTCTGTATTACCTTCCTTGCCTCCCTCTCCTCCTGTTCCGACCCCAGTCCATCCATGGCTATCTACTTGATTTTCTCTTCCCAGGGAGACCCGTATCTTCCTCACAGTCCCCTTACTTTACACCTAACCTCTGTGGTTATATGCCTTTTAGCTTGTGTATTGAAGGCTTAACAACTAATGTCTACATATAAGCAAGTATATATCCTATTTGTCTTTTTAGGTCTGGATTACCTCACTCAGGACAATTTTCTCTAGCTTTACCCATATCTGTGAATTTCAGTTTTTTAAGGGCTGAGCAATATTCCATTGTGTAAATGTACCACATTCATCTATTCATCTGCTGGTGGATACGTAGATTGTTTTCAACTTCTGGTTATTATGACTAAGCGCGGCAATGAACATAGCTGAGCAAGTGTCTCTGTGGTGGGATGAAGTGTTCTTTGTGTATATGTCCAACAGTGGGATTGGGCTGGGTGGATCTTTAGGCAGATCTATTCCTAGCTTCCTGTGGACGTGTGGATTCCCACAGTGGCTATACACGTCTGCAGTCCCAACAGCAGTGGATGAGTGTCTTGCTCCACTGGCCAGCACAAGCCTATTTGTTTTAGTGATCTTGGCCATTCTGACTGATGACATCTCAAAGTAGTTTTGATTTGCATTTCCCTGACGACTAAGGATGTGGAACGTGCAAGTGTTTCCCATCCATCTGTCTTCCCTCTTTGGGGAATTCTGTATTTTGAATTGGGCTGTTTGCTTTATCGATGTCCAGTTTTCTGAGTTCTTGATGTATTTTTTGGATATTAGCCCTCTATCAGATGTATGATTAGCAAGTGAATCTTTTCCCCACTCTGCAGCCTGCCTCTTTGTTTCAAGGTTGCTGTTCTTTGCCATACAGCCTTTCAGTTCCACGAGGTCCCATGTATTAAAATGTGCACACATTGAAAAATGTTAATGGTACAATTTGAACAGACTCAGTCACATAACTAATACCTCTATCATTCTTTGTCCTATAAAATTCTTTGTATTCCACATTCCTTTCCTGCCAAGTTTAACCCTTGCTTTGAGTTCTTCAAAGGGTAAGAAGCCCAATGTGTTTGGAGGACAGAGCACGTGAAGTTGAGGGACTACAAGGTGAAATATCATATAGTCACTATACTATAGTGTGTATGGTGGTAGCTCTTCTGGGGTCTTTATTAACTGATTTCTCATAAGCTTAAAATTAGTGGGGGCCACCTGAAGCTTGAGAAAAGTTCTTACCTGCTTAGAATAAAATAACAAAACAAAACAAAACGACCAAACAAATAAATAAAACGCACAGAAACCATCAAAAAACTTGTGTTGGAGATAGAACCCCAAGTTTTACTGCTTCCAAAAGCAATTGCTGTTTTAAACCAATGCTTCTTGTCAATATCTACCTTAAATATGTTTGCAGTTGGCAGTAAAAGCGGGTCTGAAGCTAAGAATAACTATAGTACTTGGGAGCCTGAGGCAGGAGGATTGTGAGTTGGAGGCCAGCCTGAGATTCATTCTGAGATCCTGTTTAAAAAAAAAAACATGGGGGCAGTAACATTAGACTCCTTTGGACTGTAGTGTGTGTTGAATGGTCGGGTGTTTGAGTACCTAGAGGCTAGCAGGCCAAAGAGATGGCTGCTTCAGTGGTCTAGAAATGAAGTTTGGGTTAAAAAAAAATTGATGGTGCAGTCTTGGACAGGAAACTTTATTGTTATAACCCAGAGCTTATGATTCTTTCTAGGTTACATGTCAGGAGTTGCTAGAAGAGAGACTTTGTACCACTAATTTTCACTGCGTTTCAGCCTTGCAGTGTTCCTTGGAGTCTGGATTCTGCCTTGAGTGGCTCAGTGGATAGCAACACTGTTACTAAAATGTGGAAGGGGACGAACAGGTTTTGCGAGAAGATAAGTTCAGTTTTGGTTGTGTTTATTTTGAGATGCCTGGGGAAGTCTACATGGGCAGTTAGAAACACAATTTTTTTGGCTCAAGGGCAAGTCTGAGCTGCAGCTAAAATTTTAGGAACCACTAGGTTATAAGTAATTACAGAGAGATAGAGAGGAGGGAATAGGGAATAGACTTAATCAAAATGATTATATGCATGTAAGAAATTCACAGACATTAAAATATTGAAAATTATGATAATGGAATTTTTCACAAGATTTCATAATCTGATCAAAATATGTAATGGTAAATTAACCATCCAAATCAGACAATATGCAAAGCACTTTACATTTTCCCCCTGAACCCTCACAAAGCTGCTGGCTATTAATTGTACCCAATAAGTACAGTAACGCACACAGACGTAGGGCCCTCTGCTGGAGCATGGGTAGTCTCTCAGGCGTCTCCCTCTGGAAGAACAGTGATTCTCCCTTGTCCGGAAGCCATCAACTGCCAACAGTTCTTCAGTTAGGAAGCGGGCCTTCATGAGCCCCATGCTCTGTCCATGCTGGGATTCTAGTGGGCAGGATTTTGTGCAGACTGTCACAATCATCCTGGTTCTCATGAGCAGCAGCCCTGTTGTGTTCAGAAAACACTGTTTTGCCACAGTCTATACTTCCGTCTTTTACAGTTTTGACTCTTTATTTCTGCAATAATCCCCTTGGGAAGAGGGGGTACGATGTGCCACTTATGGCTGAACATTCCACAGCCTCGTATTCTCTGCATGTTGACCCATCTGGGTCTCCGTGTTAACTGTTCTCCACTGCAAAAAGAAGTTCCTCTGAAGAAGTTGAGAAATGCATGAATCTATGGATATAATAAATCTTAGGAGTTGGGTTCAGACTGTGTCCACTTGGGCTGGAGACATAGCTCAGAGGTTAGGAGCACTAGTTGCTTTTCCAGAGGTCCTGAGTTCAATTTTCAGCAACCACATGGTGGCTCACAGCCATCTATGATGAGATCTGGTGCCCTCTTCTGACGTGCAGGCGTACATGCAGGCAGAACACTGTGTACATAATAAATAAATCTTAAACAAACAAACAAACAAATTGATCTCAAAAGGCAAAATTTATTTAAAAAAAAAAAAAAGACTGTGTCCACTTAGCACAATAAGAGTAGCAGTTTCTCCCTTAGGGGCAGCATCTAACTTACCTAGCTACAGGTACTTTTCCCGACCGACAGTACCAGGAATGAATACTGTTTTGTGGAGTGGACCTTAAATCCTGTCTGAAGGTAGCTGGTTACTCTCATAACACCCGTGCCACTATTGTACCAGAGGGCCTCTTTTGCCAGGGAAGTTGTTACTGTAGCTCTCAGCCTTGACAGGCAGGTAAGACTCATGATTGTTTTCCTTCCCTAGTAGCTGGTGTGCGCAGCACCGTCTATCACTATGAGCGCTGGCCAGTTTCCAGGTCAGCAGCAGCCCATTTCTCCGTGCTCACGTATGTGGTGTCTTCAGCTAACAGGTCTGACTCTCAAGTCCTGGAGGGCGACCGGGAGCAATGACCTGTAATGCATGAGCTTTGGACTCCACAGACCAACAGCTCCAAAACGGGAACTCACTCCTGGCACTGAGATTTTAATTTAGACCCTATAGTATCTAGGAGAGGTATATACTCCATGTTATAGTGTAATTCCATTTAGATTTTTTTTTTATATGTGCGTGTGTTTATATTTTAGGAACCTTCTATGGAAGTAGCTTTCCATATGATAGTTTAGGTCTTTAGAGTTAATGATCCCTCCCCATACTCTCCTCTTTGCCCTGAATTCCCACCCCACCCCACTTACTGTTCCCTTAAGGCACCCCTGTTAGGTCTCCCCTCCCTTAAACCTCCTGAATGTCCCCCATCCCCCCGGATTCTATGGGCACTTCAATTTAAACACACACATCTAAAGATTCAAAGCTGGTGTCCACATATGAGAAAGAATATGTGATGTTTGTATTTCTGGTCCAGGTTATTCCATTCAGAATGATTTCTAGATCTAAATTTTTTTTTTCTGAGACAGGGTTTCTCTTTGTAGCCTTGGCTGCCCTGGACTCCCTTCGTAGACCAGGCCGGATTCGAACTCACAGAGATCCACCTGCCTGTACCTCCCGAGTGCTGCGATTACAGGCGTGCGGCACCGCGCCCGGCTCTCTAGCTCTAAATTTACTAGCACATTTCATTTTTCTTAACAGCCAAACAGCACGCCATTGTGTCACTATACCACACCTTGATCATCCGTTCGCTCGTTGATGCCGCTTCATAACTGAGGCTGTTTCCATCTCCTAGTGTTGTAAATAGAGCAACACTGAACAAGTGTCTCTACAACAGGATATAAAGCCCTTTGGGTGCGTATGTCAAGAGTGCTATAGCTGGCTTATGTAGCCGACTTCTGAGGGACACCCACACTGATTTCCACAGTGGCGCCACCAATTTCTACTACAACAATGCGTTGCCTCCCCCTTTCTCCTTATCAATGTAGCCTAGTATCTTTTTTTTTTTAATTTAAATTTTAGACATCCTGGGCTTATCTTTCTTTTATTGAAAATAGATATTTTTCTCACATAATATATCCTGCCTCTAGTTTCCCTCCCCCTCCCAGTTACTCCCCACATCCCTTCTCATCTGCAGCCACCCCTCCCTGCTCTCTCTGTTTAGAAGACAAGTAAGCCTCTAGGGGATAATAATAATAAAATCAGATAACACATAATAAGATAAGGCAAAATACAACACATTGGAAAAGGACAAAAACAAACAGAAGAAAAAGAGCACAAGAAAAAGGCCCAAGAAACAGATACAGAATGAGAGACCCACTCATTTGCACACGCAGGGATCCCAAAATATATTAAACAGGAAGCCGTGATATATACAAAAAGGAACTGTAGTGTGAAGGGGACAAAATATATAAACAAAATAAAATAAAAAACCAACCAACCATCCAACCAATCCCCCAACCACACACACACACACACACACACACACACACACACACACACACACAACCTGAAAAAAAAAACCCCTGACATGACATCATGAGAAAAAGCTCCTCCAAAGGTGCCACTGAGGTCTTTTCCTGACGGCTTCTAGTGCTGGGCATGCCACCCAACCTTAAAAGTAGTTTGTTGTACGGGCGGTGGCAGACACCTTTAATCCCAGCACTCAGGAGGCAGAGGCAGGACGATCTCTGTGAGTTCGAGGCCAGCCTGGTCTACAAAGTCCAGTACAGTCAAGCTATGCAGAGAAAGAAACCCTGTCTCAAAAACAAAACAAAAACAAAAGAGTAGTTTGTTTTGCCACTGGGGCTCTCTTGTAGAAAACTATATTTTCATTTGCAAGAGGCTATCATCAGTTGGGGATAGCTTCTGGGTTGGGGAGGCGGATCAGAGGGGGATGTGTCCACTTCTTGCAGCTCCAGGACTCCATCTGCTGAGACCCAAGCAGGCTGTGTGCCTGTTGCCTCAGTCTGTGAGCTCATATGTGCGCCGATCCTATTGATTTAGAGGACCTAGTTTTCTTGGTGTCCTCCGTCCCCTCTGGCACTTTCACTCTTTCCAATTCTCCCCCCAAGGTTTCCTGAGCCCTGAGGGGAAGGCTTTGATAGAGACTACCTTTCAGGGCTCAGTGTTCCAAGTTCTCTCACTCTGTTTTGTTTGGCTGTGGGTCTCTATGTGTGTTCCCATCTACAGAAGGAAACTCCTCTGATGATGGCCGACAAGGCAGAGATCTGTGAGTATAGCAGAACGGCGTCGGGAGTCATTTTATAGCTCTGTCTCTTCAGCAGAATAGCAGTATTTGGTTTTCCCCTAGGTCCCTGGCCTATCTTGCCTCAGACTCTTGGTCATGAGAGACGTGCTGGGTATGGGCTCTACCTCATGGAGCGGGCCTTAAATCCAGGGAGGTACTGGTTGTTGGTCATTCCTGTAAGCTTTTTGTCACCATTGCCCTAGCGTATCTTGCAGGCAGGATACTGTTTTAGATCAAAAGTTTTGTGAATGAGTGGCGTTTATATTTTTCTTTTGGTAGCATGTAGAACTGGCGTTTCTGTTTTTCTTTTGGTAGCATGTAGAATACCTTCCTGTACTAAAGACAGTAGAACATGGGGTGAAGGTTCTGTGCAGGTGTCAGCTTAACATCTCCATGACCAATGAGTTTGTAGGTGTGTCTTCAACAATAGGGCCTGGCTATCAGTTTGTGGGGAGCAACCTAAAGTCTTCACACCAGCCCAGGTTGTTTGGGGCTCCCAAGAGGACCCATTGGCCAACAACTCAGTTAGACATAACACATCGCCAGTTCTGGAAGCTTAATTTGGTGACAAGGGATATACAGTTAGTAAAAATCTTTTCCCATTCTGTAGGCTGCTGCCTTGTCTGAATGATGGTGCCCTTTGCCACGCAGATGCTTTTTGGTTTTATGAGGTCTAATTTATTAATTGTTAATCTTATGTGCCTGTGGTTAACAGTGTTCTGCTCAGAAAATCCTTTCCTGTACCAACGAGTTCAAGGCTATTCCTCACTTTCTCTTCTTTAGATTCAGTGTATCTGGCCTTATATTGAGGTCTTTGAACCGTTTAGAGTTGAGTTTTGTGCACAGTGATAAGTATGGATCTATTTGGATTCTTCTGCACGCAGCCATCCAGTTTGACCAGCACCATTTGTTGAAAATGCTATCTCCTCCCCGCTCCCACCCACCCACTGTGTATTTCTGACTTCTTTATTAAAAAACAAAAGCAGGCATTCATAGGTATGTGGATTATGTCTGGGTTTTCAGTTTGATTCTATTGATCAGCGTGTCTTTTTTTATTTTTTTAATCAATATCATGCTTTTACTACTATAACTTTGTAGTGCCACTTAAAACTGGGGATGGTGATACCTTCAGCAGTTTAAAAAAATTATTATTGAGGATTGTTTTAAACACTTGGATTTTTGGTGTTTCCATATGAAGCCAAAAATTATACTTTCAAGATCTGTGAAGATGGTTGGAATTTTGGTGGTATTGAATTGAATCTGTAAATTGCTTTTAGTAGGATCACCATTTTCACTATATTAGTCCTATAGGTCTATGAGCATGAGAGATCTTCCAATCTCCTGATATCTTCAATTTCTTTCCTCAATATCTTAAAAACTTTATCATTTAAGTCCTTTGCGGGGCTGGAGAGATGGCTCAGTGGTTAAGAGCTCTGTCTGCTCTTCCAAAGGTCTTGAGTTCAATTCCCAGCAACCACATGGTGGCTCACAACCACCTATACTGAGATCTGGTGCCTTCTTCTGGCATGCAAGCTCACATGAATGCAGAACACTGTATCATAAATAAATAAATAAATAAATCTTTAAAAAAAAGGTCCTTTGCTTGTTGAGTTGCCTCAAAAATTTATTATTTAAGGTGTGTTTCCTTGATTTCCATTTCAATCCATTTGTTATCTCTATATAGGAGGACTACTGGTTTTTGTGAGTTAATTTTGTAGTCAGCTACACTGCAGAAAGTATCAGCTGGGAGTTTCTCAGTGGAATGTTTAGGGGTCGCTTTTGTATGTTACCATATCATCTTCCATTTACGTTGATGATGGTTATAGGCTTGCTGTAAGTTGGGGAAGTTTTTACAAGGAAATTGGTCTGTAATTCTCTTTCTTTGTTGGGGTCTCTATATGGTTTGGGTATCAGGGTAACCATAGCCTCATAAAAGGAATTGGATAATATTCCTTCTGTTTCTATTTTATGGAATAATTTGAGGAGTATTGCCATTAACTCTTCCTTAAAAGACTGGTAGAATTCTGTCCTAAACATATGGCCCTGTGCTTTTCTTGGTTGGAAGAATGTTAATGACTGTTTCTATTCACTAACTGTTATAGGCCTTTTTAATTGCTTCTCTGGTCTTGATTTAACTTTGGTAAGTGTTATGTATTGAGAACATTATCTAATTCTTTTAGACTTTTCAGTTTGGTGGAGCACAGGTTTTAAAGTCTGTCCTTATGTTTTTGTGGATTTCTTCAGTGTCTGCTGTTATGGCACCCTTTTCATTTCTAATTTTGTTAATTTTGGCATTCTCTCTGCCTTTTAGTTAATTTGGGAAGGGTTTGTAAATTTTTTTTTAAGAACCAACTCCTTGGTTCATTGTTTTTTTGTATCTTTGTTTGTTTCCAGTTTATTAATTTCAGCCCTGAGTTTGATTATTTCTTACACTCTACTTGTTTTGAGTGTGATTTCTTCTTTTTATTCTAGAGCTTTCAGGTTGTTAAATTGCTAGTATGAGATGTCGCCTTTTTTTTTTAAGTGTAGGCACTTAGTACTATGAACTTGCCTCTTAGAATTGCCTTCATTGTAGCATGTAAGTTTGAGTATGTTGGCTATTCATTTTCACTCAGTTCTAGGAGGTCTTTAATTTCTGCTTGACCCACTTTTGTTAGTAGAGAGTTGTTCACTTTCTGTGAGTTTGTACGCTTTGTTTATGTCTAGCTTTAATCCTAGCAGGAGGGGAGGCTACAGCAGGTGTCTACTAGGGGAGGCTACAGCAGGTG
>OU015744.1:92549595-92574397 GCA_907169655.1 Acomys percivali
GGAGGCTACAGCGGGTGGTCTACTAGGGGAGGCTACAGTGGGTGGTCTACTAGGGAAGGCTACAGCGGGTGGTCTACTAGGGGATGCTGCAGCGGGTGTCTACTAGAGGAGGCTACAGCAGGTGGTCTACTAGGGAAGGCTACAGCGGGTGTCTACTATGGGAGGCTACAGCATGTGTCTACTACAGAGTTGGGGATGAGGCTACAGAACTGGATCTGCTGGAGAGGAGGGACAGGTGAAGATCTGCATTTAGCCTACCTGTGGAAGTGGTTTTAAAAATATATTTTATTAATTTATTCATATTACATCTCAATTGTTATCCCATACCTTGTATCCTCCCCTCCTCCCTCCCTCCCTCCCTTCCTCCCTCCCATTTTCCCCTTACTCCCCTCCCCCATGACTGTGACTGAGGGGAACCTCCTCCCCCTGTAGAATTTCAGACCAATTTCTCTTATGAACATTGATGCAAAAATACTCAGTAAAATACTTGCAAAATGAATACAAGAACACATCAAAAATATCATTCACCATGACCAGGTAGGCTTCATTCCAGGCATGCAGGGATGGTTTAATATACGGAAATCCATCAATGTAATCCACCATATATACAAACTGAAAATAAAAAAACACATGATCATCTCCTTAGATGCAGAGAAAGCATTTGGTAAAATTCAACACCCATTCATGTTTCAAGTTTGGAATGATCAGGGATACAAGGCACATACCTCAACATAATTAAGACTATATATAGCAAGCCAATAGCCAAAATAAAATTAAATGCTGAGATACTCAAGGAAATTCCTCTAAAATTGGGAACAAGGCAAAGCTGCCCACTCTCTCCATATCTCTTCAATATAGTACTCGAAGTTCTAGCCAGAGCAATAAGACAACAAAAGGAGATCAAAGGGATCCAAATGGGAAAGGAGGAAGTCAAATTATCCCTTTTTGCAGATGATATGATAGTGTACATAAGTGACCCCCAAAATTCCACCAGAGAACTATTACAGCTGATAAACACCATCAGCAAATTGGCTGGATACAAAATTAACTCAAAAAAGTCAGTAGCCTTCCTATATACAAATGACAATCATGCAGAGGAAGAAATTAGGAAAACTACACCTTTCACATTAGCCACAAGCAATATAAAATATTTAGAAGTTACTCTAACCAAGCAAGTGAAGGGCTTATTTGAAAAAAATTTCAAAACTCTGAAGAAAGAGATTGAGGATGACATGAGAAGATGGAATGATCTTCCTTGCTTGTGAATTGGGAGAATTAACATAGTAAAAATGGCCATCTTACCAAAAGCAATCTACAGATTCAATGCAATCCCTATCAAAATACCAATGCAATTTTTTAAAGACATTGAAAGTTCAATTCTCAACTTCATATGGAAAAACAAAAAATCCCAGAATAGCTAAAACAATCTTGTACAATAAAAGATCCTCCGGAGGAATCTCCATACCTGATCTCAAGCTGTACTATAAAGCAATAGTAATTAAAACAGCATGGTACTGGCACAGCAACAGGCCTGTTGATCAGTGGAATTGAATCGAAGACCCAGATATGAATCCACACACATATGGTCACTTGATTTTTGACAAAGAAGCCAAATCTATTCAATGGAAAAGGGAAGTGGTTTTAATTTGGATTTTCTGATTGGTAAGGATGTTGAACATTCAAAATATTTCTCAGTCACTTGTTTTCTTCTTTAGAGAACTCTTTAGTTCCACACCTCCTTCCTTCCTTCTTTCCTTCCTTTCTTTTTGATGTTTAGATGTTTCCATATTCTAGATATGAACATTTTTTCAATTATGTAGATGGTAAAGATTTTTAAAAACATTCTTTATGTTGTATCTTCACCTAAATGATGGTGTCCTTTGCTATAAAGTCTTAGTTTCATGGGGTTCTATTTATCAATTGCTGGTCTCAGTGCCTGTGCTACTGCTGTCCTGGTCAGAGAGCCATTTTCTATGCCTGTAAGTTAGATTGCATGCCCCGCCTCCCCACTTATCAGATTGATGCTATTATGTCTTATCTACTTGGAACTGAGTTTCAGGGTGAAAGGTAAGGATCCAGTTTCACTCTTCTACATGTAGTTATTCAGTTTGACCAGATCCTGTTTTTTTTGAATAAGCTCTTTTCTTTTCAGTGTGTACTTTTGGCCTCTTCATAAAAAATAAAAAAAAAAAATTTAGATGGCTTTAGATATGTGGTCTTGTATCTGGGTTCTTCTATTCCAGTGATCTTGGTGTTTGTTTTTACGCCAGCACTATGCATTTGTTGCCATAGCTCTGTAGTATAATGTGAAATGAGGGATAATATCCCCAGCAGTGCTTTTACGGCCAATGACTTGGCCATTCTGGATCTTTTGGATTTCAATATAAAATTTCAGAATATTTTATTTCAATTTTTGTGAAGAATTGCATTGAAATTTTGATGGGTATTGTGTTAAATCCATAGATTCCATCTTTTTTTCCTCCACAAAATTAATCTTACCAATCCATGAGCAGGAAAGACCTTTCCATCTTCTGGTGTCTTCGTTTTCTTTCATCAGTGCCTTAAAGTCTCTATTAGACAAATCATTTAGCTCTTTGGTTAGGTTTTTTTCTTCTTCTTTGGAGGGTATTGTTCATGGGACTCTTTCACTGATTGCTTTCTGGACATGCTTATTGTTTGTATGACTTTTGTTTGCTAATTTTTATACTGTTACTTCGTTGAGTGTGTTTATCAGCTGTGGGAGTTCTCTGGTAGCCTTTAATATATGGGATAATATCAGTAAAATAAAAACATGTTGACTTCTTGCTTTCCTATTCCTTTAGATCTCCTTCACTTGACTTACAGCTTTGGCTAAGACTTCAAGCACTACAGTGGACTTGAGGGGGAGGATAAATATCTCCGTCTTGTTCCTGATTTTAGTGGAGACACTTTGTGTTTTTCTCCTTTAGCTCAATGTTGGCTGTGGGCTCATTATATATTGCCTTTATTATGTTGAGATATATCTCCCATATCTCTGGACTCTCTAGAATTTTTATCCTGAAAAGATGCTGGACTTTGTTCTAGGCCTTTTCTGCAGCT
Organism: Acomys percivali; assembly: GCA_907169655.1. Taxonomy (NCBI): domain Eukaryota; kingdom Metazoa; phylum Chordata; class Mammalia; order Rodentia; family Muridae; genus Acomys; species Acomys percivali. Next base: position 92,552,674 of record OU015744.1, read on the forward strand.
AATGGGATGATCATGTGGTTTGCGCACATGAGTCATTTTATGTGATGAATAACATTTATAGCATTGCATATGTTGAGCCAACCTTGTGTTTCTGTGATGAAGCTTAGTTGTGGCAGACGATCTTTTTGATGTATTTTTATTGAGAATTTTTGTTACTATGGTAATTAAGGAGACTTGGCCTATAATTTTCTTCTTGAGGGAGTCAGTGCAGCCATCAGAGTAATACTTGCTTCATAAAATGAGTTTGGAATTGTTTCTTCCTTTTTATTGTGTGGAATAACTGGAGGATTATTGGTGTAAATTCATCCATGAGAAGCTGGTAGAATTCTGTGCTGACTCCATCTGGCTTTGGTCACTTCCTTCCTTCCTTCCTTTCTCGTTTTTTTGAGACAGGATTATCTGTGTAAGAGCCCTGGCTGTCCGGGAACTAGGGTGGCCTCAACAGAGGTCTGCCTGTTTCTACCTCCTGGGTGCTGGGATTAAACTTGGTCTTTTTTCAATTGAGAGTTTATTCTTTTTATCCTTCTCTCATACAACACACCCTGATTGCATCCTCTCTTCCCTCCACTCCGCCCAGCCCCCACCCTCTCTTCTCCCCCTGTTTATCTCCTCCAACATGTCCCTTCAGAAAAGAGCAGGCCTTCCAGGGATATCAACCAACCACAACATAACAAGATGCGTTAAGGCACAAACCCTCACATCAAGCCTGGATGAGGCAACTCAGCAGGAGAAAAGAGCAGGGACTGCTGCATCCATCTTGTTGGTTAAGGGTCTGTTCAAATTACTACTACTACGACTTCGACTACTACTACTATTATTGGTGGTGAAAACAACTAATTTTTTTATTTTTTTAAATCTGTTCACTTTACATCCTGATGGTAGCCTCTTCCCTCATTGCCTTCGTTTCCCACCTTTCCTCCCTTCTGCCCCTCCCCTAGTTCTCAGAAAGGGAGACCCCCAGCCTATCAAGTCTCTTCTGGACTGCATCTTCTTCCTCTGTGGCCTGGCAAGGCCACCCCATCAGGGGGAAGTGGTCAACGTGTGGCCACCTGAGTCCATGTCAGAGGCAGCCCCTACTCCCCATATTATGGCACCCACAAGGAGGCTGTGCTGCCTATCGACTACATCTGAGCAGAGGGTCTAGGTTCTCACTATGCATGGTCCTTGGTTGGTGCATCAGTCTCTGCAGCAGGATCCTCCTCCTCCTCCATCCAGATTTGTTGGCTCCATTGGCCTACTTTTGGAGCTCCTGTCTCCTCCATGTCCTTCTATTCCTCAACTCTTTCATAAGACTCCCTGTGCTCCACTCCTGAAGTTTGGCTGTGAGTCTCAACATCTCCTTTGATTCCCTGCTGGGTGGAGTCTTTCAGAGACCTCTATGGTAGGCTCCGTTCCTGTTCCTTCCCTTCAACTGCTTCCAGTGTCTATTCTGTTTGCCCTTCTGAATAAGAGTTAAGCATCCTCCCTAGGGTCCTCCTTGTTATTTAACTTCTTTAGGTCTGTGTATTGTCATATGGTTATCCTGTATTATGTGGCTAATATCCGCTTATAAGTGAGTATATACTATGTGTGTCTTTCTGGGTCTGCATTACACTCAGGATGATCATTTCTAGTTCTATACATTTGCCTGAAAATTTCAAGATTTCCTTGTTTTTAATAGCTGAGTAGTATTCCATTGTGTAAATGTACCACATTCCTTTATCCATTCTTTGGTTGAGGGACATCTAGGTTGTTTCCAGATTCTGGTTGTTGTGAATAAAGCTGCTATGAACATAGTTGAGCAAATGTTCTTGTTGTATGCTGGAACATCTTTCGGGTATATGCCCAGGAGTGGTATAGCTGGGTCTTGAGGTAGAACTATTCCCAATTTTATGAGAAAGCACCAGATTTTTGACAAAGAAGCAAAAGCCATACAATGGAAAAAAGATAGCATCTTCAACAAATGGTGCTGGTCTAACTGGATGTCAACATGTAGAAAAATGCAAATATATCCTTATTTATCACCATGCACAAAACTAAAGTCCAAGTGGATTAAAGACCTCAACATAAAACCAGACACACTACATCTGTTAGAAGAAAAAGTGGGGAAGGACCTTGAGCTGACTGGCACAGGAGACAACTTCCTAAACAGAACGCCAACAACTCAGGCTCTAAGGTCAACAATTAATAAATTGGACCTCATGAAACTGAAAAGGTTCTGTGAGGCAAAGGACACTGTCAACAGAACAAAACAACAACCTACAGCCTGGGAAACGATCTTCACCAACCCTACATCTGACAGAGGGCTAATATCCAAAATATATAAAGAATTCGAGAAACTAAACACCATCAAACCGAACAATCCAATTTAAAAATGGGGCACAGAACTAAACAGAGAGCTCTCAACAGACATCGAATGGCTGAGAGACACTTGAAGAAATGCTCAACGTCTCTAGTCATCAGGGAAATGCAAATCATAAAAACTTTGAGATTCCATCTAACACCTATCAGAATGGCTAAGATCAAAAACTCAAGTGACAGCACATGTTGGTGAGGATGTGGAGAAAGAGGAACACTCCTCCATTGCTGGCTGGAGTGCAAACTTGTACAAGCACTTTGGAAATCAAATTATTTCTTAATCTTTATTTCACTTTGGTGAGTCATATACATCTATCAATCTATCCATTTCTTTTACATTTTTCAGTTTAGTAGAATATAGTTTTTTTTAAAAAGTATATCCTTATCATTCTCTGTGTTTCCTCAGTGTCTGTTTTAATATGTTCCTTTTATGGGAGATCTTCATAGCTCAGGGGCTAGAGAAATGGTTTTGTAATCTTTCCCTTTTCTTTTCTAATTTTATTGATTTGGATCTTTTCTTTCCTTTGGTTAATTTTGTTAAAGTTTGGTCAACGTTCTTAATTGTATCAAACACACAATTTGTCCCCTTGGTTCTTTGTATTGTTTTTTTTTTTTAATTTTCAATAATTTTGGCCCTATTTTGACTATATCTCCCCATCTACATTTTTTTTTTTGGTGTTTGTGTTTATTTTTTTAAACAAAGTCTTCATATATATCATTATTAACTTGAGATCTCTCAGGTTTTTTTTTTTTTTTTTTTGATGTAGACAGTTAGCCCTATAAAGTTTCTTCTCATGGCTGTCGTCATTGTATCTCACAGACTTTGGTATGTCGTACTTTCATCTTCATTTAGTTCTGAGAACGCAAATGTTTCCCTCTAAGAACACTTGCGTATGTCATTGAACAGAGAGAAGCTGAGCTGGTGCTTAACTGGAGGCTTCACCTCTTCTGACTTGTGTTCACGATGCCGGGACTCACTTTGCACACCACCAGAGGTACAAACCCTGTGATCTACAACGGTGACCTGCCTACAAGACATGCTGGTGCAACAGCGACACACATGGGCGTAATCAGCCGCTCTCTGAATTTAAGGCCCACTCCATGAGATGGGCCCCCCAACCCTGACACCGCTTGTGTGGCTGAAAGCCTGAGAGTAGAAAAGGACGTGGACCTAGGGGACAATCAAATACTGTTGTTCTACTAAAGGAACACAGCAACGGAATGACACTCTGCTGCACTCACAGACCAGCGCCTGACTCAAGCTTTCTCTTGCAGTAGGTGGAGTCTGACATAGAAACACAACTGAAGACGGGGCAGAGAGTAAGGGGTTTATTGGAACACTTAGCCCTGAATGGGATGTTGTCATCAAACCCCTCATGGAGCTATGTAGAAGAGGCAGAAAGATTAGAAGAGACAGAGATGGTAACTCCAAGGAAATGGTGTCTTCCTGACACAACACCAGTGATAGACATATGAACTCACAGAGCCTGGTGGTATGCACAGGGCCTGCACAAGTTCAATCCAGATGAGGACCAGCTAAGAAATGAGGTTGTGCACATGGGCTGCCATCCATAACCAAGAAGCTATCTTCAGTTGACATCTGCTTACAAAGAAAAAAATTAGTTTCCTCCAATGCATATATTAACCATGTGTAAGAGTAGGTCTTGTGTCTGGCAGTAGTGGCCAACAAGATAAATTTAATGGAATTTTTGTGGACTTTTGGTCTCATATTGCTTTGTTTGGGCATTTCTTGTCTTGCTGGTCTGTTTCTTGTATATTATGGTTTCCAATTTTGTGTTTTTATTTGTTTGGGCTTTGTGTATATGGTTGTGTTTCTTCTAGTTGTTTTTCTGAGGGGGGAGAGAGTGTGTGTGTGTGTGTGTGTGTGTGTGTGTGTATGAGAGAGAGAGAGAAAGAGAGAGAGGGGAGAGAGAGAGAGACAGAGAGAAGAGAGACAGAGGGGGGGGGGGGGGAGGGAGGGAGAGAGGGGGGAGGGGGGATTTGGATGGGTGGGGAGCTAGAAATGATGTGAGAGGAATTGGTGGCATGGAAACTGTGATCAAATATATTTATTTATTATATGAGGAAATTTTCCAATTAAAACATTCTTGATTTTTACTTGATCCAATTTCCATTCCGTAGAATATTCTTTCATTTCCACAAGCTTGGGTGCTTTCTATTGCTGTTGCTATTTTCCTTTATTCCGTTATGATAAGATAGAATACAGGTTGCTGCTATTTAAATTTTCCTGTACTTGTTAAGACTTGTTTTGTATCCCAATGCTTTGTCAATTTTTGAGAACATTCCATGGCTTCTGAGTATATATTAGGTAGAATATTCCGTTGATGTCAGTTACATTAAACTTTTCCAGATGACCTATTAGTGAGAGTGGGTTAACAAAATCTATGATTTTAGATCTTAATAGTATTTTTAAAAATAAAGTTAGATACTTGTGTTTGTCTCATCTATGTTTTCAGTTTTAATGTCCTCCTGTTTTTTTTCCTTTAATGGGTATGAAGTGACCCACCTTATTTCTTTGAATTTCAGTTTGAAGTCTTTTTTTTTTTGGAATGCCTTTTGTTCTCCATTATTTTACCTTAAGGTGGTGTCTATCATTGATGGTGAGATGTGTTTCTTGGGAACAAAAAGATTCTATATTCCAAACAATCTGTTATTCTTCCCAATCTCAACAAGTGGGGGGAGACTGAGGCCATTAATATTATGAGTTATTTTTTAACAATGTGTTAATTCTTGTCAATTTTTTTCTGCTGGCTTCTTAGACCTTTGTTTGATTAACAGCTCTAGGAATATTTATTCCCAATACACTTTTGGGTATATTTATCCTTCTCTTCAGGCCAAATTGTTATTTCTAGTATCCTTTGTAGAGCTGGCTTAGTGGGTATAAATTCTTTTAATATGTTTTAATAATGGAAGGTCTTTATTTCTTCTATTATGAGTGATAATTTTGCTGGGTATAGTAGTCTGAATGGCATCTGTGGCCTTTCAGGAAGTGTAGAACACCAGTCAAAGCCCTTCTTGCTTTAAAATTCTATTATGTATGCACTGAAAAAAAAGCTATTATACTGATTGTTCTCCTTTACATGGGACTTGGTCTTTAGGTCGTGCAGCTTTCAATTATCTCCTTTTGTTTTTCACACCTAGTGTGTTGGCTAATACATGCCATATGGAGTCTCTACTTTGTGTCTGTATTCCTTTTGAATCTTGACATGCATCTCTTTCTTCAGATTAGAGAATTTTTCTTCTATGATTTTGTTGAAAATATTTTATGTGCCTTTGACCTAATCTGGTTTTTTTCCTCCACTAAAATTTTTATGTTTGTTCTTTTTTAGAGTGTCCCAGAGTTTCTGCGTACTCCATTAACTTTTTAAAAATTTAACATTTTCTTTGAAAATGTCTAATTCTTTTTCTTCAAGTCCTGATATTCTATTGACCACTTGGACCATTCTGTTGGTGAATTTCTCCATTGAGCATTTAGACTGATTTTTTTCAAGTTTTAGTTTGCTCATAAATTATTTTAAATTTTATATTCATATCTTGTTTTGTGTTCACTGTAGCATTTAACATATCCTCTTTGAGTTCCTTGAACATATTTATAACTGACATTTTAAAATCATTGTCTGATGAGTCATCTAATTTACTTTTCTTAGGGTCACTACTATGAGAGTACTATTTTCTTTAAGAGGAGACATACTGTCCAAGTTATTCATATTGTGTTTTTGTGGTGGGAGTTAGACATCTGGAGTTAGGTCACTTGGCTTATCTGTCCTAACTTTGTTGAGTGGATCTTTTGTCCATTATGACAATGTATCATATTATGGACTAGATGAATAGTGCTTGGGACCACTCAGTATTGATGTGCAAATAGGGTATCAGAAGTGGCCCCAGCTCAGCTAGAGCTAGGTGCAGTCTGTGAGCACAAAAGCAAACCTTCTATAGAGCCAGAGGATTCTTGCTGTAGATCCTCAGAAGTCTGTATTCAGTATTTTGTAGGTAGTCCTTGGGTGGCAGTGCCTGGGGTCCAGGTGGGAGTGAGTGCTGTTACCTGGGAAAGTTATGCAGGGCTGGAATTGCAATAGGGGTGAGGGTCCCCATTTGGAGGAGCTGAGAAAGGTGCACAGCACTCAGGCATCAGGAGTGGAGGTGACTACCTGCAGGGTGCTCAGACCAGTGGTCCTCAGGTGGCAAATACAGACCACAGTGGTGTGAGAGTCATCACCTGAGTGATGTGCATTCATTCTTCTGTAAGCTATTTAAGCTACCATATGAAAGCAACGTGTTTCACTATAGCATTTTCACAAATATGTATTATTAAACTCTATTCCTGTTTGGCCTTATTGCCTTCCCCACCCTCTGCTTTTCTGACACATATATTACACTATCCTCTCTTTTCCCCAGTCCTCCTCCCTTCAGACATCTTCCTAGTCCATTTTTTCACCTGTCTGTCTGTCTGTCTACCCATCTACCTTCATCTGTGTAGGTATATATTTAAATCTAGATTCTACACATGAGAAAACGTGATATTTGTATAAATCTGGCTTATTTCATGTAGTGATGTCCAGTTCTACTCTAGTCTGCAACTGTCATTTCATCCTTTACAGCTAAAACACACTACCATTTATGTACCACCTTCTCCTCATCTGTCTGCTGAAGGGCATCTGGGATGCTTGCACAGCCTAGCTATTAGTGAACAGTATCAGGAGAAACATGATGAACAGGTGTCTCTATGAATGCTGGCTTAAGATTCCTTTGTGTATATTTCCAGGAGTAGTATAGGTGGATCACATGATCAATATTTAGTTTTTTTAGACCTTCCATGGTGATTTTAATAGATGGCCCTGGTAAAATTGGATACCCATGTGTAGAGAATTAAACTAAATTCTTATTTCTCATGATGTACAAAAATAAACCCAAATGAAAGAAAGATCTTTAAATGAAAGATCTGAGACTATCAAACTGCCTGAGGAAAACTTTGAGACACAGCCATAGACAAGAACTTTCTGAACAGGGATCCAAAAGCTGAGAAAATAATTCAAATATGACTGTATGAAAAAAAAAAGTAAAGCTCTGTACAACAAAGGAGATAACAAAGAGGAAACTGGATATCCATCTGTAGCTGTGGTACTGAAGATCTTTTAGAGCTATACGTCTGACAGGGGACTGATGTTTAGAATATACAAACAATATCTGCCCAAAAGCCCAAACCCAAATAATCCAGTTAATGAATGGAAAAAACAGAAAGAATATACTTCTAAAAATATAAACAAGATGGCAAATCCATATATGAAAAAAAATCCATAGTTACTGTGGTAATACAAATAAAAACCACTAAAAAACAAACAAACAAACAAAGAACCACTGAGGCTTCATCTTACCAGTGAGAAGAGTATCATTAAAAACCAGCAAATGCTACGAGGATATGGGAAACTGGAAGACTTACACGTTGCTTGTGGGAATGTAACACAGCAAGCTGGACTTTTTGACATGTTTTGACTAAAAGCATGTGGCAGACTTGATGTTATGTAACTCCTGAGGTCCCACAGCTCTCACTGGACTGGCGTGGCATGCTGTTACTGCATGAGGAAGTCCAAGTTACTCACCTTGAGGATGAAAGGCTACACTGAGGGGAGTCCAGTCATCAGACAGCACCAGCTGCCAACTATGTGGTGCGTTCAGCCAAGCTTCCAGAAGAGTGACAACTTGGTGACTCAGACAACACTAACCCAAATTACTGCTCTACAAATTGAGAGCATATACAACAGCTTGATGCTCCAGAGGTGGCTTGGCATGCCACAATTATGTGTGTGATAAATAAGAAAGAGTAACTTTAAACCATAAAATAGAATTTAGGTTACTCAATAGGATGTACTTTTAGACTTGCAATTCTGTCTTAAAACAAAACAAATCAAACCAAACCAAACAAACAAAAAACCCAAACAAAGAACCTGGAAACAGCCTAAGGGTCCCTCAGTAGAAGAATGGATAAAGAAACTGTGGTACATATACACTATGGAATACTACTCAGCTATTAAAAACAAGGAATTCCCAAAATTTGTGGATAAAAGGATTGAACTAGAAATGAACATAAGGAGTGAGTTAACCCAGAAGCAGAAAGAGTCAAATGGTATATACTTACTTATAACTAGACACTAGCCCAAGGGCATGTCCCATGAAAGTCTTCACTTATCAGGAAAGTGGGACAGAGGGGAGGACATCCTATTGGGACTCTAGATGAGAGAAGCATGGGAGAATGGGGAAATAGAAGGCTCCAGAGGGCCCTAGAAACCTACAAGAAGAACATTATGATGGGTGGATCTGGGCCCAGGGGTCCCGCTCAAACTATGGCACCAGCCAAGGACAATACGTGCAGTAAACTTTGAACTCCTACCCAGATCTAGCCAATGGACAGGACATTCTCCACAGTTGAGTGGAGAGTGGGGTCTGACTTTCACACAAACTCTGGTGCCCCATATTTGACCACGTCCCCTGGATGGGGAGGCCTGGTGGCACTCAGAGGAAGGATAGCAGGCTACCAAGAAGAGACTTGATACCCTATGAGCATATACAGGGGGAGGATGTCCCCCTCAGTCACAGTCATAGGGGAGGGGAGTAAGGGGAAAATGGGAGGGAGGGAGGAATGGGAGGATACAAGGGATGGGCTAACCATTGAGATGTAATATGAATAAATTAATAAAATATATTTAAAAATTAAAAAATGGGAATTAAAAAAAAACTCAAACAAAAAATGCGAGGCTGTAATAATTAGCCAGACCATTCATTCCTGATGTAACCTTAAACAGTAGGGGGCATGTGGCTCATGTTTTCAGAGGTCCCAGCTCACTCTTCTTGGCTTTGTTGGCTCTGGGACCCAAAGTGAGTCAGAACAACACAGCAGCAAAATCAGATGGTGGAACTGTTCACCTCTTAGCAGGCAGGAAGGACAGATTAAGGAACCTGTGACCAGATGTAACCTTCGATGTCACGTCCCCAGCGACCATCTTCCAGATAGGCCTTGAAGCCCAAAGTTTCCACACCTCCCAAAACAATGTCACCCGCTTGGACAAAAGTGTTCAACATATGGACCTGTTTGGTATATTTCACATTCAGACCTTAACCTGTTACCCAAGATGACTGGGATGTTTTGTGACTTTTTTTTTTTTAAATAAAGGTAGGGTGATAATTCTACATATCCAAAATTTCTTTAAGTTCTGGAGCACCATGAAATTTCAGTTAAGTTCTTGAGATTTAGCAGCTTCATTTTTATTTCATGTATGGACAGTGTCCCGTGTAGCTCAGGAGGGCATCACATTGCTATGTAGGCAGGAACGGCCTTGAACACCTCCTCGTACCTCTGCCTCCTGGGATCACCATGCCCACTGAATACACAGTATCTTGACACATCATCCTTTTAACAGGTGGAAGGATCTACTGGGTATCCTTCAGATACCATGCGATTGGCCCCCAAATGGCTATGATACCGAGAGGGCAGCTCAGGAGAGACAGTATAGCATTAGTGGCTAAATTCATGAGTTCCATAGTCAGATTGTTTCAGATGTTGGCTCAACTGCCTGTCAGCTGGAAGTTGAGCGTTCTACTTCAGCTTCAGCACCTATAGAAGGGGAGGGGAGGGGAACATCACTGGACTGCTGATGGAACGGAGCTGAAGACACTTTAAGGCTAGAGGCATCTTCGATGTTAGCACTGTCAGTATAGCAGGGAGCTACCTAGGTCTGGAAAGCAGTTATTACTGGTCACTTAATATTCCTGGGTCTCTGTCTCTTCAGGTATAAAGTAAGGTTTACTAGGTACTCAGCGTCTATTATATATTCTACTCACATCTCAATTCTGAGCTTCTCAGTTGTTTACAATTTAATGCTAGCAATTCTGAGGACATTCTACTAATAATCAGTTAATTGTAACATTGTATTTACAACACTATTATATATATATATATATACACACACTTTTTTTTTCTTCTTCTGAGACAGTCTTTCTCTGTGTAGCCTTGGCTGTCCTGTTCTTGTTTTGTAGACCAGGCTGGCCTCAAACTCACAGAGATCTGCTTTTGCCTCCATGAGTGCTGGGATTACAAGTGTGCGCACCACACCTGGGCTCAATTTAGTATTTTTTTAAATGTAAAAACATTTCTACTTGTGTGAGTGTTTTGCTTGCATGTTTGTGTGTGTACCACACGTACCTGGTGCCTCTGGAGGTCGGAAGAAGGGGGTTGGATCACTGGAAACTGGATTACAGTTGTGAGTCACCATATAGGTGCTGCAAACCAACCCCAGATCCTCTCTCTGTAAGGGCATGTGCTCTAAACTACTCAGACATCTCTCCAGCCTTTTCACACCTACCTGGCAAGCAAACTTTTAAGTCCCCACACATATTTTCCAGGCTTATAAAATTATAGTATTTACTTGTATACATGTGATACTCTTATTATGTAAAACTAAGGAAAATATCCTTTGTAACAAAAATATTTTACTTAAAAACTTACCAGTCATCTATCACCAATGTGGGTGGTTTTGTCTCCTTTCAGTTTTTTTTAATTGTAGTTTTGTGTGGTTTGTATTTTTGTGCTTTATTATTTTATACCATTTCATGTAATTATGATCATTTTAAAGAGTGAAGTTTTAATCTCATTTACAGAACATTGGAAGATAAATTATAGGCTTTGTTAACTATTTTTATTAAAATCATATATGCTTCAGACAAAAGCATCTATAATTCCAATTGTACCATCCATCACATTTCAAAAAGTAAAAATTTTTTTTTTTATTTAAGCATGTTCCACATAGCTAACATTACACAAGATAATTTTGTGCATAATGGATTTGTGCGTGTGGACAGCTTAAAGGTCCATGTTGTATGTTTTCAACTGCTCTCCAACTTATTTTTTTTTTTTTGAAGACAGGGTCTCTTACTGAACCTGAACCTCACCCATTTGGTTACACCAGCTGGCCAACAAGTCCCAGAAATTCTTCTGTCTTGTTCTCCCTAGCACTGGAATCGCAGGTGTACTGCCACCATGGATTTGGTTTTTTTTTTTTTCTTTCTAACATGGGTTGTGGGATCAACCTGAGGTCTTCTTGCTTGCTTGCAAGCACTTCAATGACAGTGTCATCTCTCCAACCTCCAAATAAGATTTTTGGTGGTTGCATAATACCATCACACAGCATTTATAGCATATTGACCTACAATCCGCATTTGTTTCACGGGGGTAGTGACTCTTGACAACGGGACAGAAACAGGATCATAATATACCCTATGTGGCTGCAGGTCACTTATCCTATTCTGGCCCAATTACACCAGACCTAAACAGTCCTCTGGGACTGCTAAATTACATAGTGAGAACTACATTTGCTTACAAACTTTCTTTGGGACTTTGATGATTTTCTCTTCACAAACACAGAGCTGAGGCGGGTGGTCAGCTTGTAACCCCAGCTTTGAGAACCTTAGTGCATACAGACAGGAAAATCCTGAGTTCAAAGTCAACCTGGGAACTCTGTGAGTTCCAGGCCAGCCTGAGCAAGACCGTTTATCTCAAAACACATAATACCTAACTCATGGAGACTACCTTTCTAAACCTCACTTTTCCAGGAGCTCCCAAGTTGCAAGCTTGTTGGATAATTGCGCCTTTTATTAATCTCGAGAAGATAAATAGGGCAAATGGGCACTCTTAAAATACTCCGATAGCTGACACATATTTGACTGCAGTTAGCAAGGGCCAGAGTTCCTTCTCAGAGTTGGGAAGAAGGTGGAGGCAGCCCGAAGTTTGCAGATTTGACAGAAGATGGCCATCTTCGAGCTTTCGCGGGATTTCCCAAGCAGCATGCTGGTGCCAAAGAGGGAAAGCGCAGGCTCGCCATGCGACCCAACTTCATTTTCAGGCTAGCGCCATCAGAGAGTACCCATCTCCTGCCAATCGTTTTCCTCCTCAGAGAGCGCCTGGGGAAGGCTCCCCGTCCCCACGTTCCAGGAGGCACACTCACGCAGCTGATGGCTAGCCAACGCCACCTGACAGCCTTCGGGGAGCGAGTCTACTTGGGGGCCATTCCCTACTTTTCCTCCTCCTCCTCCGCCTTTCCCAACCTTCCCCGGTTCGGGTTCGCCAAAGCGCAGCGCGAGCAACAGTTTGGTGCCCGGGCGAGCGAGCGAGCGGGCGGGCGGGCGGCGCGTGCCCGGGGAGGGACGCGCCCGCGGTTCTCACACCTCCGGGCGCACGCAGCCTCGGGCCGGCGCTCCGCAGCCGCCGGCGGGAGGGCGCACGGGAAGGAGGGGGGGGACGGGCCGGCGGGGCGGGGGCGGGGGCGGGGACGGGGAGGGCGCGCGCCAGCGAGGCCCGCCATCCAGCCACCCCGCCGCCCTCGGCGCCTCAGTCTCCCCCTCCCGAGGCCTGGGCCCCGCGCGTCGCCTCCCCACCGGGGGTTGCCCGCCGCCAAGCGCATGCGCGCCGCGCCGCCGCCGGGCGTGCCGGCCACACACTCCCCCCACCCACTCCGTGAGCTTGTCACTTCCTGCCCTCGCCCCATCTCCGTCCGGGGTCAGTCAGTCGCTCCCTGTCGCCGCCGGAGACTTCTCCGCTTCCCCCCCCACCAACCCCTTTCCTACCCTCTCCGCGGCGGCCGCTCGGGCTGTCCGGGGGCGGTTAGGGGCGGCCGAGAGAGAGAAAGAGAGAGAGAGAAGGAACGGGACTGACTTCAGTAAAGTTTCCCGAAGCATCTGCTACCCGAAAGGCCCCAGGTGGGGGACCCGCGCAGCCTCCCCGCCCCTCTCCAAAGCCCCCCGGGGGTGGGGGGGGGAGGGAGGGAAACCGTTGCAGGTGGAGCGGCTCCGAGGGGGGGAGCCCGGGGCTCGGCGCGGCCGTTGCCCCCCGGCGGAGGGGCGCCTCCAGTCCCGCCCGGCTCCGGTTCCAGCTCCCTCGGCTTGCTGCGCCCGGGCGGTTCCTCCTGTCAACTGCCTGCGCCCCGCGCGCCGCCGCCAGCTCGCCGCCGGCCCGGAGCGCGGAGGGCCGCCGCCGTGAGCCGCCACCGCGGGCCCGACCGAGGACGTGGTGAGCTGTGGCGCTTCCGCGTCCGCGCCGCCCCGTGGGGTGGGTGGGTGGGGGACGGGGCGACTCTGTGGGAGCGCGCCGGTTTGGCGCCGTGGTGCGCGGGGGCTGCGCCAGCCAGGTGGGGCCCTCCGCGGCGTCGTGCGCCTGCCTGGCCGGTGCCGGGGCCCGCTCGCCCGCCCGCCCTCCCGCTCGCTCGCTCCGGGAGTTGTGTTAAGTTGGGCGCACTTGGCGGCGCCGCCGGACCGCGGGACCGGCTCCTGGGGAGACCCCGGCGCACGTGCGCGGCGGGAGGGCGCGAGCTGCTCCCCGGCCGCCGCGCAGGGGGCCCCGCCGCGCCCCGCGCCCCGGCTCTCCGCCCCAGCGCGGCGAGGCCGCAGTCGCCTGCGCAGCCCGCCAGGCCTTCGCCGCCCCGTGCGCTGCGCTGCGCTGCTGCTGCTGCTGCTGCTGCGCGCCGGACGCTGCGTTTCCGGGTAGGGCAGATGAACCTGTGCTGCGGGGGGACCTGAGGCTGGAGGCCCGGCGGGAGGGAGGGCCGGCCGGCGTCGGTTTGTCTTCAGAGCCGGAGGTGCGGGCCCTGGGTCGGGAGAACGGAGAGCGCATGGTGGGGTGGTCTGTGGAGACGGCGGCCACAGCCCTCCTCGGGGAGTTCAGGGACGGTGACGGGTTTGTGCTTCTGCCCGCAGCCGAGCCGCGATGAAGAGCTTCTCGCAGTGAAAGGAAAATAGGTCGCACCCGGTTAAAAATGCCTTTGAGGGACAAATGTTGTCAGACTGACCACCATCATCACGGATGCTGCGAACCAGGTAAGTCCATTTCTTTATTTTTACCCCTCCCCCTCCCCACCTAAGTCTTTGCTTTCCTCCGTCAGAGCTACGCTGCCTCCTGTGTTTCTTTCCTAAGTAACGCGGGGGTCTCCCTCCCCACGGTGTATAAACCAGAGACCTCCCCTCGCTTGATCCCCAAGAGAGCGTGCTGCAGGTGTCACCGTCAATCATTTCCACAGGACCGGTCTGCTCCTTTTTCTTCTCTTTCAAGACAGTTTTCAGTTAGTGGTTTACTCCTTGCTCCGAATGTTTCAAACTGAAGAAAAAGGCGAAGATAAGATAGGTGGGGGAATACTAGCGTTCATGTTCTTGAAAACTGCTTATCATTAAAGTTAAGTTTCCCATGCAGTTTTCTAAAACCATAGTATAATGTTTGCCCCCCCCACCCCGGAAAAAAAAACCACACACACACACACACACACACACACACACACACACACACACAAGTTTAATTTGGGTCAAGAAGGTTAATTGAACTTATAGGGAGAATAGGGCTTTTTAAATTTAAAAAACATCTTAAATGTTCTGGATAGAACTTATTGTATTGCAGATTGCTTAGAATACTTAAGTATATTTAATGTATTTTATTAAGTTGAACTGATTCAGTTAAATTTATTTTAAACTCTTTTTGAGTCTCATGAAGAATGCTAGTGAATTTTAATTTGATGGACATTGTACTTGTAAACTGTTGATGATGCTTAAAACTTTGGCCTTAACTTTAGAGGGAAATCAGTGAAAACATTGTCAACTACAAATAAAAGCTGCTCTAAGTGGTGGGTCACACCTGTAACCCCAGCACTGGGGAGGCAGAGGCAGGTGGATCGTTGTGAGTTCCAGGCCAGCCTGGTCTACAAAGCAAGTCCAGGACAGCCAGGGCT
Source organism: Acomys percivali (assembly GCA_907169655.1). Taxonomy (NCBI): domain Eukaryota; kingdom Metazoa; phylum Chordata; class Mammalia; order Rodentia; family Muridae; genus Acomys; species Acomys percivali. The sequence continues at coordinate 92,567,787 of OU015744.1, forward strand.
ACACAGAGAAACCCTGTCTCGAAAAACCAAAAACCAAACCAAAACAAAAACACGGAAAACAAAACAAAAAAAGCTGCTCCATTCTAGTTCAGAGACAAATGTTTATTACTTTTTACTTAAAATTTACCAGGTTGGTGCTTTCCCCTAGTTTGGCTTGCTTTTAATTGAAATATTTTAATTACACTCATGTATTTAGATTTTTATCATAACATGTATTTGAAACAAGTATTTTTGAGTAAGAGAAAAATGGTGGTAGTAAAGGGAAGCAGAAACTCCTTTGCTGTACATGACGACAGTCACCTGGCTCCATCCTTGTGTCTGTTGTATTTTGTTGCAATAACCCAGTTAAATGGAGCCTCCAGGAAGGGCCCTCGCGCTCACCCAGGCGCTGAGCCGTCTAACTTGGGCACCTTGCTTACTGCACGTTGTTGTATTGAAGGTGAAGATGTATTGCGTACATACCGTGGAGCTGAGTGGCACGTACTAGTTTGCTTATGCATTTCTTTAACAAATCATTATTGAGCATCTCTTAGGTGCCAGGTTATTACCCAAGGCAATGGAATAGAAATGGTGAAAAAGACAGTGTTCTTGTCATACAGTTTTTGAGTGGGAAGAGATAGATTTAAACAAATAAGGTGATTTGTGATTGTGATTTACAGTACATGTTGGTAATTACGCATTTAGCAGACTTTTAATGCCTTTAAAGATGCTTTCTGGAGTTGAATTTTTAAATGTGGATTGAGTCTTTTCTTCCCCATTAACAAGAACTCTGTGAATATCACTAACTAAGAAAGTAAAAGTTACTGCTGATTAATATTTACTTCCTTAGGTAGAACTAAGTGCATTGGAATGTTTATTTCAATGGAAAGCTAGGCATTTACTGACTTTTAGGCTAGTTCATTGACATCATTTCAGGGCAGGTATGTGCTGAGGAGAGGACATCTCCAGGTCTGAAAGTGTGGTATGACAGTGACTCACATGTCCAGGGGAGCTACGATGGTGTGCTGTTTGAGAAGCTCTCTGACGGGCTTTCGTGAGTGGTCTTTCTGCATTTGGATTACAGGCAGGGTGAGGCCTCAATCATGCCAGTGTATAGTGAGAGGTATTAGAAGTCTGGCAGTATATGTGTATTTGTGTTTTAACATTTTTTTAAATAGAAATTTTCACAAGTTCAGAATGGCACAAGGATCTGATGCAGCCATCATGCAGGTCCACCGTTGGTCAGGACACGGAGCATCTGGTCCGTCTTCTTCTCCCCCCTGACACCTCTTCTTCTGCTTTCCAACTGCTCCAGCTTCTGTCGTGATTAGAAAGATCTTCAAGGAACTTGTTTTGAAGCAGGAGAGGTTTTTTTTTTTTTTTTTTTTAAAAAAACAAAAACAGATATGTGCTTTTGGAGGAGAGTAAGTAAAATGTTCTGAGGGATTGGGTGTTTTTGGTTGGCGGAGATAGTTTTTTAAATGTTTGTAACCTGGATCAGTCTGGTCACCTGATCTTGGAACGGAAGACAGAGTATGTAAGAGGACAGTTTAGAAAATTACATGTGTGTGTGCATGCGCGTGCATACGCGTGCATGTGTGTGTACAAGTGCATTTTGAATGACAAGAGTGTATTTTAGTAGTGGGAGCTGTGTCCACGCAAAGATGAGACATCAGTCTTCTTAGGACGCTGCCTCAGTGTGTGTGTGTTCCAGAAGTGCTCAGAGGGTGGAGGTAGGAAGCTGCTGCAGCTCTGAAGCTGGGTCTTGTCACATGGAAGTTGCTGCATCACAGAAAGGTTTCTGGGGCGTGTTCTAAGTGAGGAACGCAGACATGGTCTGCTTTTCCCCATGGCTCTCTTACTATTTGTTGTTCTTTCTTTTTTCTATGTCTCTAATTCTCTACTTTTTGGCCCTATAAAGCCAGACCTTAGTGCTCTACAGTTAGTCAATTTTCCCACTCTTTTTGTAGCTAATTATGTTTATAGTTATCAGTTGCTATCATGTACAAGTAGTGAAGAGATCCTTCTAACTCACCCTAACAGACGGCTAATAAATCTCTGCTGATGTTTCTCTTAAAGGTTGAATTTGGCTTAGGTTTTGTAAAGAAGATAGCTTTTTGGTGTCAGGAAAGTGGCTGGTTTGTTCATTTAATGCTGCTGCTGCTGCAGGGGTGTTTCCTGAGCACTTGTTATATTCCAGGGTGTGTTTTGATTAGTTTTTATTATATCTTATTTTAAAATTACAAAGTCCCCCCCCCCCTTTTTGAGATTTTTGTTAGCTGCATGTTAGAGAAGAGGAAGCGATCTGACCATTTAGTTGTCTCAGTTACCGCTCAGCAAACAACCACGCGGTGACATGCCACGCGGTGACATGCCACGCGGTGACATGCCACGGGCCGTGGACCTTTGTTGCTGCAGTTGTCAGTTCTCACACGTAGGGGCCTGTGTGTGTTCTGATCATGTGCGTCAAGTGCTTCTTCAGATACTGTTGATGAAGTGATATGGTTCTGAGGAGTGGGTCCTCCCATCTGTGAGCACTGAGCACTCGAAGTATGAGGGAGCCTGCAAGGCTGCATCTGTACGTGCCGCACAGCAGCCTCAGCTGCTCTGTCAGAAAAGGAGTTGCTGCTGAGGTCTAAGCTGCAGAGCAGTCGTAACACACCGAGAGAAAGGTCCCTGGGTTATGGTGGCATTGCTGGGTAGGACATTATGTTCTTAAAAAAAGGGAAAAAAATTAAATGGCCAGTTTTTCTTCACTACAACCTGCTATTTGACAACTTATAGAAACACCGTTGTCCTTTCCAGCTACCTTGTGTCACATGATCTAATTATTTTTCTGCTCATCTGAGAATTTTGCAAAGGGGAGGAAGTGATAATGACTACTAGATATGAAAGTGAAAATTTTTATTTTTAAAATGGGAAACTTATTTTTACTTTATGTTATACTCCTAAAATGCCTAATTTCTATGCTTTGAAGTAATAGAAATATGAGGCAGAAAATGTACCTCATCCTTGGTAGCCCACCCTGACACAACCTTTAAATCCTGTTGGTATTCTAAGGTAATTTTCTCTTATCATCTATACATATACCCATGTCAATTAAACTTATGTGTTTCTGTACCTGCATAAAATGTATTATTGTAAATAGGCCATGGCCGTTACAATACTGACACCCTTCACTGTCAATACACTGGAGCTGGCTGGTGCTTTTCAGCAGTTGTGAGAAATGATATTATGCAGATATTTCATAGTTTTTAGTTTGATCCCTATAGCAAGTCTTTGAAATCTGAAATCTCTCAGCTGAATATGCAGCGGAACTCTTAGGTGCCCACAGTCGTATACTTGAATATTTCCTTTTTTTTTTGGCAGTTGGGTCTAATTTGGTACAGGGTGCTTGATCAGATATTTTTAAGGCTTTTGGAAGAGTTTGCTAGGTGTGGCTAAGCCACCATAACCCTAAGAGTCGTTGGTAAATGGAGTTCTTCTCTAAGGGGACTAAAGAGGCGAACGGTGTCTACAGAGTGGCGCCAGGGCAGTGAGTGCTGCTGTTAGGCCTGCTGACCACCGCGATGTGATCGAGGCTTTAATACTGGGAATGATTGAGGTTTTCTGTCCACTGCCTCACTTGTCTTATAAAGATGAAGGTGAATTGTACATATATAAATATATATGGACGTATTCTCATTACTAACATAGTTGTAGCAAACTGTTGTTTGATTCAATAGTGACTGAAATAACCCCCTTTTTTATGGGTTGGGTGTGTGTTTGTCTTCCATGTAGTTTGTGTACTGGAGCCTGGAGATCCTCCCCTGTTACAGCAACCACTACAGACATCCAAATCTGGTATCCAACAAATAATTGAGTGCTTTCGATCAGGTATGAACATTTTAGTTATATTTTTCAGACATCACACAGCAATTAAAAAACTAGCTAGAAGGTCTGTTCATTGGTTTTCTTTATAGTATACTTTTGAGTTGTCATATTTTTAAGACAAATGAATAAACATTGGCTTGTTCTAGAAATTCCTTTTCAATACTACCTACTATATATTAATTTGAAAAATTTTACTATAGTTTAGAGAATTCTGGTATATTTTAAGATAAAATGCTGTTACTTCTTAATGCAGTCAGTTCTTGTTCTTTATAAACTTTGGTGTGAATTATGTTAAACTATGTGAAATATCATTATAGGTTAATTTTCCTACCATTTCTGTTTTGGGGGTGTTACCTCCTGCCAAACTGTGGAGTTTTCAATATCTTCAATAGAGTACAGGATAGAAAAAAAGATATGTCCATCCCTGATATCTTTAGATACATTTATTAAGCTTTTGTTTCTTTTCTTTTTAGTTATTTTAAATGTATGGATGTTCTGACTGCCTGATGTCTATGTACCACACGCGTTCTTGGTGTCCACAGAAGCCAGAGACGGCATTTGGATAACTTGGGGTTCAGTTATAAACAGTTCAGACTCTCCATGTGGGAGTTTGGGAATTGAACCTGGGTTCTCTGGAAGAGCAGCGAGTGCTCTTAATCTCTGAGCCACTTGTCCAAACTCAAGCCTCCATTTCTTGTAGATTATTACAGGAACACACACACACACACACACACGCGCACACACGCACGCGCGCACACACATGCACAGTGATATGTACGTACACACACACACACACAAAACGCACACACTACATAATGAATTGGTTTTGTTTTTTAGTTTAGTTATTTTTATTGTTGATTAAAATGAACCTTATGTGGAGATGTTACAAGAGTTAGCAGTATTTATGTAAAATTTTGCAGTGAATTTGTGGGTTCCCTTATTTTCTATTTTCAATAATGCCCAGTTCAATTTCTATCAGCTAGCATTTCATTCTTTCCTTCTTTTATTTATTTATATTTTTTATTTCAATATTTATTTTTCCTTTTTTAATATATATATTATTTATTATAATTTATTCACACATTACATCCAAGTGGGGGTGGGAGGGGGCCCTGCTGCTGAACCTCTGGCATGCACTCTGGTGCCCATGATTTGGTCACTGCCCCTTTGCAAGATGGCCTTGCGGGCCCAGAGAGGAAGGGGGTACAGGCTATCCTGATGAGACTGTGTGGACTGGCCAGACCTTGGGTAGGCGGCCCTGTCAGTCAGAGGCCTAGGGGAGGGAGGGGGTGGATAACAATCAGGATGTAAAATGAATTAAAATGAATTGTTTTTTAAATAAAAAAAAATTTAGAGGGGGACATAAACATGCTTTACTTTACAATTCAGAGAAAGAGTTTATCCTCAGATTAATTTTTTTTCTCTGATCTGTAAGAACCATTTTTTTGGCTTAGAATGGCGTCAATACTGTTGTCTTTCCTACTGTAATTGTTCCAGTGCCTGTCATATACCTATCTTTATGCTAGGTGTTTACATGATTATTGAATATTTGTTGTTTTTACTTTTGATGCTCATCCTTGCTTAACAGAATAATCTGTAAGTCAAAGTCTTCGATGATGAAAATATAACTTTCACTTGTTAGGAGTAGTTTATATTTCTTGTGTAAGAGAATAATAGTTCATTTCTGTTTGTTTTAACAACTTTAAAACAGATAAATTTTTTTTTCATTCTTTGGAATGAAAATTAGAGTAATAGTTTTTCCCATTTAGTAGCATAACTTGATTTTTAAAAAATTCATAATTTATGGTTAAGGTTATTTTATACTGCCTTAGCTTATTACAATATTAGTCTATTAAGTTAGAATTGATTAGTTCATAAATTATTTGTCTTATAAAATACTTTTCAGAATATTATGTATACAGTGTTTGTGTGTGTGTGTGTGTGTTTATCGTGGAAGGTGTTCTATTGCTGTAAAGAGACACCATGACCATGGCAACTCTTAGAAAAGAAAGACGTTATGGCGGCTGCCTTGCAGGTTCACAGGTTTAGTCCATTATCATCATGGTGGGAACATTGACACTGGGGCAGTAGCTGAGAGCTACACCTGGTATACAGGCTAGGGTGGGGAAGAGACAGACAGACAGACAGACACAAAGAGAGACAGCCAAACACAATACGGGGCTTGGTTTGTGCTTTTGAAACCTAAAAGCCTACCCTCAGGGACAAGCTTTCTCCAGTAAGGCCACACCTCCTCCACGAAGGACTTACTCCCTAATCCTTCTAGTCCTTTCATAGTGCCACGCCATGGTGACCACGTGTTCAAGTACATGAGCCTATATGTGCCATTCTTGTTCAAATCATTACAGGAGGAAAATATTTAAAGATGAAATTATTACTTTTTACTGCACGATAGTCATTGATTTTCTGTGTTTGCCAGTTGTTTTAAGCTAAAGAATGGGGCAGTAAGGTAGTTATTTTAGTGGGGGCATTTTCTTACTAGTCAGTAAGTTTCCCAAATGACTAACTTGTGTCAAGCTGACATAAAACTAGCCAAAAGTGTTCTTTAAAAACCTCTGGGGCTGGGGGTGGTGGTGCACACCTTTAATCCCAGCACTCAGGAGGCAGAATCAGGCAGATTGCTGTGAGTTTGAGACCAGCCTGGTCCACAAAGTGAGTCCAGGACAGCCAGGGCTACACAGAGAAACCGTGTCTCACACACACACACACACACACACACACACACACACACACACACACAC
>OU015744.1:92580371-92599032 GCA_907169655.1 Acomys percivali
GAACATCTTGTGGTTATAAATTCAATAGGCTTGGTCTTGGCTGCTCTGAGAGTTTATAATCTAATGGATAAGACATATTTGACTATAGTAATTATATCAATAAATATTTGGAATTGGGGCAAGTGTTCTCATGGATAAGGTATTGAGATATATAAACTGACTGTGCTATCAAGAAGCCTGAACAAAATTAAAAATTTTCTCTCAGAAGGGAAAAAGATTCTTTTGATTTATTACCAAATAGTACAACTTCATGCTGTCCTAGAGCCTGCAGTAATATAAGCTGAGTTTTAAAAGTATGGTCATAGATAACACATAGATAATTGGGAAGTGTGGGTTTTTTGTTTTGTTTTGTTTTTGTTTAAAATCCTCTTATTTTTCACTTCCAAATTTAGAAAGGAGCTGGCAGAACCATCAGAAAACTTGCATGAATGATGGGAAACATTTTCCTGCCCTGTTGCAGACCTACCAAATTAGACTCTTTAGGGAAGAGTCATGTGTAGATTTTCAACTCGCTGTAATGCTCAATCAGATACCAGAACTGCTGCCTTGATAGATTCAGTGAACTGATTGCCTACTGAAGTTGAAAAAGGGCCTCACAATTTGGCTGTCTAAATTGCCAAATCATAAAATATTTGCTTGGAATTTATTACTTAGTTAATAAATATTCTGTGGTAGAAATTGTCATCATCTGTATTTTGTTTTCACAGTAACTGTGTTTTTGGATTATCAACAACTAATACCTTATTGAAAAGTACAGGTCAGAATGAACTTTTATATATTTCTCTTCCTTTCAGGAACCAAACAACTTAAACATATTTTATTAAAAGACGTGGACACTATTTTTGAATGTAAATTATGCCGTAGTCTCTTTAGAGGATTACCAAATTTAATCACTCATAAGAAATTTTACTGCCCACCAAGTCTCCAAATGGATGACAGTAAGTTCATTTGTATATTCAGCTATATGTATTTTTTTTCACTGCCTCTTTGTATTTTGCATTAAGGTGGTATTGATATCTAGATAACTTAGTGATGGATAATAAAATGAAACACTTAGCATTGTTATATTGTTCCTTGGATTGTACTTTATGTCAGTGTTTTCCATTTGGTTTTTCCTAATCTATGAGTTTATATCTGTGAGTATATTTATTGTATTGAGATATTGAGGATTGTTTTTGAATTTTTATATGGGCCATGTATAGTTTAGTATTTGAAAGTTACAAAAAAGGGAGCTATTTTATGGTACATTTCTTTTAATTTAACAACTTGTTGCTAAATATAATTGATGCCTTACTTAGATTCTCCTTAAGTAAATGAGAATGCTTCCAATAAGTAGCAAAGAATGAATAAATTACTTGACATTTTGGGAATGCCAGAGAACATTGAGATATTTATTAATCTTTCTAGTATTTTCAGGATCTTAATTTGAAGATTGGATTTGTTCTTAGTGAAATTTATTTAGATATCACATAACCAGTATTAGATTGAATCTAGACTAATAAGATTATTACTTGTTGTTATGAAGGCAAGTAGCATGCTAGTAGTCTTTGTAGAACCAAAGTTTTTAAATTAAATGTACTTTTCTTGAATGAATATAGAAATAATATGTATAGTGTTATTTTCTTGCTTTATGGAATTAATGTACATTCTTGAAAATGTAATAATACTAGGTAGCTTCATTATTCCTTGTTCTGGGATTTTAAACTGGATTTACAAAATGAGAGGCTGATATCATAGATACATTGCAGATCTTTTTCATTTTTCAACTCAAACTCACTTTTTAAAAAAGTTATTTGATAGGGAGATAAAATGTAATAATTGAATAACAAAGTAATTCTTTAATCATTATTAAATTATGTTAAGGTGTGTTATAGGGTGTAGATAAAATCATTTGTATAGAAATTTTACACAAAGAATATGGTCATATTTTATCAAAACTCATATATGAGAACATTCTTCATGGTGTTTTATCCATCCTGGGTTATGGAAACTTCGGTTTAGTTTTACCAGTCTAAGACTTTGAGACTAAACAGAATAAAATTTTTATTGTTTCAGATAATCCATGTGCTTGCTTGTATTTGATCTTACTGAACTTTTTATTACTAAGCTATAAATTCAAGAGTAGTCTGGAGAAACTAGTTGAAAATCTGACATTTTAATTAAAGTATGTTTTATTTCTTGGTGTTCTTCATTGTATTTTAAGTTGTAGCGGTAATTTATATAGTGTAATTGATAAGTGGAGTTTCCAATTATGTGTATTCTTGGCGGTGAAAGTGTTATCAAACTCCATTACTATTTACAAGAAGTAAGAGGGTCGGGGAGATGGCTCTTGCCACAGCTTGAGGATGAGAGTTTGTGTCATTAGAACCCACAGATGTCCAGGGTGGCTGTGGTGGCATGTCACAGGGGAATCCCTACAGCAAGCTGACTAGCAAGACACATTAGCGAGTTCTAGTTCTGATTGCGAGAACCTGCCACCATGAACAAAGTGAGAAAGATGGACAGTGATTCCAACATCGACATGGGGCCTCCGTATGCATGCGTACACACGCATAACACCAGCACCCACACATGGAAACACACACACCAAGCACGCCCATGAAAAATGCGGAAAAAGGGAAAGAGGATTAGAAGAACTATAGTAATGGATTATGTCATGATTTATAAATAGTTATTAGATTTAGTATTATTATATTTGTAACTAGATCTTAGAATTATGTGGAAACATAGCTGATGCCAGCCAGTCTAGTTGCAGCAGACTGTGTGGTTGCCTGCAGAGGGAGTTTGCTATTATGCAGATAATAAAACTAGACTAATGGATAGTTCTTAACCACTTGTTTTATTAAAATTTTGTCATGTTGAGAAAATTGTGTAAGACTGGGCTTTCATACCGTACACCATTTATGCTGACTTGCAAGTATTTTTTATTTCTGTGAGATGTTTGGCTGTCCAAGTGGAAGTAATCTGCATTGTTTATTAAGGCTTACATTAGCTAGAATACTTCCATATTGCATTAAAATACATGTAATAGTAGCATTCTTCCTGATGTTTTATCCATCCTGGGTTGTAAGAACTTGAGTTGGCTTTGGACTCTAGAATTTTCAGACTGAAAGTAAGTGATAGTCCTTTTCTCGTTCAGGTTGATCCGTGTGCTTGTGATTTTATAGTAAGGGAACTTTGAAGCAGAGGTGCCTCTTCAGATTACAGCTTTCTCATATGATAAATTAGGTCAAAGTTTTAATTTAGTCAATAACTAGGTTTTATGTTCCTAAAAGGCTGAAATATGGATAATGCTATAAAAAGAAACATGTACTACTTAAAGATGTTTCATTATGTTTTGTAAAATATTAGAGTGTTAGAACAGGTTAATTATTTCAGGTTAAAACAGTTGTGTTTTTTTTTCCTTAACAGATCTTCCTGATGTAAATGATAAACAAAGCCAAGCCATAAGTGATCTCCTAGAAGCCATATATCCAAGAGTGGATAAGAGAGAGTATATTATTAAGCTAGAACCCATAGAAACCAATCAGAATGCAGTGTTTCAATATATTTCAAGGACTGATAATCCTGCTGAAGTCACAGAGCCAAGCAGTACTCCTGAACAAAGTGAAGTACAGGAGACAAGCTCGGAACAGCCTAGAGCAGTCCCAGATCCAGATCCAGAGGTGGTGGAAGCTGTGGAGCCGCCTCCCGCAGAGACTGCCACCTCAGACGAAGCTGCCCCGCCCACCGAGGAGCAACCTCAGGAATCACAGGCTGATGTGGAGACCTCGGACAGTTCTGACCTTGGTCACCAGTTGATATGTTGTCTTTGTAGAAAAGAATTCAATTCTAGACGAGGTGTCCGCCGTCACATTCGAAAAGTACACAAGAAAAAGATGGAAGAACTAAAAAAATACATTGAAACACGCAAGGCTCCAAACCAGTCTTCAAAAGGGCGCAGTAAGAATGTTCTAGTTTCATTGAGTAGGAGTTGCCCAGTTTGTTGTAAATCATTTGCTACAAAGGCAAATGTAAGGAGGCATTTTGATGAAGTTCACAGAGGACTGAGGAGGGATTCAATTACCCCTGACATAGCCACGAAGCCTGGGCAGCCTTTGTTCCTGGATTCCGCTTCTCCTAAAAAATCTTTCAAGACTCGAAAACAAAAGTCTTCAAAGGCCGAATACAATCTAACTGCATGCAAATGCCTCCTTTGCAAGAGGAAATATAGTTCACAAATAATGCTTAAGAGACATATGCAGATTGTCCACAAGATAACTCTTTCTGGAGCAAACTCTAAAAGAGAGAAAGGCCCTAATAATACTGCCAGCAGTTCAGAAGTGAAAGTTACAGTTGAGCAAGCAGATTGTGTAGCGTCTTCACCCCCTTCCATTACCCATTCTCCACAGAGTGAACTAAAGGGAACAAATCATTCAAATGAAAAAAAGAACCCACCGGCAACACAGAAAAACAAAGTTAAGCAGGACTCCGAGAGCTCTAAATCAGCTAGTCCATTGGCTGCGGGTGGCCAGCAAAAAACCAGGAAACCAAAACTGTCAGCTGGCTTTGACTTTAAGCAACTTTACTGTAAACTCTGTAAACGCCAGTTTACTTCCAAGCAGAACTTGACTAAACACATTGAGTTGCACACAGATGGAAATAACATTTATGTTAAATTCTATAAGTGTCCTCTCTGCACTTATGAAACTCGTCGGAAACGTGATGTGATAAGACATATCACCGTGGTTCATAAAAAGTCATCTCGCTACCTTGGGAAAATAACAGCCAGTTTAGAGATCAGAGCTATCAAAAAGCCTATAGATTTTGTTCTAAACAAAGTGGCAAAAAGAGGCCCTTCAAGGGACGAAGCAAAACAGAACGATTCAAGACATGATGGCACTTCCAATTCTCCTAGTAAAAAGTATGAAGTAGCTGACGTCGGTATTGAAGTGAAAGTCACAAAAAACTTTTCTCTTCACAGATGCAATAAATGTGGAAAGGCATTTGCCAAAAAGACTTATCTTGAACATCATAAGAAAACTCATAAGGCAAATACTACCAGTTCACCTGAAGGAAACAAAACCAAAGGCCGAAGTACAAGATCTAAGGCTCTTGTCTGGTGAGGAGCAGTTACACAGCTTTGTTCCCCTCCCTCATCACACTAAACAGTCATTTGGCCGTAATTTATAGTGGTTCCATCTTAACATATATTTTCTTCCATACGTCATACAGTAGTAGGAATGGCAGGAGGGATAGTTACTACTTTTATCTCTCAGGGACTTTTATTCTAGTAGCTTGGGAGTTTTATCTCTCAGGGACTTTTATTCTAGTAGCTTGGGAGCAAAGATGATTTCAGAACTTATCTTCCACTATAGCTTAGGTAGATGACACAGGGCCAGGGCTTTTGTTTTAATGCTGCAAATATATCCATTTATATTTCGGTCTATGTTTACATAGAAATTTCCTGTTTAACTAGCACAGGTTTAATTTGACATAGCTATTAATTTTATTTAGTCTACTAATCCTAATCCATTGTAAGAAAGTTAACTGTATTAGAATGAATTTATGAAGGAGATAATTATAGGAAAAACATTTTAAGGCTCTGTACTTACTGTAAAAATTTGTAATGGCTTAAATAAAGTGTAGCATCTAGGGAAAAAATATCCCCAGATGGAGTTTAGAAGAATTAACATTTATTATTTACTGTTTCCACACACTGCTTCCAGGGGAAGGGGGAAGTTAGTAAACAAAAGTTTGAATTTTTTTCTTCTTTTTGGGAGTATGTGTTGGTGAGTTTTTAAGTTTTGATCTATAAGGGAAAGATTTTTTTAGGTGCATATATTTTTGTTTCCCTTTCTGTTTAATAAACTTACAAGTGATCATTTCAATGTAGTTAGTATTATTCAGTAGTGAGGGGTGTGTGTGTGTGTGTATGTGTGTGTGTGTGTGTGTGTGTGTGTGGTGTGTGACTGAGTGAGAGAGAGAGAGGGAGGGAGGGAGGGAGGGGCGGGGGAGAGGGAGAGAGAGAGAGAGAGAGAGAGAGAGAGAGAGAGAGAGAGAGAGAGAGGCCAAAAGGAAGGCAAAACCCCTATTTGGAAGAAAGAATAATTATACTTTTTAAAGAAAATTTGAGACAAATTGTGTATTTTTAAATGCAGTAGACTCCCTATACTTGATTTTGTAAGTCTATATATGTTTAAAATTTGCTTGCAGCACCCGTGCCCCTTGTAATTAGATATTTAATGTCCTCAGTATTAAATAAGTTTGAGGTAACAGGCTCTAAAGCAAGCTTCTTAGTTTGAGTGCTTAGTATGTTAATGTGGTTTGATTATCACATTGTTTTTGCTTGTGTGGGAAACTTAAGAGGAATCCATCCTTTAGAAGTCATTTACTGTTGTGTAATTTAAGACCAAGGTTTTATTGGTAAACTCAAAAGTGTTCATTTATTCCTATTTCTCCTCAGATTACTTCAAGTGATGTACGAAAAGGTTTGGAGTTCATTTTTGTGGAAAGACTTTAAGTTGTTAGAACCACTAAACGTCTTCACATGGTACTATGAGGAAAAAAAAGAGAACATTTTCATAAAATTTCAACTGTAACTGCTGATTTCTGACTAAACAATATCCACCTACCCAGTTCCTAAGGCAGTGCCCATCCATCCCAGCACTTTCCAGTAGCTGTGATGTTATACATTGTCTTCATAGACCTGGTACATATGGTCTACAGTTTCTACAAAAATGTTGGGAATTTCGCTTTCCAAATAATTTGTTGATTAAAATGATCAACAACCTGAAGAAAATAATAGTTATTAATTGATATAAACTTTGTATTTTTAGTGGCTTAAGTTTATTTCACTTTTACGTGCAAAATTTTATCTAGATTGTACAAATATGATTTTTGTAGAGAGTATGTTGTTAGGACCAGAAAGCAAATTAGTATCAATACATTATGAATATTTAGTAGCCTACTGAATATTTATAATTATTTCATATCATTTATATTTGAGTTTTTTAGCACTTAAGTGTTTGAAAGTTTTATTCTAAAATATATACAACAAAAAGGCTCCAGTTCATTTTATGCATAGATCATTATTACATTTATCATTTGTAAACATCAGACGTTTTTATGAAAATTAAACATTCTCCTATTTTTCTTTAAATTTTATATAAAGCACTTTAATGATAGATGTAATCTTATTTCTCAGTTCCTATTTTTTAAAAGAATACCCACTTACTAATGTTTATATAAAGGTAATAAGCAGCTTACTGATATTTTATAGATGCAGACAATCCATGTGCAACCACTTCTTATGTTTCTAGTTTATTACTGTAAGTGTTGCTGGAAAGGAAGATAGGGGTGTCCATCTTAATTTTTTTTCTCTCCCAAGGAAAAAATTTAAATGACCACTTTAGATAATATTTTATTCCTACTATAAAATTGAAAATAATGAATTCTTGTCCAACTTTTGTAATCAAGATTTTAGGAAAAAAGAAATACATCTATCTTTATGAAATTTTGGGCAGGTTTTTGTGTATCAATATTTTGTACTTTTAGGGAATATTTTATTTTTTAGTAATTTGTGTCAAATTATTTTAAAAGGTACTGCAGAAAATATACCATGTTTTTATGTAGGTTCACAGCTGTACTTAGAATGGACCCTGTCCATCTGTATACTTTTTGTATAAATTTTTAAATGTTGAAGATTTAGAAGGTCATAATAAAATGCTTCTATAGTTAGGAAAACATTTACCCTTCTCAGTGCTTTGCACTAAAATATACTGTGAAAGGAAATTAGAAAGACTGTAACTGTTGCTGGAAATGTTCTATACTGAATGTACATGTTTATGTTGGAAAAATGTACTATATGTGATGAAAATAAACCAGACTAAAAGTTATTTCAGCTAAATGTGCTTCAACACAGGTACATTGGTTGAAACTTAAATGTTTTATTACAAACTTACTCAGTGACTATGAGCAGCTACACTTGAATTATATCCTGATAGTTTTATTTTTAAGAAGTAATGATTTCTCTTTAATTTAAAAACAGATTACTTTTCTACAGATGGAAAATTTGTACTTATAGGTCTAACTTTAATGACTAATAGCATAATATATTTAGGGACCAAATGTGTAGTTGGTAGCATTTAATTTATGAACAATCTTCATTAGTTGCACATTATTAAACCTGTATTTTTGACATTTGCAAGGTGTTATCTTTTTGTGCATTGCTACACACAATACATACTCTTTTGACCGTTTCTAGTCTGTTTTACTTGTTAATTATTGTAGGAAAGAAAGAAGCTATAGCTTGATGTTGGAGCAGGGAAGACAGCAGCAGCAGCAGTTCTTGACTCCCCCGACTAGCGCCACAGGCTCCACTTAGCAATCCTGGTGCCCCAGAGCAGGATTGCTAAGGAGAACACACGCTCCTGTGTCTCCAGAAGACCTTAGTCTAGGCCATTGCGGAGAAGACAGTGCTGTCTCCGAACCTGCCCACATTAGAAGCAGCTAGGTGAAGGCATTTTGTTACAGTGGATGTAACAGAGGCTAAACTGGGACCAGTTTAAAACAAACAAGGGTATTTAAGGTATTTGTCTTTCTTGTTCCTTTCTGACATGTGTACCTACTTTTTGGATTTATTGTGCACGGGCACAGGAGTTGAAAAAGATTTTTTTTATATATGCCAGGTATGATAGCATAAGCCTGTAATCCAGTGCTTAGGAAGCAGAGGCAGGGCCATGTTTGTTTCTCTAATGGAATCTATAGTTTATGAGGATGATGACTTAGCCACGGTTCTTAGAGTTGATCTAAAGTCAAGCTCTAGGATACATAGTATAGTGTTGGCTTTGCTTTTAGACGAAAGTTACCCTGTGCTCTGCTCTTCTTTACACCGCCTGGTTTACGAGCTAAAATGTAAGGATAGGCAATCTTAGGAGGGACAGACCCGTTGATGGGTGCTCAGGCGCCAGGCACATGGTAGGATTCAGAATAAGACATGTTTTCCTTAAACTCGTCAGTATCCCTTTTCTAATTCATCCCTCCTCTCTCTAATCTGTGTCTTTATCTTTTTCTTTTGAGCTTCTAGCTCTTGCCTTGCTCTTTCTCTTCAGTTAATTGAGAGACATCGTTGTCCAGATTAGCTAAAATATTTGGGAGGTAAGACAGATAAGGATACGAGCGTGTTCTTCTGAATCTTCATTGTTTCACGGTGGTTTGGGAGGAGTATTTTCAGGCTTCTTTGCCTATTTTTGATACCACATCTTCTGAAGCAAAGGAAAACTTAAAAACCATTGGTACATCTGGTTAGGAAGAAATCCCAAAGATGGAGGTTTTGGTATTTATGTCTAGTTTGATTGTGTATTTTTGGTGGTCAGGAGACTGACTGTCTAAGGCCCTGCAGTACCTAACACGTTCTCCTGTGTATCTGAACACTTACTGGTTTTGCCTTGTAGCGCGTGCTGGCCTCACATCCATAGTCCTCCTACCTCAGCCTCCCAGTGCTGGGGGTGCAGCTGTGTGTTACCATGTCTGCTTCTAGCTCTCTTTTTATTATCTAAATACTGATGAGTTTTGCCTTAGAAAACACTACCTCTAAGAAGAGTTTATGGAAATAAAGATAAGCCTTAGTGATAGATAATAATATTTATGCAGTATAGCAGGCATTCTGCTAACATTTTATACACATAGCACCTCTAAACCCGACCAACAGACCTGTGGAGCAAGACCTGCTTCTCCATCATTCCTATTTTACAGAAAGAAAACTGAAGCTTGGAGAGGTTCGATGACATAGTCGTAGCATACAGCTACTAGGAAATAAAATGTCCTCTCTTAGTCAACACAACCTTAATGTTTACATATTTTATCAAATGTAGAGCAGTTGGCTATATAGTTACCTTACTGATAGCTTATTGTGATGAGCCGGCGCTAGAGTACTTGGTAAAATTTTGGACCCACAAATCATTCCCATGTGACATTTGCACATCCACTCTTAATGTCTTCTGCCGTAGTTATCTCACCTATGCGACAGGACCAGGGTATTTTACTTCTTGTTTTCCTTTTTTCTGAGAAGATGAAAACTACATGCAGAAACAAAACAAAACAAAAACCCCAAGAATAGTGGCTGACATGTTATTACAAATGTTAGATGTTACTGCTAGAAAAGACTTGAATGGCACAAGCCAGATGGGAACTTTATTATTACTACTAAATTAAATTTAGATGGAAATTTCAGCATTGGAAGAGAACTTTGTTACATATCAGATCTATCAGATCTGTTGCTTTTGTGCTTAATTGGAATAAAAAAACAACCAACACATTTGCTATCAGTTATCTTATAGTCAGATGTCAGTAGCTTATCTTCTTTCTTACAGCCCCCCCCCCACTGTAAATTAAGCTTTGTCTTTATGACCCTCCCCATAACCATCCATTTGTTCCAAAACCTCATAAGCATCTGTTCTGTCACACAAATGTTTTTGGTCATGTGCAAAATACTGACATGCAACAAATATTAATTGAATAACGTTGGGTTTTAAAAAAATAAAACAAGGCTTATAGATATGTAGTGCTATTTGAAAGAAGGCATTAACTATGGAAAGAACAGATTTTTCAGGAGCACACTTTATCTGAGTTGGGAATGTCTAGTGAAACTGTTATGAAGAGATAAAGAAATGGCGCCATCAGAAGCTGGTCCAGTGGCAGTTACTAGGGGTAACATAACGCCCCGCGTTTCACCTGAGGGCCTGCTGTAAAGTTACCTGCGGGGAGCAGTTTCTCACCAGCCTGGCCATCTTGACCTTGCGTTTTGACCTTGGAACTCTTGTTGTTCCAGTTAGCGTCTCTGTGGGCTGAAATCTTAAAGAAATATGGCTGCTTTTGTTCCTTCTGTGGTGGTGCTGGCAATTGAGTCCAGGACCTCATGAGTGCCTGGCAGACGTCCTTCCGCTGACTGGCATTTTCAGCCCTTTCTGTTTTGAGGTAGGGTCTCACTATGTACCTTTGGCTGGCCTTAAGCTTGCGGTGTAGGGTCATCTCCCTCAGCCTCCTGGGCGCTGAGATGACAGGCCCCTCATGATGATTCTAGTACTCCAGTGCTTCTGTCTAGGATCTGAGGCATAGTTCTTGCAAAGGAAATAATTGCCTGAACTAATGTTAAGTGATAGGGTTAAATTATTCATCTTTCAAAAAACAGAAGCCGCTGTTTTGGATACTGGAGCAATAATAACTAGCCTTCTGCCTTTACTGCTCCATATAAGCTGTAACAACTCGTATCTCGTGTTATGTTCAGGTGAGGTATTAGTATGTAAGAATTTACGTTAAGAACATGTAGTTTTCATTATAATTTGGGTTTGAATTTGGATCTTTGATCCCTTTAATCTGAGAATATACTGGAAATAAATTAGCTCTGGGAAATAGAACCATATCTTTCAGTTAGATTCTCAGACCGAATTGTTTTTCAGAAGCAATTGAGAGTAAGGTGCCTTGGTAGCACTGAATTCAGAGTATGTGCTAGTTGTGACTGGCAGCTTTGATATTGAATGGGACTAAAAAAAGGAAGGAATGCCTCCAGGAGAAGCAAATAGAAACACAGATAACAGACCACAGGGTGGGGCTTAGGGAAAGAAGCGTCCTCTAATTTTTTACATAGAAGTAGTTAGGGGAATAGGAGTTTCTGTAGGAGAGTTGTTTTTGTGTTTTTTGCATATTAGATATATTGTTTGATGATGTGCTGCCCACTGGGCATCTGTGGGCTGCATGTTGAGAATAGCTGGTCATCCTACTTTGTGTGGGTGTGAGATAGGCCAGTAGGTCTTATTTTTCCACAAGACATCTTTCTGTTGTTCAGTTGTCATTTCTGTGCTTAACCATCTTGACTAAGCAATGTTAAGTCAAAGTGATTCTAAGAACCAGCTCACCACAAAAATCCTTACCCATGCATTTATGCACGCGTAGAGCAAAGAACTTTGAAAGGAGATAGTTTTGTGTCTTGTAACTGCTCTGGAGCTCTCGTTAGTACTGAATTATAGACTTTATAATGAGTTGTTAATTTTTTTGCACGTGCACATGTGCACATGCAGTCATGTGTGTACTCTGTACCTGTGCACATACACATGCAGCCAGAGGTTGACATCATGTGCTTTCCATGACTGCTTCCCACTTTTATGTTTTGAGACAGGGCCTTTGACTGAATCCGGCTCTTACTGCTTGGCTCTACAGAAGCAAGCTTGGGGAATCCACCTTTCCCCCCCCCGTAAACTCCCACTGCCTATACTAGAATTGCTTACACAGGCTTCCATGTCTAACTTTATAGGTGCTGGGGGTCTAAACCCAGGTCCTCATGGTTGCACAGTAGGGACTTGACCCATTTCCTCAGCCCCAAGTTGCTAAGGCTTAGCATTTCTTTTGAGCTCCTGTCTCTAGACGAGGTGATTAGGGCTCAGTGACATATCTAAACCGCGGATACTGCAAAATGTGAGAATAAGAAGGCTTGGGTTGCCAGCTACCACCTAGCTGTATCTGCAAGCTGGTGTGTGAGTACGTGTGAATGTAGTGTGAGGGATCTCTTTTAATTGAGTCTTAGAAGGGCTACAGAAACAGCTCTCAGGATAGTTCATTCCTTTGGCTTGTATCTGGTAAGGGGAGGGTTTCCCTTTCCCCCCAAAAGTTTGATGTGAGGAACATAAGGGAGGCAGAAGTGACATGGTCTTGTTGAAATCCAGTCAAGTTGGCTTCACTAGCTTTTCCCTAGGTAGGTGACATGAAAGCTAGGGGGAACCGATGTAACTCTAGTGGTTGGTATTGCTGTCTCGGCAGCAAGACGTTTTGCTTTTCTTTCTAAGACTGACTTAAAGGAGATGCCTCACACTACGTCTTTTCAGGATAGTTGCAGGTGCCTCATTAATTCTGTTTACTGCCTTTTCTGCACCCCCCAGCTGCTTTCTTTCCCTATTCAGCTTTGCTTTAGGATCTTAAGGAAAAATGTGGTTAGTTGAATGAAGTATATTTGATCAAATTTCTCTCTCATGCTAGGCTTCATAGGTAGCTGGCTAGTCTGTAGTTCAGTGGTCTTTGGACAGGTTTTATGTGTTCTGCCATGCGATCATTATGGGACAGTCAGTATCATAAAACACGGTCCTGATCCCAGTAGAAGGATAGTGCTAGAATGTAGTAAGAATTCTAATATACATGACAACATGTATGTAAAGGCAGCCCATGTTCTTGAGTGTCATATTAGTGCAGCATGAATGGTCTTTTCCATACTAAGAAGATGTGGAAGACAGTCTTTTGATCAATGCTTGCAGTTCCTTCTGAACTGTGCGGTGCATTTCCATCTTTGGCTTTGCAGAGCCATAGAAATCCTGTTATTTTCATGGAGAAAGAGCCCCCGTGTTTCTTATGGCAGCATTTGGGTCATTCTGTAGCAAGTTATTACCATTTGCAAGACGCTCTGTCAGGCTGCAGAGTTTGAGCTGGCAATTTAGTTCTAAATTTTTAAGGTAATGTTCTTGCCTTCCTGTTTGTGCTTTTGGAATTTGACTTACAGTGACAGCTGCTTTCTGTTTTGTAAGTCCAGTGTCCATGATGTGTCCGGCACCATTCTGCTCTCTGGGTGAGCAGAGAATAATGTCACTGCTAAAGCATGGAGTTTGCAAACTCTGGTTCAAGTCTTGGCTCATTTATTTATAGCTTTGTAGTTTGGGCAGGTCACTTATAAACCTCAAGTTTCTTGTCAGTAAAACAATAATATTAGAAACTACTTTCTATAAAGATTTGTTGTGTGAATTTTATACATTAATGATACAGTATATATGAAGTCTTTACATTATATTGTATTTAATATACTTGGTCTTTGTTGCCTCATATAAGAGCCCAAAAATACTTGTGACTCTTGTAGTGATCACTGAAGTTGCTATCAAGTCGCTGCTGAAATTCTTTCTAGCACCTACTTTCTGGTTATCTTGCTTTGCCATATGTTGTTCATTGCCCTTTGATGGGGCATTACTCTGACTGTTTATAGTGAAAAGTCAGATGTAACATCAATGATAAAGCCAAGGTACACAGCAGTTTATTAAGTTAGAACAAACCGTTATTTTATGGGCCTTTAGTCTGTGCTGGAGTTTGGTGCCATTTTTGGTAGAGCCACTTGATAGTTTGTATCTTACTCAACAATATATAGTTCTAAGTCGTGAGACTCAGGGAAGCCCTCCCTCCCTCCATCCTCTGTCTCCTTTCCCTATCCCTTCTTTCTCCACTCCCATTCCCCACTCCGTTTTCTTGATAAACATTAGGCTGTGGATAGAAGAACAGATTTACAGGCAGGTGTTGCCAGTGCTTTGTGCTATAGCTGGCACACAGCAGATATTAAGAGATTGTTGAAGGAAGAGAAGAAAGGAACAGGACTTCAGTTTCAGGGTTGCTAGCAGTCCACAGTCTATCCTGGGATCCTTCATCATCTAATAAACACAGCATTTAACCACGAGTCACTAGTTAGGTCTGTTACTGTGGCTTCTGTCTACATTCTTGTCTGAGTCTCCCAGTTACGGCATTCCACTAAGTAATGCTTACAAGAAGAAACTTACAGAAGTGCTATATTGACTATTGGCCTGTAATTAACAGTGCATTGTATGAGTATGCTTTATTAATTTTTGATAGATTTTAATTTACATTTAATGCATACCTATTGGATTTTATAAACTGCAGCTCAATAAATGAAACTTAGCATCCTTTCAAACTCACTTCTCTCTCAGGTGTGTTGCCTGTTGAGTTCTCATATCTGCCCTTTCAGTTCCTGGCTACTCAGAATTCTGGGGAATTTACACGCCTGCTGTCATCAGTGATCAGTGTCTGTCCTTCTGGAGGCTTCGCGTGTGATCCCTGCGATCTTGTCTTTTACTATCTCTTCTTTCATAGTCTCGTAACCAGCCTCTTTCCTCACCTCCATGCTGTTGCCAGAGCTGACGTCCTAAGACACAGGCGGGTGCTGTGTGTTCACTAGTGGACTGATTTACTCATCCCACAGGTGTCTGCTTCTCAACAAAATGTGTCTCTCCCTGAAACTCAGTGTCATTTTCTTTTCCTACTGTTCTCTAATGTACTTTGTAGTGATGCTTATATTTTTTTTTTTACTGTGTGTCTTCCCTCTGGAGAATTTATGTAAGGTAGCTGTAGACTTCCATGTTTAGCACAGTAGTTGGGACACGGTAGTAGTTAAAGACTACCATGAAAAACTGGGTGGATGAGAACTGAAGATTAGAATGTTACAGGATCCTAAACTCTACGTTCTCACAGACGTTGGTCTGAGGTGCTGATCTTTCTGATATAATAATGGGCCTCATTTGTCTCTTACATTTATTCCCCACAACGATGGGAATCTGCACTGTGGTGAGAGGGATGTGCAGCCTCTTAACCACAGGGTCGTGACTCAGTTAAACCGGGTGTAGAGTCACTCTTGTCTCACTTAGGTAATCTCATTTCTGAGGAAACCAAGTCAGGTAAAAAGGTCATTAGATACTCTTCCTGTGGATTTTCTTCAGAGTTTTTTTTAAGGTGGAGCTTGGAATAATTGTGTCTGTTAGGAATTCTGTACTCCTTGAGGTCAAAGACCTCACACAGGGCATTCAGTGTGTACTTTCTATTTATTTAGCATCTTAGGGGATAATCCTTTTAGGTTGTTATTTCTGGTGGAGGCAGCTTTCCCTCAAGTTCTAAGGCTTAAAAAGGAAATGACTGAATGGTGACCTTTTCAAAAGGTGCACTTCCTTTACAAGCCATGTTTATTCCTCTAGGATCATACGAGTAAGTGAAACTCGGAACATACAGAATAAGTCAGCGTGAATGACTGCATGAATTCCACTCATTGGTTAAATACACATGGCTTTTTATCTGGTTAAAATTTATTTTTGTCAGGTGTATTTATTTTTATAAAATGTGTATGGGTGCTTTTTTTTTTCCAGGTATGTCTGTGCACCATGTGCATGCCTGGTATCTGCAAAGGCCAGAAAAGGGCGTTGGATCTCCTGAATATGTATTAGTGCAAGAAATGAGTTTTGGGTGGATCCTGTCAGTCTAGTGATCTACAAAACTGCGCTAGAAATATCCTAGGACCATTTGTTTATCATTGAGAGAAGCATTGTTAATTTGACTTAATTTAGATTCAAAATGCATTTACATTCTTTGGATTACATGGCTCTAATGAAAACCTGTGAAATTATTTTTCATATTTTGGTTGAGTAATATGAATAATAATTTTACTCTTGGATGATTCTTACCATGTTGCTAAAAAAAATTCCTATACATTTGTGCTAGTGGTAACTTGTGATTTAGAATATATTTTGTTCCAACAAAGAGCCAGTGTGGGTAGAACAGTGGTTCTCAGCCTCCGTGATGCTGGGACCCTTTAATACAATTCTTCACAGTGTGATGGTCTCCAACCATGTTATTTTCATAACTGTAAATTTGCTACTGTTATGAACCATAGTGTAAATATCTGTGTTTTCCAGTAGTCACATGTGACCCCCTGAAAGGGTCATTTGGCCCCTCCACGGGTCCCAGCACACAGGTTAAGAACCTTTGCTTTAGAGACAGGCATCCTTCTTGGCTGGCCTCAGTTTTTCTGTAGAGGAGGTTATTCACCTAGTGGAAGGGAGTCAGTATAAAGACACAAATGACCACTTGCCGTATCTTACAATACAGAGTGTCTACAATACTGTGAACACATAAACTCTTACTGTCAAAGTACAAGAGCAGTTTTGTATTTAGAGGAATTCTGTAAAGCTGGTTTCTTGGATTGCATTAGTGGGTGGTTTTCTAACCAGGGTCTGAATGTGAATTGCCTGTGAAACACTGAGCTGGAAGCAACAGACACCTGGGCCTTCTCTTTGTCTACATGCTGTAGTTTCTGTTGGGTGCACAGCTATGTCTTGTCTGAAATGCTTGAGACCAGAATTACCTCAGATTTGGGATGCTTTTGGATTTGGACGTTTACATGTTAACCAATAGGATTCCTTCAGAATGGGATCCGAAAGAATAAGCAGGCTACCAAGATGAGACGCACAGTGGGGAGGAGGTCCCCTCAGTCACAGTCACAGGGGAGGGCGACAGGGTGAAAGCGGGAGGGAGGGAGGAGTGGGAGGATACAAGTGGTGGGATAACAATTGACTTGTAATCTGAATAAATTAATAAAATAAAAAAGAATGGTATCTGACATCAAAACTGAAGCCCATTTGTATTTTATAGACACTCTACTTATAGCCTGAAGATATTTACTTAGTGTCTTTTAATGCGGGTGCATTTCAACTATGATCCATTATATGAGATCAGGTTTGGAATTTTTTATCTGTTTTGTCACTGGCACTCAAAAAGTCTCTGACTTTGGATTTTTGGATTGGTATGCCTGTTGTGTGTTTAGATGTTTCATAAATGTGTCATAGCCCCAGATCCTTAATCCTGTCATCAACTCTAGTGAAATTGAGATCTTTTAAATTATTTTTTTGTTTGTTTGGTTTTTTTTTGAGACAGGGTTTCTCTGTGTAGCCTTGACTGTCCTGGACTCCCTTTGTAGACCAGGCTGGCCTCAACTCACAGAGATCCACCTGTCTCTGCCTCCTGAGTGCTGGGATTAAAGGCATGCGCCACCACGCCTGGCCTCTTTTAAATTCTTGTCTAGTTTAGTTATTTAAACAATATAAAACTATGCCTACCTCTATACTGAACACAATAAAATGAAGCCAAAAAGTAAACTAGTTTTGTTTTGGGGCTACGATACATGAGAAGAAGTTTGCCATTATGACTGCAGTGCAGTGGGGGTTGTAGGGTGGTGCAGAAAATTGTTTACCTGCTATTGATGCATGGGTGGTGTCCTGGGCATGTAGTCAAGCAGGTGTTTGCTAGGTCTAATTAACCCAGATTCCTGACGATGCATAGTTTGGTATCACATGTTAATGAAAGAGTTTATTACTTGTTGAGTCTGAAGTTTAGTATTTATTTCTTTTCAGTTATTAAAAAAATTGTTTAAATTTTAATGAGTAGGAGGTGAAAGAAACCTTAGAATATCAACAGTGGAGGAGTTGGTATTAGAGTAGTGAATTAAACTTTTTTGTTTGTTTTGATTTTTAGATAAGGTGTTGTTACGTAGCTCAGACTGGTGTGGAACGTACTGTGTCGCTTAGGCAAGACTTGCACTTAAATCCTCCTGCCTCAGTCTTTCAGATGATAGTATTACAGGTATGTGCCACTGTGCCTTGGTTAAACATCCCCCACCCCGTAGCACTTGTTCAGCTATCAAAAGCGAAATAATTTCATGGAATATCTATTCCGCAGCTTTTGTTCTATAGCATTGGTCTGTATACAGCTGTCACTCATTCTATAGACATCTTGAGCTCTGCTTTGTGTGTGGCAGGCTGGGTGCTAGGGGATAGGCGTTTGCTGGAGCTCCTTCAGGTATTGTGAGAAAGGAGCTCACTCTAAGGACACAGAAGTGTAACCCTAAGGCACACCAGGGTTGGGAAAGCCATTTGTAATTCCTGAGTTCATCCTTAAGTTTTGAAAGAGTTAGGCACAAAAAAACCTGCCAGATAGGTAACAGAGACTAGAAACCACATTAGATTAAGGGAAAGGGTATGAGACCTGACAGTGGCCAAATTAAGATGGTATGGATTCAGTAAGTACTTGGAATTATATTTTC
>OU015744.1:92604128-92628361 GCA_907169655.1 Acomys percivali
GCACCTGTGATGGTGGGAAGGCCAGGTGGAGCACCTGTGATGGTGGGCACACAGCCTGGCGCTCTGGTTTGGGGAGCAAAGGACTGCACACATCATTGTATCGCGTTGCTTTGCTTATCCAAAGCAGCCGCCATCTGTCCGAGAGGTCTCGTCAAGAAACAGGAACAGAATATATTTTCTTTGTACCACACAGAAATTTTATGACTTAGCAGAGTGCTTATTTGACCTTGATTGGTGGTAGGGTAATATAATGTGTATTGATTCCAACAGGAGTCGTAGAGGAATCTGGTGTCCATGACACAGGCTAACTTAACCTGGCAAAATCATTGTTATGAAATTCTGTTTGGGCTTTACACACCTTGGTGAGTCAAGGTTTTTTGTTGCCTCGGGGAGAATGGCTCAATTGACTGTGAAGATGAAGGGCGTTTTGCTGCGGTAAAGGCCAGATCACAGATTTAACTAGGAAATCAAATCTCATCAAGAGTTAATACTGAGCAGCTGAAACTTTTAAAATCACAGGCTTTCTCCCACCCCCACCCCCAAAAGCATCAGTTTTCCACTTAGGAAGAGTAGCAGTGCAAGGGAAACCACCATTTTCTCTTACACGCTTATGTCCAGGAATACAGTTCCGAGTGTGGTTCTGTGCAAGCCTCTGCACGGTGACCACCTCTTTAGGCCAAGCCCTGGACTGGCCACTGGCTGTCCTCAAAGGCTAACAACTACTGAGTCATCATCTAGTGTGCAGACAGAGGGATGCTTTTACGACTCTGAGCCGAGGAATGACAGGAAATGAGAAGAAAAGCCCGGGCCGCCTGCAGTGACTTGGGGATTTCTGGATGGTCCTTCTTAGGAACAGAAACCTGATGGTATTTATTTGCTTGCTGTTATTGTCTGGGCAAAGCCCCTAAGACATAATGCACATTCCAAATATTAAATTACACTGAAATCAGGGCAGTGGATGGCTCGGTGGAGAAAGGTGCCACCAAGCCTGACAGCACGGTGGCTGGGGAGAAGGGACTCCCACAAGTTGTTATGTAACCTCCATATGGCCTGGAATACATACACCAAGTAAATAACTTTTTAAAAGTTAAAAATTAACCAACCCGAAGTCATTTGGTAATGGTTAGTTTTGTTTTGTTTTTAAAGGGCTAATGCCTTCTATAAAAGCTCCGGCCGCCGTCATTTTGCTCAGGAAGTTACTTAACATAAATGTTTGGTTTTGTAGGATCTGTTCTCTTTGTAACTTTTATTCCTGATATGTGCTATTACTAAAGTTGTGCCTCTGGGCACGATGACAATGACCCTTTCCAAAGCCTGCAGAAGGCAGGACTCCTGCCTGCAGGGTGGTTGTTTTTGTCATCACCGTAAGCAACACAGAGCATCCCGCAAACACCTAACCTTTGATTTGCTTATCACCGAATAAAATCTGATGACTCTGAGGTTCCCTTAGTCTAAAATATTTTTGAAGCTCATGAAGCAGTGGATTTTCTCTCTAGTAACAGAGCCCTGGCACAAGTCTATATTATTCTTTTTGTAATTTCCATTTTTAGCGTACTGTATTCCAAACTCTGGAAATTTCAAGTTGAAATTAACCCTTCAGAAGCCCAGAAAACTTTTTTTTCCTCAAGTAATAATGAATAGAATAAAATAAGGTATAATCTTTGATTCACTATTAAAACTATTGTGTAATACTGTGATTTCTACAGAGCCTAGAGTGAAGATAAGCTATCTCAGTAAACCCATGCCTTAAAATCTCCTTATGCCCACCACTTTGCTACCCTATATAACTTTAATTTTATAAGTTCATAAGTGGGATAAATTTAAAAACCATTAACTTTTTATTCTAATAGTGAAGTACACTTATTGTGTAAATTTGGCAGTTATAAATAAAATGGAAGTAAAGACTATCTGCAGTACCCAAAGGTAACAACACACCGTTGTGGTTTTTCTCCTCCACCATTTTATAAATTTGTGTAGTCCAAATATACAAACACATAGCCTCACACTCTACAAATGCTGACGAAATGGAATTTTTCACTGACTACTCTTTCATATTGTTAGGCATTATCTCATAGCACTATTTTGTTAGCAAGGTAGTTCGCCCTGTAATACTGTAACACTTCATTGCTGGATATGAACATTTTCCAATTTTTTTTTCCCCCTCTTCTTTCCCCATTTTTATTACAGTCTTTTATTACACTTTAATTGAAATTTTATTTGCGTTCACAGTTTTCCTTAAGGGAACATTTTAAACGAGACTTTCCGAGTCAAGGGTTGTCAGCTAACACGGGGCTGTGCCGCGAGCTGCCGCGCTCCGGGGCGCAGCTTTACCTGGTGGGTGCGGGGGGCGGGGACGCGGCGCCTCCCCCGGGCCGCGCGGTTCCTGCGCGATGCTAACCGGCGTGTCTTTGTCTTTCCTCCCTGGGGTCCGCTGCGCCCGTGCGGGGGCCGAAGCCTGGCGAAGCCGTCGCCCCGCAGCGCCGCCGCCATCCTACGCCCGCCCGCGAGCGCCGTCACCACGCGCCAGGCCGCCGCCTCCAGCTGCCGCGCCAAGCTCCGCGGCGCCGCCAGGGAGCGCCAGCACGCGGCGCGCGCCCTCGGCAAGCCGGCCGCCCCGTGACGCGCCGCGCGCCCCCGCGCCCCCCGTCGGCCTCGGCAGACCCTGCACCCCGCGGCCGCCTGGGCACCGTCGCGGGTGGGAGCTCCTCGCAGCCTGCCCGCCCTGCCTCTCGGGCCACTCGTTGCCACGCGCAAGGCGTTTCTTCAGCGCGCCCGGCTTCTTTGAAAACCTCACCGCAGCAGCAGCACATAATTCCTCTTCCCGGTCTGTTTGTTGCGTGTTAATGACTCCCTGTTCCCACTCAGATTCTCTCCATCGTTAGTTCTTCCCCTTCAGCAGTCAACAAGCTCCGTCCCCCCCCACTGCCGCCTGCCCCCCAGATTCTAACTGTCCAGACTCCCGTGACTGTGGGGTGGTTAACCAACCCGGAGTTTGTACCATGAGTAGCTGTGACTTCAGCTCCAGCAGCCCTTGTTTCCAGGGACCTACGCGCGCGACATCCTTAGAAACTGGAATATTGTCACACGGCCACCACGGAGCGCGCCTCCTCCCACGTCTGCTCCCCCACGGCGTGTTGGTCGAGCCCCTCTTGTTTTCCCCCCGGGGGCTCCTGCTCCTGGGCTGTTCCCAGTGACTGGTCCCAGCCGTGGTGGTGGCCCGTTCTTGTGACACACATGGTCGGTCCCTCTATGAACTATTTTGGGGTGGGGGCCCCTCAACCCTCGGCCGGAACTTTCTAGGACTGCCGGCTTCGGTCTGTGGCCCCTCGTGTCTTTTCACAGGTAAGCCAGGCCTGCCCTGCGGCGTGAAGGCTCTCTTCTCTTCGTTTCTTCTGTCTTTCTCAGGTGTCCCCCTCAACACAACTGCTGCACAGTGACCTGCTGCTAGGACCTGAACTGACACGTCAGACATTCCATTCTCTGGTCACCGTTGTCCCATCCTGATTTGTTTGTTCACTGACCTCATTTTCCTACTGTCGAGCAGGCCACGTCTTAGACGTATCTCCCCGACAAGCCCGGCTCCCATAGCCCACTGTCATAACCATGCCTTGAAAGGCAATCCTCTCGGCGCTCTGGAACCTCAGTTCCTTCTAAGTTGCTTTCCTAGCAAAAATATCCAACCTCGGGCGTGTGAAACCTGTCTTGCGCTGGGCTGACTGGAACAACTGACCATTTCTTTTAAGAAAAATCACAAAAACCAACCATTTTTTTGTTGTTGTTCTTTGAACACGTTATTGCAAATCTTAAGTCGGTGTTTTCCCTGTTGTCTCAACGCCCCCCCTCCCCCCACTTCTAGAGTTCCTATGCGTGTGCCTCCTCAGCATGTCCCTTTTGTTTTTATATTTCCTTGGGAAATAAGAGTTATAGATAGCCTTCCTCGTCTTCCTACTGCCATGCATGGCGGTGACTTGGTTCTGTGACTGTGAAAGGAGATTGAAGGCCAGCCAGCCCCTTCCTCTCTCAGTGCTGTGTGGATCTCTCTCCCTCTTTCTTGCCTTTTCAATAACTAGCTTCTCCTCTTTCTCTCTTCTGTACCTTCATTTCCCCCTCCTTTTAATTATTCAATGACAGTTAGTGATGTCACCATTCACCTAGTCTCTGTAGTCAGAAACCTGGGGGCCGTCTTTGCTTCCTCTATGGCTCACAAAGCAGACCATCCTAATCCATCAGTTTTGTTACTCAGAGATGCCTCTTCGTTCTTCGGGTTGGCCTGGAGCTCGCGACGAAACGAAGGTTACCTTTGAATTTGTGGCCATCTCCCGCTTCTGCCTCCTGAGCCCTGGAATCACAGGTGTGCGCAGTCATGCCTGACTCAGAGTTGCCTTTAATCGGCCACCTTTCCAAGTTCAGGGCTATGACTTAGTCCTGACTGACAATTTTTTCTCACTCGTCCTCTGTTGAGCGAAGCTAGTCGTCCATGGGCTCCCAGCTACCAGTTTTGACCCACTTTAGTACATTTTTGATAACCTGGTAATAGTGACCTTTCTCACCCATTAAATCAAATGAAGTGTTGCTTATAGAATAAAATCGAAACTCCTTACCATGGCTCACAAAGCTAACACCATCCCCCCCCCCCCCACACACAACCTCTGTACTCTTACTGTTTCTACGTGTGGCCATGCAACACTCCAAGCAAGATCTTTCTTGTCCCTCAGGTGGTTAAGTAGATGCTACTATTTCTAAGCTGCTTTTCGCGGCTGCCCTCTCTTCCGTCACCCACCTATCCTGGGTGCGAAGTCTTGCGAGAGGCCTGCCCAGAGCACCATACAGAAATTTGTCATTACCTCTCCTACCTAGTTCTTTATTTGTGATCTTATTTATTTGTTTATTCTGTTGTATTTCCTCCCCACCTCCACTAGAATGTATGAAGGAAGAAACTGTGTGGATGTCTGGATTCCACACTGCATTCTCTGCCCAACGCACGCTCGGGGCATGTTAGGTGCACAATAAGTGTCTTTTGAAGGAATAAATGAATACATATGCTAATTTTTCTGTTGGGGATTCATTTTTCTATTGACTTTGTAAATGCTGTTTATATATTAAAACCACTAATCATTTGTTTATTGCAGACATTCTGCCCCTTCCCCAATATGTACCAGTTTAATTCTTGATGTCTATGATATAAAGGAATATTGTATTTTCACAACAATAAATATCTTTTATGAATCCTGCATTTGGTGATATGTTTAAGAAGGTCTTCTCCATGTCAGTGTTACATTCATATTTGTTTCTTTCCTTTTAATTTTTTAGATTTAAATATTTTCTCAAAATAGAATTTATTTTTTTTGTATACATGTGATTAAGGGCCTAAATATTTATTTAGTTGTTACATCAACTCTTACTGAAAATTCTTTTTCTTTTATGGTTTTGAATATTTCACATTTATCAAATATTAAATTCGTATACCTGGAGTGGTTTCTGAATTAATTACTTGTTTGTTGTTCCTGAAGCCTGTTGTTTTAACGATTGTCATGTTACCAGTTGCTTTACTGTGTGATTACAATGAAATAACATTACTCTTATATTTTTTAAAAATATTTTTGGTTTTCAGCAATGTTTTTGCATTTATTCTCCTCAATAAGCTTCAGTTATGTTTTGGTAAACTCCAAAAGAATGTCCCCTGTTATTTTGTTTAGGATGATTTACGATGATGGGTTATTGAGAAATAGTTGTAAAGTGTGTAATATTGATTCTTCCGCTGAGGAACTTGTCACATGTCAGGGTTACTGAAGACACACTGTATGTCATTTATTTTATTTTATTTTTTAATGTGCTGCGAACTTATTGGTTATATTTTAGCTATTTTACATTTTGTTGCTATTTGACTGTGATCATTTCCCCCTTTCTAAGAGCTTTTATGAAAGCTGTTTCTTGTAGGGTCAATTGATTTTATGTATTTAATAACTTTTTAGAATTCCCACTAATCCTTACTGATTCTTTTCTACATAACAAATCATTTTAAGCAAAATTAATGATAATTTCATGTTTCTTTGGCTATGCTTATACCTCATCAAATAAGTGATGGTAATAGCTTTGCTTTTATTCCTGACTTTTTCGGAATGCCATCAGTATTTTGTCAGATTTTAATGCTAACTACTGGACTTAAATACAGGCCTTCTTTCAGGCAAAGGAGATGATTTTCTGGTTCAAATATATCAAACTCTTTTTGGGAAGGTCTTGTTGAGTTATATTAAATACTGTAGGCAACTAGAGATTATCTTATGGTTTTATTTTGTGGTCTGTTACCACAATACACTATTATTTTGAACAGATTTCCTATTTCTGCATAAGATATAGTCTGTAATCATGGTGAACTTCCCCCATTTTACAGATGATAATGTTAAATTCAACCCCTACATTTTAACTGGGGTTATTACATTTATATTCATGAAAAAGATTAGATTGCAATCTTATATTTTTGTACTCTTTCTTAGCTTCGGAAGGGGCACTTCTCTCTGTTTCATGGCATAAGCTAGCGCGTACTGCAGGAGCTGCCTATTTCTCTGTTTTATGGTATAAATCAGTACAAACTGCAGGAGCTGCCTATCCTGTGATGTGGAGGAGCCCCTCATAACACTGTTTGTAAGATAAAATAAAATTCTCTAAAAAATTTGAAAACGTTCATGTTTTTGTCCTATACAGGCAACCGTAGTTCTTGAATAGCAACTTTAAAATTATATTTTTAAAAAGAAAGTCATGCATTTTCATAGAACTTAAAACTATGTTAGATTTCTGCATATATTTATCTTATAATTAAAAATATTTTTCTCTGTATCTGTGGTTGTAGTGTTTTTTTTACTTCTGAACTTTCTAGTCTTTAGTTGTATTTTTTATTTTATTAGATTTACCAGTCTTTTTAAGAAATCAGCACTTAAATATTTTATTAAGTCTAGTTTTTCTGTTCATATCAATATAATTATTTATCTCTAATTTCTTCCTTATTTTTCCTAAGTTTAGTTGTTGTTTTACAAATGTTTATTTGTAAATTGATGATTTAGGTCTTAATAATAGGACATAAGCCTATGGACTTGCTTCTAGGCACAGCTTTGTTATGTAGCCTCCTACTGTTATAGTAGCAGCTGTCTCTATTTCATTTTTAACTGGTGTAAATAATAATGTTCTGATCTTTTTCCCTCTGTTAATCCTTCTTTTTTAAAAAGTAACTTTATTAATATTTATGTTGCTATTTTTAATAAAGAGCCAATTTTATGTGTAAGAAGTAAGATTAACTCTGAAGTGATTTTATCTGAAGTAGCATACAGGCACAGCCATAGGGTTCTTCCTTGGAAGATGCCACCAACAGAGCCAGCTAGTGTCAACTCCAATTACTGACAGCAGAATTTTGAGATCTCATCACTACCTGTAATTTAACGGAATAGCAATTTCTTCACTTAGTCCTGGTTGCTCATATGAAAGTCAAGAGAGATCTTGAAAATGTTTATGGTATCAGTAACCATTGAGTAATAGGAAATTTAAAAGAGTAACCTAATAATAAGAAAATTTCCATTCAAACTTATGAAATCAGGAAGAATTGCATATTTTAAATATGGAGGTTGTCTCAAATTTTGTCATTAGAAATGTTTTATGTTAGACTTAGAAAAAGTGGTTTTAAAATGTTCATTTAAAAAAATCGTGAATGTACATAAGAAAATAAAAACGTTCCATAATGCCATTATTTAAAGAAAAGCACTGTTCAAATTTTGTTTTAATTCCTTCTAAGACAGTGTAGTGCATACCTTTTGGGGGCGGGGGCATGCAGAGCCAGGCTCATAGTCTGTGCAGTCACGTGACCGTCGTAATCACGTGGCCTTGGCATGCTCTCATAAGGAAGGGGCTGTCTGTGCTCTGCTGCCTGCTTCCGGTTCCGCAGCCATGGCCCCCGGAGGTTCTTCCTTCTGCTTCTCTGCTCCCTAAAGCGGTCAGAAGTACTCTTCGTCAAATTCCAGAACAACTGTCGTTGAGAACGAACGGTGGTTTTGTTCGATTTCATTGATAGTATTCTCTGAAGCCTAGGACCAGTAGATACATTGCTATGCACACACGTCACTTAAAACTGGCAAATGTCTACTCATTCGCAGATCGATAGGTTCACAGACTGCTTTTTTTTTTTTAATTGACAAGTCTTTTAGAAGTTCTGCATTACAAGAGGAGAAGTTGCTTTAAACTATGTATTTCAAACCTTTTTCTTACGCAACACTTTCGTTTTTAACAAGACCTGTTGGTAGTTTTTAATTTTTTCATGTTTATTTGTGAGTATGTGCATCCGTGTGAGTGTGTGTCACACGCGTGTGCGTGTGTGCCCGCAAAGGCTGAAAGAGTGCATCGGATCCCCTGGAGGTCTAGTTCCAAGTGGTATGAACTGCGTGGTGTGGTTGCTGGGAACTGAGCTCAGGTTTGAGAACAGAAGCACCCTCAAGCCACCCACCCGAGGTTCCGCTAGCCTGGTGTGTGGTTTTTACGTGGTTTATCTGCGGTGCCGCCTGCGCACTGAGGAATTAGTTCCCGGACTGCCTAAGGCAAGGGAGCTCTCTGCCCTGGATCCCGTGCTAGTGTGAGCTTGTGTGAAGATGTTGACCGAGAGGAACTTCCCACCCGACCCCTGGAACCTGAGCCCTCGTTAGACTACTCTTTGGGCTCCTGGCACCCAGGGAAGTTTCAACTAACAGCACCGCCTTGCAGTCTGTCCTCCAGAACTCAGCCCAACGTAAGGCTAAAGAGAGCTGTCTGTTTGGGCTGAAGAGGCTGCTCCTCCAGAGGAGCTTGGCTTGTTTCTCCGTACCCTCGTGGGGCCTTAAAACTAACTCCAGGTCTTCTGGCTTCTGCAGGTCTCAGGTCCCAAGCACAAGTGTGTGAAGCACAGACCCAGGCACACGTGTGTGATGCACAGACATATATGCGTTCTGCGTGTGAGGCCCCTCAGTGGGGAAGATGCATATGAGATCATGAGTCAGGGACCAGGCCACTGGTTTCCAGCATTGAGAAGTTCAGGAACGCTAAGTTCAAATGTGGCTTCCTAGTGAAGTATGGAAGGTGTATTTATTGGCATGGGTCAGTAGGACATTGTTTTAAAGGCAGGGTCTCTGCAGCTCTCGCTGTCCTGCAACTCACAGTATAGACTAGGGTTGCCTTGAATCGCAGAGACCCACCTGCCTCTGCCACCTGAGCGCTGGGCACAATGGTGTGTGCCACTACCTCCTGCACAACAGGACACATTTATTTACGTAGCATTAATGCTTGCGTATCCGTGGTATATGCACGTTGTGGGTGCAGCTGCCCATTCAGGTGTGTTTGCAGGCCCGAGGTCGAGGCAGGGATATCTTCCTCAACCTCTTTTCTTACAAACCATATGAGTGTGTGTAAATTATTTGAAAATGTCACACATCATAACGTATTTTGATCATACCCATTTTCTACCCCTGGACTGGCTTGTTTGTAACCCTGAAAGCATTTGGACATGTGGCATGTAAGGTTGCATTTTACTCTCGCGCCAGACTCTGTCGGCGCTTGGTGTGAGGTTGGTGTTGGAAGGTTAGAAATAAACTGCGCAATCCTAAAGGATACTGGCAAGTCTTGAAATTTCGGAGGAAGGTTGCTATGGGTGAAAATCCTGTGTGTCGTGACACTGCCTGGTGGGGCCCACAGGCTTAGAATGGAGTCCCTGAGCCTTTGTTTTGGGGTAGCCCACTGCCCGGTGAGGCCCCCAGGCTTACAGTGTAGCCCCTGAGCCTGTGTTTTGGGGTAGCCCGTGAGTTGGACAGTATGTACTTCCTCGGTGACTCTGGATCATAGTGAATTGAAGGTCAGAGGCCCTGACTTCCAATTACAGGACTGCAGAAGCTTCCAGAACTGTTTCGTATCCTAACAGATTTAACAGGCTTCTCAGAACATAACTGATTTTTCTCTTCTGATTTTGGTGTTTTATTTTTTTTAATTCCTTTTTTTTTTAAAAGTACATGTGAATGGAAAGTTCAGAATTAGGTTTTGTTTAGAAAATTAAGCTAATAATACCTCTTGTACCTGTGTAAAGCAGTGTAAGGTCTTCAGAAACGAAATTGTAAAACATACGAAATGGTGTGAGAAGAAGTGCATGGTGCCTTGAAAAAGTCAGACATCTCTGGGTCTGCAAGTTCAGGGGATGTTTCAGGAAAAGATTGCTTACCTGAAAATACATATATAATACACGTTGGCCGTGTTAAACAGACAGGTTAAATAAACTTCTACCATGGGGGGTGATATTACCCCCTCCAAGAGCCACAGGGTTGCTAATGAAAACCCCAGGACTAACCCCTTTAAGTTGGTCAGGGGGATCCAAAAGACTCCCCAAACAATACTGGCTATTGTCATCACCCCTGGTTGCCTCCCAGAACTTAAAGGCAAGACCTGACTGCTGAAGGCAGTACCTACTCCAGACACAGGAGGCAGAGGAGTTGAGCTGCGAGTGACCTGGCGGCTCCCTGCCTGAGGACCAGCTCTCATAGCATCCAAAGGTGCTCTCCAAGCTTCCTAGGGAGAGAAGCAGTCAACAGCCTCATCCACGTGTGGAGCCCGTGGCCCACAACAGTGACCGCTACGGCAGGATGCCCCCCAATGGTACAATAGTGGCACTTTTGGGGGCCAACCAACAGCCATCTAATTGGATTTAAGGCCAGGTCAATAGGAGAAAATTCATCCATGATACTGTGGATCTGTCCAGCTATCGATGGCTGCTGAAGCCACGATCCTGGAGGAGAGTCTAGTTCTGCCACTTCCCTAAACCAGTATAATTTCTAATTGCATTCTAAATATTTATCCTTATACTCACTGGTCACTTCTCACCAAAGAAGCTTTTTTTTTTTTTTCAGAGGAGGCAACATTACAGAAAAATACAACTGGTCAAAGTGCAGGGTACATGGCAGGAAAGCTGCACTTATGAAAGCACGACAACACGGTTGCCGAAACAAGACCCACACAATGACAACACCAAATGACATGCCAACGTCCATGACGAAAATCTCACAAGGTCCTGGCCGTAGATGGATACTATAGGCAATTAGTGGTTATTGAGAAAGGGAGAATCGGTCTTCTCTAGGAAAAAAAGTCCCTAAATAGATCATCCAGTCCCAAGTGTTAGTTCTAAGCACATATACATTTGCACAACACTGTTGGACTCAGCGCGTGATTTTATATGCACGTATATGTATATACACACATACATACATATATGCAACAATTAAAGAGGTCATGAACTTGAGAGGGAGTTAGGGACCACTGGAAGATTTAGAAGGGAGAGGGAAGAGTGGAAATGGTATAAATATGGTACTCAGATTTGAAATTCTGAAAAATGTAAATAAATATGAAAAAAGGGGAAAGTATCCTTTACGTGAAAGAGAAAATAAGCAGGATTTCCAGGAGCAGAATTCAAGGAGGAAAAAAATGGGAAAAACATTACGAACATCAGAGAAAACCTCACAAGGAGCTTGGAAGTGGAACATAACCTGGTGAGTTAGAGCTTGGTGGGCCTCTGCATGGCCAGCGTGCCTGGACCAGGGGCGGGGCTCTCCTTCCAAAGCTGTGGGTCGGTACATGATCAGGAAGGGGCCATGAAGGCTCTTCATGGACAGGCATTATCTGAGTTGGCTTGGGGATCACTGGGCCTGGCAGGTGTTTATAGCCAA
The DNA here is from genome assembly GCA_907169655.1 of Acomys percivali. NCBI lineage: Eukaryota > Metazoa > Chordata > Mammalia > Rodentia > Muridae > Acomys > Acomys percivali. The sequence goes on from OU015744.1 coordinate 92,615,843, forward strand.
TTTCTCTTCTGATATTCTACCAAATTGTTCTTTTAGGTATCACATACTCTCCTGTAGCTCAGGGCTTCCTGGGGTCGGGGGTGGAAGACAGCTGAGAAACCACTATATTTTTGTTCTATTTTAATCTCAAAGATGCCATAAACTAATACATTGAAAACAAATATTAAAAAAAGAATTATTAAGAAGACAAAAATAAAAGGAAAATAAACAAATAGAAGCCCACATTTGAAACGATAACACTCAACAGACAAAAATGAATCCATCAAACAGATATGAAACTTTCTAAAATTTAAGGAGTTTGTTCCTTTTCCATTCTAGACAAGAAGCAGTTTGTGCATCAACACTGCCTGTCAGACCCCACATACAGAGCAAGGGTCTCATCGCCTTGGCTTGTTCCTTCCCTCAGAAGCTGACTTCCCCTGAGAGTGACTCCCTCACCCAACCCTGTTCCTGATCTCCTCCCACCCCCCAACCCCCTTTTCTCTCCATGACAAGCCAGGCGCCTTTGGCCTTGGCATGATGGTCTTCAACGAAGAGCATGGGTTACCCAAATGAGGCTCTTCTCTGGCTCAGTTCCCAGCTGCAAGCCAGTAGGTGTCCCTCAGGGGTCAGCAGAATAGTTTTCCATGTCACAAAAGATGCTCCTATCTTATCCCTTGAAACCGATGGCGATGGCACTTAGTGAAGAGGTCTGTGCAAAAGAGATTGGGCCCACTAAGGTTCTTCTTAATAATAAAAATAAAATACAATCTAAAGATAAAACAAAATCAACACATCAGAACTGGACGAAACAGACAGACAGAAGGAAAAGAGTTTGAGAAAGCACAAGGGACAGAGACTCATTTGTTTGCTCACTCAGGCATCCCATAAAAACACTAAACTGGAACCCAAAATGTATATGTGCGAAGGGCACTCTTTCCTCTTCCAAGGGGTTCCCTGAGCCCTGAGGAGAGGGATTTGAAGGAGACCTCCTGTTTATGGCTAAGTGGTCCAAGGTCTCTCATTCCCTGCATGGTATCTGGCTGTGGGTGTCTCTGTTTGCTCCCATCTTCTGCAGGAAGAAGCTTCTGTGACGATGGCTGAGCAATTGAGCTGTGAGTACAGCAGCGCATCATTAGCAGTCAAAAAGGTTCTTAAAATGGGAGGGTCGGCTGGATCATCCAGGTGGGTCCAGTGTAATCAGAAGGCGCATGGAAGTGAAAGCGTAGCACGGAGGCAGGAGAATGAGACGAATCAGAGATTCTGGTGATGCCCCTCCTTGGTGCGGACGGCCTGAAAAAGACGGGAAAGTCCTTGTCTCTAGAGGTTCCTGGAGGAACAGGCCCTGCCCACACCTTTATCTTTGCCTAGTGAAACTTCAGGTTTCCTAAATGTACCGTGGGAATTTGTGTTGTTCTGAGTGCCTAGCTTTGTGACAGCAGGAAACAAATGCAAACGAGAAAGTCAGCCCCAAATCATTGCAGCCCCAGGCTTGAAGACCCAAACATCACAACTAGTCTGGGTGGCCCCTTTAAGCCAGATTTCAGCAAGCACGGTGCTTGCTTCCTCATTAGCACAGTTCCTCTTTAAGCAGCTTTATTGCTTGTTTGTGAGGTTAAAAAAATAAAATTAAAGCCCAGACTCTAACTGCCAGTGCTTAATGACCAGTTTACTAATTTTGAGCTGAATTACAAAGCTCCCTCAAATTAGAAACCTTAAATTTGCAGTTTTACTTTGATGCCATTCCTGAACATAATTGTTTCTAACCAAAAGGGATGAACAGTTAGCAGTTTCACACATGTGATGGCTTTCGTAATTTTCTCCATGTAGAAATGATATTTTAGGCAAACACTATGATGAATGCTCCATGCAGGCTTCTGTTAGTAGTTAGTTACCAAGGGTCTGAAAATGGCACGTTCACACCCAAGTTTAAGATAAAACAACACTGAAAAGGAACTTTGGTTTTGACTTATCTGATGCCTGGGATGCTATTAGCCCAGGTATGGCCCCACCCACGGTGGGCGGGACTCACCAATCACCAAGGAAGATTGCTTACAGCTTGATCCTATGGCATTTACTCAGTTGAGGTTCTCTTCTCTCTAGTGACTGTAGCTCTGTCAAGATGACATAAAACTAGCCAGCACAATGCTCTTCCAGAGGACTTTGGTCTTTCATTTTCTAGCACCCATGTCAGGTGACCCACAACAGCCTGTAACTCCAGCTCTGGAGACGCTGATGGCCTTTTCTGGCCTCTGTGAGCACTTGTGAGCACGTAACACACACACACACACACAAATAAAAAAATAAAAATTTAAAAACATCCTCAAACTAGAAATATTAAATGTTGACAAGCATATGGTGTGATTGGAAGTGTTTGTTTATGGTCAGTGGGAGCGTAAAGCTGCTAGGAATGTAAGTGAAACCATTTGTGTAACTTGAAAACCATTTTTGTGTGGCTGGGAATAATGTAAGCCTTGCAAGAGAAGAGCCAGCCACAAGGCAGGTGTGATGTGAGCCAAGCCTAAGGCAGGCTTTGATATGCCAGAACAACCCCCAAGGTTGGCATTGCTATGTCAGTGACCCCTGATGTCACAAAATTACCGCCCACTGGAATAATACAGAAACTGGAACTTTGGAGACGGCCCTTAGAACTGCACTGCCATGTTCCCAACACTTTTCCATGTTGAAATCTATCAGCACCGTGACTTTGAGACTGGCACTATGTAGCTCTGGCTTCAGTGGTCCACAAGTTTCTGGCACCATTGCCGAGTTCACACATACGGTCTGGCACTGAGAGCTAGCTGCTGGCGCATGCTCTCAGGGACCTTCTGGGACCTCCAACAGTGACATCGCTCAGGCCTGCCACATCTGAAGGACCTCACAGCAGATGCAGGTTGACCTTGCAAGCTCCCAAAGGGTTCTCACTGGGGCAGATTGCTTAGTGGAACCCCACAGCAGCAGTCTCTGCCCCACCAAGTCTTTCCTGCTTGGGGAAAATGTCTGTTGACATGAGATTACCGTAACCTTTACAATAGCATAGCATTACAAGGAACGTTTGTGTAAATAAACCGAGCGTGTTCAAAAGGCAAATCTTGCATGGGCATCCTAATTGCCTGGTTCCTCACAATTCGCTGGCTGTGCTCTCTGAAGAAGTGTAGTTATAATTGTGAAACAGTTTAGGCGCTCCTTATAAAATTAAATATAAATATACTCAATGTCTTAGAAATTTTACTCCGAGGTATTTGCACAAAGGAAATCAAGGCATTTGCTTACTTTAAGACTTAAGCAAGTACACCTATATCAGCTTTCTTCATAATAGCTAACTATTGGAAACAACCCAGGTATTGAGATGAGAAAGAGCAATTGTGGTTTTATATATATAGTGGAATACTGCTGACAATAAAATGGAATAAAACTCATGTGTAGCACCCACAAAACATGGACCAATCTCAAAACACCATGTGACATAAAATCAACCTCACATACATGCAAAAATTTGTAACACATGAGTCCATTTCAGTAGAACTTTAGATAGTGCTTCAGAAAAAAAAAAAGTGCTTCCAAATGATTAGCAGGCATGATCTGCCACTTCTTCTAAGAAGGGTCTCTCAAAGCACAGCCATCATCGCTTGAGTTCCTGGGTAAGTCAGTATAATGGACTCAATTGGCCTTGGTTTGAATAGCAGGTTTTCAGTCTTATGAAGGTATACAACCTAACTCTGAAGTTTGATCGACCTCTGAGCTAGCAGTGTGTGTCGTGATAGGCTCTGCTGTTTGCAGTCAATTGCAAAGATAAATAACAGCTCCCTTGCCGTGTCCTGTGTTGCCAGGTCCAGATGTTCCGTAGGGCAGGTATATTTAGTGCCTTTTCAACCTAGGCCGTCTTCCCTTTATAATGGGTTATTGGGAAACATCCCCACCACAAGTCAGAAGCATTGTATTTATCTCTTAGGTCCCTTAGGGGGTGAAGGAGGTCACGTGAAGGCCTCATACATGTCCTGGCACATGGTGAGGAAGCACCTGGATGTGAGCTGCTGCCACTGTCGCTACCCTTGCTATTTTGTTATGCTGTGTCCACCACTGTCCTTCCTGCACTGGGCTGTGATGCAAAACCATCATGAGAGTATTTGGTGGCAAAAGTCCCTCAAGGGTTCCATGTTTATTTCTTTCTCTTGGAAAGGCCTTTATTATTATTAAATTGTTAGATGCATTTGCAGTAGCTGTAAGGGGTTCTGCTTTCTACACCATATTGATTTTCTCAGAAAGGATATCATATTAAAAATGAGGACCCATTTTAATTCCACATCCATCTCATGATCTTTCATCTTCTAAAGGAAACAATCTTCATATTCTTTCTTCTGTGAATTATAAGGGCTAAACTGGAAAATCAATTCTTCCTGAGAAAGGAGAAAAGGACTGTTATTAAGAAGTAAAGGACAGTCTAAGGATAGTGTGAGCGGAAGATCAGCGGAACTCACGGAGATGCCGTGAGTTGCCTACTAAAAACTAAACCATCACCTCAGGCTGTGGATGATAAACGTGCCTATGGCCTTCTGAATCAGTCTGTGGAAATACAGGCGCATTCCAATTGGCCTCAGCTCTCGGGATCTCAGCCTTTTTACTTCTTTCTCAAAACCCACAACACAACCACCAAGGGTACTAATTGAATTAGATGAACACAGCATATTGAAAACATAATTTTAGCATAAGATATTGACTGTTTCAAAGCTATACAGTAGTCTATACTGATTAGAAACATTCAGTTAGAAGTTTTAAAAGCCACAAAATACAGCTTCCATTCCAAATATTCAATTATGTTTATAATATAATAATGGTAAATTTATAGAATGATTGGGCCTGAGAACCTTAGGTTGAAATAAGATAATAATAATCTTTGATCAGAAGTCCCTAAAATATGTAAACTCTGTGTTGAAGCAGCTTGCTAATGTGTCAAGGAACTCGTGGAAATACAGGCACAGAGGGAAGAGCCTCCTAACGAAGGCTGCTTGTTAAACTTTGGCTCCAGCTCTGATACAAGAAGCAGCTGTGAAGTATAAAGAGCAAGAGACTGAGTAACTATTCCTCTTAAGCTCTCTTTCAACTCTCAAGTCCCACAACCCATGGCAAAGAAAGAACCCTTATACAAAGGGTCTCTCTGTAGCCCCAACTGGGTGTGTACTTACAGTCCCTTTAACTCAGCCTCCCAAGTGCTATGGCTACCATTGTGTCCCACCAAGCCTGATGGGGAGGTGCCAAGCTCCTCGGCCATTCCTAAGGTCCCTTTGGGCCTGGCATTCAAGTTTCTTGCCTGGGAGTGGGGTTGTCTTTTAACTTGAGGGATGCTCGGACCCTACCGTTCTCTCCAGCACACCATACCATACCTAGTTAGACATACAGGGAACGTGGAAGTGTGTGGAGACAACACTGGTAGCTAAAACGCAGCAGCTGGAGCTCTACTGATGCACCGTGCGTGAAACAGCATTCCAAGCTGCAGCAGATGAGAAAGGTGGCTGGCTAATATACTTGTTGGCAATTCCTTATCATAAAGGTGAAGGCCATCAGTCAATAAGCTGGGTGTGGGTGGGGAAACAGGGGTGAGTCCATTTTAATGGCTTATCCAGGAACCCAAGTGATGATGGCTGTGTTTTGAGAGACCCTTCATAGAAGAAATGGCAGAACATCCCTGCTAATCATTTGGAAGCTTTTTTTTTTTTTTTTTAAAGCACTGTCTGTAGGAGAGATAAACATGTTTTTGTGTTGATCCCAAGTATAGGATTGGAAACAGACTTGTGAGAGAGCAGGATATTTATCCCCTTAGAATTCGAACCACTTCATGGGGGAGCTTGGATTTTTTCCAGCTGAAAACATCCTAGTAGAGACTTTGAGAGGATATATATATATATATATATATATATATATATCTCAAAACAAGAGGCTTGGGAGAGAGAGAGGACTTGGGATTGTTTTGGCTGTTCATCAACACTTCAAGGAACGCTCCTAGAGAGAACTGCTCCAGGGAAAGCTTCAAAGCTTTGGACTCCAGCTGAGGCTTCAGGTTCCAGTTGCTCCAGGTTCCAGCAGCAACTTTGGTGGGATCGCTGGTCTGCTGAGGTCCTGCTGACTATGCCAGGAGGATCGTTCCTCAGAACTAATATCCTTAAGGCTTCATTATTGTGTTCTTTAATCTCCTTTTCCTGTTGTTTGGGTTAGTCGGGTTGTAAGGGAGGGGCTGGGTGGAAGGGTTAGGCATCTGGAACCACAAAGTGTTATCTACAGACTTTGTTTCACTGTCCTCTGAAGGCCTCTGTAATTCCCGGAATACTGAGAACAGCTGGAGAGTACCTTGAGGGAGGGGCAGAGGTCACAAGGCAGACTTCTGGAATGTTCCCTGAGGCAAGGAGGGAAAGAGGTCACAAGGCAGCTGCCCCAGGTCCATGTGTTATGCCAAGGTCCGAGATGCTTGCCGGCTATGGTCTTGGCTCCCCACAACAACTGTCTTGCTGCGTAGCCTTGTCTGGCCTGAAACTCAATATGTACACCAGGCTGGCCTTCAACGCATGGAGATCTGCCTGCCTTTGCTTTCTGAGGCGGGGGACTGCCAGGCCCAGTTCAGAGGAAGCAATTTTAAGGCAGCCAAGTATAACTGACTTTTGCAGATTAGTCACCTTAGCTAGAACCACGGTGTCTTTGCTAATTTCCAATGCTCGGTTGGTTTCAGAGTTTCCATAGATATTGTAGAGAGATCGAGAATTGAGATCTCTGACCTATTTCTGACCTAGCTCTGTTCTGAGGGTCAGTTGCTAGCTTCTATGCTATGTAGCTGTATGATAGTGTTTGTGTGTGTGTGTGTGAGTGAGTATGTATGCGTGTGTGCATGTATATGTGTGTGTGCATGTGTGTGTGTATGTGTCTGTGTGACTATGTCTTTGGGGAGGTGTTAAGGCAGCCTCCTTGAAGCTGAGGCCTGTGATGGTAACCGAGACCCAGATCTCCAGCCCTACTGAAGAATTTCAGCTCTTTTCCCTGTATGGCTTTTACCCATGGGGACAATGAACAGGCAGTGTGTGTGCCCCAAGGACCACTGCACAACTGTATGGGTGTCACTATTTAGATGGCAGACACTATTGATTTGTGCATTTAAAGTCATGGTGTCCTTGTGTGCGGTAGCTCACCAGAGCTGATTCAAAATGGGATGTATTTGCACAGAGACTTGAGAGGAACCACAATAATCTCCCCAAGTCCATATTTTCTAAGTTCATCAAGGTCTTCAGTTTGACTCTCGGCTTACAGGAAGCAGCTCAGTAAAGACAGATACGGCCAGAAGAAGCAGGCTGTCTTTACTCACAGGAAGGACCAGTGTGAGGCTCACAGAGAAACAGGTATCAACAGAAATAGTTGGGCTTTGTTACCGTGTCCACAACTCCCTAAGGCACACATTAAGTAGACCAAAAGGACTGCACAGGCAGCAGGGTGCTTGGAACGTTTGATTTTTCTTGACTCCCAGCAGAAGCCACACTTCCCAGTGTTCTTGAGAAAGGAGGACAATGCGCTTTTTAATAGCCTTCTACCGTATCATTGCGGAAGGACCAGAGCTTCAAAGTCATCGCAGTCTTAGCTTCTGCCTGTGGAAACTTTATTCTGCTTCCTTCCTCTGTATTTTCTCCCCCTTCCTTCAGTCTCCCCCGCCCCACCCCCCACCCCATCCCCCCAACTCACACAGCTAAGCTGCTGGGCCATGCCACCTCCACACCTGCCTGGGCGCCTCATTACTGCATAGAATTCCAGAGAACTACAGGAAATCCTGCTGTGCCGCAACCAAGGTCTGCTATGTGTCCACAATGATCTTTCTAAAAAGATGAAGATGAAAAACAAAATTGCAGAAAGCCTACACTATTTTAAGTATGACTTCTACAAGTTTTATTCCTGTTAATATATGGAAATAAACCACTTAAGTGTAATGGCTTGTAAGACACACACACACACACACACACACACACACACACACACACACACACACACGAGAGAGAGAGAGAGAGAGAGAGAGAGAGAGAGAGAGAGAGAGAGAGAGAAAGAGAAAGAGAGGTTAGAACCACATTAAACTTTCCTTGCAAGCAGGAATGCCAATTGTATAACAAATCTTTAACACATCTCCCATATAGTGCTAACATCCAAATCTTTTTGTGACAAACTAAAGGATTTTCTTGTTCTGAGAATACTGCAGAACAAAGCAGTGACCGGGCCACATAGGGCCTTGTAATTAATTGGGGCCATGACTCAATTACCATGTGGGTGCTTTTGGCGGTTCCTTTGATTTTGTTAAGACTGTAAGAGAGAGACGGAACATGGGATTTGTGAGGGTGAAAACTGTTCTTCTGAGCGCTCTGACGAAGGCCATTTCCCAAGTCTGTTGTCTGGGCAGAACTAAGACGCATGACGTCACTATGTGAGCGCAGACACTGTGAGGAGACTCTTGTGACAGATCGTGGCTTCAAAAGTCCCTGAAGACGTTTGCTTCATCTCTTGACCTTTCAGAGGTCTCTTGCGTTCACTCCATTAATAACGTCTGGATTTTTCAAAGTTCACTTTGGAGGAGTGTGTGTGTGTGTGTGTGTGTGTGTGTGTGTGTATAGTATGTCTAGCCCATATTCCCAGAAGTAGAATTCTTAAACTTAAAAAAATAAAAGTAGCATATATTTAATGCCTTAATGAACTAACATCTTTCTTAAACTATGTGCCAGGGAGCAAAGAGCCCCTTTATGTGATAAGGAGGCCAGGCACAGCTTGGCAAAAACCAGTGGGATACCGCAATAAAACATCTCACTAACAAAAATGCTAGGTGCTTATATTGCCTCCTGCTTGATTTAAATAACCAACATATGGCTCTAGCCAGTCTTGAACACACTGCACTGCTGATTACTAAATATAACCTTGTTGTTCAGGCATGTTCATTCTTATGATGGAAGGAAAGAACTGCTCTTGGAGTGCACACGCAAAGACCTTGGGCTGAGCCGAGCCCCGCACATACCCTACATACACTTCTCCACACAGCGCCACACAGGGCTCTAGCCGAGCCTGAAGGCACGGAGGCCTCTCAGTGGCTAGAAACAAGAACCTGGAAAGAACCCGCTGCTCTTGGCAGTTGTATATGGATGTAGATTTACGGAATCTGCAGGTTCTGGATTTGCAATGTTTTGGCCAGCAGTGACTTTTATCTCTTATTTATTTTTGTCTCTGTCTTTCTCCTCCTCAAGAAAGTCAAAGTTGGTTACTTACATTTTTACAAAAGCCTCTCTGGGAGCATGTAAAGCAAGCTGAAAGGGTTAATTGGAAATGGGATGCTGTGTCGGGATATTTTTTTCTCCGTATTAACACGTACGCTGCCCGTTGTGTTGGTTTGTTGGTGTTTACCTCAAATTGTATCTGTATAATCCAGGAATTTCATCCAGTAAATGAGTCTTTTAAGACTGTAAGGTCCTTGAGCCGTGTACCTGCAGTCCAATGCAATGAGATTTCTCTAGCGTCTGGAAGGTTTTACAGGCCGGAAAGGCTGTGAAGTGAACAGGGTGCACCCTTGCCTCTTACAGGGCTATATAGTCTGGTCGGTGAGGGATGTGCAACTCCTAGAAGAATTCTGACTTGAAGAAGACTTCAGTCGAACACCAAAGTAGAGGCAGAAAATTCTAACCCAAAGGTATGCGTGCTTTACTGTGTGTTATATATGGTTTTATTGTAAAACATTTTTTTTCCAAGTTGATGATTTATTCAAGATGCCATAATTCCAGAACTGTAAAGCTGCAAGGATACTTGGGAATCATCTACCTACTAAGATAAGGAAGTTGAGGTTCAAAGACTTTATTTTACAGCAAACAGATTCCTTCTGCAACTGTCATGTGTAAAATGAGGGCAGGTGTGTCTTGTGGAACACTAGGGAGCAACTAGCTTGGTTTAACCTGGGTTAGAGGATTTTGCTAGGTGTGAGGCACTTGCTAAGGACAGTACCAACAGGCTGACATCTATGGTTTCACTTGGATAAAATATCGCCTATTTATAAAATGAAACAAGTGTGTGTGGGGGGAATATTTGATACTAGGTGATGCTTTTATATTTAAGTGATAGATGCATTGTAGCAATATCTTTAGAGATAGAGTAAGAAATAGTTATAAGTGCATGGCATGAGGAATTGGGTTATTTTCAATGTAATTCAACAAGAATGGGAGAAAACATGGTCCAAGAATTGTTGGCTTCACTTTCGAAGAGAGCAGTTGAGCGATGCCCAACTCTCTGGTCACAGGATGAAATATGTGATGAACATGGTGGCTAAGAAAGAGCTCTTGGGTTCTGTTGCTGGCATGATCACTGGTCACACTGAAGGAAGGATTTTTCTGGAGTTTTCAGTATGGGGAATGTGGGTTATATTCCAAGTCATTAAGGAGGGAGACATTAAGAAGTAGAGGAGTCAGTGATATCGTGAGCGACTGACAGAGCCCGCTGCCCTAGAGGGCCATTATGATGAACATTTAATGATGAAAGCACACTGGACTGACCAACCATGGGAACAGCTCCTGTTCTCTCCCTTTTATCTTTACTTTGCGATGTAAACCAAGTAAGCTCAGATTTAGAGTGGTTTTAAAAATTATACAACTTCATTATTGTGATAAATACGTAATTATAGAAACTGGCATTTTCAACCAGCATGGTACTGCACGCCTGTAATCCCAGCACTTGGGGAGGTAAAGGCAGGCGGATCTCTGTGAGTTTGAGGCCAGCCTGGACTACAAAGTGAGTCCAGGACAGCCAAGAACACAGAGAAACCCGTCTTGACAACAAAATGAAACAAAACAAAACAAAACACCTGGCATTTTCCAGTCCTGTAGATCCAAAGCTTCGGGAGCTCCATGACACAGGACAACAGGCTAGCTGAGGAAAGTCTGGGTAGCACCAGAAGCTGAAGATCTTGAACCAAAGCGACGGCTCATTGCAATGGACATTTGCAAGTGAAGATGTTTGTGTAAACAGGTGGACTGTGTGGCACACTGTGACACACTGCAGCTTCCACGCTGAGATGTTTTTTTTGTTTGTCTTGTTTTTGTTTTTTGTTTTTTGTTTTTTTATTTTAATTTTTTGATTTTCTTTAAGGGGTGGAGGGTGGATATGAAAGAATGTGAACACGAGTGGAATTGAATGTGAAGTTCACAAAGAATCAGTAAAAAGAAAAGAAAGAAAACCCTGGCATTTTCTAAGATGCTATGAACAAAGGGATATATTTAGGAATCAAAATGTACAATCATGAAAATTGATATTTTCCTAATTTCTAGTTAGAAAAGGGATATTTAGGCACTAAAATTACTTCTAAATTTTCTATGCTCTAACAATAATTGTTATACTTTAAGACTTTTTATTTAAAAATAACTATGTACTCGTTAAAAAAAAAAAAGTTTTCAAATGCAAAGCACAGATGCAAGTTCTTCTCCCAGGCTCTCAGCAGTTTATGCCCTATGTATCCTAAAGCAGTATAACGGTTAAAGTCAGGAGATTAATATTGAGACAGTACTATTAAATCATATGGTTTCATCAACCATTCCACTAATACCTTTTTGGTCTGAGGCTAATCCAGGCATACGTGTGTGTGTGTGTGTGTGTGTGTGTGTGTGTGTGTGTGTGTGTGTGTATGTGGGTGTGTATTTATATACATATATAGAGTTATAGTTATACTTTAATCATGTGCCCTGGTTCAACACGGGCCAGTCCCTTGGTTTTACTTCACTCTGCTGGCTTCATTGGCTTTGGCATGTGTGAAGACTATTGATCGGATCTGCTAAAGAACAGCACTCAATTTGTACTCTGATCTTTGCTCATAGTTCACTTTAGGTTATACAGTGTTTTCGGGCAGAAATACCACAAAAATGAAAACCCATGCATCATACTGACAGGCGCGGGGCTAAATGTATCCCATTACTCCTGGTGTTAACCGCAGCCACTTCTTAAGGATAGTTTTTCTTTTTTCCTGTTATAATTAATATGCATCGTATGGAGAGACACGTCGGGACTCTGAAACTGTCTTGTCTACTGTCAAACTTTCATCCATAAAATTGAGGTTATAGCAGAGAATTTTGTCTAAAACCATGTGTTCTGTGCCATTTGCCAATCCTAGGCTTGGTTTCCGTCACTCCTGTATCTCACAAGTACAGTGGGAGAGCTACCCTAAGGGAGGCTCATGGGCTGAGTAGTTCTAAGTCTTGGATTCTTACTTTAGCCCATGGGTTTTGATTCATCTGTTTCCTTTTTTTTCCCTTGTTACTTACATTGTCTTACCTATGGCCACTGGGAATGTCTCCAAGTTGGCATCTGTGCCCTTTTGATGGCTTTGAAGTTGTTTCTCTTTGAAACAAGGAAAAGACAAAAACATTGGCTGATATTCTAAAGAGATACAAATCCAGGGGCTTCTATAGGCTCCTCTTTTCCCTCTGTTGAAGGCTTGGAACGAAGATTCTATATGGAAGAGTGGCTCACCCAGCGGCTGAGCTGGACGGCCTCTCTAGC
>OU015744.1:92642335-92676473 GCA_907169655.1 Acomys percivali
TGTGTGTGTGTACATGTGCATGTGGGTGTGTGCTTGTGTGAGTGTGCATGTGTGTGTACATGTGCGTGTGTGTACATGCATGCGCATGTGTGTGGGTATGTGTGCATGTGTGTGAGAGAGTGTGTGTGCATGCGTGTGTGCATGTGTGTGTGTGCGCGTACGTGTGTGCATGTGTGTGTGTGAGAGATAGATGTCCCATTTAGAACTGAACACTCGATAATCATAGTACTTTGAGCAGTTATGAATCTGTGGACTAACTGCTGCCCATTTAAAAAACAAACGTCTCTGTTCCTATTTTTAATCTAGATAATATGTAAGGAAAAACATAAAATATTTGTCTTTTTGAGTCTGACTTTCTCTGCTCATCACAATCTTAATTTTCAGAGATTAAATATTTGTATCTGGTTATGAATATTCATTTTATTTAAAGGTTGGCTATGATATTTTAGCAAACAGAGGGAATTCTTACAAATGAGAAAAATGTACCCTAAAAGTTGTTTTCATTTACAATAAATGTTTTGCTATATTAGAATAAATAACTTATATAATGCTGTATATGGCATTTTTGAAGTTTTTTTTTATCTTGTAGCTTGCTTGTCTTATCTTTTTTAGGGATCACATATTTTCCAAGATCTTTTTAAAAGCACATTTCCATATTAGTTATCTTTCAATTTCCATAAGGGCGGTGCCAATTTGTACTCTTATCAACACCAAAGACCTTTGAAAATGCCATATGTTAGCCTATTATTATAGAAGCTTCCTAAAATATATACATATATGAAAAGCATGTGAATGGAGTTGCTCCTTACGGAAGGACAAAGCCTCCTGCAGACGCCCAGTGCCAAGGGTGGATCATCTTACTTTTAACTGTTGGCCAGTGAAGTACCATCAACTCTCAAACCGTGCTGCTGCCACTGCTCTTGGTTACTTCCAAGAACCTAATGCTAAGACTCTATTGCTTAAGACACTGTACATTTAACAGACAGAAATGAAGGTGATACTGATCTGGAAAATGTATTTCTTCTAGCTAGCTTTCACAGTACCAGGAGGTGCTTTGCATGCTATCAGCGGAGAAAAATTACCAATAGTTTTACCTAGCTGTGCTGTGAATCCTGCATGCCACAACCATCACCATCTTGGCAAGACATGCCCATTCGTGCAATAGCGGCACAAATGTTTTAGGGGTAACCAACCACTTTCTGGTTTGATTTTTAAGGCCTGTTTCATGAGTTTGAGCTCATGTTTGGTAGAGTTATCTGGCCCAAGAACAAATGGCTGGCTAGGTTATAGGCCTTAGGGAAGAACTAATTACCATTATTTGGCTAAATGGATATAATATTAAGCTGCCCTTTAAATATTTATATTTTTACTTAGAATAGTACAGCTCTCAGTCTTTATCAGAGAAACCTGTTTTTATAGTAGATGGTGAATGATGCAGAAATTTACAACTGGATAACCAGGAAAAAAAAAAAAAGATCCTGAGGAGTGAGTGCTCAGCCTTAGAGAGAATATCTATATTACAATTACTAACCTCAAGGTCAGGGAATTCATGGAAGATGAGGTCAGAAGTGGCAGAGGACTACTGTGAAGCAATCTTTTCCGGTGAGGACAGGGACACTGCACACATAAACCAACAGTGGCCGTGACTGCATACGTAAGACCTTCGCGATACTTAAGCCAGCCAACATTCCAGTGTAGATGGGGAGAGGCACAAGAAACAGCACCCCTAGATTCGTGGTGCTTCCTGCGATGCTGAGGATTGCTTTTCCTGTCCTTTTAGGGATCACATATTTTCCAGGATATATCCCCCCACCAGGACTCATTTCCATGTCAGTTAGCTCTCAGTTCCTGCAGTGGCTCTGCCAGTTTGTAGTCTCACCAAGGCCAAAGGCTGGACAAAACCTGTGACATCCGAGGAGGGGGAGCAGTGTACTTTGAATGTGGCCCTTGACATGTGGCCCTTGACACGTGGCCCATGTTCCAGTGACTGGCCATACGTCCACACACATGCCAGAAGCACAAAGTGGACTCAGTAAGGTTTAAAAAGAGAGCACGGCAGTGGGAGGGGAAAATGGCTTGGTCAAGGGAGGTTAGTGTGTAGGTGGTTTGACCATAACACATTCATAGTCTGTATGAAATTCCCAGACAATTTTCCATAGAGCAAATCTTTCCGTTTTCTCCTGTGTACTTTGGTGATAACAATAGCACCTATCTCAGGTTTGTATTATTGTTATGAAGTTAGAACAACACCTAGAAAACGATACTCAATTACACTTACCGACTGTTATTTTTCTTATTGTACCAGAGTATTTTCATTGCAGAACAACTACGTGGAGATATAAAAAGTTGATTATTTGAATCCTTGTCCAAGACTAATAGTTTGTATTCAATATTAAAATAGTTCTGGAGTGTAGCCCTTCAGAAATGATATGGCTTAAGAAAATAGAACATATAATTGGTGTCAAGTCTGGCAAAAATACTAGCAGGAATATTTTAATGAAGTGAAAATCAGTTCCTTCCGTTTATATTATGACACAGCACAATATAATATTTTTAAACTATTCAAGTTTACTATCTGTGTGATCTTAAGCAAGCTACTTGATTTTTTTTAAATTTAAATCTTTAAAACCATTTGGATGATTTTATACATGAGTACTGTAATTACCTGAGGTCCACCCCTTCTCTCTCACGTATAATTCCTCCTGTGGCTTTCTGGGGGTTGATGCGGCTGAGGAAGCGTCGCTGACGGCTCCCATCTCCCCGCTGCCATGTCTAAGTCAGAGTCTCCCAAGGAGCCAGAACAGCTGGAGAAGCTCTTCATCAGAGGGCTGGAGGGCGGAGCTTCCAAACAATGGCGGGACACTCACCGACTGTGTGGTAATGAGGGATCCAAACACCAAGAGATCCAGGGGCTTCGGGTTTGGCGCATAGGCCAAGGTGGAGGAAGTGGTTTCTGCTATGAATGCAAGACCGCGTAAGGTACACGGAAGAGTTGCGGAGCCCAAGAGAGCTGTGCCAAGAGAAGATTCTCAGAGACCAGGTGCCCACTTGACTGTGAAGAAATTTTTTTGTTGGTGGTATTAAAGAAGACCGTAAAGAACATCACCTGTGAGACTATTTTGAGCAGTGTGGGAAAACAGAAGTGATTGAAATCATGACAGACAGAGGCCGTGGGAAAAAGAGAGGGGCTTCGCTTTTGTCACCTTCGATGACCATTACTCTGTGGACAAGATTGGTATTCAAAAAATATCATACCATGAATGGCCACAACTGTGAAAGTAAAGAAAAGCCCTGTCAAAGCAAGACATGACTAGTGCACTGCCCAGCCAGAGAAGTTTGGAGTGGTTCCGGAAACTCTGGTGATGGTTGTGGAGGCAGTTTTGGTGGCAATGACATTTTGATGGAGGAGGAAACTTCAGTGGTTATGGTGGTAGTGGTGGTGGCTTTGGTGGCAACCGTGGTGTTGGTGGATATGATGGCAGCAAGGATGGCTATAATGGATTTAGTAATAATGGTAGTTACGAAGGAGGTGGCCCTGGTCACTCGGGAGGAAGCAGAGGCTGCGACGTAGTGGACAGGGCTGTGGAAACCAGGCCAGTGGCAATGGCGGGAGTGGCCGCTATGACAATGGCAGAGGTGGCTTTGGTGGTGGCAGTGAAAGCAATTTTAGAGGTGGTGGAAGCTACAATGATTTTGGAAGTTACAACAATCAGTCTTTAAACTTTGGACCACTGAAGGGAGGAGGCAGGAGCTCTGGCTCTCATGGTGATGGAGGCCAGTTCTTTGCTAAACCATGAAACCAAGGTGGCTGTGGAGGTTCCAGCAGCAGCAGTGGCAGGAGGTAGGAAACAAAGCTTAGCAGGAGAGGAGAGCCAGAGACGTGACAGGGAAGCCACAGGTTACAGCAGATTTGTGGACCCAGCCAAGCATAGTGTGGTGGCAGGGCCTAGCTGCTACGAAGAAGACATGATTTTAGATAATACTCATGTGTATGGGCAGAAAGAACTCCAGGACTGTATGTGTGACTAATTATATAGCAGGTTATTTTAGCTTTTGTTCTGCAGAAAGTGTAAAGCATCCCAACAAAGGGTTTTACCGTAGACTCTTTTTTTCACCCATGCTGTTGGTTGTTAAATGTCTGATCATGATGCTGAATAAGTGTGTCTTAAAAAAAAATTCCTCCTGTGTATACTCCCTCTCAAAATCATGACCTAGCCTTTAATTATTATTTTACATATATGAATAAATAAATACAACCTTCTGAGCTGTGTTTAGTGTTTATTCACTTAGTTTTGACGGCATGCCTAAACCTATCAGGGACTTGTCCCTGGGGAAGCCTAAACCTTCCTCTTTCAGCGCCATTGGTTTGGCTGTAGCTCTTCATCTAAAACTGTGAGCGATCTCTTCTATCTGGGCTGGTAGGTTAGCTGGCATTGCCATCACTCAGGCCTTGCCTAGGCGATGATATGGCTGAGATTTCACGGATGTGGAGCCCTCACGGCATTTACTTCTTCTTAAATGGAGGTGTTAATAGTGTGGACAGTAAAGGTTTGGAAAAGATTAAGATGAGATATTGCTTAGCCCAGCACCTGCCACAGAGTTTTGATCATTAAAACTGTAACAACTTAGCCCCAGACCCCAGGCCATGTCTGGACCTTCTCTAGCCTGAACAGCCCCTGACGATTCACTTATCAGCCATATGGAAATATTTGAAAAACTCTCTGAGCTCATTTTCTGCAGTTGATAAAAAGTATTTCATGTCTTTTCTTTCTGAGATTCCAGTCTCCATTCCTTTGAGGTGAGAATCTCCTTTTTTTTTTAAATTTTTATTTTTTTATTTAATTAATTTATTCAGATTACAACTCAATTGTTAGCCCATCGCTTGTATCCTCCCATTCCTCCCTCCCTCTCGCTTTCACCCTATTCCCCTCCCCTAGGTCTATAACCAGGTGGGACCTCCTCCCCCACTATATGGTCATAGGGTATCAAGTCTTTCTTTGAGTGCCATCAGGCTTCCCCACCAAGGGGAGGTAGTCAACTATGGGGCACCAGAGTTCATGTCAGAGTCAGTCCCTGCTCTCCACATAACTCTGGAGAATGTTCTGTCCATTGGCTAGATCAGAGTAGGGGTTCAATGTTTACTATTTGTATTGTTCTTGGCTAGTGCGATAGTTTGAGCAGATCCCCTGGGTCCTGATCCACTCATCACAATGTTCTTCTTGTAGGTTTCTAGGACCCTCTGGGTCCTTCTATTTCCCCATCTCCTATATTTTTCTTACCTAGAGTCTCAGTAGGATGTCCTCACATCTATCCCAATCTCCTGGTAAGTGAAGACTTTCATGGGATGTGCCTTTTGGGCTAGTGCCCAATTATAAGTGAGTATATACCATGTGAGTCTTTCTGCTTCTGGGTTAACTCATTCATTATGATCATTTCTAGTTCCATTCATTTGTCCACAAATTTTGGGATTTCCTTGTTTTTTATAGCTGAGTAGTATTCCACAGTGTAAATGTACCACAGTTTCTTTATCCATTCTTCAATTGAGGGACGTTTAGGCTGTTTCCAGGTTCTGGCTACTGTGAATAAGGTTGCTATGGGCATGGTTGAGCATATGTCCTTCTTGTGTGGTGGAGCATTTTCTGAGAATATCCTTTTGAGAGCCACAATCTATTTGTATATTTCTTTCAGCCAAGAAAATGTTGTTCCCTGTAGTTCTTATTATGAAAAACGTTAACATTGTACATACACATATATTCACATGACAAATATTTAAATGTATTTCTATCATTGTTATAAGTATTTATTAGCACATTGTTGTCAAAAGTAATTTATTTGTCTTACAAAAGAAATATTCATAAATAACCTTTTATTAAGTATATATGTTTTTCCTTGTATAATAATTTCCTATTTCAATTGCATGTCCTCTACTTCAATGTGAAATTTGTGAGTCAAATACGGCTAATTCTCAAAAATGCAAAATTATCTCTAATTCATTCCTTCGCAGTTTTATTCATTTCCATAATAGGCTTCATGCTGGCAAAGTATTGACTTGAAGCCAATTTACTTTATACTGCTACTTCTAAGACACAGTGCCTGATCATAACCTGTTCTGTGGCTCACCCTTCGAAACATGTGTGAGCCACGGAGGAGTTTGATAAGTACTGAAAATCTGAAAATAGGGATGAAAGAAGCAGGGAAGGATACTGCTTAGAAGTTAGTCTGTCACCCCAGGAAGAGAGAGATGATGCATGAAATACGGTGCTGGGAAATAAGGGAGGGGTGGTGGGGACTGTGGTGTTGTAGTGCTGAACAGGTAAATAATACAGTGACACATCATATTTGACACCAAGGGTTTTTTGTTTCGTTTTTCCTTTTTTTTTTTTTTTTTTTTAAGCATGTAAATAGTTCTAAAAACCACCATGGTTTGAATGTGAAAAGGGCCCCATAAATTCACGTGTTTGTACACTTTGTTACCAGCTGGTGGCGCCATTTGGAAATGTTTACAGAACTTGCAGTTGAGTCTTGCAGGAGGAAATACCTCACTGGGGACCAGTTTTTGAGCTTTTCTGCTTTTTTTTGTTTTTTATTTTATTTTATTTATTTATTTATTTTTTTGTTTTTTTTTTTTGTCTGCCCTCACTTGCTGTCCTCTCTCTGTTTCCTGCCTGCTGATGTGATGTGACAAGCTAGCTTCACACTGCTGCTGCCTTGCTGTTTCCACGCCATGACGGACTATACCCCTCTGGAACTGTACACCCAGACAAACCCTTTCTTCCCCAAGTTGCTTCTGTAGGGCATTTCATTGCAGCAACAGGAAAGGAAACCAGGACACACACTGAAGGATGGATGTGGGTGATTGGTCGCAAGAAGACCTGTGTAATTAAACATTATTTTCACATTGAATGTTACCGTCATAACAGAAGATAATGTTCGTGAGTGTTTATTATACCCCAGACCGTAGAAACGTTATGTGCTCATGCACTCGTCTACAGATCTTAAATTTTTACTTATTTATTCACTTTACATCCTGGTCACAGCCCCCTTCCCCTCCTCCGAGTTTACCCGCACTCCCCGTCTTCTCCTCAGAGGAGGAGGAGGTCCCCCATGGGTACTGACCCATCCTGGCACAGAAAGTCACTCAAGGACTAGGCACATCCTCTCCCACTAAGGCCAGAGAAGGCAACCCAGTTAGGGAAATGGGATTCAAAGGCAGGGCTCAGAATCAACGAGGGCCCCTGCTCTGGTTGCCGGGTGACCCACATGAAGTCCAAGGCACACATCAGCTGCGTATGTACAGGAGGGTTAGGACCAGTGTGTGCATGCTCTTTGGTTGGCGCTTCAGTCTCAGTGAGCCCCCACGGGGCCCAGGTAAGTTGGCTCTGTATGTGTTCTTTCATGGAGTGCTTGACCGATCCAGCTCCCTCAATCATCTGCCCAACTCTTCCACGTGACTCCCCGAGCACTGTCTGATGTCTCTGCATCTGTTTCCATCTGCTTCTAGGTGAAACCTCCCAGACGATTTATGCCAGGCTCCTGTCTACAAGCAGAGCAGAGTAACATTAACAGTGTCAGGGGTTGGTTCTCTCCCAAGAGATGGGTCTCAAGTAGGGCCAGTCTTTGGTTGGCCGTTCCCTCCCTCTATCTCTGCTCTGTCTTTGGCCCTGCACATCTTGTAGGCAGGACAAATTTTGGGTCAAAAGTTTTATAGGTGGGTTGGTGTCCTTATCCCTCCACTGGAAACCCTGCCTGGCTTTAGGAGGTAGACACTTCAGCCTCCATGTCCCACATTGCTAGGAGTCTCTTTTACAGATTGTACATTCACTTATAGAACAAGTATTTTTTTTTAATAAAAAATGAATTACACATTTGTATAAACAAAGTATTGCTAAAAAAATAGAAATTCTTTCAATTTGAAAGATCCCAAATAAATGTTTATTGGCTTGTTAATCTTCTAAGTGCAAGCATACGAGGCTTTAAAAGTAGACAAAACACAAAGCAAAGATACAAGAGCTTTGTGCTGCTGCTTGGCATGATGAATTCCTGGAGCGTATGTGAGAAAGCGATAGCAGTTACATTCTGGAAGGGGGCTGGGATAAGGAGGTATTTTCCTTCCTGCACACAAAGTTTAGAACCACCATTTAAGATTTGAATCATGAGTCTATTAATTTTTCTTGAAAGAAAACAAAAAGAAAATGATGAAGACTTTTTTTTTTAGTTTGTATTTTTAATATCAGTGTACAAAAATTTCATTGTGGCATTTCCAGACCCAGTCTGTGCATGTTGGTCTTCCTTCTGCTGTTTCTTCCTTCCGGTAACACATTCTCTGCCCCATGTAACACCATCTTCCCACAGTAACTCCCTCTCTGTCTTTATCTCAGATGCCAATGGCCCCTTCTCTAGTTTTATGAGCCATGCTCACATTAACACCCATATTTATACCCATGTATAAAAATTAAAAGCTTAGGTCAGCATATGAGAGAACATGTATTTGACTTCGGGAGCCTGTTTTTTTTTTTTTTTCTCACTTAGTATAATGTCTAGCCCAGTCATTTTCCTGAAAATTTATTTTTTTCAGAAATGAATAAATTTGCATTGTATGCAAGTGCGTGTTCATTTTCCTTATCTACTAATTTGTTGATGTGTGTCTAAGCTGATGCTGTTTCCTTGATATTGTGAATAGAGCAGCAATGAACACAGATGTGCAAATGTCTCTGTAGGAGTATATAAACCTCATCAGATATATGATCAGTAGAGTATATTTGGGTCATATGGTAGTTTCTAGTTTTACTTTTCAAAGAAATCTTTATGCTTATTTTATAGTGGCTGACTGAGCTTACATGTCCATTAGCAGTGAATGAGTGTTGTTTCCTCATATCCTTGCCAGAATTATGTTTATTTGAGATACCCATTCTTTTTTTTTAAATTTAGTATAATTTATTTTAGATCACATCCCAACTGGCATCCTATCACTGTATCTTCCAATTTCCACCCACCCTCTCTCTTCTGCTCTATTCCCCTCCCCTAGACCTCTGACAGAAGGGGACCGGCTCCCCCACCATATGACCACAGCCTATGAGGTCTCATCCACAGAGCCTGCATCCCCTTCCTCTGTGTGCTGCCGGGCCCCCCCACCCACTCTTTCTTGTGGCCTTTTGCCTGTATGTTGTTTGGCTTTGTGAAGAGACAGATGGTTTAATCTGTAACTATTTATTGGGTGTTCATCATGTTAGACACACCTTTAGAACTAGGTTGATTACAGAAGACTTTTCTGTGGAGAAATTTGGCCATTCTAGGCAGTGGGAAGAAAATGCTGCCCTTTGTAAGGAAGGCAGAGGAGCACAGGACATTTGAGTGAGTGCTTACTGTGTGTGGGTGCTCAGGTATGTTGCCTGGTCCCTGGACTCTCATCCATAGCTGCAATACACCACATCTCTCCAGGATGACACAACCAGTATCTCACTAGGTTTCTGGAAAGCTATAGATCCATAAAGCCATATTTGCATTCCATTCTTCACACCTTTAGGGGTCATGGCTCTATATAGCCCCTGTAGCACCACAGGAGACTAGAGGGAGTGTGCATTAAGTTTCCCCTCAGAGACAAGCTGCAGGGTTTTTTTTTCTCCCTCAAATAATTAGAATGCTTAAAAAGAAAGAGGAGCAATGGGAGTCCGCTTGCTCAGAATCACTTGCATGGTTTGCTGCTTTTGTAATGATGAGACATATACCAGTTCCTTGAAGATATGGGAAATTAATGTGGCTGAGGGCGATCAAAAAAGTAGCTAGCAAAATAATGCTAGTGGTGGTCTTGTCTCAGTCCTTCATCATAAAAGGAATAATTTAAGGTATTTCCAAAAATTTATGTGGCAATTGATCACTTGCAAGGTACTGTACTAAGTATTTTGATGTCTTAATTCACTTTATCCTCTTTAACATCCTCGTTGCTGTTTCTACCTCTGATAGTGGAACAGACTCACGGGAAATCTAGACAACTTTCCCTGTTTGCAAAGCTATGAAGAAAGCTGGGTTTCAAGTTTAGCAGGAGAAACTAGGGCTTGTGTTCTCATCAACCAACTCTGCAAAAAGACACATTTAATCCTCCATACTTTTCCATCTCAAAGGTTACCAGTTTACTTTAAATACTGATGTCAGCATCTTTGGATAAATAATTTGACAGAAATGGGCGTCCGTGTTCTGATTCCATGACATTAGAAATGAGATAAAGGAGGAAGCTTATTAGCTTGTATGTTCAATTGGAGGTTTGACTTGCCTTAATTAAATTTTCCAGATGAATAGAAAAAGAAATTAATACAAGGTAATATTTTACTGCACTTGACTCTTATTAGGTAAACATGATAATATCTTAGCTAAACATGTTAAATAGTTAATTTTTTCATCTTTGGCTATAAAAACTTACTAGTTAAAGGATCAGATAAGCCGAAGCCATCAGCAGAAGGCAGGCAGCTCAAAGTTCACACTCTACAGCATGGAATTCTCTCATTCCATGGGGCAGATTTTTGCCTTACAGAACCATTACACTTTATTCAGACAACATCACTAAGTACCAGAGCCTATAAAGAAAAATTAACTTTCAATAGAGATACAAGAAATGCAGTAAAATATGACAAATTAGCGTCTTTGCTCTTAGGATCCCAAAAATGTGCTATGAGGGTCTGATAGTAAATATTATTTGAAGCATGTTGTGCTCCGTGGTAAAGTTCCCATGGAAAAATAAAATGTGAAAAGTGTTCTCTTGCCCTTGCTAGCTGGTTCCCAACGGATTAAAGATGGCATCGTGCCTCCTAAATGCTATGCCCTTTCCTTCATGCACAGACCTGACATTGTATTATATCTCATTTAACTGTGGAAATTGAGAGAATGCAGTTTATGACACCTTTCACTAGAATATCAAGTAGCCTGTGACACTCAGCTGGTGCTGAAGTTTTATTCTTGTGTGGAGCTTCTTGCTCAGACCCTGCGTAGAGCATTGGTCTGAACTCAGCCAGCAGAGTGGTCAGGGAGATCTCTGTAGAATGACAGTAGCATCCATGTATTAGCTTGAATGTATGTGTGCATGCTGTGTATGCACATGTGTATTTGCATGTACACACTTAGACATGTTCACACAAACATACATGCCATACATATACTTAGACACAATGAAATCCCCAACATGCATACAAACACACACACACCATCACCAGCACCACCCACCACCAAAACAATAAAATAAGAGCAATCAACAAAACGTGCTCATTAATATCTCTCAACACCAGTAGTATCAATTCCCCAATAAAAGACACATACTAACAGAATAAATGTAAAATCAGGATACATCATTCTGTTGAACTCAGGAAACACACCTCAACATCAAAGATAGCTATTACCTGGGCATAAAAGCATGGGAAAGGCATTCCAAGCAAGTGAATCTGAAAATCAAGCTGCTGTTGCCATTTTAATATCTGAAATTAAAAGGACTTCACATCAAAATTAATCAAAAAAGACAGGGAAAGCCATTATGTCTCAACCAAGGAAAAATCCACCAAAAGATCATTGCAGTTATTAATATTTATGCAGTAAACACAAGGGCACCCAAGTCTGTAACAGTAACCCCACTACAGCTTAAATCACATATTGACCTCCACTCAGTGACATTGGAAGACTTCAGTATCTCACTCTCTCCAAAAGACAGGTCATTCAGACAAAAAACCAAACAGAAATGCTGGAGCCAATTGACATTATAAACTAAATGGGCCTAAGGCATATTTACAGAAATTTCACCCAAACATAGAAGAATAAATCCTCTTCTCTGTACCTCATATAACTTTCTCCAAAACTGACCACATACCAGGATACAACACAAGCCTCAAAATACAAGAAAATTGAAATAGCACCCTGTATTCTATCTAACCAACAAGGATTAAATCTGGGTATCAACAATAACAAAACAACAGAACGCTTACAAAGTCAACAACTCATCACTACTGAAAAATGTGTCAAAACAGAAATTAAGAAAGTAAAGACTTCCTAGAATTGAATGAAAATGAATACACATCATACTCAAAATTATAGGACACAATGAAGGTGGTCTAAAAGGAAAGTTCATAGCACTAGGTGCCTACTTAAAAAATTGGAGAGTTCTTATACTAGTAACTTAACCACATACCTGAAAGCCCTGGAACAAAAAAGAATAAGTCATACTCAAAAGATATAGATGGCAAAAAATAACCAGATTGGGGCCCAAAATCAACAAAATATAAACAAAAAACAACAACACAAAGAATTATGAAAACAAAGAGTTGGTTCTTTGAGAAAAAGAAATGATTGGTAAACACTTATCCAAATTAATTAAAAAGCAGGGAGAGAATATCTAGAATTGGAAAATCAAAAAGAAATGGATAATCTTCTCAATATAACAATTACTGAAGTCAAATCAAGATCAGATAAGCAATTTAAACAGAACTACATCCCACTTCTGTTTAAGTGAAATAGAAGCAAAAGTATAAATAGCTTTAAAAAGCCCAGGGCCTGGTGGTTTTAGCATAGAATTCTACCAGACACTCAAAAAAGAGATAATGCCAACACTTTTCAAATTATTCCACAAAATAGAAACAGAGAAAAGATTGGCCAATTCGTTTTATAAGCTCACAGTTATCCTGATTCCCAAACCATATAAAGATTCAACAAAGAAAGAGAATTACAGAACAATTTCCCTATGAACATGGATGCAAAAATTATCAATAAACTCCTTGCAAAGCAAATCCAAGAATACATCAAGATGAGCAACCACATTGGTTAAGTAGGCTTCATCCTAGAGATAACAGGCATAGTTCAATATACAAAAAACCAATAAATATAATTTACCCTATAAGCAAATTGAAAGAAAAAAATACACATGATCGTCTTATTAGATGCAGAAAAGTCACATGACAAAACACAACTCCCCCTTCAAGATAGAAGTCCTGGAGAGATTAGAGATGCAAAGGCCATACAATAGCATAATAAACAAAATTCACAGGAAGAACATAGCTAACATCAACTTAAATTGAGAGAAACTCAAAGCAATTCTGCTAAAATCAGGAACAAGATAAGGTTGCTTACTTTCTCCGTAACTATTCAATATAGCACTTGAAGTTTTATTTAGAGAAATAAGACAACTGAAGGAGATCAAAGAGATACGAATTGGAAAAGAAGAAGTCAAAGTATCTTTATTTGAAGATGATATAATGGTAACATAAGTAATTCTAAAATTTTACCAGGAAACTCTTATAGATGGTAAATCCTTTCAGTAAAGTAGTTGGATATAACTCATTCTAGATATGAATGACAATTGGACTGAAAAAGAAGTCAAGGGAAACAACACCTTTCACAGGAATCTCAAAAAATGTAAAACTTGGGGCAATGCTAACCAAGCAAGTAAAAGACTTGAGAGATGAAAATTTTATGACATTGAAGAAAGAAATTGAAGAAGATAAAGGAAGATGAAAAGATCTCCCATGTTATGGTTCATTAGGAGATAATACAAATGCCCACCCTACCAAAAGCACCCTACCAAATCCTAAGTCTTCACAGTTCTTGAAAGGACAATTTCCAGCTTCATATGGAAACACACACACACATACACAGAGAATAGCTAAAAATAAACCCCCAAAATAATCCCAAATTATAAAAGAACTGACGAGGATACCGTTATACCCACTTTCAGGTTGTACTACAGAACTATACTATTTAAAAAGAACATGGTATTGGCACAAAACAGACATACTGATAAAAAATATCAAACTGAAGACTCAAACATTAATTCACATACCTCTGGACACCTGATTTTTTTTTATAAGGAGGCAAGAAATACACTCCAGAAAAAAGGTAGCATTTCCAACAAATGGTGCTGGTCAGGTCAAACTGGACAGTTGTATGTAGAAGAATCCACAGATCCATATTTAGCACCCAGCATAAAAACTGAACTCCAAGAGTATAAAAGACCTCAACCTAAAACCAGAGACACTGAACCTGATGGAAGAGAAAGGAGGGGCATTGTAGGCATAAGGTTATCATTTAATCCAAATGCTGATTTCTGTATCTCCCATATCTGGTTGCAATCCTTGTTCTGAGAATCTCCTGTCTCAATGTTGTATAAACATTGCTCTCCAATTGTCCCCTGATGTGTCAATAAAGCAGCTTACAGCCAATTGCTGAGCAGGGGAGAGAATAGGGCTGGACTTCTTGTGGGCCATGGGAGGAGGAGCTAGAGGAAGAATTCAGGCAGGGGCCTGAGCATAACTGTAACAGGCAACAGCGTTGAACTCATTGGACCAGGAAGTGAGTTTATCAATAACTGATAAACAGGATCTCGTGAGTCAGAAAAGCTTCTGTTTGACAAAGCACACCACAGTTCCAACAAAATGGCAGCCTACAGAATGGGAAAAGCTTTTCAACAACTACACATCTGATGGAGAGCTAATATTCAACATATATAAGGCACTCAAACTAGATATCAAGAAAACAGCCCAATTAAAAAAACGGAGTACAAACATACTCAAAGAATTCTTCAAAAGGGGAAACTTACATGGCTGAAAAATGCTTAAAGAAATGCTCAACATCTTTAGCCATCAGGGACATGCGTATCAAAAGCACTTTGAGATTTCACTCACTCATCAGACTGCTGGTGAGGATGTGATAAGAGGAATATGCATGCAAAGCTGGTGGATGCTCCTTGTACAGCTACGTTGGAAACTAGTGCGGCAGTTTCTTAGGGAGATTAAAGACCCAGCTATATGACTCTTGGGAATATACCCAAGGGACACTTACTTAATCCTACTACAGAGGCTCTTTATTTGCTAAACCACATTCATTGCCTGAGATTGGAAACAACTTAGATAACCCTCGACAGAAGAATGGATAAAGAAAATGTGCTACATTTATACAATGCAGTATCACTCAGATTTGCCCTGTCTACAAGAAGTTTAGGGCTAATGATAGAGCAGAGATTGAAGGAATGGGAAAGCAATGACTGGCCTGATTTGAGACTCATTCTGTGGGAGACACAACCCTTGACACTATTAATGATATTTTGTTATGTTTACAGGCAGGAGCCTGGCAAAATTGCCTTTGAGAGACTTCACCCAGCAGCATAATTTTTTTTGTCTATAGTATGTATAGCCCAGCACATATCTAATCATAGATTAGCTAACTCTATCCTTTTCTTTTCCTATGTACCTTTCTTTTCCCTATGTATGGAAAATTGTTTCTGGACTCTCAAATTCTTTCAAGGAGTTAATATCTGTTTTGATTTGTCTCCACTCCTTCCCCTCCCTTCCCTTCCCTTCTTTCAATATTTAGTTTTTTCTTTTATTGAAAACGGATCCTCTTATTATATAATACATCTTGGCTGTAGTCTCCCCTCCCCCTCCTCCTTCCTCTCCACCTCCCGTCCTCTTTCTGTCGTTAGAAACAAACAGACTTCTAAGAGATAACAACCAAACACGGCACAATAAAATATAACAACAAGCTAGGGGCTGGAGAGATGGATCATCAGCTAAGAGCACTGGCTGCCTTTCCAGAGGGCCTGAGTTCAATTCCCAGCAACCACATGGTGGCTCACAGCCATCTATAATGTGATCTTATTCCCTCCTCTGGCACGCAGGTATACATACACGCAAAGAAAGAACTCACAAAAATAATGTAAGATAAAGCAAAAACTATCATATCAAAGTTGGACACAGCGCCCCAACAGGAGGAAAAGAGTCCCAAGAGCAGACACAAGAGTCAGAGACCCACTTGTTCTCACAACCAAGAGCTCTGAAAAAGGTACTAAGCTAGTAGTGCCAACATACACAGAGGACGTGGCACAGGCCTGTGCAAGCCCCGGGCTTGCTGCTTCATTCTGTGAATGCACACACGCTTTGCTTAGTTGATTCTGAGAGGACTGTCCTCCTCTTCTGTGAGATTCCCTGAGATCTGAGGGGAGGGGTTTTATTCAAACCTCCAATGTAGACTCCTTCTCCACATAATGCCTGGCAGTGGTCTCTACATCTGTTCGCATCTACTGCCAGAGGAAGTCTTTTATTGATAATGACTGGATAAGGCGTTGGTCTATTGGTATGGCAGAATATCATTAGGAGTAATTTGATTAATTATTTTAAGCCATTAGTGTTTGGTTTTATCCTAGATCTCCGGGATATCTTGTCTCTGGTTCTTGGTTACCCAAACAGTGTCAGGTTTGGGTTCCTTCTCCGGGAGTGGCTCTTAGAACAGATCAGATATTGGTTGGCTGCTACCACACATTCTGTGCCACCATCGCCCCTGCACAGTTTGCAGGCAGGACAGATTGTAGGTCAAAGGGTCTGTGACTGATGGCGTCCACACTTCTCTTTCAGTAACCTGCAGAGTACCTCCCTGTGCTAAAGAGGCTAGAACGTAGCGGTGAGGGCTCCATGTAGGCACCGGCTCAAATTCTCCGTGTTAAATGAGTTATGTGGGTGCTAGTCTCATCAATGCAGCCCTGCTGTCAGTTTTTGGAGAGTAGCATTTTATCTTAGCAACATCCTGGGTTGTTTGGGGGCTCTCCATGAGAGCCCCTCAGGCAACATGTCAGTTGAATGCACCCTAGTCTCACCTGTGAAAGCCTTGCCTGGCTACAAGAGGTGACCAGTTGACACTGTATCCCACATTACTAGGAGTCCTCATTTGACTCCATTTCATAGATTCCAAGTTTCCACTGCACTAGATAGGATGGGGTATCCTTTGTTTATATGCCCAAGACTGGTATAGCTGGGTCTTGAGATAGATCAATTACCAACTTTCTGAGGAACTGCCATAGTGATTTCCATAGTGGATGTACGAGTTTGCACTCCCACTGGTGATGGAAAAGTGTTTCCCTTGCTCCAAATCCTTACCAGCATGAGTTGACATTTGTATTATTGATCTTAGTCATTCTGACAGGTAAAAGATAGAATCTCAAAATAGTGTTTATTTACGTTTTCTTTTCTTTTTCTCCTTCTTCTTCTTGTTCTTCTTCTTTTTGTTCTTCTCCTTCTCTTCTTCCTCCTCCTTCTTTCTTCTTATATGTAGCCTTGGCTGTCCCAACTGGCCTCAAACTCACAGAGATTCACCTGCCTCTGCCTCCAGAGTGCTGGGATTAAAGTGTATATCACCTCACCTGGCATGTTTACATTTTTCTGATGGCCTAAGGATTTCAGCATTTCTCTAAGTGTTTCTCAGCCATTTGAGATGCCTCTGTTGAGAGTTATGTTTAGATCTGTACTCCATTGTTAAGTTGGATTACTAGTTTCTTGAGTATAAGGGTATGTGTGTGTGTGTGTGTGTGTGTGTGTGTGTGTGTGTGTGTGTGTATGTTGGATATTAGCTTTCTGTCAGATGTGGAGTTAGCGAAGTTCTTTGTCCATTCTGTGGGCTGCTAATTTGTCCTATTGACATTTTCCTTTGCTTTACAGAAACCTTTTAGTTTCATGAGGTTCTGTTTATTAATTGTCGATCTCAGAGCCTGAGCTATTGGCTGTCTGTTCAGGGAGTTGTCTCCTGTGCCAGTGCATTCAAGATATCCCCCACTTTCTCTTCTATAAAGAACAGTGTATCTGGTATTATGCTGAGGTCTTTGGTTCACTTGTACTTGAGTTTTGTGCAGGATAATAGACATGTATTCATTTGCATTCTTTTACATGCCAACATCCAGCTTAACCAACCACCATTCATTGAAGATGCTTTCTTTTCTCCTGTGTGTATTTTTTATTTCTTCAAAAAAAAAAAAAAAAAACCCAAGTCTTCATTTTCATTGTTTTCTAGAAAGTCTTTAATTTCTGTTTTGACACAATTTTCAGCCAATACTGAGCGGTTCAGTTTTTATGAGTTTGTTGTTTATATTCAGCTTTAATCTGTGGTGTTCTGATAGGATGCAGGAAGCGACTTCAATTTTCTTGTATATATATTGAGGCTTGTTTTGTGTCTGAGTATGCGGTCAGTTTTGGAGACGGTTCCATGAAGTGTATTTTCTTTTGTGTTTAGATGAAGTGTTACATAAATATCTGTTGAGTCCATTTTGTTTAAAACGTCCGTTAGCGTCGGTATTTTTATTTTGTTTACTTTTTGTCTGGATGACCTGTTTATTGGCAAGAGCAGGTATTGAAGCCTCCCTCTGCCACTGTGTGAAGGTCGACATGTAAATTAAGCTGTAGTAGTGTAGGCGTGGATGTCTTTGTGTTTGGGGCATAGATGTTAAGAACTGAAATGTTATCTTGGTGAATTTTTCCTTGCGTGAGTATGTAGTGTCCTTCTCTATCTCTTTTGACTAGTTTTGGTTAATATATATATATATATATATATATATATATATATATATATATATATATATATATATATATATACACTAGCTTTCTTTCTTGTTAGGTCCATTTGCTCAGAATATCTTTTTCCAACCCTTTACCTTGAGGTAATGTTTACTCTTGATGTTTAGGTGTGTTTCTTGGATCCTGTTTTCACATCATTCTGTCAGTCTGTGTCCTTTTTCTTGGGTAATTGAAACCATTGATACTGAGAGACATCAATGACCAATGATAGTTGATTCTTGTTATTTTACTGTCGTTGTTGGTGGCCCATGTATGAGTGTGTGTGTGTGTGTGTGTGTGTGTATGAGTGTGTGTGTGTGTGTGTGTGTGTGTGTGTGCTTGCATACCTGCTTGCACGCGCTTCCCTTCTTTTGATTTGATTGAGCTGATGTGAGATTATTTATCCTCTGTGTTTTCATGGATGTAGCTAATCTCTTTAGGTTGGAATTTTCCTTCTATCACCTTCTGTATGGCTGGATTTTGTAAAAGTGCTTTTATTTGCCAGATGCAGCTGTTGCTGTGGAGGCTTACTGTCTCCATCTGCTAACCAAGGCCCACACTTGGAAGCTTCTAGCCTCCGTAAAATATGGTCTAGAATGTTTCAGCCTCTGAGACTTACTGCTGAATAAACTCACACTTTCTTAGTTCTTTCCTGAACTCTGGATGGCTGGTTCAACTCAGCAAGAAAAGTGGAACTCAGTGAGATTAGATATCTTGTTCAATTAAAAGGGGTCAGTAAGACTGAATGACAGGGCATATCCTATAAGACTAGACAATGCAAGTCCTGGAAACAATAGGCTATTAAAAAACAGTGCTAAGTGTGGGACATGTTTTTAGAAGTCATTGTTCAGAGAACCCTCAGAGACACCCAAAGCAATACAGGCTAGGACAACTGGTAAGACCCTAGTTCTGTAAAAACCACACACCTGAGATGCACAATATAGAGAAATCAATCTAAAACTGAGCTAGAAGATTCCTCCCTGCTGGCTGGCTCTGCTGTGCAGGTTGCTGTGCAAGGAAGGCATTGATAGTTTAGCCCAGCTGTGAACTCCGCAAACTATCATACTAACTCGCCAGGAAAGATGTGCCCATTGATGTAATTGGTGGCATTACAGTTATGAGGGAGGGTAACTAACCATTCCCTAATTGAATTTGAGGTTTGTTATAGAAACCACCTCCTAAATATCTATGTTTATACTCACAAAGGCTCTCTCAACTTTAAATAGAAAGGCCCATCCTTGCAGTAAACGGAGATGAATGCGAAGACCCGCAGCTGTGCTAGATGCTGAGAATGAAGGACGTTTAAGGGTTCAGCTCTAGACAAGAAAATTATACCATCCCCTTAAGGCTCAGAGAACATTGTGGAAGAAAAGACAGAAAGAATGTAAGAGCCAGGAGATGGGGTAAGGGGCTTTAAACAGTACATGTAAGGGCTGGAGAGATGTCTCAGCCATTAAAGGCTAGGCTCATAACCAAATTTCTCAAAAAGAACATCTTCTAAGCAAGACACAACTGTAGCTACCATGAAACTGATAAGAATAGCTATGGATATTCACATTGGGTTAAGCCTTCTTAACAATCATCTAGGGACACACACACACACACACACACATACACACACACACACACACACACTGTATTCTGGTGACTCACTTCTCCATCCTTTTACATTGGCTTTCTAGCCCCACCAGCCTGTACATTTCTTTCTTCTACTAGGTTTCATAAGGATAGTTGTTTTTTTTCCTTATAAAATTTTTTATGAGGAGGTGGGGAGGGTAATGGGCTGGGATGCTGGGGTGAGGGGGGGGGAGGAGGACCAGCAGAGAGAACTAAAATCAGTGGGGGCAAGGCTACACAGAGAGACCCTGTCTCGAAAAACCAAAAAAAAAAAAAAAAAAAAAAAAAAAAATAAATAAATAAATAAAATAAAAAAAATAAAATAAAATCAGTGGGGGCATCTTTGGGTCAGGGGACTCTCCCAGGAGCCTATGGGGGTGAGCCTAGCTGAGACTCCTAGCATACTGGAATGTGGAGCCTGAAGTTGCTGCCTCCTGTAGCAAGGTGGGACTTCCAATGGAGGGGAGCAGGCACCAACCCATTTATAAAACCTTCAACCCAAAATTTGTCATGCCTACAAGAAATGTAGGGATAAAGATGGAGCAGAGATTGAGAGAATGACAAACCAATGACTGGACCAGTTTGAGACTCACTCCATGGGAGAAAGCCAACCACTGACACTATTAATGATACTCTATTATGCTTACAGACAGGAGCCTAGCATCATTGTCTTTGAGAGACTTCACCCAGCAGCTGATGGAAACAGATGCAGAGACCAACAGCCAAACAATTGGCCCAACTCAGGGAGCTTTGTGGAAGAGTGGGAGGAAGGACTGAGGGAGATGGAGGAGGGGTCAAGGACACCACAAGAAGACCTACAGAGTAAACTAACCTGGGCCCACATGGGCTCACAGAGACTGAGCCACCAACCAAAGAGCATGCACAGGCTGGACCTAGAGCCCCTGCACATATACAGAAGAAGTGCAGCTTGGTCATCATGTGTGTCCCCTAACAATGGGAGTATGGGCTGTCTATGACTCTGCTGCCTGCCTTTGGATCCCTTTCCCCTAGCTGCCCTGCCTTGTCTGGCCTCAGTGGGAGAGGATGCGACTTGAGATGCCAGGGTGGGTTGGCACCCCGGGGGGCCTCTCTTTCTCTGAGAAAAAGTTAAAGGGGAAATGGGGGGGGGGGGCGTAAAGGGGGGGAGTGAGAGAAGAAGAAGGAGCAGGCTAGGATCAGGCTGTAAAATGATTAAATAAATAAATGAATGAATAAAAAATAAAACAATTATAAGGGTAATTCACCTACCACCATGTTAGGCTCCAGCTGGAAGGCACTATGTATAAATGAGAAAGCCCTTACCAGATACTCTGTCTTTGGGCACCCTTGATATGACCATCATAGTCTTCAGACCCATAGGAGATAAATTCCTATTGTTTGTAAGTCATGTATTTTGTTATAACAGCCTGAAATGACTAGGACATAGCAAAGGATTCCAGAGAGATGAACTATATAGTATTAAATTTGCAAGTACAAGAAACTAATATGAAGGAAATGGGAGAAGAATTATTTAGATATTGTTGATTAGAGTGCATTGATGGAAAAAATTAATTGATAGTAAGGAATGTGATATTCATCTTGGGTCCTTGCTCATCCAGTGCTTCTTAAGATGCACCTCTCAGACTTGTACGTGTTCAGATATTTCTTAAGCAATATATTAAAACTAATATCTGCTCAACCCCAGAGGTGCTCACTAAGTAAGTCTGTGGACCTCAAAAATCTACATTCTCAACAAACTTTTTTGTGATGGTTTTGTCAAGCAGGTGACCCTGAGATGACAGCCTGCAACCTGGCCCCAAGGCTTGTAAACAGGAAAAAAAAAAAAAAAGTGACTTCAGGGATACATCAAATCTCTGAGATGTTCAGTATTTAAATTTTTAGACTTTTCTCTAAAAAGAAGTGGAGAATTAATGTTATATTAAGACATTCAAATTGGCTTAACAGCTCTCTCTAGGGAGCCTTTGCCATTTGGCTGGTTAGTGTCTGGAACCTACGGAAGGGTAGTGATTGAAATATGCAGTCCTTAGGTGCAACGTGCCTTCTGGAAATATTTCTTGACTCAAAATGCAAATGAAAGCTAATAATTATTCTGCCTACATTACTAAGCCTAAGCATTAATGTCTTCAGCATCCATGTTGCTAAGCCACTATCCCAAGCTCTGTCTGTGAGGGGTCTGGAGAAGTGAGAACACCGAAGAAATGCCTCATCGTGTAGAAAACACCTTCCTTGAATTTTCTTTGTTATCAGCATGTAGTTGGGAGATATGTCTCAACAAAGATGTGATTAAAGGGGGTGTCTAAAAGATGAGTTTGCTAATATTAATAGCATTTTTCTGTTTCTGACAGGCAAAGAAAAGCCTTAGCTGGGCACAGGTTCCAGGTGCAGGGTTGGCTGGTCATCCTTTTGAAGGGCCGCATCATAGCTTTCGGCTGGGAACTCTAGCTCCGCGTGAAAGACTAATGTTTTTTTTTTAAAAGTCATGAAATTGAACTTGCTATTTCCTGAAGCATAACCTATATTTGGGCTGATTATATAAAGATGAATTCATCGGAGGTGTTGCTTACAAACTCGGATCCAGATGTACCCAATTTCTATGACAGGTCCACTTCCTCTGGATGGTCTGGCAGAACTGCTGGGAACACCACCCAGGAGGTGCAGGCTTAAGAAAGAGGAAATGACGTTTTTAGGTCTAGATAGATGTTCTAAGTTGATGATGAGAAGATGTGATGGAGATTGGTTTACATTCAGAATTTTAGACGCACCAAGATAGGAAAGATGTTTTCTTCAAGGCTGTCAAATACAAATAGCCAAAACGCTAGGAATGTGACATTTATATGGTTCCTGATTGTGTCATGGTTCTTCTTGCTATAGGTAGTTTGGTGTGTGTGTGTGTGTGTGTGTTTGTGTGTGTGTGTTTGTGTGTGTGTGTGTGTAAAACAATGTAAATGTATATGTAAAAAATTAAAAAATGTTTAATAAAAATAAAATAAAATAATTCAAAAAAAGAATGAGGAAATAAGAGGTTATAAAGATAATGCTTTGCTTAAGGTAATGTTGCTTTATGAGTTATTTTTCTCCAGTTTAGGATTTGTGGTTTTAATAAGACCTGATTATCAATTTGCAATATACTGTTTTTCCTTCTGAGTTTCATGTATTTATTTAGATGAGCCTGTTGGTTTTGATTCTTTATCAACTACCATAAACTTTTATTTTAACATCACTTCTTAATGAAAATAATTTCTTTAAAATTTTTTTTATTTTATGTATATATTTATAATATTACATACATATAAAATAAACTATATACAGCAAGAAGAACCATAGAACAATCAGGAATTATATTAATATTACATTCATAGTATTTTGGCTATTTGTATTTGTCAGTCTTGAAGAAAACATCTTTCCTATCTTGGTGAGTCTAAAATTTTGAATGTAAATCAACATCTATCACATCTCATCTCTATCAACTTAAAACAGCTATATAGACCTAAAAACATCTTAACCCCTAAACAACTAAGCTTAATTGTAAAACTAAACTGTCTGATCTTCAACCCCATCAGAGACTTGAGAAGGAATAAAATTAATTACCCGAGTAGACAGGAAGTGCAGGTTAGCAGCTTCCAAATTGAAAAAAAAAAAAAGTCAGAGATAGTTTGACAATAATTTCATATTATGGCATTTTCTAAAATCGAGTTATTTTCTGACCCTCAGTTTTATCAGAAAACTGTCTATCTAAATCAACTGTAGTAAGACTGATAACTGATAGCTTCATTTAAGGGTTTAATCTTGAGGATGACGTTGAGGGCCGGGGTGATTTATGACATACATATCCAAGGCCACTTAGCTTGTCACTGGCAGAAACTCTAAGTCTTTCTGACCCCTGAGGATAGCCTTTTCCCTCTGACTTATATTGCCTTCCACTCCTATAGAAGATTGAAGTGAGGAGAACAGTTTTCAGTGGTAGAACCCAGCATCATCTAAGTTACCTTAGAAGAGAATCTATGGTCAAGATCTTATTCACAGTATCCTAAGAAGGTGACGTGGGCTCCTCCAGATCCCCAGTCATCCCATTGCTATTGTGGACGTCATGATGCAGCATGCCTGCTTCCTGTAGTCCTTGGTCTAATTGTTGCATCTTGGGTGATTTTCCTGAAGTTTTCATTATCCTTATTTTCTTGAAAATTTCAAATATCAGCATTTGGAAATTGTGTTTTCCTTACCAAGTTAAATCCTTATTTTACACAGGCATAGAATTTCAAAGTTTAATTGCCTTTCAATAGAAGGGAACTATTACATTTCCTTTTTAAAATTAGTTTTTAAAGAATTTCTGTTTGATGGTTTTGTGCAGTCCTATAATTTGAAAGTAATTACAATTTTTCAGAAGTTCATTTTCCGCATTTATTAGTACAGAAATACACTCTCAATGAATATGAATGAGTGAAAATATATTTACTTTTATCTTTAAAAGATATACTAGTTGTCTTGTTTACCAAGACTGAAATATCTGTTTTTGTGTTACGCACAAGTCCTTTGATGGCCCTGTGATGCTGCGTTGCGGAGCCCAAGAACCAGGAAGAAAGAAAGCAGCTGACACGTGTTTCCTCATTGGTGTGTTTTCAAGATCCCTGATAACTTCTGTAAAGAGAAAAACCATTATTATTGCAAATATATAACAAAGCATTGTCAACATGTTATTCCATCCACTAATGAATAAGGGAACCAATGGCATGTCACAGCTGAGTCAGGGACTACTTGAAGCACCAGGCATTTGTAGGCAGTGCTAAAATAACAAGGAAAGATCAAATACTAAAAGTGGTTAATAGCTAACAGAGCCATAAGCCATAACCTTTCTGGTATCTATTCTACCAAAAGAAATTTTACAAGTTAACCTCTGTCCCTACAGACTTATAAACTGGCTGGACAATAAAAATCCAAACCCAGTGCTGCGCTCTAAGTGTTCCTGATAACCCCTCCAACTTATTTTATCATTCCTACCCCCAAGTCTGAATACTGGCATGCAGCATTGTGCCCAACATCTTCCTCCTCCTCCTCCTCCTCCCCCTCCTCCTCCTCTTCCTCCTCCTCCTCCTCCTCTCCTCCTCCTTTTTGAGAAGGTATCTTGAGTAGAAAAAAGCATGCAAGGGCACTTTAATATCATGGTCTTTCTTTTTAAGAAAGTGAGTGAGGAAACTGAGTGATGTGTTTATTAGCCAGCTCTCCATTACTGTAAGGGAAACATCCAAGATATTTCACAGAGAGAACACGTATTTGGTTCACAGTTTTGGACACTGGCTCTGTTGCTTTAGACATTATGACAGTAACATGTAATAGAAGAAAGATGCTCACGTTATAGCTTGGGACCAAAGAGAGAAAAGGGAATAGGTTCCCACAATTCCCTTCAAGGGCATACCCAGTGACTTCCTGAAAGAATCCACACTTCAGTTGCATCACCCTGTATAACTAGATTTAATGGTGGCCCACTAAGGTTCAAAACACAGCAACAGAGTCTCAGACCCTTAAGTAATATTTTGTTGTTGTTGTAGAATTACTCAGCTTTATTTTTGCTTTGTTCTCTGGGGAGCAGAGTATTGCTTGGTTATTTTTTGATTGGTTAAAGAGAGAGGGAAGAGTATATCAGCCATACTGGCGTCTTCCTTGAAAACTCGGGCAACCACTAGAGAGAAGTGAATGTGCAGAAAGAAGTGCAAAATAACGATGAGGCAGAGGTCCAAGAAATTGGCTTGTGAACCCAGGAAGTCTGGAGGAGAAGAACTGACGGGTGCCGAAGGCCAGGACGCTGGTGCATGTTGTTGGGGTGTATGTCAGTAATAAGTCTCAGTGAATCTAGGACATCATCTGCTCCCCGAGACCACATGAGAGACTGGCAACCTTCCTTACGACCAAGACAGCCCCCGGTGGCCCTCTGCCCTGGGCCTGTGGCATTCCAGACTAGTTCTTTTCCCTCCTGTGGCCAAGTGTATCTCATGTACAGGAAATCATTTTTCTGGCTGTCTCATAGGAAGAATAAAATAAAATAAAAAAGAAGAGAGAGAGAGAGAGAGAGAGAGAGAGAGAGAGAGAGAGAGAGAGAAGGGAATAGAATGGAGAGATGGGTACCACAGGAGTTCCAGCACAATATGCCTTGGATAGTAAAGTCCAGCACAATATGCCTTGGATAGTAAAGTCCTATTGAGAAGTGGAAATATGGCAGGCAGAGAAAACGAACTCTCCAAATCCAGAGGACTCCACAGCCTGGCTACTCAGAGATGCCTGTCTCAACCTGTTAGACAGCTTGTGTGGTAAATCACTTCCAACCCACCCCCTTAGGCCCAGATGAAAGTAAATTCTAGGAAGCAGCGTTTCCTTGTCTGTATAACTGGTATGCATTTGGATGCTCCCGGTATTGTATAATTTAGTGTGACACACTTTAGTTACCTAAGCTGTTTTCATTAGAGAAGAAATACTCTGCATGTGTTAAAACAAGGCGTTTTCATTATTATCCTGGTGTTAAGGTGTTCACAGTCCCACTTCTCGGTGAGAAGAAGGTAGTCTAAGGCCCAGGTCAGATTAGTGTAGGGTGGGAATCCTGGAAACATCAACAAGTTTGTCAGCATGCCCAAGAAGTAACCCGGTTCTCACTGAGAAGGACCTGTCCCTTTTTATTAACCTATATTGAAAATAAGATTGGCTAAATAAATCTACAGCGAGGACAGTGTTGTGCTCAGGCATAGGTGATGCATATGAGCTTTGGGAAACATAAGTTGCAGTGTTCATGTTCCTATCTGTCTCCTTTTTAGGATGTGCTTGTGGTTAAGACTTTTGGTCAAGTAAATAAAAAATTCATTAAATGGCAAAGCATGATTTGGTACAGAGCTTATTATTGTTTTATTTGTGAAGTACATCACGTAGATCAATCTATGAACACAGACGAAGGAGCTACAGCAATAATATACCATACCTAATAGTATCACACACACACACAGACAGAGAGAGAGAGAGAGAGAGAGAGAGACAGATAGACAGACAGACAGACAGACACAGACACAGACACAGACAGACACAGACAGACAGAGACAGAGACAGAGACAGAGACAGAGACAGAGACACAGAGAGAGGTGGCGGGATTAGGTGGAGTATCCTTAGGTGGTGTGTCCTTTTCTTCTGATCAGCTTAGGTCCAGAAGTATTTTGGAATTAGGATTTTATTCTCCGATTTGAGAATATTTTCTCATATGTAGTGAGATAATTTGGGGATAGGACCCAGGTCTAAACCCAGAGTCTTCAACTTAACTTTATACTGTTTAAAAAGAAAAATAATTTCGTGCATGGTGTGAAATCTCCAGCTGAGGGACTGCACACCATGCAGAGTTTCTGGTTCTGGAGTACCTGTCACTTTAGATTTTAGGACGATGGATTCTCCAACCTGTGAGTATATTTTACTTCTTTTTGGAGATATCTCAGAAATGTAACTGAAAAGACAGTGGTCCACTACGCTCGTGGCTAATGCAGTACAGTCCTGCCAATTCTCTGGCAACATGGCCCATCGTGAGACCAGTCTTTTACTTACGTCCTTTTCTCAACTCACGGGGGACCCAGGACAAACTATTTTCTTGCTCTGGGCATCAGTTTTCACTATGTTTGATGTGGAGGTTTTGATAAGATCATCTCCACGGCCTTGTCTACTTTGAGGACTCTAGATTTAACCAAAATGTGAATTGTGCAGATTCAATTTATTTTTGGACCTTTAATTCTGCTGTTTATTCTGCAGCAACTTTCTTGATTTTTCTTCGTGTCTTGTCTCGTTTTCTCTTTTCCCTCTATCTTATTCTTTGTCTTTCTTCTGAGCTGAGGTGGGAGTACCAGCTCTTATTAATTAAAAAAAAAAATACATATGTCTTCCTCTGGATACTGTTTACAAAGGAAAATCTTAGAGCTTATTTGCTTAGCTTTTGCTTCAGAGCTGTAGGTGAGAGGATGTGTGTGTCTCAGAACAATTGTTTAGTGGAAGCTAGTC
Source organism: Acomys percivali (assembly GCA_907169655.1). NCBI lineage: Eukaryota > Metazoa > Chordata > Mammalia > Rodentia > Muridae > Acomys > Acomys percivali. The sequence goes on from OU015744.1 coordinate 92,670,304, forward strand.
TTGCCAGATGGTAAGGTGGCTGGCTGTTTGTATACTCTACTGGGCACATGGTTGTCATCTCTGAAGAGCGCATAGTATTCTCTATTTATTATGCAATTTACAAAATCCCTACCCGATTTAGGATTGAACACACTGAAGTATGCAAAAGTCTTTATGATTCTGGTGCCAAGACTGCTCTGGAGGGTGGCAAGGTTGAAGTCCCTCCCTGAGTGTAGCAGCCAGGCAGGGTGTGATGCGGTGACACCCAGGTATCTCTGGGATTTTTCCTTGTCAAAGCACTGCTGTCACACCGTCTTGTTAAGCTGTGGCAGTGACAGGATTACACCTCAAAGTGTAGCATCTGGAGGCCTTGCACATGCTGCTGAAACAGTCCCAGAGCTGAGGTGAAAGGTTTAATTTTAGGCCTTTAAAAATTTACGCTCCTTCCTCTCAGTCTGAGATTAAATAGTTGAGTAGCTCTTTTCACTCCACTCTGACTGTAAAGTTCTTGTCATTTGTCGTCATGTGTGTAGTATGTTTGCGACAGAAGAGACTCTCTTTGTATTCATGTCACAGTATAAGAAATATCCCATCATTAGGTCATCTAGCTTTAAATTTAACTCAGCAATGATAGGCCATTCTACTCTCCCGTTGGTAACCTTGGGGCTAAGTTTGGAAAATAACCCTTTCATAAAGGGAGAACTTGCTGATAAGAATATTCTTGCATCCTGAAAGCCAATATCATACAGAGGGACCCAGCAAGGTCTCGGCAAGGCTACAAACCTTTGGCTTTTCATGGCGGTGACATGAACTGATAGTCAATACTAAGTTAAAGCTAATGGCCCGCTATCTGGGTTATTCTCTTAAGAACAGGGAACAAGGCACTCCGTTCTGAAAGTAAGACACATAAAAATATTCCTCTGTTCTTTATAAAGGAGAGAGAGGGCTGACAGAAATGAACAAAGAAAGCAGGATGGGAAGAGGAGGTTGGGGCCAAAGGCAGAGAAGCTGCAGGAAGAGAGAAGTGAACGGACATGGGACACTGTGCCGGGGATTCGCACAGGCCAATCTGAACCCCTCTGGCTTTACTCACCCAGTGACACGTCCTTGGGGGAAAGATTGCTTCCCTGTCTCTCTTCCAGCTTCTCAGATTTCATAACCCCTTATCTGGACTTAATCTGCCCTCTAGATTCTGAGCTGTGTAGAGTTCCCCCTCACTGTTGCCATAGTGACTGCACATCGCACTCCAACACTGCTGCAGCCCCAGTGAGCTCCCTGCAGCCCCCAGTGTCCCCTACAGCCTGCACATTTGCCACTACCTCCTCTTTCCCTCCCCAACAATCATATCAAATAAAAACACAACAGCAGCAACAGAAAACCAAACACCCCCAGAACTTGTCTGGGTTTTCTGTGAAGTCTGGCCTCGTGTTTTAAGAGGAGATTCTTTATCCTCTCACTTCTAATTTTAGGCGATAAAAAACACAGCAGTGAAGAGAGCTTACAGACCTCGCCCCATGGTGGGCGCTTATAACTTCCGCTTATAAGTGTTTATAACTTCCACTCCAGGGAATCCAACTCCGAAACACTCTCAGCAGCTGCTTCACGGAAGGTGTCTGTACCATCTACAAAGCCTTTTCATTAGCAGAGAGCTAACTGTCCTCTGCAAGGGTAGGAATGTTTCCACACACCGACTTCAGCTCTACCTATGGCAGCCGACTCCTGGCGCGAGTCCCCACGTTCCCTCTTCTCTTGTACCCACGTTTTATGCGACCTCCTTGTTTCCTTTGGATGTGCACTGGACCTGGAGGGTTACTTTTAATGAACCAGATATGACAGCTATGACCTGATGTCACTTCTGACATCAGGTCACGGCGTGCTCTGACTGCCGTCTTCCTGGCGACCGTCGCTCTCCTTCTTGCTTACTAATATGATGAGCTCTGATGTGTTATGAGCTGCCTACTTGGGAGGCTCATGTAACTGGGAACTAGGGTGGCCGCCAGAGAACAGCCAGCAAGGGCTCCTGACCTGTAGAAACTGTGAGACACAAAAGCTTCTAAGGCCATGTGTTTGGAGGCAGTTTGTTAGACAGCAGCAGATAATATGACCTCGTCTCTTCCTTTAACAGGTCCCCCTCTCTCTGTTTCCAAATATAAACATGAGGTTCATGAGTTGATTGGCTTTAGTTACATTCTACACACGAAGAATTCAAGTTTTAGTAAGGTTCTTCTCAACTCTTCTGGAAGGGCGAAGCTTCCAAGTCTGGTTGTTTCTTCTGCCCCCACCCTCCCTGAATCAGCCTGAGCTTATCTTTGTAAAGCCCTTCCAAACCCCCAGTCCACCCGAGTCTGACAGACACAATTTAACTGCGGGTTGTTAATTCCCTTACATTTTCCCACGTTATTGCACATCTGCCAGGGAGGATTGGGATGCCTTATGCTGCGGTGGCTGTGGCTTCATTTAGGTCCCTCAGCCAGATAATAATCATGAGCCACTTGATTATTAACCTTGGGAAGATTCGAATAGTTTGTGTGGACGTGTTACTGAGCTCTTGATCATATTTTGTACTTTTTATTTATTTATTTATTTGCCACCAATCTTTAGGCAGCTGATAGACAACAAAACAAACCCAGAGACTCTGCTGCTGCAATTCTCACATCTGAATCCCACAATTATCACGGAAAGCTTTTGTTATACATTTAACCCTGTGTGAAGTACAGATTGCTTTCTAAATACTATGACCTTCGGCTTCCCACTTACATCCTTTTCATTTGCCGCCATCCTAAGTGTTTTCTACCTCCATCCTCTGAGACTCGTGTTTAAAACCCAATGAACAATTGAAAAATACTATAAACTATTTTTTTTTTTACTATAAACTTTAAGTAAAATGTAAACTCAAAGAACTGAAATGTATGAGTGGAGGTCACATTAAGACTCAAGTTACATGTCATAGTTTCCACAAAATGGTTGAAAAATGTGGTGTGTGCTAACGATTTCCTTGGCACTACCTGGCAGACTTAGTGAAAATGATGCTTTGTGTAGGTGATGGTGGTAGTGCTGGTGACTGTGTGGTGGGTGCGGTAGGTGGATGATGCTAGTGATGGTCGTGGTGAAGCTGGGTCTATTTGGTTCTTTTCAAGGTCAATATTCAAGCAACTTCTGATCATCCGTTATATGCTCAGGGACCCAGAAGCAGCCATAAGCACTATTTCTGAGGAGAGTCCAGCCCAACACAACAGATGTATGACAAGAAACAGAGCGAAGGAAAATAATCATATAACACCTGAGTTCTGTGGACCACCTTAGTCTGTGGAGAAGGCACCTAGAAGAAAAAACACACCGGAGCACATGTGGGAGGCACGGATTTCTCTTTTTCAAATGGTGTAAGACTAACGCCTTCAGGTACTCAGAGGAAGTAAGATGAAAACTGAAAGGAAACCCTTCTCTTTGTACGAAGACATCCCTGAAGCCATTGACTCAGGGAAGAGTCAGACACCACAGTGTGGTAGGAGAGCTGTGTTAACTTTTGTGTCTTCTCCCAGACCAGGCCAGTGGGAAGGACTGGCCAAAGGAGGACCAGATGGTGGTCCCGTGCCTTTAAGTACATCAGCATGTGACCAGATTTTCAGTGGGACCACACATTACCATGCTCACTTTATTAATAAGAATATTGCTCAGTGCTGTTATGATTAATTCCCAAGTACCAGTGATTTAAAACAAGATTCTTCCTTTCCTTACAATGTACATTCAATGTGGCTATTTCCTTCCTTCCTTCCTTTTTGTTTATGTTTTTTGTTTTTTTGAGACAGAGTTTCTCTGTGTAGCCTTGGCTGTCTTGGATTGGCTTGGTAGACCAGGCTGGCCTTGAATTCACAGAGATCTGCTTGTGTCTGCCTCGCTGAGCGCTGGGATTACAGGTGTGCGCCACTGCCCCTGGCTTCAGTGTGGGCGTTTCTGATGGGGTAATTAGCATTCTTTAGCATAGAGACATCAAGACCCAGGACTCCGTCATCTTCACTTGATGTATTAACTTCCTGTCACCATAACAAATATTCAACATTTTTTAATTAGTAAAACTTGTTCTTTGACAGTTTCATACACGTACATAGTGTGTCCGGATTGCTGTCTCTAATCTCCCTTCCTCTCCCATCCATGTCCTCGGGCCCACTAATCTCTTTCATACACAAATCTTTTTGGTTTGCTTGTGTCCCTGTGGGTTTAACTAGGGTCTTCCGTGTGATCTTGGGATTGGACCTATCCCCTGGAGTCTGGTGGGTACATCACTTGGTACCCAGATGAGGGCAGAGGCTTCCCCTCTCCCAGAGCTCATCAGTAACCTACAGTTCATCAGTAAGCAGTAGGGGCTCATCAGCCCCTCTTACCCATGACTCTGGCTGTAGAGAGACTCTGTCCTGTGCAGTCCCTATGCAAGTATTCACAGCTGCTGTGAGTTTGTAATTACATCACTTATGTTGTTTCTAGAGTATGGAATTTTACTCCCTTTCTCATTACTTTTTTAGCTGCTTACATTTTGAAACTCCCTCCTCATTTTTTTTTTTTTTTTTTTTTTTTATTTCCCTTTTTTTTAGTTTTTGCCAAAGCATCGGTGGGTAGGATGGTTTAAATGACTTGTTTAGGGCTAAATCTTCATGTGTCACTTATTCACAGCATCCTGGGCAGCTGTGAGTCTCTGCACTTAGCATTCCTCATTGGAAGTAGAGGTTTCTCTGTATGGGTTTAGAGAAGTTTCTCTCTCTATGCAAATCTAGAAATTTAAAATTTTATGTCTATACAGTGAACATCAATAGTAATTTCCCTCAAGAGGACTACGTGTTCTGAGGCACATGGTTTTGATCAGGTTTACAGCACGAGGCGTGGGATCTGTTGGCTCTGTTTCTTAACAATTAAACTTTATTATACAACCCAACTATCTTACACAAGAGGGAAAAAAGGTTAAAGGGAAACAAGAGTGAACCTTCCAGTATCCATTCCACGGGACGGGTCCCTAGGTGCCTCTGGCCTGCGCACTGGACCGGCTGGTAAGCTGATCCTTTTCCTGATCCATGTGCGCTTGCTTGGTCTGAACCTGCTGCCCTTCTCATCCCCTCTGCCTGTCTGTCTTTCACGTGCAAGGGCTGGTCTTCTCCTCCCATCAAGGGTCGATTAGAAATACAATAAATCCAGGTGGAGTCTCAGGTCTGCTTCCTGAATTCCAGGCCCAGGATGGCTCCACCCAGTCTATCTCAAGGTTAACCTCAGGGAGTATCCATGGTGTGTCCAAGGGCAAAGCCTGCCCAGACTGCTTTCACCTGTGACAAAGCTCACAATCCTTCCCACAGGGATCAAAAGCCCAGTCGGAGAACAGTTGGTTGACAACCAAACAGTCATGCCACCACTGCACAAGTGGGTCTGTCTTGCCAGGCATGTTACAGTTCATAGAGCTCATGTTTAGGTAAGACCACCAACGCCTCGTCCTGCCCGGAAGCTTGTATGATAGCCCAAACACTCTGAAAGCTAGCCAGCGACGAAGACGCCTCCAGCTCAGTTCCGGAACCACACTGTGTGGTGTTTTCAGAAGTGGAGTTTTGTCATCTAGTTTAGGTGAGAAACCAAGGAGAGAGACAAGAGTCTGCATTATTCTGGGGGCTTCTTGGATCTCCCTGACAGGTAACTCCTGTGGAGGTATCCCATAGCTGGCATTGGGGTTCTTGCTTAGGGCCTTGTTGCTTTTAGGAACAGGATTATCTGCCTAGACTGAGCATCTCCCTCCAAAAATCTCTTTTATGTTTTTAAATTGGATTAGACGATAATAGGTTTCCATATGGAGTTATTTTTCTCTCCCACACTTCTCATCTCGCCCATCCCATAACCCTCCCCCTTCTTAACCCTTCGCATCCCTAGTATTCTCACTTTATACTTCTACCTGACCTATGTCCTGTTATTATGCATCCCTTGAAATTCCTCCCTGCGCTGGCCTCTCTCATATCACATAGCTTCTGTGGGTTCTGTAAGTTAAACACACTGAAGAATTGAAGCTATGTTGGGGAGCCCTACAGAAGAGGGGGAGGAAGGATTAGAGGAGCCAGAGGGGTCAAGGACACTATAAGAACATGACCCACAGAATAAACTGACTGGGACGCAAGTGGCCTGGCATAGATCAGGGAGCCTATAGGGGTCTGACCTAGGCTGGCAGA
>OU015744.1:92677903-92688600 GCA_907169655.1 Acomys percivali
GTGTGTGTGTGTGTGTGTGTGTGTGTGTGTGTGTGTGTGTGTGTGTTGTGTGCCTTCCAGATTGCTTTTTGAAGTGGCTTCACCAGTGCACACTCTGCTAACAGTGTACATGGATACCTTTCCCCACATAGTCAGACCAGCATTTGTTGTCATTTTTGCCAGGGAACAGGTATGAGCAGTTTGGACATCCATCCCTGGCCTTCCCACGTCTAAGGCCCGCCTCCCTGGGCAATGCACTGACTGCTGACTGTGCGCGGCACAGCGACTTCCTGAATGCCCTGGATTTTCAAATATTAACGAACATCACCGGACTCAATGAGTATTTGAAAAACATGCAGATTCTCAAGCTTTTTGCCAGTAAATCTCGTTTGGACAACTTCCCAGAGAGAGACTACGAAACCACGTTCGTAACTGATATCCCAGTAATCGTGAGGGCCAGAGTGGGTGCTTGGATCCCTTGTGCAGAGCAGAACCTTGATAACAGTGTGCTTGGCGACCTTTGCCTCAGACAGGTTTGCGGAGGGGCCAGTACTTACACGCCAGCCGCTCCCTAGCTGCCGGCGCAGGCTCCCTTGTCTGCAGAGGGAGCCTACCTCAACTTTGCATCTATTTTGCCGCCGCCCCTGTGACAGACTGAACTAGTTGGAGAATTAACAACATACTACTAATCGATAATTGATCGGCGCAGGGGTGTGGCTCCTCCGTTTCCTTAGGCTGTGTGTTTAAGCAGCTGTGCTGTGTACATTTTACACTGGTTTGCCCAGTTGGCCACTAGGAGGAGACTGAGAGCGAGTTCCAGGTATCCTTAGTAGCACCTGGCCTGACAGACAACCTCCCCCTCTTGATTCCTTTTTCCTTCCCAACAACTGAAATCCGCTTCCTCCTCCTAATTAAACCACATGGCCTGAAGTAGTTGTCTTGGGCTGTGTTTCTGGGACACAAGAAGATGACTGAGATGCATATACGCCTTGCTAACTACGTGCACCTTGTAGTCAGGATGGCGTCCACAGGCTCACATATTTGGGTGTTTGGTCCCTAGTTGATGGAGCTGTTTTAGGAATGTTTGGGAGGTGTGGCCTCGTTGGAGAAGGTGCGTCACTTGGGGTGGACTTTGAGGTTTCGAAAGCCCACACCAGGCCCAATCTGTCTCTGCCTCCAACCGGTGGGTCAGTTCAAACTTGCAGCTACTTCTCCAGAGCCCTGCTGGTCAGCCTGCTGCCGTACTTCCTGCCAGGGTGACCAGGGCCTCACTCTGAGGCTGCAGGCAAACCCCGGGTTAAGCACTTTCTTTGATAAGTTGTCTTCGTCATGATGTGCCTCCGCATTCCACTCTTGGGGTGTGCGCGGCTCTGGGAGAGGGGAGCACCTCACTGGCTATGTGTGACAGCTAGTCTAACACGTCTGGTCTGCTGTCCGGCAGCCAGAGCTTTAATACGATGCACTCACTGACACCTTTCAGAAGTCTAGCGAGCAAAGTACTGACTACTTTCAAAATCCGGGTAGCAATTCCTCTTGGGTGAGTGGCCTTCCAGATGTAGCAACTGCCCCCAAACCAGGAATTGCGGCATAGATCTCCACATGTGGAGTGCAGCTCACAGCTTGAGCTAAATGGCCCCCAAGCATATGGTATTGTTTCTTTTGCATTCTCTAACACATGGACAGTTTCTCACATTTTAAATCAACTGAAAATGAGAAGATTATATTCAAATCTTCTTGGAGGATTAGCTACCAGGAAATATGTTTGATTTACATAAATATTTGTGGTAGATAGTTGATGAGGTCAGGCACCATGCAAAGACTCTTTTTCATAGCAAAGACAATAAGATGTCAAGGAGAGGCGAGGTGGGTGATTCTGGAATCCCAGGCTTGTCAGGGCTGGACTGTGCGGGGCTTTGGCCATACCTCCTTGACTTAGGCTGTATCAAAAGGGAGGCAGAGGAGTGGACTGGCCTTGATAAACTGGGTTTAGATTCTTTTCCACAATAATGCTAAGACTCCATCTCCACAGCAGACAATCTATCTCCCTTTGCGATATTACTCTGGGTACGTTGTAATCTACGTATGAGCCCAAACCAGTTGTCCAGGGCCTCTAGGTAAAGCAGTTGGAAATACTTGTACCCAGAAGGCTCCGCTCTCTATTGACCAGACTCCATGTGGAGAGCCAGTGATGATTCCGTACTGTGCGTCAAGACTTGAGAGTGATGCAAGGTTGAGCATCAGAAAACTGTCTCGGTGAGAGATCAGGCCTACTCATTTCTCAGAGGGCTGCATCAGAAAGGGCAGCGGCGTGCCTGGAAGACAGTAGTTCTCTGCAGGTGATGATCAATAGAAGAAAAGCAGCTCATTAGCCACTGCTCTCCCTGGCAGCTCACTGGGCCGCAGCCAGCTGTGTTGTCCTCATTATGGAAATGGACCCACTACAGTGCTGCCCTCTTGGCTAATACCAGGCATTAACACTGTGGGGGGGACTCTGGACCAGACTCAGAACACCAGAATGCGGTCAGCAGCTCCATTTTTCAGAGCGTTTTCAGCCTTGACCTGTCTTCTGCTTCCTTTATGTCCACCATTCGCCAAGTGTACTAAGACACACCGTAAAGAGCCTGCAGCGGGATGTATGCAAGTCCAGTCTGTACACTACCTAGGACAGCTCTGCCCAGACAGCGGGTGCCAGTCTAGATGAACTCAGACCCTTAGGTATGCTGATGGCCTCTGTCTGAGCTGGGTTGCCTGACACAGAAACCGGCTTGCCAAACCCACTTCCTCCCTCCACTTCAAGCTTCCAAGGGAAACCCTGAACTCCACAGCACAGGTGCACCCGCTGAGCCCCCCCCCCCCACTCAGTCCCATTTCTACACCAGTGCTGATTTCTCTTCACCTCCAAATTCTCCCTCCCTCCTGTAGCCAGAAAAGAATGATTTTTACAAGCAATGGGTTCTGCAGAGGCAAGAGACGGAATGACTGAGTAGGGAGCCCCCCTCCCCCCACCCTCTGTTGACTCTCTGTGGTTTCAGGAAACCAGGGAGGAACTGTGGTCGTCTCATCGGAAGCTTTCCTGCCAGCATAGGGAAAAGCCAGAGCACCAGGGAGGCAATTTCCTATGGGGGAGGCGGGTTTTCAACTCTTCTATTTCCAGTGCAAACCCATTTCCGAGGGTATTTCTGCATCGTGATTTCTTTCTTTCTCTGTAGAGAAGGACCAATCCTTTTTGATAATTTTGGAGTTGATTTGAAAGTTAAAGGCACCTGAACAGGACTACCAAGGGTAAACAGGGGAAACTCTGTCTCGGAAAACCAAAATAAATAAATAAACAAACAAACAAACAAAATAAAATAAGATAAAAGTAATAAAAAAATCTGAACAGGATAAGTTTATAACTTGAACGCTAGAACTCAGATTCAGACAGGTGACCTGTGACGAAGCTTATAAAGCTCATGATGCTTATGAAGTTGAGGGGGAAAAAAGATGTTTGTAGCTTACTGAGCCTAACCCTCTCTCTCCTCCACTCCTTCTCACTGCTTACAGGTGCGCCAGGCCCCACCCCTCTCAGCACACCACCTCTCTCCAGGGCCCTGGTCCTAGGCTGCAGTTGCGCGCGGCTACCTCTAGATGGGACTTTCTCACCAACCCAAAGCCAGGCAAGCGAGAGCACCGCTCGTGCGGGGAGGCGCGCGTGGGGGTTCCCGCCTTCTCTCTGCAGGAAGGGCGCCCAGTGGAAGTTCCTGGGCGGTAGCCAGTAGGAAGGGGCCGCGACTGTGCGCTTGGGCCCAGCGTGTTTTCAGCCACTGCATGGGAGGAAATCCTGAGGTTTCCCGGCTAGCGGGCTCTTCAAGAGTTCCACGCCTGGATTTGGGTTTCTGGAATCCTCATCCTCAAAAATAACAGTCGCCTTGGTTGTGTGGTCCCCGTACAATGCCCGCAGTGGGATTGTACCGCGTCCTTCCTCCAACTCAAGGGGTGCGGGAGAAGGCGCCCCTGGCACCCTCCTATGTCGGAGCCACAGGGCAGTGCCGAGGGCGGAACAACTGCTGGCGGGTGGCAAACTTTATGAGGAAGCACCGAGCCAGTGGGCGCTCTTTGAGCATCACCGGGGAAAGAATGCAAGTGTCAGAACGCTCGTCATCTGTCACGGGCACCCTCCTCGGAGCTATGGTCATTGGGAAGGAGGGGGGGTTCCGGGTTCGCCAAAGCCGCCCCCCCCCCACCCCTCGCGCTTCGGGTGGCGTTTCCCGGCGTGAGTCCTCAGCTCACTGCGCCGCGACCGCGGTTCTCCCACCTCTCCTAACCACCCCCCTTTTTCTCTCCCCATCTTCACATTTCCCCCCTTCTTTCTCCCTGGCGCGGGGTAGGTGGGGGGTTGATATATGAAAACAAAACAAAAACACCAAAACCAGAACTCTGATATTTCTGGTCGCCGAGTTGATTCAGACTTGCATGTTGAAGGGGTCCTGCCACTGGGGTGTCCCCATCCCTACCCACGCCCGGTCTCTGTCCCTCCAGGATCCTCCTCCCGCTTCCCGGGGTGACTGGTTGGCGAGAAGCGATTGGCGATCCCGGGCGTGATCCCGGCTGCGGCTCCCCGCGCCGCGTGGGGTGAATGGCTGAGGGCGGAGGATCGGGAGGCGCCAGGCTCAGACCAATCGCGGCCGCCGGTGGGAGTATTTGTTATTCACAAGGAAGAGACTCGGGGTGGCTCGGCCAGCTCAGCCCCCTCAGCCTAGAGATCAGCCACAAGTGCGGCCTCGCGCGGTGGCGAAGGCAGCGTCGGCGCTGACATGGAGCTGCGGGCCCCCCCGCGGGCTTCCTCACCTCACCCTCTGCGGGGAGCAGGGTAAGACTCCCCGCCGAGCAGCAGGCACCGAAAGAAAAGCCAAGTGCTGAAGCATAGAAAAAAAGCTCCCCCCCCACCTTCCAACTCTCCCCCGACCCTGAGCTAGCTGTAAAAGTAGGACCCCTCGATTTTATTACCATTTCTATTTTTTTCTCCCCCCCTCCCAAACCATGCAGCTAACAGCCAGGTGTATGCTTTTTTCTCAGATTACGTTAATGATTTGCTTTTTCTGTGTATAAGTAGATGGCTTTGCAGAGTCTGGAAAAGGACTGGCGGGCGGAGAAACGCGGATGGCAAGAGAGGGAGAGTGGGCACCAGGGGGCGAGGGGCTGGCCGGGCATTGGAGCTTGATTGGGTGTCTGTTGATTTTACGTTGCAAATAACAAGGCGGCCACCCCTCTTGTCTTCCCATGATTACATTCCAGTGAAGAGGTGCGGAATAGAGGAGCTAAGCTCGGAACTCCCAAGCCTTGGAGATGTGATTTCCCCAAAAGTTTAGACGGTGAATGGGAGATTGAAGGGTTACAGGAGTGGGCAGGCGCTCCTAGGATACTCTAACCTGGCGTGAGGCGGTAGGATTTTAAATCGCTCTGCCTGGGATTGCCTGGCCCGAGTGACCTCCTGGACCTGCCCCGGCGGAATCTGGACTTGTCCAGCCGAGAAGCCCAGGTACCTTGGTTATGTGAATCTAAAGGGAGGGATTTCCGAAGTTAGCGGCTTCCGGAATGAGTTGAGGTAACCCCCGCCTCCCCCGAACTCCAGCTAGATGGGTGTCTAACAAGGAACTGGGGAAGATTCCGGGGGAGTGTCGCAGCAGTAAAGCCTGGTGGTGTAAGGGGTCCCGAGACCCGCATCTCTGCGCAACGCACACTGTGCCTCGAGTTTGCGGTCCCCGATTTAGCTCCGCGAGGTTGGGGTTTCCTTGTCTCCCCCTTACCCCCCCGCCCCACTCCCCAGCTCTGGGAAAAACGCTGGAGTTCCTAGCCCTGTTGGGGGTGGTGGTGGGGGGGGACTAGGAGAGGACTCAAGGACCTCGAGTTTCCGAAGCCAAGGCAAACGTTACCTGCAGCTCTTAGGCAACAGCACTCATGGTCAGAGTGGCCCCCGTGTCAGGCCGACCAGCAAGGGGTGTGGGCGCCTGCGGCCAGCAGGTGGGGCGGGGCGGCGGGGGGGGGGGGGTGGGGAGCGGAGGCGCTCCCGGACCGGTGCACGCAGGAGTCTGAAGCCTAGGGCGCAAGGGGTTGAGGGTGGGGGTGAAGGGAGACTGGGGCGGTGCCGGGAGCCCCGGAGAAGGTATAGTAACCGGGTCATTCCCAGAGGCACTAGACTCTACTCTGCGTTGGGCTTATACGGTCCGAGGAACTGAGAGGGAGAAGGAAGATGCGGCGGGGAGAGGGGGATCCCGGGTGGGTGAGTGGCTACTGCCTGAGAATTAGAGGGAGATCGCTCAGCCAAGAGGCCAGGGAGAGTCCATCCACTCAAATGCTCCGAGGTCCGTTGAGGTCCATACAGTTGGTGAAAAATATAATAGAAGCATGCTTTCCCCCCGCCCCCCCCCCCCCCCGCAGTTGTCTGACACGCTTCTTTGGTGCAAATGAAATGCAGAGGCGCGGCGTGCGAGTCACCCCGTTGCGCAAGAAGGCACTCCCGGAGCTTCCCTGAAGAACTGCTTCTAGCCCAAATTGGGGAGCCTGTCTTCATAGGATGTTTGTGTGCCCAGGATAGTGGTGGGGTGTGAGTTGAAGAAACCCAAGGCCCTCGGTTTTCCCCCACGCCCGGGGGAGTTCCACCCCTGGAAGGGAATACCCTATTTGTCAACTGGGGGTGATCTTTTCCCCAAAGACCGGACAGTGGAATCTCGCGAATATCCGAGAATACACTAGGATCTTGGCCAGTAATCAATCCTACCAGTGGAAGAACTGAAGACAGGGTTTGCGGTGGAGGTATTTGCAAGAAAAATTACTATCAGGACAAATGCATTCCGACGATAGCTTGCATTTTGCTTGAAAGAAAAATGAAAAGAGAGAAAGAGCCACCAGCAGGTAGATCTTGGATAAACAGCTTATTGCACTTGACTGTAATTTCCATTTTCCGTTATGAAACTGTTTGTCAATAATTGCAAATGGCTACAGGAACCACTTGAGTTTACCTTGGTCACTTGCTTGTGAATAATATCTTGAGTGATCATGATAGGAGACAATCTCAGCTGTATAAAATGCATTCTCTGGGTCTTGCAAATATATGGCCTGATAATTTTGAGAAGAGCATCATGCACCAGGGAAATGATTTTCTAACGCAATTTTCCCATCTCAGAGTCAACCACAGGTTGTACTGCGTCGGAGATAAAGAATATCTGCTCTTAAATAAGGGATGTGGAGACAATTTCAGGGGAGCTTTTCTAGGAGACATTTTCTCAGAATAAAGAAGGTGCTGAGAACACAGCTGAACGCTGTCTTTTGTAGGCTCAATTCGTTTTGTTTGGTTAGTGCTGGCTAGCTCTGCCCTCATGTGCACCCTCCACCTTCCCACCCCCAGTTATGGCTAGCTCTAACCATTCGGATCCAAAAAAAGGGAGAGAGAAAAAAAAATAAAAAAATATAAAAGGACAAGCCCAGATGAGCCGGAGGAGTGCAGGGGAAAGTTGGAGGTCTCCAGTGATGTGCTCTTTAGGACTTGGCTGGGCAGGTTGAAGCTGCTTCCGGGCTTGTTTAATTGGTATTTATGCAGCAAACAGCCCAGCTGACATTCACATTGGCAGTATCAAGCACCAATCTTTGTGTAAGACCATTCCATTGTCTTTAGGGCACGGGCGCACTGAGTGCTGCACAGGCACGCTCCTGATAGCAATGATGCTTTCTCTTCTAAGTTTCTTTCTCATTGACTTCTCCCAGTGGGGAACACCAAGGGGACCCTGCCGTAGTCAGTGAGTGCCATTGCTCTCTCTCTCTCTCTCTCTCTCTCTGCATCTTAGAGAAGGATGCTGCATGGATTTATCTTTTGCTTAGATCTACAGGGGGAAAAAAATCTATCCACTCCCAGTGCCTGTTGAATAGGCTGGCTTTGAAAGGCCCAGGAAATTGTTTCCTCTTTCAGGGCAGAACCTGAGTGGGTACCACCAGACTTTCATTGCCTAGTCTCTCCATGAAGTACCAGGAGAGGTTGTGAGCCTGACAGTCAGTGGTATCATTGGATTCTTATTTCCATTTTAAGGGAACTTTTCTTTTTCTGTTAGGAATTTAGGTTTCCCTCACCCACCCACCCACCCACCCTCTCTCCCTTTGTCCCTCCCTCCCTTTATCCCTCCCTCCCTTTCCCCCCTTCCCTTCCAGGCATGTTTTCTTTGATTTCTGAGTTCTTTTTGGTGCTCTGGTAAGTTGGAGCAGACTCATCCACTGACAGGAAGGACCTTGGGCATAAAACGTTGTCTCATCCGGGCCCCATCGCTGCCGGAATGATTTGAGGGTACTGTGGAAAGAAGGCGCCCCATAAAGCTTCCTTCTCTGTTTGGTTGTACCCTAGTCTTACTAATGGTAGTAAGATATTATGGCTTTTCTTAGGACTCATTTTAATAACACAGGTGCTGTAGTTGGAGGGAGATCATCAGGTTTCGACACCTGTAGGTAAATGTGTTTACTCCCTGGGGAGAACCAAGGCTTAAGGGAAACATGGTCTTGAGGTTCTTCATGACAGGACACATCAGTCCTTGTGGGCAGAAGAAGCCAGCTCTGTAAAGGGGCAGGGGGCAGGTAAGAGAAATGGGAAGATTTAGGGAAAGCCTTAGAGGATGGTTTACAAGCCATCAAACACATGTGTTGCCAATTTCCTACTTTTCCAGGCAAGATAACATGTTCAGATACAAATCTGCTGGCTGGGTTTTCCAGTGGCAATAACCCTTAGTGCCAAAACAGGTTTTTTTTTTTTTTTTTTTTTTTTTTGCTTACCACTTAAGTAGTTTTCCTGCTTTTTTGCCACAGAGGAATGTCTTGTATCTTGAGAACGGTGCTTTGAGTATCTATCTGTGGTGTGGCTTTCAGGCCAGGTACTGTACAGATCCACTGACTTCCCTTTGTGCCTTCAGATTGATTTTCCTTTGAGATCTCCTTTTTGGTACAGACTTTCCAAAGCTGATTCTTGAATACATGGCTGTTGCTAAGGTCTGACCCTCCATGATGTTCATAGGAAAGTGATCCCTGCTCCACCACCCACTCAGCTCTAAGCATGATCTACAAGTAAAATACTTTAGTTCTATTAAACCAATACTATCCCTGTGCATTCTTATATCATGTGACAGTTTAAAAAGTATTTTTATGTACATTATGGCATTTGATGTCACAGCCTGGCAGGTGGGCAGAGCCTCATGCCCAGAGGCCTTGGGATGGAGACAGAATGTGACTGCAGTCCTGCACGTGAACTCTGGCCTGAGATGTCAGGTGGGGGCTGTGATGTCAACCATATAGATGAATTTTAGAAGGAGACAGTTTGTGTGAGGTTCCTTGCTGGGGGATGTTCTAATGTATTTTGATGCTAATTACTGCTTGCTGTCTCTGTGACCCACCTTTTAGTTAATAAAAAGCCATCTCACCTGGGCAGGGCAGAGGAGATAGAGGTGTGGCTAAGGGTCCCAAGAGGGAGAGAGAGGAATTCTGGGAAGAAGAAGAGAGACCACCATGAGGAAAAAGGAGAAAGACCAGAGAAGGAGAAGAAGGCTGCCATGGGTTAGATGGAGGAGAAGCACGTGCTGGCGTGGATGGGGAATTCGGCCCAGATGAAGAACATTAACAAGTATTTGGGATTATGGACAGGAGGTAGCTTGATAGAAATTAGTAGAAACAGATGGCATGGGATTGAGGCCCCACTATGGGAAGTAGTTTAGAGGATTAATGTCTGCCCTTCCCCAGGTTAACTAAGGCTATTTTATAATATAACAAGT
This sequence comes from Acomys percivali, assembly GCA_907169655.1. Lineage (NCBI taxonomy): Eukaryota > Metazoa > Chordata > Mammalia > Rodentia > Muridae > Acomys > Acomys percivali. Next base: position 92,687,662 of record OU015744.1, read on the forward strand.
GTTAGTGTCTTAATTGGTTGCTAGTTGGGCCTATGCTCATCATACTGGTCATACTGATAATATTAATAATGCTGGTAATCTGAAAACAATAGTTCCTGGCACAATGTCCAGATTCAGTAAGTTGGTTTCACCCTCTTCCCCTCTTCTAAGCTGATACATACTATCAACGTGACCTATCGGTCCTTAAATGTGGTCCTTTTATGCAATAGCTGTGTTATCTATAAAGAAAGATGTAGATTGAATTTTACTAAATCAGATTGTTTTTTAAATGCATGGTATTTAAAGAAAACCTGCAGTGAATTCTTTTGTTATGCTAATAACCACAGTCTAATTTATCTGTTTGGTAGTTGCACGTCTTCTGGATCCAATTTTCTTAATATCTGCTCTGCTTATATAAATGAGCTTTTAGATCCTTTTCTCACTGATGCAGGGGGATGGGGTGGGGAGGGTTACTTGCTTGCAAACAAAACCAGTTATTGTGCTCAGTTGACAAAGCCTTGGTCTCCTTTTTGAGTATAATCCCAAAGTCTCAGAACAGGAAGCTGGGAGACACCTTAGAGCTGGTAGGGTCACCCCACCATTTCACAGATTAACAAGCAGAAGCACCCAGAGATGAGGTGACTTGTTCCGTATCACCAACTAGTTATTGACTGTCCGACAAAGATCCCATTCCAGGCCTCTGTTGCCAGGGAAGGACTCACTCTGTCCCCACTAAGGATCCACACAGGCAGCAGTCTGAGACACGGACAAAACTGCAGCCTTAGGAACTGATGGCAGTGCTTCCCCAGGATAGCCCTTTCTGTTAAATCAGTAATGCTTCCCCAGGATAGCCCTTCCTGTTAAATCAGCAATGCTTCCCCAGGATAGCCCTTCGTGTTAAATCAGCAATGCTTAGCCCTTTCTATTAAATCAGCAGTGCTTCCCCAGGATAGCCCTTTC
>OU015744.1:92689607-92711202 GCA_907169655.1 Acomys percivali
TCAGTCAGTCAGTGTCAGCGGTACAGTCAGTGTCAGCGGTACAGTCACTCAGTAAGTGTCAGCGGTACAGACAGCCAGTGTCAGCGGTACAGTGTCAGCAGTACAGACAGTGTCTGTCAGTGGTACAGTCAGTCAGTGTCAGTGGTACAGACAGTGTCTGTCAGCATTACAGCACTTAGAAGGGACAGAGGGGATGAGCCAGGTGAGTCCATGGTTAGGCCTTCTGAGTGTTAGCCACCATCTTGTGGACCCTGTAGTAGTGATGGCAGCTTGCTGGTCTCAGATTTTCCAGCGAACAGGACTCACACCTTCTTTAAGACATCCACCATAAACACGCCTTTAGTCCCAGTACTTGGAAGGCAGAGGCAGGCAGATCTCTGTCCTGAGTTTGAGGCCAGCCTGGTCTACAAAGTGAGTCCTGAACAGCCGAGGCTACACAGAGAAACCCTGTCTCAAAAAAAAAAACCAAAAACAAAAACAAAAGGAGGAGGATGAGGAGGAGGAGGAAGAGAAAGAGGAAAAGGAGGAAGAGGAAGAGGAGGAAGAAGAAGGATTTCAACCACACCTAGGGGTCAGTCAGCTTGGGAGAACAGCTAACTTAAAATCAAAACAGCACATGAAGCAGAGCTGTTTGGATCTGTAGCTCAGATACACACACACACACACACACACACACACACACACACACACACACGTATGGAAGAGTAACTACAAACTTTGTATATATATTATGTATATGTATATACATGACACACACATATATAATCAGACACACACACTATACACACACATACACACACACACACACACGCACACATTTCCTTTAGAGTTAAAACAGAAACTGAATGTATTTAATCTGTAATTTTATGACAATTGTTCAGACTCTGAAACCACCACAATATTTAACTATTTTCCATGTAGCTCTGATTTTACTCTTCGAGCGATGAACAGAATTCAATAAACCCTTCACCAACTGGGCAAACAGTAAAAAAGTTGCTGCACTTCAGTGGAGATAGGGGGAGAGACCAGGGTGACGTCTGTTTACTGAGCTTTGCAGTGTGTGCTTGCCGGCAGGTTCTGTCTCCCCTCACAGATAAGAAGACAAGGGCTAGAGAGCTTGCATGCAGTTAAGTCTGTGCTGCAGAGGAGGAAGGAAATCAAGCAGAAGTCCAGCGAGCTGTCTAATAGAGAGACCTCTCTGTTTGCATCTCACCGCCCTTGTCTGCTAAACCTAAATGATTCTAGCCTCTTTACTCTCCATACCCCCAACTTTTCATTAGCTTAGAGCTCCAAACAGACCTATGAGATGCTGAGGAGACTAGATATTATTGTAAACACCAGTAGTTCAAAAAGAAACTAATTTTTATTTCTAGACTACATCAGCAAGCAGAACTAGCTTAACGCCTCCTGAGCAGATGTGGAAACGTGACCGGTTGATGGAGCCCATGTGTGTCTATGGCTGAAAACAGTTTATTCTCTTAGATGTGTAAGGGTAAGAGATGGCTTTGTTAGTGGAGAAAGGGTTTGAAGTACAGTCCCTAGCCTTGACGTTTCTTCTTCATTGGCCCGCTTTCTCTAGGTTTGGCCCATGTGGACTTGGTCTCAGCATCTAAACTACTGGTCAGAGTTAATGACATTTTACCATGATGTAACTAGTCTTCCTAGTGAGTAGGTGCACATTTGGTTTAATCCACAGACTCAGGTGGGCTTCTTAAGTGTGTCCCTTTGGGGGGCGACTTCAGGTCAGGCTGTTGTGGACTCTGAGGGGGAAGCAGCTGCCTGGTGAATCTAGTGGTGAGAAAATCAGCAAAGGACCATATATTTGGAATAACGTAGAGAAAAAAAATCAAGGGACAGCACATTCCAGGTAGCCCAGAAATGGCTTAGCTGAGGGGCCAGCCATTGGCCAGGGCTCCTAGTGTGAACTCAGGAAGCCAGCACAGTGGTGGGCTAAGAGACTCTTTTCAAACCTGAAGTGAAACAGTGTAACTTTCTCTGAAGGCGCTTGGACATATGTTGAGTTGTCCCCCAGGGAGGCACCATCCTTTTTTTTTTTTCCTTTCAGGACAAAGAAGATGGAAAGAGGATTTTATGAACTGGAACTTAAGCGAGTGAATGGGAAATGCAAGCAGATGTTGGTTGGCTGGGGTGGAGGGAAATGGTCCAAGTGTAAATAGGTTAGAAATGAAAGTTAGATTAAGCATCCTGCCTGAATACATTGTTGCTGCTCAATCTCTTTGTTACAAGTACACCCCAAACCTCAGATTTCCCCATGTTAAGCCGGCTCTGTTTCAGTGAAACTTCTTGCAGAACTGTTCTGTAAGGACCTCGCGGAACTCTTTAAGGGCGCAGGCCCCAGAATGAGGTTTCTTCTCGATCCGCCTGTAGATGCCTTCACTCTAGGCTATTTCTAGTCTTGGTGAAATGACTATTTTCCCCACTGAGTCAGACAAAATTAAGGAGCTCTCCAATTGGTCTCCAGCGCTGATGCGTGTGTTGCTTGTGATTCCCGGATAAAGGCGTTATTTGCCTCAGAACTGCAAGCCTGCCCACTCTCTGAAGGATTAATTGGGAACTCTGACAATGGTAACGGGAAGATCTTTACATGTAGCCCTCGCTGCGTGTTTAATTTCCGAGTCTTTGTTTTATTACCACAGAACAATAGGATAATTGATGTGAGTAGCTGGTGTTCTGGGCTAAATGTTTCTGCAAGCTACCAGGTATTTTCAGATCTTTTGGTAGCTTGTCTCTTCCTTCCTCTCTTCCTTCTTTTCTTCCTCCTTTCTTCCGTCCTTCCCTGTGATTGGATAGTTACTGCTTCCCACTGGGAAATCTGGGACACTAAAATAAAAAGTCATTAACAGATGACTGGCTTGTTAAATACATCACAGAAAATAACCTTTCATTATCTCATGGACAAGATTTTAACGCTAAATTTATCTAGCTGTAAAAAGATAAAGCAGGTTGGAGAGGAAATAATGTCATCAATCACAGGAATTGTACCTTTCTGGAAATATGACTTATTGAAATAAAATGATAAATAAAAATATGTTCTGGCTCGAAAGAAGTGAGCTAGCTGCTGATCCTTCTCTGTTTCCCTTGCTTTAAACATGTCATCAATCTCCCTGCTTAGATGCAGTGCAGCCAGGTGTTCAGAATCACAGGGGACCAAAAAGAGTTAGTTTGTAGAGAATAGGGAAAATAAAAAGTTGGTTCAGACAGGGCTCCAGTGTGTGAAAAAATACAGCCCTACTCAACTGAATTTTCCCCCTTTTCCTTCCTCTTCTCCCCAGGAACGATTCTGCTACAGGGCTGAACTCAAGGACATGAGCTGTTGACCTCATCCCAACGTTAGAACCTCAGATGTTATTCTAAATTTATTTGCAAGCCAAACTATGTGGGTATAAACTTGAAAGGAGGAGGGGTCTGTTGGAAATTCACTGTGATGTTCGAACCAAGGAAACTTGCTGAACTCCCCAGAGCCTTCCCCCATGGGCCCGGATGGTAGCCTCCAGAAGGTGCAGCCTCAGGCGGTCCTCCATCTTCTGTGGCAAGAATAAACTTCGGGTCCTCGCCTGCACTACCACCCGTGGAGAAAATGGTATGCGAGGGGAAGCGCTCAGCCTCCTGCCCTTGCTTTTTCCTCTTGACTGCCAAGTTCTACTGGATCCTCACAATGATGCAAAGAACTCACAGCCAGGAGTATGCCCACTCCATCCGCGTGGATGGGGACATCATTTTGGGGGGACTTTTCCCCGTTCATGCCAAGGGAGAAAGAGGGGTGCCTTGTGGCGAGCTGAAGAAGGAAAAGGGGATCCACAGGCTTGAGGCCATGCTTTACGCAGTCGACCAGATTAATAAGGACCCTGACCTCCTCTCCAACATCAGCCTGGGTGTTCGGATCCTTGACACGTGCTCCAGGGACACCTACGCTTTGGAGCAGTCGCTAACCTTCGTGCAGGCATTGATAGAGAAAGACGCTTCCGACGTGAAGTGTGCTAACGGAGATCCGCCCATTTTCACTAAGCCCGACAAGATTTCTGGTGTCATAGGTGCTGCAGCAAGCTCCGTGTCCATCATGGTGGCTAACATTTTAAGACTTTTTAAGGTAGGTAAAGGCATTGGCTTTTCAACCACCTGTGAAAGAGTCAGCAGTCTCTGTGCCTCCCAAGTCGGGGTTTGAAGAAGAAAGTGGAGATGGAGATGCTGATAAACACGGTCTGTGGTACCAGGATCCTCAAACGGGGCGTTCTGTGCCTGGGTTTCTACACGTGCCGTTTTAGTTCCTTTAGTTATGATTAAGTGGGTTAATCCTGGTTGTATCCTTCCAGGGAGAATGTTGGTAAGTGTTGTGACGTGCCTGGTCCTCGGCTTCTTGCGGGCAATCTCAGGCAGGCTCGCTTTAAGCCAGAGCAAACATCTTTAGACAATAATACACCCTCAGCACACGTATCATACAGGACACTTCCTTTTTACTTGGGATACACGTGAAATAATTTACTTGGTGAGACGTCTTCGGGGCCCGGGCGCTCTGTTAATACAAAAATTCATGTGTGAAGAATCAGTCTTTATTAGTAATGTGCAGAGTTAAGATGGTCATGAAGTCGTCAGGTTTATTATAACTCGAATAGAACAGAATCACATTAATTCACGATACTGTGATGCAGGCAGGAAATAATTACATGTAATTCTTATTGAGTTAATAGTTCAAATTTAGCAGGAAGAAATCAAGACATTTTGATTTAGGTTTGATGATCTGTTTTACGCTTTATAATATCGACTAAAATTGCCAATATAAAATAATATATGTGAAAATACTGAGAGTAAAAAGTACCATAAAAATAAAGTTATTGTCACTCACCATTTTTATTAACTTTCTTATCTTATTTATTAATATCCATTATGTAGGCTTTTTGAAATAGACATGATTTTTTAAATTGAAAATACTTTTCACTCTGATTTCTTACTCACTGGGACTTGGCTTTTTCCAACTGAACCTGAATTAATGAGGCTTCATTTTATATTATGAAAAACTATTCCTATGCACACAGATTTAAAGTTGGACCGATGACAGATAGAGTGACAAAAATGAACAAAGTGATGGAAAACTTCACAAAAAAGGGATGAAAGGGATTGAATCAAAGGCTTTCTGGTTTGGGAATATATCTTGGTGGCCGATCCAGCTCAGCCTCTGCCTCATATTGGAACCCCTCTGTACCATTCCCCCAAGAGGCTGCAGGGCCTCCGTGTGAATCCCCTTTATTTGGGGATAAGAATGCCAAGAGGTAGTTTAATGGCCATTTTCAGATTGATGACTTAGCATCAGATGAGGAGGAGGCTGCTTTACGTGTCTAAGGCATTCTGAAAAGGCATAAAAAATGCCCCAGGGAGCATGGGAGACACTTTAGCAAGACATTAGAAGAGTCTCCTGGCAGTGAGAAGACTTGAAATGAGAACTGGCAGCCAAAGGTCTCTCTTTCTCCATCTCTGGGAAATCTTCAGTTACAAACGGTGTCTCTAGGGATGGCTACCTCCTCTCTCCCAGAAGCAAGACACAGAGCCAGGAGGCCTCTGATTGTAGGTGTGGGCTCTCTCCTCAGGATTTGTGATCTGTGCCTCCTGGTCTTTCCTGCTCATGGCTACCCTGTCGACCAGCTAGTTCCCCAGCCTTTCTCCTTTCTCCAATTCAACCTCCCTTCCCCCTCATTTGTTACAAAACGTTTCTTTTGAGTTTTTAACCCAGTGACCATGGTTGAGACAGATCCATTCTTAGAGATGAGGAAAACCTTCATGGTGGCTTTCTTGCTTCTGGGATCATATATATATATATATATGTTAATTATTGCTCCTATCACCCCATAGCTACTCTTATATATTGCTTTTCCTGTAGTCTGGCTACCACCTAAAAGTGCACAAGGATTTGAAGAGTGCGGGGGAGGCGACAAGGCACACACTTATCTGAGATAGTCAAAGCTTATTTATGTTATTTTTTTTCACAGAATGACTATCAGACAGTGAAAATAGTAATAATTCTGTATTATGTTGTTGGCTCTCTTTAGTGAGACAGTGCAGGTGAAATGTGCAGTCAGCACCTGGCTGCGTCCCTTGTTTCCTAGGCTGCTGAAGGACATTTCAGGCCACCTGAAGGCGAGAGGGGAGTTTTTCTTTTATAGAACTGGGCCTGGATTTTCTCTGCTGCGTTCTTCGCTCACTAGAGAATTCTTTTGCTATTTTGGATTGTCGTGGAGGGAATTCTCTCTGATGGAGTGATTTATTCTTGGTTTTTTAAACACAGTCAGTGTTCCAGGGCAACTCCAGAGGGAATCTTGCCTGCACACCTAGGGGCTCCCTGGCTGCTCCTTGAGGGACATTGTAAGCAGGAGGCCACTTTTAGCCTGAAGAGGGCAGTGACTGCGGCAGATGACAGTACCAGCATTGGTACTCCGGCACGGAGTAACACTTGACTTATGTCTTAGCCACATTACTAGATTTGGAAAAAAAAAAAAAAGATCTCTTTCAAAAGTCAAGCAGCAAGAGGTGTGTGGGGGGGCTCATCCTACCTTCCTGCTGAAACCAAAGCACAAGAATGCAAATTAAATAATTTCAGCCTCTCATTGTATTGCCTCCATCTACTCACATGATTTATGTGCAACCCTCGGCCTGCACTTCACAGTGGCTGTAATTAGGAGATAGTGATGACTGTGCATGGAAAGAAACGGCCTGCTTTAGTGTGGGTGACGTCTGCTTACATCCGTATGCTAGGACCCACGTGAGGCAGTACACTAGTTATCAGAGGGATGATTAACAAATTATTACATCAGAGATCGAGATACAGTTCCATTTTGGAAAAAGCCCATTAATTTCCTTAAGGCAATGCTATGATGAGGCAAGTGAAAGTAAGTTTGTAGTCCCCACAGGATGGCATACGACCCGTATAATCTATAAAGGATGCACAGAAATCTGTGCATCAAACTGAACTCTGTTTCTTGAGGGAAACAGTGTTGCTCTGTCTTTGCTTCTTGTACCCAAGTTCTGAATCAAACGAGGAAACCCAGCCCCTTATCTCAGAGGAGAAATGCCTACACACCTCTGGAGCTCCACAGAGGGGAGGTTCTCAGCCTGAGAATAGGTACCGCTTATGCCAATGGCCTCCTCATTTCCAAGGAGCCTTTTCAAACTTCAGGGCTTGTAAATAAGGAGACTGTTTTGCTCTTCTCTGTTTATACCAAGAGGAGTGGACATGACTCACATCCCTCAGATATGTCCGCAATAGGACTCAGGTTTAAAGCCGTAGGATCAGACTTTTAATGCTTTGAACTTTTACAGAAGCATTATTATGAACACACACAGAGAGAGAGAGAGAGAGACAGAGAGAGAGAGAGACAGAGAGAGAGAGAGAGAGAGAGAGAGAGAGAGAGAGAGAGAGAGAGATTAGGCAGCGTAGTTGTGTGGTTGGCGAGGTGACCTCTGTAGCAAGCCAATAGCTATAGATGATGGTAGTATCAGCCAGGATGATGTGTAATTGTCATGTAGCAGAGTCAAAGGCATAAATGATGTGTTTAGGATCCTCAACCTTTCAGAATTCGGAGACTTAAAAATCAGGGATCTTTTGGAAACTAACTGAGACGTCTAGAAATGAAATTTGTTTGTTTATAAAATCCTCAAATAGTTTTCCTTCTCTTGAAACATTTTCTATCTTCTTTGAGCGGGAGAAAATCAATTTCTCAAAGCACTAAATGTATCTTACCTTGAGTAAAGACTGAGCTTTCTAGGTTAAAAGTAACACATTGATACTGACGCAACTCACGTTAGTGTCTACAAAGACACATGGCTTACAAGAGGACAGTGTCAGACACAATTTCTCTCCCTCCTCTTTGGCCACTTAGCTTTACCTGGATTGTCAGTTTTCCATTCTTGAAGACTAGGGCTTAGACAGCCTGTGGTGCATCCTTCTGAGGCAATCAGCGGAGGAGAGGGCAGTAGGAGTCACTTGTGTGTGGGCTAGTTGATTTCTCCACAGGTGCGTTTGTGCTGGTCATAAATGACTAAAATCGGTCTTTATCTTAAGTCAATGAAATACAGACAACTGTCTCATTCTCCTGCAAGTCTTTGTCTGCTTTACAATCCTTATGAAGACATATTTTCCTCCAAAAGACTCAGTTGTACCAACTGCTAAAGCCATGTGCCCCGTGAGTTATTTACTGCACACAATGGGTTTTATTAACTGCAAAAGATGAAAAGCAAATCTGCCATGTTCAGGCTCATCTCGTTAGGATGGATGGATAAGTGGGCACGCTAAATAAACTGTGCAGGAGGCAGCATCTTACGTAACAGGCAATGGGTCGTGGGAAGTGGGACTCTTTCATCAAAGAGTCTTTTAGTTTTGGAGTAACTTTGCTTGAGAAGCACTCCTCCCCTTTGGAGGAGGCAGATGGACTCTCCCTCACAGGAGCTAATAGTGGCTCTGGATGAGAAAAGGCACATCAGATGCACAGCCAGAGAGAGCTGATGCGTGCAGACTTGTTAATGCCTCTCTCCTTAAAACCCTCTAGGAGCTACTGGTCTACCTCTGCGAAGCAAACTGGCAGAGGGCTTTGCACGGCTAGGTTAACAGAGAAGCAGCCTGTACCTCCTCTCTTTGGCATTTACCCGACACTAGTGTAGCTGTTTGCCTTTCTGTATTCCCCATCATACAAACACCAAGAGGGCAGGATGCATTTCTGTGTCCTTGGCTCTTGTTTCTTAAGCCCACAGTCTTACCCTAGGAGCTTAATAAACACGCGAATGAATAAATGACTGAAACAACCGTACGTTCTATGAACCCATCTCAACCCTGAGTATTGGGTGGAAACCATAGTTAGCTAGGCAGGCAAATAAAATCAAGGTTTAGGAAAAGAAACGGAAGGAAGTGAGGGGAGGAAGAAGGAAATGGCGTGTTGTGAGTTCCTATTTTCCACGTGCTCTCTCATAGTTCTGCGTATTCACGCCTTCTCTAGACAGGCTTTAAAAACGGAAAATTAAGCAAGTAATATACACGAGTGCATTCTCATTTTGGAAGATTATAGCAACAAATGGTCTGAAATGGGAAGAGTCCACTTCTTGGCACTCTACTAATTAAACGACACACGCGGACATGGCTTTATTTATAGATATGCCCTTATGACTTTCTTTTCCACTTAACATATGTAGGAGAGACTTCTCTGCTGGTTGATGCTGGTCTGCGTCAGAAATCCTCAATTCCGCAGGTCAGATTTACCTCGAAAGATGTATGTTCAGATTCTTACCCAATACCAAAGAGACTGGGGAAAGCCCCACCTTCATATAGCAGGGCGTTTCCAGGTGATCCGGTGTTGTTCTAGGATTGGGAAGTTACTAAACAACCCCCGCCCCCCCCCCCCCCCCCCCCCCCCCCCCCCCCCCCCCGACAATACTTCATTTTAGTGGCTGGTGGGTTTTAATTATGGATAGACAATAACTTACTTTTACAAATCCCTGATAAGGAAGTAATCGGCGATTTTTGTTTTTATTCCGTTTGAAAAATGGAATGTAACAAGGCCAGGGCTGCACCCAAACACGGTTAGCTCTAGAGGGAATTTTTTGCATCATAGCACTTTTTCGTCAGGGGCTACATTACAAATAACCAAACCCACCTCTCCATAAGATTGTCTCATATACATACATGCAGGCGTGCATCACAGACCAAGGCTCTCCATGGCACGCAGTGACTTAGAATCAACGTCCTGGTCCTGCGCCTGGCCGGTGAAATGAGCATCATGTTTCCTGTTTTGTGGAATAGAATTTTAAGCTTGGTGAACTTAAATCGTCTTTGCTTTTCTTTTCTGAAGTCCCTAATAGCCTGACATCCTACAGTCAACACTGAAGACACCTTAAGAGCTTACTTAGCAACAGAGGCCTGTCTTCTGGGCTCTCTGAGCAGTGAGGATGTTGTTTTAAGGAGAGTGGAGAGGCTTTCTAAGGAGAGGATGGCTTGTGATGAGATAAAATGTTACTTTTGTTGTTGTTTGAGAAGTAAGTGATCTGCAAATCTTTCTTGAAAAAGTTAGAGCAGAGGCAAATAAATAAATAAATCTACACGGGGGTGGGGGGGTGGGGGGGTAGTGCTTTTCTACTCATTGTCCCTAAACATAGCAATTTAAAAAAAAGTTTATTTTTACAGGCTTTATTTATTTATTTGCCAGTTTTAGATTTAAAGAAGAACTGAAGATTGAAGTGATCTTTGTTTGGCTCTCGGTGCAGGCATTTTTCATAGACTTTTGTTTTTATTTCACTTATTTATATTTATTAACAACCAAAGGCTACCTCTTCCTGGGGAGGCGTAAACTCTGGAGGCTGTCTTGTGGCTCCGGGTCAGCAGGCTGGCAGACCCAGGTTGCCTCCGAATGAATCACCCTGGAGTCTTGTTGAACCTTACACTGCTGAGCCCACCTTCAGAGTTTCCGATTCAGTAGGTTCAGGAACGGTCTGAAAACTGGCATTTCTAAAGGTTCCCAAGTGTTGCTGATGTTGCTGTTTCACAGAGCATGCTTGGAGAGCCAGTGCTCCACATAAATTGCTTGCTGGCTGACTTAGCAAGTCACAGGATGCAAAACCAAAATGAGATTTTAACCGTGTTCTGTCTGACAGCGGCCTTTTGTCTTTTGACTCCTACCTGGCTAATCTTCTGTTCCTGTCTGTCCTAACCGCAGCAGCAGCAGCAGCAGCAGCAGCAGATGCCGCTGTGGAAGTTGTGTTTTCCTTTATGTGATGCATAGCTCAGAAGCCCTGATCAGTGTCATGGTCAGTTAAGCATGATTTTGAAAGCAGGGCCATCCAGATTACCACTTTCACTCATGAGACCACAGAGAAAACTGATTTTTTAAAAACTTAAGACTGTAAGATACACATTAACTGGGAGTTGACAACAGTAAGAAGCAATGAAGAGGCTATGATTTGACTCAGCTCCCAGCGATTTGTTTTCAGAAACTGTGGCGGCTAACCACTGATTTCTATTATGCAACAGGATTGCAAATAACATTCCACCATAGTCTTAATCAATAGAGGGTCACTAGCAGCTCCTCTCCCATGCTGGGGAGAGGCCCTGTTTTTATCTATTTAATTGCTATAACACAGAATCTGGCAAAAGAAGGAAACGTCCTTTTTAGCAGTAACGATGGGAGCGACTTTCTTCTTCCTAAGCATTCTTTAAAATATAAGCATATATTACAAACATCTGGTAAATATGAAGGGGTCCCGGCATAGCTTTGTCCACAGACATCTTAATGAGGCCAACCTCTGCAATTTTCCTGCACTAGGTCCAGCAAACCAGCAGGTATGTGTGTTCCGTGAGGCCGTAGTGTTCTTGAGGACTCTTCAGGGCTCCTGCTGAGCACTGGGAGGCTGATCTCCCTCATAGACCAGCCTGCTGGCTGGTCAAAGCTTTACTGAATCCATGTGTGTTTCTCCGTCTCTCCCACCTCACACTGCCACACATGGCTCTCCTGGCTCATGTGCGTCAGAACATTCTTACACCATCATCACTCCTTCCTGTTTCTCCTTGTCTGTATTGAGTGAAGGCTCCAGTCTTGATTAATGTGTGCATTATTGCCTTTTGAGGCTAAGAATCTGCATCATGACAATTCCATTTATTAGCAGCCTCAGAATGCCCATGCCTGTGCCGCTTTTAGAACAGATGACACACCCTGCTTAGGCAGAATCCTTATATATTTGTAACATAGATATGATCTTTATTCTTATAATAGGGTATCTATTTAAATGATGGGTTATTGTAATGACTTCTCAAGTCTTTTGAATAAAACAGATGAATGTGAATTAAATGAAGCAGGCCAGGCTCTGTAGTCAGGCTTTCTGGCTTCAAAATCTGATACAATGCTTATTAGTTATGTGATCATAAGCAAGAGGATTTATCTCTACACAGGCAGTTTGCTTATGTAGAAAAAGTTGACAGGAATCATACTTCCTTCAGGAGGCTTTTTAAAAAAATATTTAACTTTTTAAAATTTTATTTTTGTACATACACATTTATATTATTACACGTATATACAATAGAGTACCTATGGCAAGAAGAACCGTGACACAATCAGGAATTATATAAATGTTACATTCTTAGTGTTTTGGCTACTTGTATTTGACAGCCTTGAAGAAGACATCTTTCCTATCTTGGAGCATCTAAATTTTTGAATGTGAATCAATCTCCATCACATCTTGTCATTATCAACTTAGGAACACCTATCTAGACCTAAAAACCTCTTAACCCCTAAACAACTGAGCCTCATGGTAAAACTAAGCTACCTGGTCTTCAACTCCCTCAGAGACTTGAGAAGGAGTAAACTTGATTATGTGAGTATGCCGGGAGTGCAGGTTAATAGCTTTCCAAATGAGAAAATAACAGAGATGTTAGTGAATGCTAACAAGACAAATCGCAGATTCTTAAGCAAACTTCTGACCTCCAATGAGGGCAGTAAGTATTTGTTGTGGTGAAGTTGGAGAGGAAATTATCCAGCACCATTAGTTGTTCCTCTCAGCCAGTTCCCCAACCCTTTGTGCCGGCTCTGTCTTGTGAGAACAGACTAGCACACAGTCACTGGTTAGGAAATAGGACAGAACAATAGACCAACTGGATTTTGGCACATGGCATGGCTGTCCTGTGGCCAAGCTTCTCACTGGAACCTCAACATCCTGATGTCCGTGTGGTAGGGCCGGAGAGTCACTTTATTTAAAAAATAGCCAAAGAAATGATTAGGTAACCCAAAGATAGACATTGATAAACTTTAATAGCATTCATGCATTTGAACAAAAATTTCCCTTAGGATTAAGTTTTGGAAAAAAAAAAAAAAAAAAAGAATACGAACAAGTCAAAACTTTTAGAAGCGTTTTGCCAGGCCTAGACCTTCTCAGAACCCCCAGGGCTTCTGGTGGGATTGTGGGTGAGGGTGAGCAGCTGACTAAGCCTTGAGGTGGGTTGCAGAAGTAGCCTCATTTTGGATGTGAATTTCTTTTTTTTTTTTAATTTTAATTTTTTTGTGGTGTTTGGTGCGGTGACCCAAGGATAGAAATCGTAGACTCAGGCTGGGCAAAGATGGCGGAAGAACCCTTTCTCTGTGAAATACTCCTTCTTGCCACCAGGTGACAGCACTGAGGGAATGCAGCCGCACCCAGGACAACCAGAAGGAGACTAGGAATATTAAATTTTGATTCCTACCGCCACTATCTTGTTCTAATTAAGTGGCAACAACTAAGTTAAACATCTATTATGTTCTGCTATGTTGTCATTTTGATGAAATATGTATAATTTATCTAAATGAAAAAAATCACATATATAGAGAGAATGTGTTTAGACGATGCAGAGTTACCTAGACTTAGTAGGATGGACCTGTGCAGGACAGAATGCCGTGATAGTCACGGTTGTAGAAAACAGTTCTTAGGGTAAGTACTAAATTTCCGTTCCTCAGAGAAAAGTAGAGCACTGTGGAGAGCTGTGAGCATTTCATCCATTTATTGTCCTTCTTTTACTTAATGGGTCAAACAGTCAGCTCACCTGCCTGTATTCATCCAGAAACATACAGCCTACAGGTGATGGATGAAGGAAGAATACCCGCTGCTTAAAATCCTGCTGAGGAGACATCACTACCATGTAAAGAAACGATGATCTCTGTATGAGATGATAGAATAAAGACGATGTCCCTGGGCAGCCTACAGGGTTCAGAAGGAAGTTCAACGTCACCAGAGGAAGCCGATGTTACTAGGCAGGATGCTTTAGTTAGCCCGGGCTGCTCAATAGATGGCAGAGACAGGAGCATCTTAAGTATTTCCCACTTCATGATCCGCTGTGGTCTGAGACGTTCTTATTGCAACCACAAGAAGTACATGAAATAGGTATACAAACCAAACATCTACTGTTAGTGAGTTGTTAAGAAATTTATTTTAAAACAACCCTTTGACATATGATTTTGCATTGTAAAAGATGAAAGCAAAGGCACGTGGTAGGGAGATGGGTGTGTTTGCTTGTTTTTACAAAAAGATTTAAGTCTTAGGTGAATATTTAATACTTTAGGAGGCAGAGCACCTTCAGTGCTTTTTGGAGTTGGTTGATATTTCGTGACTGTTGATGATGAGCAGCATAATTCACAGAAATATTTGCTATGAAACATACGTGGGCATGTTTACGGTCACCTCAGAAGTTGTTGGAAAATATGTCCTAATCCCAAACCAAAATTCATTCAATATTTAAAAAAAAAAATGTAACTCAAGTCAGCTACTAAAACAGCAGTTGTGTATGTTTGTGTGTAGTGTACGCATGTGTATTTGGATGTGCATGTCTCTGTGTGTGTGTGTGTCTGTGTGTGTGTGTGTGTGTGTGTGTGTGTGTATGTGTGTATGCATGGAGGCCGGAGGCCAATGCTGGGTATCTTTCTATATGGCACTCTACCTTAATGTTTAAGATAGGGTCTTTCATTGACTATGGAGCTGGACTTTATGCCCCTGGAATCCTCCTGTCTCCACCTCCTGACAGATGGCATTACAATCTACACACACCATTTCTACACACACAACATTAAAAAAAATTACACAGTATATCTTGGGCCCGTTCTTTTCCTGTCCTCCAATTCCTCCCAGACATCTCCCTTCTTGGCCCAACTTCGTATTCTTTCGGTCTCTTGAAAACCAAAACAAAACCAACAACGCACAAAAAAAGCAATTCCCCCCAAAAGATGAAAAAACAAAAAAGCAAAAAGTGAAAACCAAAAATAACGGAGCCCGTTTTGTGCTGGCCAACTAGTCCTGAGCCTGCAATCTGCTTTAGGGTGTGGCTGGCGTACTTGGGGCCGTTCTCCGGCGGGCATCGGTTGCAGATAGCTCCGTGCTTATGCTTAGGGGTGGGACTTTGTGCCCGCTACCCTTTTCCATGCTGTACACCCACATTTTTTTGTTTGGGTGCTGGGGTCGAACTTAGGTCTTCGTGTTAGCACGACAAGCACTGTTCTGTTAGAACCATCTCTCTAGTCTCCCAAACAGCAGTGTAAAACGAGCAAACAAGCAAACAAACGAACACCCACAAATATTCTAACACGGTACATACAACCCAAAGTCATACTAATGTGGTGCTTAGTACTTAAGAACGGAAGCAGGAAAATATCAAAAGCCTATTTTTTCATAGTTTACAAGGGCACATAACTGAATATGCAGTGAAAATGCTGCAGCTTACAGCGTACAATATTTCCAAATCTGAGCTGATGTGCCCGAGGCCGGATGGTGGCACTGACCGGGTGGCCTGTGCTGTGCCAAGTGTGCGCCGTGTGCTCAAAACCAAGGCTATGGTGAAAGCTGCGACAGAACAAGGTGAATGCTTCCGGAAGCGCCTTCGATTTTGAGGTAAGTTTTGGCCCCTGCGTGTTTACAAACCTCTTCCTGTTGCCATGGTTTTCACAGCCCACGCCGTTTGGTGTGTGGCGCCTGTAGGGGTGTGACCCACAGGTTAAGAAGGTATGGCCTTGGAGTGGATAGTAGACATGGGGTCTGTTTCCCAACCTGGGACGTGTCTGAGGGCAAGCTACTTCACACGGGGTTCTTGGTGAAGGCTCTTTCCTGATTTATAGATTATTGCCCCCTCACTTTAGTGTAACAAGGGGGCAGGAGTGAGAAGTGGGGGAGACCAAGCACAGTAAAATCCTTCAAACCAAAGCTCTCAAGTCTTTCCTTTAAAAAAGTATAATACTTGGTCAATTCTTTGAGAATCTCACGACTATTACGTTGATCATATTTACATCATACTCACCCCTAGTTCCTCCCAGAGCCACGCCCTCATCTCTACCTCCCAGAGCCACGCCCTCATCTCTACCTCCCAGAGCCACGCCCTCATCTCTACCGCCCAGAGCCACGCCCTCATCTCTACCGCCCAGAGCCACGCCCTCATCTCTACCTCCCGTCCCCCCCAAGATACCTCAAAGAAGATATTCTGATCTTTTGGCTCTCACAGTCTTTGCCTTTGTGTCTTAAAAAGGCAACAGCCTAGTTATAAGGGCTGTAGGAGGAGGAGCTAACATCTTCCAAAGTCCCCACCTACTGCTCACATTCCTTGAGGGCTAGAACACTCTGCTATGAACTCAGGAGCACACAGCATTGAGTTCACAGCACAAGCTTTGTAGAGAGGTGTGGAATTGGGTTGCACTTAGAGATGTCCAGAGGACGCCGGAGCCAAGGAAAAAGGACCTTCTGAGCAGGAGAGACCCATAAACCCTTGGGTCGATGGATGTCAGCTTACGCTAATCTGTAAGGAGGTAGAAATAACCGGATGGCTCCTGTCCTCTTCCGGCCAGAGCCCTGCAGTGACAAGACTTCAGAGATTCCCTTAAGGGTCTCCTAGAAAGATTAAAGGTGGAACAGTTGTGAATAGTATTCTCCTGGCTTCCACTCAGTGTGAAACTGGGGGTTCCAGTTAAATGTCGGGGCACTGAGAGGGCAGAAGGCTGCGCCTTAGTAGGTGAAGGGAAGGAAGAAGCTGAAATCTAGGAGACCTTTGCTCTTTGTAAACTCATATAACCCAAATTCAAAACGTTTGCTTTTTTTTCCATTTGCCACGTGACTATCATTACTGTTTAGTCTCCTCCCACTAATCACAGACACACAGCGAAGTGCTCAAAGAGGAACTAACTGTGCTGTGGGTGAGCTGATTTGTGCCCTTCCCAGAGGAGAGCCAGCCCCGCAGCGCTCAGGGCTCTTCTGCCGCAACTCACGCTTGACGTCCACCGAATCCGCGCTCTTTTGTCAGTTGGTCATAGGTCTCAGTAAGGGAACCAGCGATGTTTTGATAGGAAACCAAGTAGTTTGGAAGTAGGATCTGAATCGAAAATGGCGTACGTGATTATTTTTCTTGCCCACATTGCAGTTCTGCCTTGTGAGTTCCATCCTCAGAACCTCACCTGTTGAAACGGGAGGTGTCTTTGTTGCCTGAGGATGGAAGATACTCTAAGTTTCATTTTTTAAAAGATGTTGGATTCCTTTATTTCATTGATATCCATGCATCTGAAGTATCTAGTGAGTTTGGCTGGTGTATAAATTAATATTTACAGGTAAAACCTTGCTGAAAATAAAATAGATTAAGTGGAGAATATTTTTCCCACAGCTTCCTTCTCCAATGAAAAATGAAATAGCTCCTTACCATTCCTCCACTGAATGCTCCATCTGTCAGCTGCACGCTGATCTGAGCCGGCACCATCTCAGGAGTGTTTTGGGCTGTGGTGGTGCTGGTGTGCATGGTTAGCACCCGCTGGGAGGTTTGGCAGTTAGGAATTGACGCATACTTTTACCTTTAAATATGTCTCCGATTATAGGGTTCTAAAATGAAAACCTATCATCATTGGATTCTGATTTCAGTCTCTGCTGATCAATATAACACATAGCACACAATACTTAAAAAAATAAGATTAGTAAGTCAAGGGTTCTAAAATAGAATCAACAGGTAAATATTGTTTTGGCGTATTTAAAAATTTCATGATGTTTAAACTTGTTATCAATATTTTAGCTCACCAAGATAGTGTGAGCCTGGGTTTGGATGTAAAAATATGTATGAAACCCATACGCAGTGAGTGGAAGCTACACACACATGACATTGTCAGGGAGGTGCATAGCTTTGCCTCATGCTCTCTTTCAAACAACTCAGAGTTAAGTTCTCAGTGGACTTGTATAGGTTTTAACTGAGCTGGATCAGTCCCGATATTGTCTGTGTGAATTCTGTGCCTAGTGACTTCTGGATATTTTAAAGACGTTTTAAAAAATCTTGACGCATATAATAGAGATATTTTCTTAGCTTCCAAGTACTTGGAGTCATGAAATCTTGTCATTGTGATGTTAGAGGAAACATTTGAAGTCTTCTTTTGTAATCCTGCATACAAATCAAAATATATTCCTGGGGAAACCAGGCATGGTGGCACGCACCTCCAAGCCCAGCATTTAAAAGGCAAAGACAGGGGTTGTAGGGTATTTGATGGTAGTTTAGAATGCACAGTGAGACCCTGTCTCAAAACACAACACAACAAAACAACACAACAAACAAAACGAAGCTTCACAAGCAGCCTGTGAAAAGCCCTCCACAAGGGGTAGATCTGTCTTGCTTGGGCCAAGTGTAGCTCCACCCAGCCTTGGTTTCTGATGGCCTCTCCATTGCATTATGGCCATTCGGCTAGCCAACGGCCCCTCTTGTCCCTGAGCCCTGAGTTCTCCAGCATCAAATCTACTGCCTTACTCTGTTTCTTACAGGAGCAGGAGCAGCGCAGACATTGACTGAAGGCTTCCTAGATGTCAGGCACAACACTAAACACTTAATATACATAATTTTATTTGCTCCTCCTCACAGCTGTCAGGTAAGCTGGGCTTTTGGATGAGAGAAAGACCCTTATCTAAGGTTACCCCGAAGGCAGATGGCCACTCCATATAAAACCTGGGTCTGATGGACCCTTAAGTCTCTATTGCTTTGTGCCACCTTTTCGTGGTGTATTTCCAGATTCTCTGCTGGCTTCCTTTATTTGACTCTACTCCTGCTGTTGCTTTAATCCAATTCGGAGTTAAATCCATTTTTTTTTTTCCTCCCTTGCCATTTTCTAAAAGCTTGCCTTGAGTAGAGAAGTTAAACCCTCCAGATGGGAGGTGTTAGCACTGCCAGCCTGATATTCTCAGCGAGTGGGTGGCTGGAATGGTAGGTGGGCTGTTGAGCGTGTGCACAGTGGACAATGGCCTTCGTACAAGGATGGAGACCGACTGCCCATAACCCTGTGTGCCTGTCTTCCTGCTGGGCTGGTCACAGGGCACCCAGGAAATGTCGGGGAAACTAGTGTTCCTCTAGCAGCATGAATGGGGAGCTCCCCATTGCTCCAGATGTTTTCTGAGGACATTGGATGGGGGAGGGGGGAGCTTGTTATTACCGCAGATGGCCGGAACGGTTTTGTGCGGCAGGAGGCTTTTCCATGGCAGGACTGATCTATCCAGAGTTCTTTTCTGAGGTTGATGGGAGGATGTGGTGAAATTACTTGAGCTTCAGGAAAACACTGAAGGCATCAAAAACAAATGCATGTGTTTGCGCCTACTCCTTTCCCAAACTAAACTATTTGCCACGACCGCGTTTCCTGAGCATATGGACTGAAGTTCTAGATCAAGTGGAGAGGCGGCAAAAAGCGAGACTGTTCGTGTGAAGGCTCTTCCATTTGCGTCTTATTTCAGTAGAGTCTAGTCTTGAGTAGCTGCGCTCAAATGCTGAGACAAGGAATCTGTGACATTCACAACATGAGAAAAACAAACCACTCATTTTCACACTTACGAGGAGAGGCCAGAGTTCAGCCCTCGGTCTGATACGTTGGCAGAAGGGGAGAACTGGGTTCTTTCAGCTTCTTTGGGGAGTAAACTTGGCCAGCAGCCCCATCTGGCCATGTGCAATCCCAGCCCAATGGCCTCCACGAGGTGCTGCAGCCATTTCGCACTGCGGCTCCATGCCCTGTCCTTCCTGTTAACCTGTCTTGATCTTCCATTCCGACGAGGCTTCTTAAAACCACACCGTGGTTTGGTTATGCCTTTACTCTAAAACACTTTTGATCTTTTTAGAGCTTCCATTAGACAAAAAAACAAAACAAAACAAAAAAAAACCCACCTTTTTTATACCTTTTGTTTCCATGGCAATGGATTCCAGGACTGCTTTAGAAAACCACTCACTTCATGTGCCCTGGGGAAGGCAGTGCGTTACAGATTAGTACAGCAAATGCCGACAGATCTGTACAAGGGGCACAAGGCTGAGAGAAGTGCTTAGAAGACTCATGAAAGGATGAAGTTGTGCGCGTGCACGTGTGTGTGTGTGTGTGTGTGTGTGTGTGTGTGTGTGTATGTTTATCCCCACTCTCTCTCCCTCCCCTTCCTCTCTCTCTGTGCCCCCCCCCCCCCCCGCGTGTATACATTGTTAACATGGTAATCAGTGGAATTCATGAACCCAGGCCTACACTACAGGCAAATAGCTTCGGTATGACATTTAGTGTTCATTAGTCAGCTCAAGGCAGAAAGGGCAGAATTAACTTGAGTTAGTTTCAAGTTTAATAATATATTAGCAGCTGCGGAAAGCCCCCTTTCTGAGTTTTGTACAATTTGCTCTCACTTTCACAAGCACTACTTCTGTTTCTAAGAATTTAAACAGGGCAGAAAAACCTCTCGAGTTTTTACCTTTTGCTGCAAGAAAGAATATTTCCCTAAATCCCAAGATGCCTTTCTGTAGTCCCTGCCGATGTATCCTTTAAGAATCCGAGGGCACAGATCAGAGCACAGCAGAGCAGTCTGTTAGCAGAGACCTGAAGAAGTACAAAGCAGAGCTTTCCTAGGAAAACACAGAATGGCTGTCGCAAAACATTTCAGGCTACTAAGAATGGAAAGTCACCTTCAGACGTTTCCCCCCTTTTAATTTTATCATCCCTGTTTTTGCCCCCTGAGGACTTTTTTTTTTTTTTTTTGTCATATCATGGATCAGAGCAAGGTGGTTCAGAGTGGAGAGAAGTGAGGACGCAGGCAAGAGGACAGGGCATCAGGGGTTGAAAGGAAGAGGGCAGGCATGTGCTAACTTCAATGTGCTTACTTGCAAAGAGGCAATGAATCAAAGCTCCGCTTTCGCTAATGTAGATTTTAATATTTTAAATTGTCAGTGCCATTATTAATAATATTAAGATGCTTTTATGTTGAAATGACTAAAGTTACATTCAAAATAAAGAATGACACAAGAAGTATAAACACCCTTCCCGAAAATTGCTTTTTTGTTTAAGATATTTACGATGACTTAGTCTCTCCGTCTGTCTCTGTTTCTCTCTCTCCCCTCCCTCCCCCACCCCTGTATATGTGTGTGTGTGTGTGTGTGTGTGTGTGTGTGTGTGTGTGTAGATGCGTGTGAAGGCCAAAGGACCACTTGTAGGAGATTCTTTCCTTCCACTTTGTGGGTTTTGGGGATGGAACTCACAAGCTCAGGCTTGGCAACAAGCACTTTTATCTGCCGAGCCACCTCTCAGGCCCTGTTTTTCATTTTTATGCCTTGAGTGTAAAAATGCTCAACAGCTGTAGTGCAATGTCTTCAGGAGTGTTCTTCTAGGAGACAGAAAGTTGAGGGGCTAGAAACATAAGGCCAGCACACTGCATAAAATGATTCATTGTAAAACTTGAGGAACTCCACCTGTCTGGAAGATTCAGTGCTACTGTCCCTAATAAAAGGCCATTTATTTCAGTACTCAGAATTAATTTTCACCTTCATATTCTTTAGTTTTGAAATACCTGTGAAACCATTTTTTCTGTGCTATAGGGCTTTCACCAAAGCTGTGCTATAGGGACTTGAACCTGTCACAGGAGCGTGGGAGACACTGCTTCAAATAGTTGCACTCACCGCTCCTCCGTCTCCATCCACGCTAGACCGTTCTGGAAATCTCCCTTGTTTCTCCACCAGCGCAGGTTATACACCAAGAAGGACTTGGGGCTTCTGTAGCCAGAGTGTAAATAAAGCACCTCTCCCCAGGGGGAGGGAGAGAGAGAGAGAGAGAGAGAGAGAGAGAGAGAGAGAGAGAGAGAG
>OU015744.1:92711212-92723760 GCA_907169655.1 Acomys percivali
GAGAGAGAGAGAGAGAGAGAGAGAGAGAGAGAGAGAGAGAGAGAGAGTGAGTTTCCTAAGTGGAAGATTAGTTAAGGCTCACATCCTGGCAAAAAGCCCTTTGGGTACACTGGCAGGTCAGCCTGTCTCCTCCCAACACTGCTCTTTGGGGACATCAGTGCAAACCTTGCCAACTACCATTGTACCCAAAACAGGACTCAGGGGTAGAGACTCCTGGGATCTCCCCTTACTGCACCCCGATACTTCCTCAGACCAGTTCAGGGACTGTGCTTCCCTTATACGAAGGTCCAGTTTGTTCTAGAGTGGCCATGGCATAAAGGGAGAAGCCTTTTCCTCCCTTCATTAGCTCTTTTATCCTTTGCTTGTTTTCCCTTGGGGCTTATAGCTTTCTATAGCCTTCCATTTTGAATTACCTAAAATATTTTAGAGTGTATTCCTTTATGTAGCTTCCTACACACACACACACACACACACACACACACACACACACACACACACAATTTATAATGGTCTACTGGTGGTGTCATTTTGTCAGTTCCAACAAAGTATAGAAACTTACCTTTCACCACCTGTTCTCTTTTGTAATACACTTGTGCTAACTATTTCCTCTGTGTGCTCTGCCTTTAGCTTTAATCATTAAATAAATTTGGAAAACTCAAGAGAAGTAAATTCTATCATATTTACCCATATATTTACTCTTTTACCCTTCCTTCCTCCCTCCCTTCCTTCCTTCCTTCCTTCCTTCCTTCCTTCCTTCCTTCCTGATAGCTTGACTTTTTCTTTTCCTTTTTTGCTCAAGGAACATCTTGAGCCATTCTTTCACGGAGTGTGTCTGTTAATGACAATATAGCTTAGTTGTCCTTCACCTGCGGACAGCATCCTTGAGGAATATTTTCTCTGGATATAGAACTCTTGATTGACAGGTCTGTTATTTCGGCATTTGAAAGACACTGATCCGCTTCCTTTGAGCTTCCTTGTCTCCTTTTGAGAATTCTTTGCCATGTGATGTTCTTCCCCCTCTCTCTGAGGGATGTGCTGTTTCTCTCTGGCTTGGTTCGTCCTCACTGCCATGTGCCTATAATGTGCCTTGGTGTGATGCTCTTTGGCCTTGTCTGTTGGTGTTTATTCAGATTGTCTGTTATGCTTTTGGCCAACTTTGGAAAGTTTTTAGCCATTATATCTTCAGATACTTTTATTTTCTGCTCGTTGTGGGAGTCAGCGACTTAAACTGTAGTTCTTTCATTGTCATGAAAGTCTCTGAAGTGCACTAGAGTGAGTGGTAGCCCGATGAAGTACCACGTGTGCATGCTCTGTTCTTAGACGGTCCTGGGTTCAAGGCCTGTTTTATTGCATATTTGTTACTCAGCCTTGATGAAGGCATTTAACTCTTTAATTCTTACTTTCCCAGGCGATGACTCAGAAGTGTCATACTTCCTGTGCCTCATACACGTTAAGTTCCATAAAAATAGTTACGATTGCTATGATGCAGGTTTTAAGTTTTCCAGCTATTTTGTTAATAATCCGATCTTTGCTAAGAGAGGACAACAGTGCTAACTATTTTCTAGGATGCTGTTTCATACAAAGAAGGTGTCATTAGACAGCGAGTCCCAGGAGCCAGCTCCCCTCCCTATTCTCCGCCTGCAGAGAAGAACATCGGTTAGAACACGGAACAAGAGCAGTGATTTCTCTGAGCACTTGATGTGACATTCCTTTGATGGAGCCCCATAGACGTATTTAAAGGGTTTCATAGTATAAGAAGCCAGTTAAAGGATTTCTGGGGATGTTTCTTTGTTTCCCAAGAAAGACTGGAAAGACGAGTATGTTAGGGGGCATCCTGCACTGGTAACCTCGGCTTAATCAGTCTCAGACATCAAAATCTCTTCAAGGTACAAATCAGACGAGAGTGGAGGGGTCCAACAAAGAGAACAGGGTTCCTTTTGCTTTGGGAGTGGAGTTCTGAACTGGAAAGGAGGTGAGCGTTACTCCCAATTGGGCTTCTAGATACAAGTCATGAGCTCATCTGATCACTCTGGGCTTGAGTCAGCATATGCCAGCTTGGGACTCTCCGGGGACCTGTTAGGGCGTGTTCTCCAGAGGTAAAGCCGAAGAGAGGGTGTGGTCCCAGGAGACGTCCAGCCTCAGCAGGATCCTGTGGGATGTCCTGGAGTGGTAATCACTTTGCGTTGACTCGGGGGATTTAGGCATTTTGTGTCTTTGCATCCTGAGCTGCAGGTAGCTTGGTGTTAAGCTAGGGGTCCTTCCCGGGTGACCTTGGGCAGTGTGGCTCTGTAATGTAAAGGCAATTCTCTGGATAAGGTGTGAGGGTAGCCACAGATCTCAGTGCCTGGAAGAGAGATCCCCCAAGAATACAGGTAGGGCTCAACACCTACAAGCTTCATCGTGGTCACGGAAAAACCAGTGGTTTGTGTAACAGGAGAGCTGGCTTGTATTCCTTAATTGCTGTGTGACCTTGAATAAGTCTGTGGGCCTCTGCCTTCTGGAAGAAAAAAAGGATCAGCACGGTTAGAGTCTTAAAGCAGGTTTGATTCACTCAGCTAAGTTGATTGAAAACATTGGATTTAGTAAGACCAGGGCTTCCTGGCCTATAGATCATGGAGATGGCTAAGGAGGCCTAAGAAGGCAGGTGGACACCTGTTGCTATGTGTCCTGCAGTCTTGGCAGACACCTTTTGTCACTTGGAGGTCAGGAAGCTTAGTAGCAGCCTGGTGATTGAGGCTTACAGAGGGAGTTCACTTCAAAAATCTGACTTTTGGAAGGTGGATTCTAGGAGGAACTAAGTCTTCCTGTTCCTTTTCTGCTTAGAAGTTTGGTGAAATATTTTCGGTATCTGAACTTCGGCTTCTGTGCCCTGTTGCTTTCCTCCTTGGTGTTGATGTTATCCATCTAATAAGACAGTCATCTTTTCTTTTTACCAGTTGACTGCATTACTAGTCATGTCTTGTAATAATTCTTTGGCTAACTTAGTGCAGGTTGTGCATATGAGGAGGAGGCAGAGTTTCTCATATTTCCTATGTGTCCTTGGGGGAGAGACTCAGGTTTTCTAGGGAATAGCGTGATCGGGCTCGGTTCAGTAGATGGAGCAAAACCGTAGCGATGTCAGTCCTGAGACTCTCTGAGGACATTTCCCATCTCAAGGGCAGGAGTTACTAATGAGAGAATGTCATTGTTATCTGTGTCATATGCTATCTGCACAAGTGGTTGAAGTTTCACCATTACTCTTGCTGAAACGGTGGGATAGATTCACTGCTAGTATCTGTGACTTGTTTGGTGTTTCGTGAACTTAGAGGTCAGCATTAATCAAACTAGACTCCTTGAGAGAGCCTCCATTCACACATTGGCTTCCAGGGTTACCACCATTCCCAGCCTTCCGCTCCTCCTGTGTGTACCGTGCCAGGCCTGAGATCCCTGACTTGAGAAGTTGAACCTTAAGGGCAAATCAACAGACTTTGTAGCGGGCTGTGGAATAAATATCAAGCAGGCTCCCCCTGCCCCTCCCCGCCCCCCCTCATCCCACCCCTGCTCCCGCTCTGGGTGTGGTTAGCTTTCATTAGAAAGCTGAGCATTTCTTGCTTGAAAAAGGATGTTTCTAAGGAGTTTTCAAGCTTGGCCAATTCATTAGTAGTAGAATGAATTCTTTTTAAAAATTTTTTTTTATTTTATTAATTTATTCTTGTTACATCTCTACGGTTATCCCATCCCTTGTATCATCCCATTCTCCCCTACCTCCCATTTTCCCCTTATTCCCCTCCCCTATGATGAATTCTTATGGAACCGTGCTTTAGTGTATTATAGAGGGGGAACGCCCGAGCCTGGCATAACCCATGGGCAGTCCTGCTAAGCAGGGAGCTTCTTCTTCTTCTTCTTTTTTTTTTTAAATTTAAAAATGTTTTTAGAGCTTCTTACAGGCTCTTGGTAAGTTTGGGTGGGTCCTGCTGAGACTGGATGTTGCTCAATGTGTTGACTTTTTAGAAAGAAAGTCACTTCGCATGACTGGCAGACCTGGGCTCTGCTAGGGATTAGATTCTTTATGCATGTCCCTCACCCCGACCTCAGCCTCCATCCCAGCATCCCTCTCCTTGCCTACTGGGTGGATGCTTTGGGATGAATCCAGACGCTTGTCAGCATCAAAGGACTTCAGTAGGGCTAGTTGGACAATGCCCCGTCCCTGCCCACCACTCCTTGACTCTCCTTTCGCCCACTGCATCCATGAATTATCTACGGCTGTAAAATAGTGACTTATTTAAAACTTTATGCTCAACACTAAAAATAGTTTTATTTGGAGAGAAAAATTAATAATTTCAGTACATCCTTAAGATTTAGCAGAAATATGACTTACAGAGTGAGTTCTTGTCAGAGAGATTCTCTATCGGTGTCTCTATGTTTCAATCCTGAAGTCGCAGCTGGCACTCTCAGGATGTAGCTTCCTCCCTTGGCAGCGATGTCATCTGGACAGATATCGCCATTTGCTGCTAATGATGACTGATGTTGGTTCAAAAAGTTCTTCTGTGTCAAGAGGGCATTTGGGAAGCAGGCTGTAAAGAGCGCCTCTCAGCGCGGGGGAGCATTTGTTATCACTCACGCTTTGATGCAGCCACACGTTGCGGCTCTTGGCATAATGAAGAGCCAAGTTTCAGGAGTGACTGCTGCACCCAACTCCTACCTGCCAAAGTATAAAGACAAACTATATGGAGGATTAAAGGACGGAATCCCTCGGTGTCTCAGAGCAGCAGCGCTGAAAAGGTTCTTAATGATAGACAGGACCATTAGGAGGCATGAAAGGAAAAGCAGGAGCCAGGCTGAAAATGTTCTGGGCTAGAGAAGAGTTGATGGCCTTT
Source organism: Acomys percivali (assembly GCA_907169655.1). NCBI lineage: Eukaryota > Metazoa > Chordata > Mammalia > Rodentia > Muridae > Acomys > Acomys percivali. The sequence continues at coordinate 92,716,069 of OU015744.1, forward strand.
GAACATTTGGGTTCAAATAACATGCCATCCTTTATCTCCAAAGACAACAGAGCCGACCAACTTAGTGGTGTGGGACATGCGCTGTGGGCTTGCTTTCCAACAGAGAAGATGGGCTTTCTTCAGCTCTGTCTCCTCGTGCTAGCCAGAGTTCTCATGGGACCAGTGGCAGGCTGAAGCACCTGGGGAGAGGAGGTGAGATGGGCGTGGCTAGTGCGTGCAGGGGGCTTTACACTGGCCGAGTCTCCTCCTCAACCCTTTGCCTACATGGCCTCCGTTATTCTTTACACATAACCCCACGAGATGGGGATGTATCTAATTTCTACCTAACAAATGAGGCCATGGAGACCCAAGGAGGCAAAAGCGCATCCCGGGGGCTACACGTAGAGTAAGTGACGCCGTGGAGTTTGACCTCCCTGAGTCGGGTACTGAGGCCCAAGCTGTGAAGTGTGAATTAGTCTGTCCTGCTAAGACTTAGTGACAGTTGGAACCCTATGTCCAGGAGCCAGAGGAACACGGGCTGGGATGCTGGCTTCCTACAGTGGCCTGCTCTGTGAACTTGGCAAAGTTTCCTGAAACTGTTGAGGAAGGAAGGGAGAGAGGCCATTGCTGTCATCAGTGTTTTGTTTATTATTTTCCTTTTGCCATAGACCAGAGCAAAACTAAAGGCTGGTTCTTCTCCACTTCAGCAGTCGCAAGAAGAAAGCACATGGGTATTGTCAGTGTTAATAAGGAAGCTCTCTGGGCCCCACTCCGGAGGGATTCTAATGCAATGACTCTGGGGAGTGGTGGTTGGCCGAATACAGGAACCTGAGCTTTAATCAGGGGCTTAGGTGATTGTGGGGTGAGCGGTTACCCCGCTCCACACTGAGGAGCCCTGTAATGTGGGAATCACAGGCCTAAGGCCCCTGCTCTGGTCCACCCTGGCAAGGCCAGGTCTTCAACAGGCATCACAACAACACAGCTTTACAAACAACCTGATCTACAGCTGTATCTTGTTAACTGACTTACTCATTTCATTGTAGCAGAGCGATGAATCCGAGCATAGACAGCCTGGAGATTCTTCCTCTTAGGCACTAACAGAGATAAGCCGACAGACCCCGTAGTTATGGTTAGCAGCCGCTGAGTCTCAGGGTTGCAGTGCTGGCTGGTCCGGAGAACCTAAGGGCTGCAGGGCTGGAAGGAGCTTTACAGATCCATGCTTTGCTTCCCAGTTCTAGAGAGGGTGAGGCAGAGGGCCCAAGGACAGATGGAATCTGTTGAAATGGGACGTAATCAGTCCATGTTTGGACATGTGGCCACCTCTGGACAGGACGCCCAAACTCAAATGCAGGGACTCTCTTCATTCTTCATCTTCATGCTGAGAGTATAAGGAAGAAAGGCTCTCACACCCGCTGGGGCTTTATGGACTCACTTCCTGTACAAAACCACTGTCCCACCATGGCCATCAGTAAGGGCAGCCTACCTCCAGGACCGTTCGCATTTACAGTTCTTCCAAGCTTGGTTCCAACAGAAGAGTCTATTATTTCTCTTCTGGACATGGTAGGACCAACTGATATTTATTGCACTTAATGGAATCTCTCTCTTTCTCTGTCTCTCTCTCTCTGTCTCTCTCTCTCTGTCTCTCTCTCTCTCTGTCTCTCTGTGTCTCTCTCTGTCTCTGTCTCTCTCTCTGTGTCTCTCTGTGTGTCTCTGTCTCTGTGTGTCTGTCTCTGTGTCTCTGTCTCTGTCTCTGTCTCTCTCTCCTCTTAACATGCAGCTAGGGGATCTAAGTAGAGCTCTTCTTCCATCTTGCACACTTGCAGACATCATGGACTATTCAGTTGTGTATAGGAACAGAGCGCTTGGGATATGGTGGCAATGGCATTTGGAGAATATAGAGAAAGGTGAGCGCCATGAATGAGAAAATACATATGGCTAAGTAATTTAGATACTGATAGGGACGCTGAAGAAAGTAAAACATGAACGATGCCATAAGTGCTATGTTTAGGGGACGCCATTTTGACCAAGCCCACCAGGGGAGGGCAGCTTTCAAAGCATCTTATTTGATCTGAGACTCAGCTGATAAAATCTGTGTGTGTGTGTGTGGGGGGGGGGGTCCGTGGAAACAGCCGAGAAGAGAGACTTCTAGATACAGGGCAAAGTATATGCAGAAGAGCTTAAAGAGCATTAACAGAAAGAGTGGGATGGAGTGAGCAGAGGAACATGGTGAAAACAGGCCTATTGCGCACCAAGGCGGGGCTTGGACTGTGGTACAGACAAGGTGGTAGGAAGCCTTAGAGATATTTAAGCAGGAAATGGCCACTTCTTACAGATCGGTTTTGTTCACTGAGCCAGGACTTGTCTCAGATTCTCAACACAATGCTCCGGGAGATCTCTACTTGTCAGTCACTTTGGTTGTTCCGCACGGAGCTGAACAGATTCTGTTTTATTGTTCCTTTGGAATGAAAGGGGACAGGCCTGTTCCTGTTGAATAACTTTTTAACAAGTGGTATATGACAGCATGTTACAGAAGAGGGTTAGTTGACATTCCAGCTTAGTTTCCCCCCATTTTCTTTTTGTTCTAGAAAATTAGATGGCAGAATTCGCAGGTGCAGCCAGGTTGTTTTAACCAACATTTAAGTGGCAGGCAGAGGCCCTGGCATGCTGACAGATTGGATATGTTGAGCATTATACAGAAAGTAACCCTTTTAAATGCCTAAATAAACTTTATAAATTACAAAGTAAGTTCATAGGTGCTAAGAAATGAAGAGTTGAAGGTGATGAGCAAGCAACTAAGCTATTGGTTGCTTTGCAGGATGAAGGTGTGTGTAGATCACAGAAACACAGAGCCCTGGGTTTTAGATGTTACACAGTAGGAGGTAAGTAGGTTAGTGTGTTAGGGTGGGAAACAAGGTGCTGGGAGCCACAAGTTTGACAGAACTGATAAGGAGCCTACAAAACCAATAAGCCTTGAAGATGTATGTTCTTAGTGAAAATGGACTTAGTTTTGTTTTGTTTTTTTGTAAGTCCACCTAGCAAAGACAGTTGTTAGGAAAACTGTCTGTCTTATTCTTTGCTGGGGATTGGGAATAAAAAGTCTCACTTAAGAGTTCAGACCTCATGAGGGTTGGATTTTCATCCTTTGTGTACGCTGTCTAGGAAATCTCAAGGGGTCAATTAGTTAAGTTGATTCTGGTGTAAGAGAGACTAAACCGGGCTGGGAGAACCAGAATCGAATCCTCTCTGGAGGGAGCTGTCCAAAGCTGGGCCACCTCAGGAGTCTCATGGATTAAAATTAGCCATGTGTGGGTTCACAGCGGACAGCTACGGACTGCGCATGACAAGCAGTGTCAGCAGAGATAACAAACAGTGGAACCTGAGTGTGAGAGTGGTCAGGGGTCAGACTAGAAATCAAGAGCTCTTCAAGCGGGCATTAAAATAACCGATGGAATTGAAAGCGTGAGCAAGAAACAAAGGCAATTTAAAATGGCTAGGCGGTGCTTGACAGCACAACCAGAATAAAATTCTAAAAATAGAGACTATTATATTTGAAATAAAAACCCAAAAGAGAAGAAAAATGGTCTTTAACCTCCAAATATTTGGAAAAATCATTGATATAATTTGAGTGTAGGATAGTGTCAGAAAGTGATGTGCACAGAAAGGTATAAAAGTAATAAATATGCCATGGTAGATTCCCAAAAGTTAATGTGCCACAGAGCCAGTGTCCAATTAAAAATACAAAATTAAAAGAATCCCAGAAGCTTCTTTCTTGTCCTTTTGTAAGTAATATTACTCCAAAAAAGTAACTAATAATTTAAATCCTAATACCATGTTAGTTTGTTTAAAAACATCGTATGGATGAATTTATATAATGCATGCTCTTTTTTTAAAATTTTATTTTATTAATTTATTCATATTACATCTCAATGGTTAGCCCATCCCTGTATCCTCCCATTCCTCCCTCCCTCCCATTTCCCTCTTACTCCCCTCCCCTATGACTGTGACTAAGGGGGACTTCCTCCCCCTGTATATGCTCATAGGGTATCAAGTCTCTTCTTGGGTCCCTCAGTAGAAGAATGGATAAAGAAACTGTGGTACATTTACACTATGGAATACTACTCAGCTATTAAAAACAAGGAATTCCAGAAATTTGTGGACAAATGGATTGAGCTAGAGATGATCATAATGAGTGAGTTAACCCAGAAGCAGAAAGACTCAAATGGTATATACTCACTTATATCTGCATACTAGCCCAATGGGCATGTTCCATGAAAGCCTTCCCTTACCAGGAAACTGGGACAGAGGGGAGGACATCCTATTGGGACTCTAGATGAGAGAACCATGTGAGAATAGCAATGTAGAAGGATCCAGTGGGTCCTAGAAACCTACAAGTAGAACATTATGATAGGCAGATTTGGGTCAAGGGGTCCCGCTCAAACTAAGGCCCTAGCCAAGGACAATACAGGCGGTAAAATTTAAACCCCTACCCTGATCTAGCCCATGGACAGGACAGTCTCCACACTTGAGTGGAGAGAGGGATTTGACTTTCTCATGTACTCTGGTGCCTCACATTTGACTATGTCCCCTGGAGGGGGAGACCTAGTGGCACTCAGAGGAAGGACAGCAGGTCACTGAGAAGAGACTTGATACCCTATGAGCATATACAGGGGGAGGTAATCCCTCTGAGGAACAGTCATAGGGGAGGGGAATAAGGGGAAAATGGGAGGGAGGGGAGAATGGGAGGATACAAGGGATGGGATAACCATAGAGATGTAACAAGAATAAATTAATAGAAAAAAAAAAGTCTCTTCTTGGTAGCCTGCTATCCTTCCTCTGAGTGCCACCAGGTCTCCCCATTCAGGGGATGTGGTCAAATATGAGGCACCAGAGTACATGTGAAAGTCAGACCCCACTCTCCACTCAACTGTGGAGAATGTCCTGTCCATTGGCTAGATCTGGGTAGGGGTTTGAAGTTTATGGTCTGTATTGTCCTTGGCTGGTACCATAGTTTGAGCGGGACTCCTGGGCCCAAATCTGCCTATCATAATTTTCTTCTTGTACGTTTCTAGGATCCTCTGGATCCTTCAAGTTTGCCATTCTCCCATGCTTCTCTCATCTAGAGTCCCAATAGGATGTCCTCCCCTCTGTCCCAGTTTCCTGGTAAGGGAAGGCTTTCGTGGGACATGCCCCTTGGGCTAGTATGCAGATATAAGTGAGTATATACCATTTGAGTCTTTCTGCTTCTGGGTTAACTCACTCATTATGATCATCTCTAGTTCAATCCATTTGTCCACAAATTTTGGGAATTCCTTGTTTTTAATAGCTGAGTAGTATTCCATAGTGTAAATGTACCACAGTTTCTTTATCCATTCTTCTACTGAGGGACACTTAGGCTGTTTCCATGTTTTGGCTATTATGAATAAGGCTGCTATGAACATGGTTGAGCATATGTCCTTGTTGTGTGCTGGAGCATCTTCTGGGTATATTCCAAGGAGTGGAATAGCTGGGTCTTGAGGAAGCCCTATTCCCAGTTTTCTGAGATAGCACCAGATAGATTTCCAAAGTGGCTGTACTAGTTTGCATTCCCACCAGCAATGAAGGAGTGTTCCTCTCTCTCCACATCCTCGCCAGCATGTGGTGTCGCTTGAATTTTTGATCTTAGCCATTCTGATGGGTGTAAGATGGAATCTCAGAGTTGTTTTGATTTGCATTTTCCTGATGACTAAGGAGGTTGAGCATTTCTTTAAGTGTTTCTCAGCCATTTGATATTCCTCTGTTGAGAATTCTCTGTTTAGTTCCAAGCCCCATTTCACAATTGGGTTATTTGGTCTGGTGGTGTTTAATTTCTTGAGTTCTTTATATATTTTGGATATTAGACCTTTGTCAGATATAGGGTTGGTGAAGACCTTTTCCCAGTCTATAGGCTGTCGCTTTGTTCTCTTGACAGTGTCTCTAGCCTTACAGAAGCTTCTCAGCCTCATGAGGTCCCATTTATCAATTGTTGACATTAAGGCCTGGGCTGTTGGTGTTCTGTTCAGGAAGTTGTCTCCTGTGCCAATGTGTTCCAGGCTCTTCCCCACTTTTTCTTCTAAGTGACTTAGTGTCTCTGGTTTTATGTTGAGGTCTTTGATCCACTTGGATTTAAGTTTTGAATGCACGCTATTTAATTCATGACATTTGGCTCTCAATATTTATATAATGGTAAGAAGTGAAATAATTCACATTTCATAATTAAGCGTTGCTTTCTTACTTAAGGTAGTATTCTATTATACGAACATGTAATGAGTTAGACAATTCTATAGTCAAAGAGCATTGAGTAGTTACCTATGTGGTGTTCTCACCCATTAGGCCTTTTCCTGGGATTTCTAGCTGCAGAACATGCATGTTTATTTGGCACTTGTAGAAACTGCATAACTGAGTTGAAATTTTGCATGGGAGCTCAGCAAACTGCAACACATTAAAAAAATATTATAATAGCCAAGCGTGGTGGCACACGCCTTTAATCCTGGCACCGGAGAGGCAGAGAGGCAGGTGGATCTCTGTGGCTTCTAGGCCAGCTTGGTCTACTTAGTCGGTTTCAGGCTAGCCAGTAAGACTGTCTCAACAAACAAACCAACCAAAAATCCACAAATAAACAAACAATCCCAAATTACAAAACAAACATAAAAAAGCCGATAGGATGGGTGGGTGGGCAGTAGATGACCCAGTGAAGAAAGAGCCAGTGATCTGCAAAGTAAGCATGAGAAGGTGGCCAGCAAGCACCCCAGGAAGATGGCGGGGTCAATGGAGCGGTAGTAAGGAGCAGATCAGAGTGATAGAACTCGACCTGCTTTTGTTTGAAGAAGCCCAGTAGAACTGAAGAGAGCCCAGTTCAGCTTACCCGACTCAACATTACCTAACAGACGTATTATATGGATCACGCGTGTAATTTAAACATTCCAGTATTTAAATTCTCATCTCATCCATATATGTAATATTTCAGCCTAGTCACATAAGCTTTTAGATATTTTGCATTTGTTTTTACTCTTCGTGAGTCACCTGCTTTATAGAGACAGGCTTTAAGACATTTATTTATTACTTTTATGTGTATGTGTGGGTGTGTCTGCATGAATGTATATGTACTGCATGCGTGCAAGAGCCTGCGGCTGCCAAAAGAGGATGTTTAACTCCCAGGAACGAGAGTTACAAACTGTTGTGAGCTATTTGTTCATGCTGATAACTGAACCCTGGTCCCCTGCACAAGCAGTGAGCGCTCTTAACTACTGAGCTATCTCTCTAGCTCCAAAAAAGGTTAAAAATAATTTATAGTTAGGGTATATTCATAAATAAAAGTGTGTTCTAAAAATATAAAAAATTATCACATGAGTGTTTCCAATTATCTCGAGATTAATAATTATGAATTATTTTTCTTTCTTTAATTTTTAGCTTTAAAATTATTACTATTTATTAAATTAAAGTCTAATTACATCATTTCTCTCTGTCTTAGAGATTTCTTGCTGTGAAGAGACACCATGACCATGGCAACTCTTATAAAGAAAATGTTTAATTGGGTCTGGCTTACAATTCCGTTATCGTCACGGGAGGAAGCATGGTGGGGTGCATGGTGGGATGTAGGTAGAAATGGTCGGATGCATGGTGGGATGCAGGCAGACATGATGGGATACAAGCAGACATGGTGGGATGCAGGCAGACATGGTGGGATGCAGGCAGACA
>OU015744.1:92728918-92749541 GCA_907169655.1 Acomys percivali
CACACACACACACACACACACACACACACACACACACACACACACACCATAGCTCTCAACTCATTACACAAGTCATACAATGTGTTTCTACATCAGCGTTATTGGCAGTGAAACAGCACTTGTAACAACTACCTTGCAGGGCATGGTGGCTGCAGCCCCTTACACACTGTATATTGGCATCATAGTCTGTTGTCTGGATCAGTATTTGGATTGTAACTGATGCTCAGCAATGGTTTGTTGAATAAAAATGAGTTTTTCTTAGTGTTTTGGAAAAAAAGTCTAATCTTCAATTCATTGCCCTCCTTACTTGGTGGCCAATAGTTTTCTGTACCCTTAAGGCAGAAATTTTTGGATTAAGGTTTCTGAAAAAAAAAATGATTGGATGCATAGATACCAAATGTAAATATTTTCTCTTAGGAATGTAATTATTTATTATATTATGAGAACTAGGAGTCTATTTCTCACTATATGTTTCATCATTTTTCAAATATAAATTACTATGTAATTACCCATATTTCTTTCCAGGTCTGCCCCTCCTGTGCTTTATAAACAGCTGGGTGTAACTTCTCCACTCTGTAAGAGGTCTTAGCTCACTTTTCCGTCTTCCCTACATGCGCTCGTGTTTATAGGCATACAGGCCTTGTCCGGTTCACCTCCTGGTTAGCTTTCAGATCTGTCTTCTGTCCTTTCCCTGCTATTGCTGTCTTTGTCCAGCTGCTGTCAACTCTTGCTGTAGTTCTCTTGCTGAAGATTAGGGAAAGGTCTGAGGTAACCGATGACTGAGCTCTCTGCTGGCAAGCTCTCCAGTGCTCATGCAATAGGACTTATGAATGATTTAAGCAGCTTGGATTTCCATGGGCTTGCAGAATGTTGGAGGTGCTTGCTTTCTCTCCTACAGAATTATGTATGAGCAGACTGCTGCTGCTGAGGCTAGTTGGACGTGCATTTGAAGTGCATGGAACTCGAGGTTGTTCTGAAGTTTGCTGCTATCATAGACGGATGTATGTTAATTCCGGGGAAATAAAAAATCATCATTACAGAAGACATAACTCTATGGCAACCCAACACAGAAGAAAGATAAGAAGACTGACTGCTCTGTGTGTATTATACAACCAGAATGTATTTAATCTAGATTTCTCCAGCGAAGTCTGCATGCGTGCTTATAGTTCAGGGAAAAGTCATATTGGCTATGGAATCAATAATTCAGAATTCAGAGTTTGAGCATTGCTGTATTGACTAGGAAACCCCAAGTTAAATGGATGAAAAGAATCAAATCAGTGCTTCTAAAAGATGATGTTACCACATTCGGGAAAGCTTATTGATGGCTTACCAGGATGGCTACGGGAGCTGACTTGGCAAGGATTGTAAAGCATGCTGGTGGAGTGATATGACTGCATCTCACCCACAAGGTCCTATTCTCAGTGTAGGAGGATGGTGAGGAAAATGCTCAGATGTAGTGGCTGGGTGGAGAATACATTTGTCAGAAAATAGAATTGTGTGCTTCAAAGACTGGCTCTGTTGCCGGTGCTTCTGGTGCCAATGGCTTTCTGTTTTCTCATCTTTCTAGCCAGCAGGGCTGCCAAGCACAGCCCAAAGTGGACTGTGGCTTTTAGAACACTGGGTTCATCAATCCCATGGAGACGAGGTTGGGGGGGGGGTAATGGTCATGAAGACTCCTGTCTCTAAAAGAAAAAAGAGGGGTCTGTTTTTGTGTATATGTTCCTGGAGAGAGGGAGCAGAGCAGAAGACAGAGTAAAGGGAAGTATGTGCAATCGAGTTTTAGAGAGAGAGAGAGAGAGAGAGAGAGAGAGAGACAGAGAGAGAGAGAGAGACAGAGAGAGAGACAGAGAGACACAGAGAGACACAGAAGGAAGTTGGGCACATGTAGAACTGTGGGACTCAAGATGGCCAAATGTGATATTAGCAAGTGGATGAGCCTCCAGTTTTCTAATCTTGCCATAGATCTCCCAGATGAGGTGTGACACATTGCAAACTCACAGTGAGTGCAGCAGAGCACAGGAGATGACAGCTTCACAAGTCAGTGGCATCATGGGAGCATGGAAGACGCGGCAGCGGGTGTGTCTCTTATCTGACTCATGCAGGGGTGGCTGGTAAGATGGTCCCAATGCCAGTGAGAAGCATCATGACGGGTTGGATTTGTGTTTATTGAGTATGGCATCTGATAGCATCCTCAGCTGGGGGAGTTTCGAAGGCAGTCTGAGCCTGGTCGTTCAGGCAGTAGTGAAAATATGACTGGGTTTGCACCCATGGGCTGGTGGCATCCGGAATGCTTGGAATTGTATACGGTCCCTTGATACGATTATACTATATTTAATAGCATTCACACATGGTGAGACAAAAAAACTACTTAGCACTGGTTTGCAAGTGAATCACAGAATTTTTAGCCCAGGAAGAAACTTCAGGAATCATCCACTTCAACCCCCACAGTTTAGAAATTAGAACCAGGGAGCACAAGATGGGAAGTGACTAAGGCCTGGGGTGTCAGGCGTGTTGGGAGCAGAATTAAGACTTTATCTAGATCTCCATGGCCCTAGATTTGGTCAATTTAAGGCCAAAAGGAGGAAGAACTTTTTTTTTAAATCAGTGAAAATATCAAATATCACTTGGATTCAATCGAAATAGAAGTTTTAAAAATCATGTTTTCTCCATCGCTGTATACCAAAGCCCCTAGTGGCTTTGTAAATAACGGTGCCTATTTAAAGAGAAGGCTCTAAAACTGCAGCTCTGTGGTTAGGGTTCAGCACAAATTCTGTCTTTGGCCACTGCATCTCGACTTTCCCTCCTTGGTATATTTCTAACAGGTTTTGTGGTAGGTTTGCCGCTGAAGAGAACTCTGGCCTCTGGTGTGCCGCTTGCTCCCACCATAGAGCTAGGCTCTCCTCCTCCTCCTTCAAGCTCTCTCCCTAGGAATCACCTCTATACCCTGTGTTCAACTCAAGCATCACCCCTTAAAGGACTGTCCAGTGCCCATCCCTGCTTCCTGTCTGTTTCAGTGGCTGTCAATACAAAAGTGTCCCCCAGGGGACGTTGCCAGTGCCAACACTGGGGTACTAGTAGGGGGTGGCCAGGCATGGTGCAAAATAGGCTCTCCTCCCTAGACAGCTCCCTGAGACAAAAACTCAGCTAGTTAAGTGTCCAACAGCACCAACCCTGAGAAAACCCTTTCTAATCTACTCCCTCAGCTTTGCTTTTCCCTGAGGCTGCACCGAGGGCCTATTTATTTGTTTACCTACTTTCCGGTCTATTTCCTCCCCCCCCCCCCCCCCCCCCCCCCCCCCCCCGCCCGCCTGGGGAATTTGTTTTTTTTTTTTTTTCTTAAGCTTTCGGAGCAGCACTCTGCGCCTGCTGGGAACTCCATAAATATGGACGGAACCGATGGAACGAATGACTCCATCGCCACTGCTAGAAAAACAATTTGTGGGGCGATGTTCTCACAGGTCTGGAGAGCACAGCCAGGCCCAGGTGACACAGAATGAACAGACTTTGGTGCTGATCATCAGGCCAGTATGTTATTTTCCCCCCCTTTGGAAAACCAACAGAAGATGAAGGTTGCTGAAGACAAGTGGGCACTTCCGGTGTGACCTCTGTCAGTGTCACGACCACTGTCAGTGTCACCCCGTGGCTCTGCTAACTGTAGCCATCTCCTCAGCTCCTACTGAGCAGGGGGTGGAAATGGAGCCATTTGTGGGGAAGCTACAATTGGCAAAAGAGTAACAGCTTATTGATTCCGGCTGGCCGGGAAGGCCGTGTTTCTTCTCAGTGTCTTTTCATTGCTGGTCTGGGTTGAGTCGAGAACACAAATTCTACTCAAATGTGTTAACAGCTCTCTAATGCAAGCTAACAGTTGTGAGGGAATGAAAAGAGTGATTTGAAGCTTCCGAAAAGGACCGAGTTTCAAGCTGGTTTATTTTACCTTGTATGTTATAAATTAAAAAAAAAAAAAAGAAAAGAAAAAAAAAAAGAAAAAAAAAAAAAAAAAGGAGAGCGAGCAGCTGTGCAGCAATGTCAAGTTGGAGATTGCCTCAGTAAGGCTTTCTCAATAGAACGTAGTAATATATTAGTGAGGGCACCTCACTAGCAAATGTGGTTAGGAGCTTTGTGGAAATAATGACAGAAAAGTGCCTTAATGGCTTTGAAAAATCCACAGATGGCAAATCTAGGAAAATATGTGTGTATCACCCTCTGAACACTCGGTAAAATGCACACTGCAGGCCTGGGATGTTTCTAACGGCAGCGCCTGCTCTTCTCGAAGCCTCAGTGGGACCATTGCCTCTCTGATACCCAGCTCTTCCGGCGTCTTGTGGCAGTCTGGGAAAGCTACCTTTCCTGACCGCACAGAGCTGGTAAAATGCAGCTGTGCAGCCCCTGGTTTGCCTGGAGCAGCTACAGGGGAAAGTCAGGGGACCCGATAGGTTTACTCATGCGTTTGAGATGGGTATGCTATGCGCTGAGTTTCATTAAGACTTGCACAGTTAGGTGCAGAGCAATGCACAGTGTTACCAGCTGTGTCCAAGTGTTTGAGTTCATTCTGTCTCAGGGTTTAGTGCGTGCCATGCACATTAGCTACATGACTTGGAGGGCACTTTTCTGTACTGTCACAAAAGTGTGAGCCAACCAATTCCAGACTCATCTAGAGCCCAGTACGCTTTGACTACAACTACTAGACTCAGCCCATTTTATATACCAACCTCACATTTCAACCTCACCTACTTTTATTTTTATATGTGTATTTGAATAGTTTATAAAAAAGTTAAAAGTTCTACAATTGGGATAGACTATCTCTAGTTATGAATTATCTCTTATCTCTCTCTCTCCCCGTCTTCTACCTGCCTTGCAGACTTCCCCTTTCTTCTTTCCTTAAAATAATTTATGCCAGGCTTGCCCACTCAAGAGCCCCAATTCAACACTTTTAAAAAATTGTTGTTGGGGATAGAGAGACGGAGAATGGCTAAGAGCAGGTGTTGATCTTTCAGAGGACCTGAGTTATGCTCCCAGTACCCAGGTTGTATGGCTTACAACCGCCTGTAAGTCCACCTGCAGGGGAGCCTATGCCTCTGGCCTCCATGGACACTGCATTCACACACACACACACACACACACACAAATGCACTGCACACATACACACACACACACTGCACACTTACACACACTACATACACATACACACAGGCACTTAAAAAACTAAGTGTTTGCACTTGAATTCAGTAATACAACCAAACATTTGTTACTGGTGACCAATGTATAAAATAACTAAAGCAATGTTTTTTATGTCAGGAATCTCTATTTTGGTGAGGTAAGCTATGTTGTTCTGAAACCCAAGACATGGTGGGAACCTGCTGCGCGTGAAGGGCCGTCGGACAAGGTTTAGATGTGTCTTCTCATTGATAACTAGTAGAGGCTCAAGGGCTCTGACTTCATTGAATGAAAATGATAAGTTAATCCTGAGGATGGTTCATGATTCGATTATAAGAATCTCAGAAGATGAGAATGGCGGGTGGGCTCTCACCAAGGCTAGGATGAAACAGTGCATTTGAGAAGCTCACCATCTTGTAGATGCATCAGTAGATAGTTCCTGTTTCTGAAGGTAGGCCTCGGGGTGGCAGATGGGTTTAAATCCTGCCTCGTCCTTTATCGACTCCCAAATGAATGACTAAAATTCCTCAGATGAGTCTGATACCTTTATGCCTTAGGGCTCTCCCTAAGTGCCCTACAAACAAACAGAAAACTAGCTTCTCAGAGTCTGTGTTGGTAAATAGAGATGAGTCAGTACCCTCTAAGATTATTGCAGGAACTAGAAATATACAATAAAGCGCTCAATTATCTGGAATTTAGTAGTCATTCAATGTGTAGTAGCCATTAGCAATATTTATTGTCAAATAAGTAAAACAATATGTTAAAAATCTGGAAACCAAGTTCTGCTTTCATGGCAGATAATATTAAGTATGGCGTGCACGCACACGAGAACACACATACACACGCATTTTATTCTGAAGTCTTAGTGAAGGCACGGCTTTCTGAAGGCAGAGTTAAAGCTGTGTGCTCTCTGCCCTGCTTTGTAAGGTGTGTGGAACATGATTAACACGGTCTGGTTGGTCTGAAAGCTATGTTCAAGTTGCCCTCTTTCAGGAAAATTATCCTTCCTTTGTTCCTTTCTTAAGGTTATGACAATTTTCACTTCTTAGGCTATGCATGTAACCCTCTGGATGGATCCCTGTATCAGATCATTGGGCCCTTCCTCTGTCTGTTAACAGGGTCATATGATAATGTCACTAGACATATTTCAGGAGATCCTGACCGTGAGTAGGTTTACTGAGTTGTGAGGGAAGATCGGGAACACAGGTCGGCTTGGGATGCTCCCCATCCCTGATCTGCTCTCACCAGCTGCAGTCTCAGGCATGTGCGTCTCCCTCATCTTTACAATGGGAATGGTACCACTTAACATTTGCCTTGCAGTGTTTATATGGAGAAAGTGAGATTAGCCGTGCGGCAGTAAGAACAGTGTGTAGCAAAGCCAGTATTTGATAAACGTCTCTTTCTTATTTAACTCTAAAGAGGTTAGCCATCTGGCAAGCATGTCTAAGGGTGACTGTTTAAACTTGGGAGCACTGAGTTTATGAGTGTCAGGTGAGATAGTATCAACGCACTTTTCAAACGTAAAGCATAACATCAATATAGGCAATGAAAATACTTATGATTTTATGATGCCGGGAATGACCAACTGCACATCTGTCGATAATTTGGTAAAGATTTCAATCAACATTGACTCACTTAGAAATTGCCTGGTAGGAAAGAAGCAAGTTGATTTTGTTAAAGTTATTTTTATAAAATTGTGTTTGTTTCTCAGTTTTTCTTTTAACCTGGATATCACACAAATAACTGAGACTTTATTATATTACTTAAACAAGCTTCTCAGAACAATAATTGAGCAGTTATCACTCTGTTCTTATCTCTCTCAGCTAAGTTGGCTTCTTCTCAGCTTATATTCCAGAGATACTTGCACTCTGTAGCTTTTATGTTCCAGCTCCTTCTGATGTCTCTTGGACCTCTCCTTTGGCTGAATCCTATACTTTCTAGCTCCTCCTCCCCTGGCTGGCAGGAAGTCCAGCCCTGTTCTCTCCCCTGATCAGTGATTGGCTGTAATCTGCCTTATTGGCATACTAGGGGACAATTGAGGAGCAGTGTTTATACAACATTGAGACAGGAGATTCTCAGAACAAATATTGCAAACAGACATGGGGGGGAGGGTGGCAGAAATCAGCATTTGAATTACACAATAACCTTATGTCTACATAGTCTTCACATGTGTAATAATTTAGGTGAGGTGAGATCATATTGGCTTAAGGTAGACCCTAGAGCAATGACTTTGTATGTGTGTGCGTATATGTGAGTGTGTGTGTGTGTGTTGTACATACTTGTTAGTGTGGGTATGTATTGTTGTACAGCATTTCTTCCCAGGAACTCATTAATACTCAGGGAAGTTTTTAAAGGAGCTCCTTAAGACTTAGAATGTAAAGAATTCAGAAGTCTCAGGAAGTCCCTGAAACCGACTGGAGATACTAAGCCTTTCCATACTCAGGGTTATATAAATAATAAGGCACCCTCAGGCCATTTGAATTGCCTAGATGAGGCAGACCAACCAAGAGGCCTGGAAAAGATATTCCCTCATCTGTTGAACTGTGCACAAGAGAGGCAGACAGTTCCGTGGTGATGTAGACGCCTATGAGTCCTTTCTGCTCTGGCTAGTAACTCCTCACTTGTATGCCTATGAGTAGCACCAATAAAATTCTCTGGTTCAGCAAGTTGTTGGTTCCCTATCTCTATGGGGTAAGTAGACATTTGTTCATGACTCCCCAGGGACAGTACCACACATTTGTACGTGTTCATCTGAAAGCTGGAGGTAAATGTCAGGGTATTTCCTCAATCACACTTTACTTATTTTCTTTTGAGACAGGGTCTCTCATTGAACCTGAAGTCACAGATTAAGCTAGGCTGCTGGCCATGAGCTTCAGAGATCTGCCTGTCTCTACACTGCCATGTCGCCCTCCCCACCAAGTCCTGGGGTTGTGCTGCCACCTGTGGCTCTTTACATGGTTTCTGGGGAATCTTAAGTTCGCTAATTTTCTAGTTCCATCTCTCTAGTCTTATCATGTTTCTATAAGAAGAGAAACAGATCCAGGTAGTGGTGTGTGGGGAATTAGGCCCTGTGAGTTGAGGCAGAGATACATCCAAGAGCCAAGGGATGCTAGGGATTGCCTACAAACCCCAGAAGCTGGAATAAGCAAAGAAAGATCTTCCCTGAGATTATTCATAGAGATGATAATCCTGCTGATCTCTGATGCTATGCATAGAACACCCCAAGTCAGAGGGAAAATGTCTGTTGCTGTGATCTCCCAGAGTTGTAGTGTTTTGTTACAGCAGCATTCACCGTACACAAGATCCTTGACTTAAGATGGTTTCACATTTTTAAACTTTGTGATGACACAGATGTATACCCATACAACTGTCTTGGTTCCTGCTTTCAGTGCAGTAGTCTGTAGATCCGTCATGTAGCCAACACTCTGGGTGAGATGATTTAGCTTAGCCTCCATGTAAGTCAATGTACAGTTCATATACGTTCCTACTTAAGGCAGGCTAGGTCAAGCTATAATGTTTAATGATTTCATTGTATCATATGCACTCATTTATTTATTATTTCTATTTTATGTGTATGAGTGTTTTTGCTTATATGTATTTGTGTGCACCATGTGTATGCTTGGTGTCTGCAGAAGGCAGAAGATAGTATTGAATCCTGTGGAAGTGGAGTGACAGATAATGGTGAGCCACCCTGTGAATGCTGGGAACTGAACCCAACTCCTCTGCAAGAGTAATGAAGGCCCTTAACTGCCGGACCATCTCTCCAGCCCCTCATACTAAATGGTTTTTTTTTTTCCTTTGATTTACAACATTTTCAAGGTTGTAACTCATCACAGGTTAAGGAGCAACATGAATTCCCCTCCTTTTATTGAAAAAGAAGTGTAAGAAATGACATAATTAGGTTTTAATTAAAATTAAAAAGTATTTAAAATATTTGCATATTTTAAAATGATGAAAAAAAATGTCTCCTTAACTTGAAAACAAACCTTATTATGAGATGTAAGCATTCTACTGAAATACTGATGTATGTGAAAGTTAAGTCCACTTCTACTTGTATATAAAAGCTCCCAATGTGCTGGAATTTTTGTTTTGAAATTCATCAAAGAATATGGAATTAGCTCAGAGCTGGGGAAAAGCTTCCAGCTTTCAATGGATCAGTCCCATACTCTGGATAATCGTGTAGAGCAGAAATGGAGTGGGTGGTTTTGGTGTGTGTGTGTGTGTGTGTGTGTGTGTGTGTGTGTGTGTGTACTTGGTGGAGCTTTGTAATGGATTTGAAAAAGAACTAAAATCATGTTGGATGTCTTAACTATTCTTTAAAAATTTTTTTTATTATGTTTCTTTTTTAATGTATACATTTATATTATTATACATGAATAAAATAAACTACACACAGCAGGAAGAACCATGAGAGAATCAGGAATTATATAAATGTTACATTCATAGTGATTTGGCTATTTGAATTTGGCAAACTTGAAGTAAACATCTTTCCTATCTTATTGGGTCTAAATTTCTAAATGAAGATCAATATCTATTTGCATCTCATCTCTATTAACTTAAATCCTTTATATTGATCTAAAAAAGACCTTATACCCTAACCAACTAAACTTGATTGTAAAACTAAACTATCTGGTCTTCAACCCCCCCCTCAGAGACTTGAGAAGGAATAAAACTTAAATGCCTGGGTGAACTGGTAGTGCAGGTTAGCAGCTTCCAAAATGAAAAAAAAAAAAAATGACTGAGACAGTTTACTGCCTGAACAGTCACCCAAAACTCTCTATAACGTAGGAGCCTTATCTTCAGCCTTCTGGCCTAATATCTCTGTCAGACTTATTTGCCAGGCAGGAACTATTGAGCACTTGTTTACCTTGTCTTGGCAGAGTTCGGCTGTTGACTCTGCCTGCATCTAAGCTTGCCCATTTTTAGGTAGAGTTCTGTCTGTGGCAGAAACAAGGACATTTTGCCTGGTGGCTTGTTTGCCACATTTGAAGCCAGCTCTATCAGGAAGCTTTTTGATGCTCATCATCTTCTTTGAGGTTGGCTGGGTGTTGTCAGGAGTTACCTTGTCTTGTCAAATAATCTTCAGAACAGTAAAAACATCTTTAAATGCCATATTCTGTGGGTCTCTGAGGCTTTTGAAAACTTTATTTAACTATTTTACCTTATGTATCTGTAGAATCATATCTATCTGTTAGACTTAGGATGTATATGCTTGTGCTAAATCAGACTAGTATTTGACATGACCATGATTTGCATCGATATACAAAATTCTATACCAATTACTTAGAGATAACTTTCTTGTGAGTGACGTTAAGGCCTTGAGTTAAGGAGTAGGTTCAGTCATCTACCTTTACATCTTGTCTCTATTAACTTCAAACATCTATAATGACCTAAAAACATCTTAACCACTAACCTACTAAGCTTAATTGAAAGACTAAAGTATCTGGTCTTTAACCCCATCAGAGATTTGAGAAGGAATAGAAAATATCCAAGTGAACCGGAAGTGCAGGTTAGCAGCCTCCAAAATGAAGAAATGATTGAGACAGTTTACTGCCTGAACAGTCAGTCACCCACTACTCTCTACAGCTTTGGAGCATCATCTTCAGCCTTCTGGCCCAATATTATCTGACAGACATATTTGTGAGGCAGGAACAAATAGTTAAATAAGGTCTTCAAAAGCCTCATTAGGTTTCTATTGGTATGATGAAATACCATGACCAAAAGCAACTTGGGGAGGAAAGGGTTTACTTTATTTTATACTGCCAGGCAATAACCCATCATTGAGGGAAGTCAGGGAAGGAAGTGGTGCAGAGGCCACAGAGGGGTGCTGCTTCCTGGCTTGCTCCTCATGGCTTGCGCAGTCTGCTTTCTTATAGCACTCAGGACCATGAGCCCAGGGGTGTGGACTCCCACAGAGGGCTCTGCCCTCACATGTCAGTCTCTAAGAATATGCTCTATCGGCTTGTCTATATCCTGGTCCTATTCCAGAAGGCTTTCCTCAAATGAGGTCTTCTTCTCAGATGACCCTAGCCCGTGCCCAGTCGACAAGCACCTAGCTAGCACAGCCATGATCACACAAGCACTTTACCCGTCAAACAGTTCTAGGCTGTTGTGTAAACTGCATGGGGCAGGAAAATTGAGCAAGATTGGCAATACTCGTAGCAGTTCCTCCAAGGACAGAGTATGTTTTTTTCCTGGTATCTTGACCCCCAAACCATGTGCACACCTTCCCCCAGGCCTCTGCCAGTAACTTGTTTCACCAATGAGGTTGGGTAAATATGGATGGCAGTGGGACTGAGTTGCTGTTTCCTGTGTGAATAGAACCATATACCCAGAACATCTCAATTAGCGTTCAGTCTTAACTTGTGCAGCTCAAAGAAATACACCACGTCTTAGGAGATTTCACCTCTCACCTCACCTTACGATCAACCTCACAGCTCTGCTTTTTATCCGTGATCCGTACCAAAGTATTTTTGTTTCTGTTCTTTAGGAAAGACGTATGCATAACAGTAATTGGCAGGCAATTTAAACCATTCCCAGTCATTGAACACACATGCACACAGAAGAGAACGGAATTGAAGTTCAGTATTCCAAAGAGAAATAAAATAATGAACTGAATAGTATTTTGTCTGAAAGTCTCTTTTTGTTTTTCATTTAAAAGATCTTTCTGCCCAAAATAGGCGCTGCCATTGTCATGTTTCTCTGGTTAATTAGGATCTGTGCGCTGCTTCCACTGGGGGAACGCGGGTATGGTTTGGACTTTTCTAAAGGAGGAGGCGCCGTGTACATTGTTTCAAACAATAGGCTGTACGGATTCTGACAGGGCTGCTGAAAGGTGACGAGAAGAGAGACCTACCCTTGCGTGGCCCGTTCTCATAATGAGCCACAATGGATGCCCGGAACGGAGTGTCGCCCCACCTGAGAAGGGACTTGGCATGTCAACAGGCAGAGCCCAGTCAACCACATGCATCTCTGCCAGGACCCGCGAAGGGCTTTCCTCCTGCGTTATGCAGACACATGTGCCTGAGAGAAGATTCCTAACAGGTTTTAAATATGTCTCGTCTTTCCATGTGCATTTGTGATAGGACTGACTCCTTTCACTTGTGCTAATAACTTTTCATTTTATATGAAAACAATTGAAATTTCTTTTGGCTAAGCATCCCTGGGATGTTTCTGAGCAGTCATCTTTAAAGAGAGCTCAGTTAAAATCTGTCAGAGAGTGTGAAAAGGCAAACAGCATATGTTGTTAGTACTGGACAGTATAAACCAGATATTGGGTCCTAGATAAACAAAAAATAGACCCTCAAACAAAGAAACAACACAAACAAAGCAGAATAGACAAAACCTCCGCATAGTATTTGATAAGCGGCTGTGCCACTCACTGGGTGCTCTATAGACACTAGCATCTTTGGTCTTCCCAGCATTTATGCGAGGACAAGCCCCAAAATTGCTATCACCTAAACTGCTTCTTCAGTTGGCTCAATAACTTGACTAAAGCCCCATTGAGTAAATTTGGGATTCTTATTCAGGAGTGACTATGTATCTGCGCTTATTGTAATATAAAGATTTTTAACCTGGCTTCTACACATCATGAGAGTATGACCTGTTCCTGGAATAACATAAATATTGGGTAGAAAATCAAGGGAGACCTCAGCAGGCCTGTATAAATAAAAAAGTCTCCCTTGGTTGGTCCCTATGTGGAAGGTGTGGCAGAGCAGAGCAGTGTGATGCGATTTGGAATTAGGATTTCAAGTACTTTTTGATAAAGGAAGGCCAGAGTCTCCATGAACAACTACTAAGAGGAAGTCAGTTTATAGAGTGTACATTTTGACCCCGTTTTGTGCTTTGAATCGTTTGACACAGAAGCCACTGAAGTTAGAGTAGCAGAGAATAATGTTGTTTTCATTGTTGCCAAAGTTACATTCAGCTTCCCCCAAGCGTTAGATGTTTAAACACTTTGTTATGCTCTGGCATAGTTTTTAGTTTGGGCTTCTGTTTTCACCCTTTGCTCTGAGGGATGCTTTCCCTTTGCAACAGCCTCTTTTCTTTTTCTGACAGACATGTTTCTCTTTTCATTGTAAGAGATGAGAGAGACTCTTTATTGTTTGGTGATGACAAAACATAAAAAAAAAAAAAATGCCCACGTCAATCAGTGACTCTTGAGTTGTTGTTGTGTGACTGCTTCTGGGAAGATGCAAATAAACGTCTACTCAGCCCAGATAAGAAGTGAGGACGGAGTGAGGTAATACGTCTACCAAAGTCCAGCTTGACCAACCAGTAAGTTTACTGAGGTTAGTTGCAAGTGAGGGTTTACTTACAGCAGCATTGGTGACTCAAAGGCAGATGATTAAAGAGCTTAGACCCAATGTGGGAGATAACTCATGGGATCTGAAGTCCCGGCACTCCCTGTTTGACTCGCAGACTATTTGACTGGAGGGAAAGTCTCTCCCTGGGAATTTTCTTATTCTACAATATTGGGCAGGAGCCCTGTGACTCTGGTTGGTTTTAGAAACTTCCTGATGCTGGGGAGATGGCTCAGCAGTTATGAACATCGGCTGTTCTAGCAGAGAACCAGAGAACCCAAGTTCACTTCCCATTGTCCACATGGCTCCTCACAAGTATCTGTAACCAGGGTTTCAGTGGATGCACAATCTCAGAAATCAAGGCAAAATATCAATGTACAGAGAAAAGAAAAAAAACTTTGCCAGGTGGTGGTGACACACGCTTTTAAACCCAGCACTCAGGAGGCAGAGGCAAGTGGATCTCTATGAGTTTGAGGCTACCCTGGTCTACAAAATGAGTCCAGGACAGCCAAGGCTACACAGGGAAACCCTGTCTCGAAAAACCAAAAACCAAAAACCAAAAACCAAAAACCAAAAAAACAAAACAAAACAAAACAAAAAAAACCCTCCAAACAAACCAAACCAAAACAAACAACCCCCCCAAAAAACCTTCCTGAAACTTGTGACTTGTTTTTTTCTTAAGTCTTCTTTCTTTTTCTTTTATTTTTCTTTTTGCCAATGAAATCATGCTTATTTTATTACTGTGTTTTAAATAGGGGGAAAAAGTTCAAATAAATGCAGTTTCTTGTACCTTGTTAAGATCCTCTGATGAGCATCTGAATGCCAAGAAGAACTGCAGGTGATGCCTGCTAAGTTCCTTTTTCCTCCTTAAGTCTTATGAGCCTCCTTTCATCTTCCAGGAGAGACCGTTTCAGTATGAAGCATAATATCTTACAGTCCTCCCTTTGATGGGTAGTGAGTAATGTCTCTGAGATAAAAAAAAAAATCGCAATGAAAGACCAAGCTTTGGTGATTTATTTATTTATCTATTTATTTGACAATTATTTATCTGTATAGGTTGCTGAGATGTTGTGAAAACATCTTCTTCAGGTTTTGTGGTAGTTTGAATGAAGATGTGCCCTATAGACTCAGGCACCACTTGGCCTGTCGTTGTCGAAGCTGCTTGAGGTGGCGGTGTAGCCTTGCTGGAGGAAATGCAATACTGCGCTCGGGCTTTGAGCAGCTGTGACTTCCAGTGTTTCTCTCTCTGTTTCAAGCTTGTAGTTGGAGATGAGATCTTTTTGCCTCCTGCTACAGCCTTCTGCTGCCATGCCAACACTGTCATTATGGGCTCTCCCTCTGGAATTTTATTTTCAGTCAGCTATCTTTGGTTTGGTATTTTATCATAGTAACATAAAAGCCATTAATATA
Organism: Acomys percivali; assembly: GCA_907169655.1. Taxonomy (NCBI): domain Eukaryota; kingdom Metazoa; phylum Chordata; class Mammalia; order Rodentia; family Muridae; genus Acomys; species Acomys percivali. Next base: position 92,743,786 of record OU015744.1, read on the forward strand.
GAAGTAGTTTATATGTAGACATAGAAAAGTGGGTAATTTTTTTCCATGTGAGAAAAATTGTGACCTTAAAATGGAGAGATTAACTTGGATTATCCTGTGTGCCAAGTCCTTAGAAGCAGAGAATTCCTCTTGACTGTGGTAAAAATTGAGGGCAGTAGAAGAAATGCAATGTTATTCCGTTTGAAAATGAAAGGAGGACGCCTGCTGCCAGCTTACAGAAGTCAGTAAAGGTGAGAAGATGGATGGTGCTGTGGAGCCTGCAGAAAGAGATACATGTCTGTGACATATTGATTTTAGCACAGTGAGACTGATTTTTGACTTCTCATCTCATTATTTTTTTATTCTGCTAACTTTTGGTAATCTGTTCTGACAACACTGGACAACTGATAGGTACATTGAAAAAGAATACTATTGTAAGGCCATTTTTGTAATACTCTATATTATGGTTTGAATTTCAAATGTCCTCAGTGAGATAATGCATTGAGTACAACATCCCCTTCTGGTTGTGGACATTTAGTGGACATTTAAGGGAGTATGGCATAGTCTGAGGAAGAAGGCCATTAAGGGTACGTTCTTTGGAAGATAATACTCTGTCCATGGTCCTGTCATGTTTCTTCATCTCTGCTTCATGGCTGTCAGGGATTGAGCAGCTCCCTTCTGTACATGCACAACCCGGAGATGCTCGGCCTCGCCACGGGCTGGTTACTGAACAGCCAGCTCCGAATTAAAAGCTCTGACATTGGAACCATCTGGAAACTTTCCTTGCCTGAGCTGTCTGTTTCAACAAGCTTAGAGTTTGGCTTTGTCATAGTAATGGAAACATGACTAACACTCTCTGCTCCACACAAACAGGGCATTAATTACATGTGTTCAGTCTTCCATCACTTACAATTAACTTTAACAAGGAAGCACAGAAACCACTGCCCTTGTTTTTGTGTCCAAAGAATTAATTGGAAAGTTACCACTTTGTTTCTTTTTAAAATAAAAGAAAAGGCTTTCTATTTGCGTGTTTGTCCTGCCTGCATGTGTGTATATATACTAGGTGTCCTAGAAGAGAGGACTGGAAACACTGTAGCTGGAGGGCTGGGAACTGAACCCAAGTCTTCTGAAACAGCAACGAATACTTTTAACCACTTACCCATCTTTTCAGTTTCCAGCAATTTGTCTCTTAAACCCTCCATAGAGTTAAAAACCTAAACGTTATGTTAGCTATGGACTATTAACAGTCCTACAGCATCACCATCTGATAGTTTTTAGATGAGATAACATACCACCAATCTGAATGAGGTAAGATATAGTTTAAAAAATTAGTCATCAAAAAATTAGTCATCGTCTTAACCCATTTATCCACATAAATGGGTTTACTTTCCCTTTAAATTTTATTAACTCTATTTTTCTCCTTGATTTTAGTTTTACTCATATTTATGCAAGGCATTGATGATTTCAGTTTTGGAGGTAGTTGCTTTGGATTTGAGCTACCACCTTCATTTACAAGTCAACCTGTCTTTGTGTATCAGGCACCTTGGGTACCACGTGGGTTTGGGTGTTTATATTAAAACTCATACTTCCAGAAGCACTAGGTGCCTAATTTGTAGGCTTTGGCATTTGGGCAATGAAAACTTAACCCAATCCTGGGGAATGGGATGTGGTAGGTTTGCTTTGGAGGGTCAATTGATTTAACATGGCCATCAAGATGCACTCAATGACCACTGAGACTATTGCGTCACTCATGTGGAGATGGGTCCCACACACCAGAGTGTACCTTCCCTCAAAATAACCACGCACGGTAGCGCCAATAAAGGTCTCTTGTTTATTCTCCTTTTCAGACACAAATATTTACTTGTCACAGTTATTTCAGGACTTAACATTATTATTATTTTTTTTTGTCATTGTAACTTTCAGAGAAACATGCTATTTGGGGGAGTTTGAAATGCAAAATAAGTATAATGCGAATTACAGAATCAATCTTAGAGAGACTCAGATATTTGTCAACATCAGAATAACAGCCAATTATTGCTAAGAAGAAAGAGCCCTCTCCTTTATTCCCAGATTTGTTAATTAATTGCTTTATTCAGGAAGAACTCAATAGAGAGTATCTAAAACACTGTAGATGTTTCAAGGAAACAGGAAAGTTTATTTTTAATGGAAAATGTAAATACATTTATTTATTTTTTATCACTTTTCAATGAGTGAGAAAAAGGCTGGAAAAGACTCAGTTACATCTAACCTTTTGATGTTGTGGCACAGCACTGTTATCTGTAATGCCATTCATGCTTGAAAACTGTGCAGTCAATCAAGTTACAAAAAAAATTGCACAGAACACCCCTCAAAATGTTTGAAGTAAGTTTGTGATTTTGTGTTGGGCCACATGCACGGCACCCATGCATCCCGACACAGGCTGGCCGGGTTTTACTTAGTAGAAGGTACACTTCTTCTGGTGTGTAAAGCTGCAGGCGACATAAAGGAAACGACAGGTGACTGAAGGCACTGATGAGAAGTCTCACGCTTATGAAACTAAAATTTGGGGAAACATATAGGGAGGTAAGGAGCTGGGTGGGCAAGGTTAGGAAGAAAAGCTTTTGTTGTTGCTTTGAGGAAAACCCTTGGGTTGGAGTGTAGAGAAGTGGTGAAGATGAGCGAGGGGAGCAGATTGAAGCTCCCGCGTGGGAAGGATGGCTGCGGCACACAGGAAGGACTGGCGAGGCTGGTGGGGGCTCTCCGAAATGTGACCCCTACCCAAGCCCAATAAACCAAAGGCCCATCAGAATTGTGACAGTCAACGTAGAGCCTTATTTATTTATTTATTTTTGTTTTTTTAATTAATTTATTCGTATTACATCTCGATTGTTAGCCCTTCCCCTGTTTCCTCCCATTCTTCCCTCCGTCCCACTTCCCCCCTTCTCCCTTCCCCTATGTCTGTGATTGAGGGAGACCTCCTCCCCCTGTATATGCTCTTAGGATATCGAGTCTCTTCTTGGTAACTTGCTATCCCTCCTCTGAGTGCCGCCAGGCCTCCCCATCCAGGGGACGTGGTCAGAAAAGGGGCACCAGAGTTCGTGTGAGAGTCAGATCTCACTCTCCACTCAATGGTGGAGAATATCATGTTCATCGGCTAGGTCTTGGTAGGGGTTCGAAGTTTACTGCCTATATTCTCCTTGGCTGGTGCCTTAGTTTGAGGAGGACCCCAGGACCCAGATCCGCCTGTCATAATGATATTTGTATCTTCCACTAACTGTTTCAAGCGAAAAGGGGCAGGGCTGGGGGGAGGGTAAACTGCCTGTTACCTAGAAGCCCTTGGAAAATTATGCTTTAGCTCATATTCATTATGTCCTATAACATATTTTAAAATGGTTTTCATTATGTAAGTGTGACTCAGGAACAATTTATGCTGATGTCTTTGCCAAAATCAGTCTCATTACTTGGTATTCACATTTCCAACCCCTATGTAATTACTCCATCAGGAAAGCTAGTTAAGGGAGGGAGTTGGGACCACATTTTTATGGATTAACTATCAAGAGTTTTGTTGACATGGGGCCATTTTGCAGGAGTTATGTCCTTAATTTTAAAAATTAAATGAATTTGGTGCCAAAATGAAAAAAGCTCAGAGTCAACAGTGTGCCTTACCTTTTCACGGTGCTGTAGAAGGAACAACTTTAAGCTGGAGTAAATAAGGTCAGAAGGTAAGCAACAGAGCAGGGAGGGTGCTTAGACGACAGCGGAACCATCTCCATCATAAGGACAACACCGATGATGATGATAGTGTTTACTGATATCTATATGTTAGATCACTCAACTTTCATTTCCATGAACATCACAGATGAATAAACCAAAACACTGATTAATTAATACTCAACTTTATATAACAAGTCATTGTTGGGGATGATGTTTGGACCTTGTTTGCTAGACTCCACCTTCAAAATTCATTATTTTTTTTTTTTTTTTTTTTTGTTATTCTCTATTGACACTATAAGCGTGAGGTCACCAAAGCAGAGCAAAACTCAGTTGGTGAAAGCAAAGGAGGCGTTACTCACAGCGCTGGGATAGAAGCTATGTGTCTGAGCCAAAGTCATTAGAGCAATGCAGCACCTGTGGACCTGGTGGCAGAGCCAGTGTTGGCCCCTCCTTGGATGTTCTCTGTCACTAGAGCTTATGGTGGCTTGTCTTTGAGGTGAAATCTCCCATGGCGTGCTCACGACTTCTTTATGGTATGTCTGGGACTGTATGTTCAGGTTCTTGACATCTTAAGTTGGAATACATTATGTATATGTGTATGTATATGTATGTGTATGTATGTGTATGTGTGTGTGTGTGTGTATGTGCATGTGTGTATTTCCTGCTGTTTGCAGAAATGCAGAAAATGTTTCCTGAAAATAGATATTGCAGAACAGAATCAGATGGGCTGGATTCTAAATTTTGGGGACATCAAAGCTTATAAGGCAGCTTCCTAAACTATGACAGCCTTTTCTCCCATTTTTTTCCTTTGAAAGTTTCAAGACTTTAATATCTGAGAAAGTGATTCTGAGGGTATGTTGCATAACTGCTGTTCTTGGCCCAAAGTATTAACAATTGCTGGAGAGAAGCTACTTCCTTCACTCTCGATGCCCCGGGAACACCTGGAGCCTCCCGGAACGCCCCAGGAGTGTTGCTGTAAATTAGAATTGGGAATTAGTCCATCTCACATTCACTTTGAAGTTCTGTGCTGTGGAGCTGACCCACACAGGGATCCACTCTGATAAGGAGAGTAGGTTTTGACTGAATTGGGTCTTCTAAAATATAATATAGAAATTTATACAGCACAGCCTGAAATACCTGCCTGGGCCAGAAGTGTTAACCTTTCTTAACACTGAGTAGTACCTTGATTACAAGTTCAGGAAATTTCTGACTTTGATGTTATCATTTGTGCTTGAGGGTCATGTGGTGTTGCTGTATTCTCTTTAAGGAGAAAATACTTAAAGTAACAACACAAAACATAAAAATAAATTTATATTTTCTATTTATTCCAAGTAAGGTTCTATGCTTATTTGTGTGTGTGTATGTGTGTGTGTGTTTGTGTGTGTGTGCACCATAATTGTGTGTTCTAACATGATTTTACTCTTATAAAATATGACTTAGTAGGGAAACAAAATACTGATTTAAGACATATAGTAGACATATGGATGTCAGAGAAGATCAATAATGCACTCCATGAAGACAGCGTCGACTTTGGAGTACTGCAGGAAGGTACGGAGGGGAGAGATGGGTGGCCCTTACAAAATGAGAGAGAGATAAGCCTGGGAGGACTCGGGGGGGTGTCAAGCAGGAAGTCTGTTTGGAGAGATGGAGATCAATATGGCCAAGCTGGTGGGATGAGGCTGTGAGATGTCTCCAGGGGGGTTAGAGTGAAGGCAGGAGTGTGCTCTGGCTGTTCTCCAGCCCGGTACCCCTTCTCCAGCACAGAATCTTGGGACACTTTAAGTGTGATGAGGCGGTTTGCTTCAATACCATGCAGAATGTAAAGACCTCAGCCCACTCATGCTCCTGTTTGGGACTCAGCCTTCGCCATCAGCGGTTCCTGAGGCTCCTGTGCTATCTACAGTGTGAACTGTGCCCTGGGACTCAGCCTTCGCCATCAGTGGTTCCTGAGGCTCCTGTGCTATCTACAGTGTGAACTGCTCCTCAGGACTCAGCCTTCGCCATCAGAGGTTCCTGAGGCTCCTGTGCTATCTACAGTGTGAACTGCTCCCTGGGACTCAGCCTTCGCCATCAGCGGTTCCCGA
>OU015744.1:92749551-92760330 GCA_907169655.1 Acomys percivali
TGTGAACTGCTCCCTGGGACTCAGCCTTCGCCATCAGCGGTTCCCGAGCCTCCTGTGCTATCTACAGTGTGAACTGCACCATGGACAGGAGTCAGATATTTCCTCATGCCTCTCAGGGTTCCTTTTCTTTGTAAGTCCTGATGGACTCCCTGAGACTCGTGATAAAGTGAAACCTAGTGGGTGGAAGCAAAGGAGCCATAAATTAATGCTTATTAGCTCAGAAAGCCTTCTCTGGAACAGTCTGGAATTCAAGGCCACAGTCAAAGCATCCCCTGGAATCAGACTTTTAGAGTTTAGCTCCCTAGAAGGAAGCCACTTCCTCTACCTCCATGCCTTGTCTTTGGAGTTGAAATGAAAAAAAATGCAAGTGGACTAAAATTTAAACAAAGGCTTGCTATCTGTGATGGGTATTTTGGCAGCATAAAACATGCTCCTTTTAAAAATACATTCGTTCTATTTAATTCTTGCAAGTTTTTATTTCAAAAGTCCTTTCCCATATAGTCTCTGCCCAGGTAGCATTTCCTAATCGGAGTGTAGTGCAGATCTTTCTTTCCGTGGCGACTGTACTAAGGATAGGGCAAGAGGTTGACAGCAACAGCAGTTGGACACATACCATTCTACAAAAACAGGTTGATCTGTTTCATACTCCAACGAATGGAGTACATACATACAAAACCATGGGCTTTAATGAGTGCGACATAAGTTAATAGGGCATGGATCATAGAACAGTGAAGAATAGTGTCCCTAAACCAATTTAACGTGGTGAAAAGCCCAAATAAACAATAGATTAGACCTCTTCAGCAGAACACGCTAGAAAAGAGCCAGAAACTGTTCGTAGTCTATTCTTCATTAAATTGTGGTGGAGAATGTCTCCCAGGATTAAGTACAAAGTCATTTATGAGAGATTTGTCCTCTAGGTAGCTAATGCTGAAAATACTATTTATATTAACGGGCAAAATAGGCTGGCAGTACACAAGCAATTATCTAAATTTTATGGATGTGGCTCTGCCCATAAATCTAGGTAACGATGACATATCTCTTATGAGACTACATTAGCTCATGGGTTACCGTAATCATATTAAGCCAACGGAAGGTCCACGTGAAGATTAAGGCATCAGAGTGACAATCACACGCCCGTTAGACAAGCAAGAAAGCCCTGGCCCTCAACATCATCATCATCAACAACAGCAACTTTCCAATTAACTACAAATGAATATAATTTGAATACTCTCCTCTTCCAATCGGCATATTTCCCAGAACTGTTTCATTGCTAGAAGGTTAAGGGATGCGAAATTTAAGTTCTCTGCCTTTTCATAGATAAAACAACAATGCAGTAGTTGAACTGTCAGATGTGCTGGACCCAGAAACGGAGCCTCTGAGTTCTGGGGGATGTGATTTGACTTCAGCATCCTTCAGTCTGAAGCTGCTTCTGTTTTGCACAGTGATTTACTCTTGGACCTCATGTGACTGAGTTGGTACTTCCAAAATACAAGCTTATATAATTGAATCAGATGAGAAATGTAGCAATCGGCATGGAAGGCCATTTTGTTTTTTCGTCAAAAACTGTTAAATGGAAGTAATCGTTAAATATAAAATACTGAAACAAGCAATTATTTTTATAATCTTTCTTTTATCAGATAGGATATTTTACTCCTCCTGTCTTCTAAAACTTTAGTGAACTTTATGGACATCATAGATTTGCAAAAAATGTTCAACATCTTATTAGCTGGTGAGGCTATTTCACCAGGCTACTGGACAAAAGTGCACCATGAGCAAAAAGATCAATTCATACTCAACATAAATGCTGTTCACCTTAAGGTATTGCTTGCCTAATTATAATGAAAAATAAGATAGTGTTTAAAAATCATGTCTGAGCAAGATATTCATTAGAAAGATAAGTGTTCTCTTTCAGCTCAGCCAGTGAGTTCAGTACCTGCATGTATGAACATTCCACTGTGGTTTTATTTATTTACCATTTCTTTTACTTTTTGAGACAGGATCTTCTTATATAATCTATACTGGTCTTGAACTTGCAACCCTTTTACTCCTGTCTCTCACATGTTATTTTTACAGGTGTTCGCACCATGCCTGCCTTTGTGGTGTTTTGTTTTTATGAATACATTTTTTTGGTAGAGTACATCATTGACCTCAATTGTCCATCTTTCGCTGTACAGCTCCATGGCCATTTAACTTTATTGCCCGTTTCCCTGAGGATAGGACATAGTCCCCTGCCATTGGGTTTGGCCATTTGACTCACTTCAGGTAACAGGAGTAGACGGGAGAGGATGGGGCAGGGTTTGCTCTTAGCCTTCGAGAGCCTTTGTGTATTTCTGGTGGCGGGGCTCTTTCTCCATTGCCATAACAATGTATCTGGATAATCTGCTGCAGGGATCAGATGTGAGTCACCTAGTTGCCCAGCCAAGGCCAGATGATATCAGCTATCAGACAACTCGATGATATCAGCTATCAGACAACTCTAGTCTGCCCAAGATTCGTAGAGCCATTGAACAGTGCTGTGTCTATGCTGACACAGACGTAAAATATGCTTATTACTGAGTGCTGGTGACGTTTATTCCTGGCTGTTTGTTACACAGCACTGGGATGAAAGTAGCTGCCTGATACACTACTTCTGTTTCTCCGCCATCACAGTATGAAATACATGCACTTGTACTTTTCCACTATTGGGGATGAGTTGCTGTAAGCAGAGCGCTCTTTTTTTTTTTTTTTCAGAAGCTCTAGTTGTGTAAGTTCAAGGTGGGCTGATTGGCTTTTGGGCTCCCACAGTATTGTTTAACCTTGAAGGGTTGAGGTGGGTCATGAACCGGAGAGAGATGCAGCTTTGACACTGGCTTTCCATCTGCAGTGACTGATTTTATTTCTCCTCCCATTTCTTGCTTCCGTTTTCCCTCTTCCTTTATTGTTCAGCAAACATCAGCTCGACATTGCTTTTTTAGTGCCTTCTCTGTCACTAACTGTGGGGATCTCCAGGATAAGGGATGGTTTGCAAAAAAAAAAAAAAAAAAAAAAGGTCCCTTTTTTTGAATTAACCAAGGAATGATTATTTAGGTAAAACACCAGTTTGGGGATATTTGCTGAAATGTGTGTGGCTCTTAACAGAGAAGCAGGAAGAAAGCACACCTGTAACGGGGGTGGGGGGGGGGGGGAGGGTAGGAGGGTGGGGGGGAGGTGGGGTAGGGGGGCACGAGACAGACAATTCCACCCCACCCCCGTCAAGCTGAGTAGAGCGATTGCCCATCCCCCCCACCCCAGCCCGTTCTATATAAAGCTCCTTCTCTGCACTGGAGATGAATCATTGCATTCTCGATAAGGCGCTGGAGAATTACCATTGTTTACAGAGCACAGCACCAGCAGCAGGGTTAAGAACACCCCACAGTGAAAACTCAAACACATTTGCAATGGTGAGTGATGGATAATATCTTGAACCAGCTCAGGTCTGCAGGACTTCCTAAGCCAGGCCGCGTCCACCCCCTTTAGGTAGTTGTGGGAAGAGATGCCCCATGGAAGGAGGAAACGGAGGTGGATGTTTGACCCGCGTCCAGATTCTGATAAAGACACTTTCAGAGCTCCTAACTTTTATGGCAGTTTTGGATTTACAATGTAATGTAAAAGCCTGGGTGATTGAAACCATGAGACAGTAAAAGTCCCCTTCAGTACCTTTGAGGCTTTAGTGTTTATAATACCCTTTAATACAAGGCAAAAGTCACGGGGATGGGAGTGTGGAGGGAAACGCCTGGAGGGCAGTTGCTGTCAGCTCAGTCTGTATGGATTGGCCAGAGTGGTTCTGCAAGGTCAAGGTGAGTGTCTTCACACTGGTCCGCATGGTATGGATTGGACCCTCTGGGAAAAAAATGAATTATTCAATTTATTAAGAACTCTCGCTTACTGTTTTGTAAGCATGGCAGTCTCAGCTGTAGGAGTCCTTGAGAGGTGAATGGGGGAGGTGAAATGTGACACCAGGTCAAGCTAGACTAAACAGTCAGGTGTGGAGTGTGCACAACACAGCAGTCTTCACAGCAACAGCATCATTAAGCTCAGCCCTCAAGAAACTCACTAAGTGAAGACTTTCATGATATCCCTGTTGGGCTAGTGTCCAATTACGAGTGAGTATATACCATGTGTATCTTTCTGGGTCTGGGTTAACTCACTCAGCATGATCATTTCTAGTTCCATCCATTTGCCCACAAGTTTCAGGATTTCCTTAGCGGGAGATGGAGATAGATGTGGGGGCTTCCTATTGGGACTCTGGGTAGGAGAAGCATGGGAGAATAGGGAAATAGAAGGATCCAGAGGGTCCTAGAAACCTACAAGTATACCATCAAGGCTGATGCATCTGGAGCCAGGCAGGTCAGCTCAAACTACTGTACCAACCAAGGATAATGCATACAGTAAACCTAGACCTCCTATCCAGATCTAGCCAATGGACAGCACACTCTCCGCAGTTGTGTGGAGAGCAGGGACTGACTCTGACATGAACTCTGATGCCCCCTATTTGACCACTTCCCCTCGGTGAGAAGGCATGATGGCACTCAGAGAAAAAATACCAGGATGAGACTTGATAGGCTGTGTCCATATGGTGGGGGAGGAGGTCCCCTTCTGTCACAGACCTAGGGGAGGTGAATAGGGTGAAAGAGGGAGGGAGGGAGGAGGAGCAGAAAGGTACAAGTGAGGGGATAACAACTGAGATGTAATCTGAATAAAATAAATAAATAAACAAACAAATAAAAGAAACTCACTAAAGGCATTTATTCAGGATGCTCCTTGCTTTCTTAGTGCTTGAGATAGAGAGGGTTGGCAGAGATCGTGATGCAAGCCTGACACCAACAAAGGAAAGACAGGAAGGAAGATCTTGGAGCTGAAGTCGCTCAAGACGTCTAGGAGATTTCTTGTTTCAGTGTTTTCTGAAGATCTTTTTAATACGCTTTCACTGTTATTTAAGGGGTGTTTTCACTTAGAACTGCAGACCCTTGGCTTGTCGCTTATTTATTGTCTGACTTGAGTCATGCTGGTGACCTCAGTTTTCCCATTTTTTTTTTTTTAGACAGGGTTTCTCTGTGTAGCCCTGGCTGTCCTGGACTCACTCTGTAGACCAGGGTGGCCTCAAACTCCCAGAGATCCACCTGCCTCTGCCTCTCAAGTGCTGGGATTAAAGGCGTGCGCTACCACGCCTGGCTCGTGATACCCTATGAGCATATAGAGGGGGAGGATGTTCCTCTCAGTCACAGTCATAGAGGAGGGGAGTAAGGGGAAAATGGGAAGGAGGGAGGAATGGGAGGATACAAGGGATGGGATAACAATTGAGAGATGTAATATGAATAAATTAATAAAGTATATTAAAAAATAAAATTGTTAAAGAAACAATTGAAAAGAAAAGAAAAGAAAAGAAAAGAAAAGAAAAGGAGTCCTCAGCAGGTACTTGCTGTAGGGTTGCCGGAAGGTGGCAGGAAGCTTCTGTTTAAGTCCCCACCTAGAGATGCTCAGACGTGTCATCCACTATTGCCGCGTCCCACCTACCTTCAGCTGTCAACTTCACACAGCGCAGAGTCCTCTGATGGTCTCACCCGGGGGAACGGTGCAAATCAGACTGGCTTGTGTCTGTGTCTGTGTCTGTGAGGAATTAGCTTGACTGGTGGTTGTGGTGGGAAGATGCAGCCCACTGTGAGCGGCGTTTCATAAGGAAGGTAGACCCGGGCTGCGGTACAGAAGGCTGGTGGAGCACGAGCCAGTGGGCAAGCCAGTCAACAGCATTCCTCCATGCTTTCACCTTGAGTTTCTGCCCTGTCTTCCCTGTCTTCCCTTCTTCCCTCAGTAATGGGCTGCGGCCTTGATGCGTGTACTGAAAAAGAACCTTTTCTCGCCACGAGCTGTTCTTGGTTGTGGTGTTTACTGTCATATAAAGCAAACTCTGGACCGTGCCTACCAAGGCCAGGGCCGTGCTTTGTCTTCTACAGCCCAGCCCTGTGCTCTTCCCTGGCAGGCTCTAGTAAGCACGGCTGGGCGTGTAAAGAATGGCAGATGTCAAGGGGCTGGCTCTGAGAAAGATTATTACATGAGATTGGGAGAGTTCAGCAGAGGCATGATAAAAATCAGAGCTAAAGGAAGCCTTTAATATCACTTAGTCCCCTTCCGTTATCATTTTTACAGATGGAAAAACCAGTCCCGAGTGCGTTCACATTAATCTGAGCCATTTGAAAAGCCAACAGGAGAGTGATATGAGGATATTGTACTGGGGAAAAAAAAAGTGAGTGTGATGAAAAGAACCAAGGAAGTGTGAGCAGGAGCCCTGTGGCGTCGAGCTAGCACAGGGGGGGCTGTGAGGGAGGGAAATGTGCGCGTTTCACAGAGAACAAAGGCCAGGAGTTCACCATTCGGAGAAGAGAAGGTGAGAACACAGCAAAGGAGCTCCTGCCTGTGCTGACCACTGCCTGCCGTTTGGGGGTCACCTGGCTCTTTGTATGGAAGCTCCCAATTTTATGTTTTGACCTCAGGAGTCAGAGGTTCGCTTTGGTTATGTACATACACATACGAATGTAGTTTCTCTGTGAAAACACACGCTAAGAACTCACCGTTTTTTGCTTTGGTATGGACACCTAAAAAAAGGGAATCCGTTCTCAAGATAGTTTAGTGTTGGCAATGGAAACAAAAATACAGATGAGTGTGTGGTGTGTGTGTGTGTGTGTGTGTGTGTGTGTGTGTGTGTAAAATATCTCAAGGTGCATAGTGTTTAGGCTGTTCTATCCTTGATGCATTGGTGTTAAGTGGTGTTCTGTCGGAGAGTCTCTGTGTGCACCATTTGAATGGTAGGTGCATTTATTAGCAAACACGGGTTGTGCTTTGTGTGCCCTCAGCTTGAGATGGAGGTCTAGAGATGAAATTAGAAAGAGAGTGAAATCTCCCCTGATGACATCACAATTTGAGGAGACAGATTAACTGGGATGAAAAAGACCTCCCTGAACTGTGTCACACTGGAGACCTTCAGGCTGAAAGCCGATTGCAGCTGCCTCGGTGGACATGGCTCCAACGGCCGGACCCCAGGGCCTTATAGAGTTGGCCTCTGGCCTCAGCTCCTCCACGGCTGGCACAGCCCCAGGAGAATCATCTGCCACGGAGAAAGAGAACAAGAAGGAAGGCCTGGCTAACTCCTAGGACTCAGATAAAGCACACACACTACATTTACGGAAGATCTAATTGGTTAAAACCACTTTCAAATGAACACATTACCTTTTCTCATCCTGTGGATGTATTTTATGCCCACAGCAGTCATATTAAAGTCAGTCACAGACGGGGAGAAACACGGAGATTACTTCAGAGCTGTGGGCAGGGTGGATGGGAGCCAGCAAGGCATAGTGCAGGTATGGAGGGTGATACTGACAGGACATGAGAGGGGCAGATTGATTTCTTCCAGGAGCTCTGGCCTTGAGAGGTGAACTTGGCCACAGGGCAGCAGGAAGGAACTAAGAAATCTTCCCTGTTTCCCCTCTCTCTCCCACTCCTTTAATCTCCCGCAACTGAGCTTCCAGTGACGCTAGAGTGAAGGGTTCACTTAATGAGGGCCACAAAGGGCAGCCCCAGAGGCCGCTGGTGGGGAAGGTGAGGCGCTGTGTTTAGAAGAGGCGGGTGAAGAGCACCCCGCACAGTACCTGCTTAATTTCATGCCTTGACCCTTTATCTGTGGCCCTGTCTAATGAAGACATAATATCATTTCTCCCTTTCCCCTCCAACACTGGCAAAGTTTAATCATAAATTCTGATAACTTATAGCTGATATTGCTTTTCTGTCTGGTTATTGCCTAACGTATGGTTTATACAATATATTTTTTTTTGTCTTCTTTCTGTCTGCACATCTCCTGCTTCATTTGTCTGGTCAGAATATTTTGTTTTCTACTTTTATAGGCTCTTTATCATGGTACCGTATCTGTGTGTGTGTGTGTGTGTGTGTGTGTGTGTGTATGTATGTGAAACCAATGCCCACTATTAATTAAGCCTTAATAGTAATAATGCACACATAATTAAAAAAGATAAAAGAAGGAAAATTTATTAAATTGATTCCATTTTTATTATGCAGGGTGAGAGATTAAAATGCAGGCAAAACAGTTTCTGTGCAGATGTGTATTCTGATCACTGCTCCTTAGATACCATATTATCAGGAATCCTGAATTCCCTCTGATGTCTCCTGGGTACAGAAAAGTCATAAACAGTGTTGCCACCTGAATGAATCTGGCTGAGTCCAGTGCGCGAGTGTTCAGCCTGCTGTGTAGGTCAGGGAGTAGCCTGGGGAAGGGATGGATGCTGTGTTAGTACTACTTTTTATGGACTTTTATGGACTATTCTTTTGGTGTTGAACCTAGACTCATTGTCAAACCCCAGACATGTGCGTGTTTTCCTAGAAGACTTACAATTTTGAATTTAGATCTCTGGTTCATTTGAGTTAATTTGTTAAACATGTGAAGGCTATATCTGTATTCTTTTCCTTTTTTTAAACAAAAGTAAGCAAAAAAAAAAAGTGCAATATTTATAAAAACTCATGCTTCTTCACTCAATCAACCTTCTGTTTTTGTGAAAACCAGTTGATTTCATAGACCTAGGGGAGGGGAATAGGGTGAAAGCGGGAGGGAGGGAGGAACGGGAGGAGACAAGTGATGGGCTAACAATTGAGTTGTAATCTGAATAAATTAATTAAGTAAATAAAAACCAAGTTGATTATGTTTGTGCGGACGCTTGGGTGAGCTCTCTATTCTGTGTGTGGCTGTATCTCCTTTTGCCAACACCACAGTCCTGATTACAGTGACTTCAAGTGAAGTGCTGGGATTGAGTAGCATGGGTCCTGTGTGATTGGTGCTTCCTCAGCATTGCTCTGACTGCTCTAGGTCTTTTGCCTTTCCACGTATGCGCACTTAAGTACCCCTGTATCCATAAAACAGTTTGTGGGAATTTTGATTAAGATGACTTAAACTTACATAGCAAGCTGGGGAAAACACTTTGACAGCGAGTGTTGCTCTCTGGGGCAGCTGGATGCTTGTTCCCAGAACCCACTGCCCTCGGTTCTCACGCTGCTGGGATTACAGGCATGCTGCCATGCCAACCTGGCGTGTCTGTGGGTGCCGGTGTGTGGGGGGGTGGGATCTGAACTCCGGTCCTCACACTTGCAGGACAAACACTTTTCCTGCTGAGCCATGTCTCGCCTGTCCCAGATGTCCTTTCTGCATGGACTGATAGAATACTATTCTCTTCCTCAGCTCCTGTGTAACAGGCCACGTTACAGGGCTGTACAGGCAGGAGCAGAAGTTCCACCCAATCGTGTCTATGGCTTGAGCGTCTCCACCGAATGTCATCAGTCTTTTCTTTTTGTGAGTTTGGTTTTCAAAGAATTGATTCATGCCTTCTAGCTTACCAAGACTGTGGGCAGAGAGTTGTTGATAGCCCCTATCCTTTCAACGTGCACATGAGGGATGGCAGTGACCTTCCCTCTCTGGTGCTGGTAATTTGTGCTTTCTGTCTTCTTGGTTAGTCTGGCTAGGACTTGTAAGTTTTATTGATATTCTCAAAGAGTCAGCTTGTGGTTTCATTGGCTTTTCTATACCTTATTCCTGATTCCAAATTCATTTATTTTTTAAATTCTGATTTTTCGTCTTTTAGTTTGGAGTTTAAACTATCCTTTTTCCCTCTAACATTGTGTGGTGGAATTTAGACTATGTATTTAAACTCCTCCTCTTAGATTTCTTTCTTTCTTTTTTTTTAATTTAATGACCTAAATTACCTTTTAGACCTGGTTTATTTACCCCCACCTTTTAGTAAGCTGTACCTTTATTTCCATTTAGTGAAAAATGCTTTTAATTTCCCTTGAGACTTCCACTTTAAGCCCTGTGATACTTAGAAATGTATTTATTTGATCTCTAAATAGTTCTGAACACTCCAACATCTGTTCTTGCTATTGATTTCTAATTCCACTGTGATCATATGTGCATGACCTATATTTTAATTTTGTTAAAAATTGCATTTTAAGGCTTAGAATGCAGATCTGTCATGAAGAATATTCCGTGTGAGCTTAAGGAAATATGTGCAAGGATTATTGTACGCTTTTGGTTAATAGGCCCGTTTATCATTGTATGTAACAACTCTCTTTATCCCTGATAGCTCTTATATTCTGAAGTCTGACTTGTCTGAAACTGCTCTAGCTAACCCAGGTTTCTTTAGGAAGTATAAAAGTGGCGTATGCACTAGCTACATTTCTTTGCTTTGCGCTTACTTGTGTTCTTAGAGTCAAAGTAGATTTTTTGAGGAACAGTAGGCCAAGTTTTTGAAAAACTTGATCTTTATCATGTGTATTTCACACTTAAAGTCATTATGGATGTAGGTAATATACATGTGCTGTGTTTGAAATTATTTTTGAAAAACTGGCACTTAATTCGTTGCCCTTTGTTCCAATATTTTCTATATTTCTTGATTTTTTAAAGTCTCTCTTTCTCCCCCTGTGTGTGTGCGTGTGCATGTGCATGTATGTGTGCATGTGCGTGTGTGTGTGTGCGTGTGCATGTGCGTGTGTGTGTGTGTGTGTGTGTGTGCATGTGTGTGTGCGTGAGTATTCTTGCCTGTTCTTGTAGCATACATATCATGTGCCCGTGTGGAGGTCAGAAGACAACTTTGAGTATTAGCCTGGCTTCTTTGGGACAAGATCTTTTGTTCAGCACCATGCGTCAGGCTAGATGGCTCCCCAGTGCTTCAGGCTAGATGGCCCCTCAGTGCGTCAGGCTAGATGGCCCCC
>OU015744.1:92760714-92786108 GCA_907169655.1 Acomys percivali
TGTGTGTGTGTGTGTGTGTGTGTGTGTGTGTGTGTGTGTGTGTGTGTATGCATGTGTGCTTGTGGAGTTCAGATGTGGCTACTGGGTATCTTCCTCATCTGTTCCCTGCCTTACCTTTTGGGGCAGTGCCTAACCGAACCTGGACTTTACCAGTTTGGCTGGATTAGCTGGCCAGCAACACCTTGCCTCACCAGTGCTGGGGCTGTAGGCACATAATGTTAGGCCTAAATCTTTGGGTGATGTGGGTGACCCGAACTCATGCTTGCATGGCAAGCATTATTACCCATTGAGCCATCTCCCCAGCGCCCACCTGTGACTTTTTTCTTTTGTATTTCATTTTTGAAATCTCACTGAGATGTTTTGCAGTAGTGCCCAAGACTTTGTAGTATCTATATTTATGTTCTAATAAAAGCACTTTATGTGCATATCGGGTTATTACGAAAATGTCATTTTATTATTATTTTTAGTTAGTATGTCAAATAATGAGCTTCATTATGACATCTTCATATGTGCATATCACTTTGCTAATATTTTCCCAGTATTCCTCTTTCTTACCTCCTTCTCCTTCCTGATAGTCTCATTTTTGCCCTCAAATACTCCCCTTTCTAATTTCGTGGTTTGCACATAGTGTGTTTGTATGCACACAAATATAATTCATGTGTTCCTTATATGAGAGAAAGCATATGATATTAGTCTTTCCTCTTCAATAAAAACACTATATTCTTCTTGCTAGTCTCTTAGGATATTACTAACATTCATTTTACTTAATCACATGCTACGGTTGGATCATGGGTGGCTCATTGGTAGAACTCTACGCATCACTGTTATTTCAAATAAATACTGCTTAAAATGTCAATTTTATTCCTTCCTATTGCTTTTCACTTTAAAAGATTTATTTTAAAAATTGTACACACACACACACACACACACACACACAAATACAGATTCCCATGGAGGCCAGAGACACCGTATTCCCTGGAGTTACAGGTGGTTGTGAGTGTTTGACATGGGTGCTGGGAACAAACTAGGTCTTCAAGAACAGTGTGTGATCTTAAATGCTGAGCTATATTGTCTGTAGCCTAGCTTTTAATTTCTTTACCTTTCACTTTATGCTTTGTGCCATTTTCTTTCACTTTGAAAAACTTTTGTTATTGTTTTTGAGATAAAGCCCAAGATGGCCTTAAAATTAGAACTCTATTGTCCCAGAATCTTCGTAAAAAATTAATATAATTTATTCATATTACACCCGGATTGTAATCCCCTGGCTCTTATCTTCCTGTTCCCATGCACCCTCCCTCTTCCACCCTACTCCCCTCCCCTAGACCTCTGACAGATGGGGTCCTCATCCCCTACCATCTTCCTCTGTGCTCCCACAGGGCCACCCTGCCAAGGGGCAGAGATCAGATCGCAGGCACCAGGTTCATGTCGGGGGTAGTCCCCAGGCTCCGCACCTCCTCCCCATGTGGAGAATGAGCTGTTCATGTCCATTGGCTACATCTGAACAGGGGCCTAGGTTCTCTGCCCCTGGTTCCAGATCTGTTAGCTTTGATCGTCTCCTTGTGGATCTCCTGACAACCGCCACCCCCTCTTTCCATCCCCCAACTCTTCCATACAACCTAGAGTTCTAGGATCTGTCCCGATCTCCACTGGGTGGAGTCTCTCAGAGGACATCTATGTTGAGTTAATATCCACTTATAAGTGGATATATACCATGCGTGCCCTTATGGGTCTGGGTTACCTCACTCAGGATGATCTTTTCCAGTTCCATCCATTTGCTGGCAAATTTCAAGATTTCTTTGTTTTTGATAGCTGAGTAGTATTCCATTGTGTAAATGTACCACAATTTCTTTATACATTCTTCAGTTGAGGGACATCTAGGTTGTTTCCAGATTCTGGCTATTGCGAATAAAGGTGCTATGAACATAGTTGAGCAAATGTCTTTGTTGTACGGTAAAGCATCTCTCAGGTAGGTGTATGCCCAGGGGTGGAATAGCCGGATCTTGAGGTGTCCCAGCCTCCTGAGTGCTGGAGTCACAGATGTGCTACCGTCCTTGGCTCCAAAACTTATTTAATATTAACATATATCAGCTTTTTTTAAATGAAAAAATATTTCCTTGATTTTGAGGTTTTTTTTTTAAGATATGAAATTCTAGTTGATATTTTTCGTCTTTTTACAGTTTTGATATTTCATCCTGCTCTTCTTGATTGTGTGGGTTTTTAACATGATGCCTGCCACCTTGCTCCTCTGGTAAAGATGTTGCCGTACCAGTGTTTAAATGGGAGAACTTTGTGAATGATGGGGTCAAGGCAGTTTTAAATGCGTTAAATGTAGAGTTAGGATTTATATCTCTTAGACAGACTGCCAGCGTGGAAGCTGTCACATATGGAAAAAAAGGGAGACATGTCACATCCAGCCCAAAGCTCCCTGTGTGCCCACAGCTGATTGTTCCAGGGAAAAAGGTGCAATCCGAGCCTTGCGGTGCGGGCCTCAAAAGTACAGGCTGACACAACCACCATGTCAGAGTTTTGAGCACTCTCAAATGCTTGGGGTTAGAGAACATCAGAGGAAAGTTTTAAACAGCTTGCTTTGCCTTGTTAAGGAAGAGTCAGTGTTTTGTTTGTTCAGTTCCAGCTTTAAGTCCAACCTTTGGTGGGCAGCGTGGATTAAACTTGGCATTCACCTTGGCGCATTTTATCTTGCATTTGATGATGTTCCTTTTGGAAGAGAGTTTAAAAAATTGGAAGTTGAAAGATTTTTCATTGTGACAAAGACACTTTATTGAAAATGTCTAGGGGGAATGAATGTAATAAATACACACACACACACACACACACACACACACACACACACACACTAGAATTCAAGGACCAGGAAGTCTAATGAAGCTGCCAAGAGACATCCTTTGGTCAGGTCTCTTGGGATGAAAGTCCGGAGGAAGGGCAGGACCTCAGAGGACAGTCTTTCCTTTCTTCCTACAGCAAGTTACTAGCTCTGATGTGGGCGTTGGATCTGTTTCTACCTTGAAGTCGCCAACCCTCTCCCCAGGGGTCTCCTCGCCTCTGTTTCCCACCCCAGTGCATGAGTGGCCAGCACATGGTCTAGACTGTCAATTCTTTCACTATTGTTTTTTCACTATCATGGAAATAAGGGAACGGGAGACACTGAAGGGCAGAATTGCTACCTTGTGGGGGAGTTTGGTGTCTGCCAACATTATAGTCAGTTGTGGCTAAGAATATCTAAACTGATGAATATCTAAAGTTTGAGTGTGTGCGTGTTACTATGCATGTTTAGGTCTCGTTCCTGCAGAACTGCCAGTCAGTTGGTTACTTGTCAGTTCACGGGGATCAATCAACTTATATCAAAAGGTATTTTTCCCAGGTTAGAAACATCCTGGCACAATGTGCCGTCTTAGGGAAAATTCTTAAAGATATCCAAGATGAAATAATTATCTCAAGTGTTTTAGTTTCAGCCTCCGGCAGCTCCTACTGACCCCGGCCCCAGGAGTGTTTCTACATGTGGATCGCATCGCATTATCAGGGGAGATGTGAGCAAAGGCGCCAAGGCAGTTGGGCCAGATCAGATGGATCAACCTCGGTGGTGAGATAGGGCATGGGCGTTCTGCTTAGATCAGTGCACGTTACTCTGCACAGGCCGAGGGCATTTAAGGTGGCCACTTTCCTTTACAACGGATGTTCTTTCAAAAGTAATACCTTGTGTCATGCCACTCCTCTGCTTAAAACCCCCGCAATGGTTCCATTTTACCACCAATAAAAGACAAAGCCCTCTTAAGGGCCTGTTGAAACAGTAAAACCTCACCTTCCCGACCCCACTGCCTTCCTCTGCCTCTAGTTAAAGCTGCCCTGTCTGCAAGGCTCTTCTTGGAGCGATCCAGGTATGCTTCTCTTCCTCAGGTGTTGTGCTGTTTCCTCTGCCCACCGTGCTTTTATTTCTGGAATGTCTACAAAACTAATTAAAAATATTTATGTTTATTTATGTGAGCGTTTTGTTTGGATGTAGGGTCTGAATGCAGAAGAGGCATCAGATCCCACTGGACTACAGTTATAGATGGTTGTGAGCTGCCGTATGCGTGCTGGGATTTGAATTCATGACCTTCAGAAGAGCAGCCAGTGCTCTTAAACACTGAGCCCTCTCTCCAGTCTAGTCCCTACAAAGCTAATTCTTACCATTTGCAAGTTTCGCTCAAAAAATCTTCCCCAGGACCTATAGCCACCCGATTTAAAGCTCCAACCTCCCGGCACTCCTTTTCCACACTAGATTGATTATTTTTCTTCGTGGCAGTTACTGCATTCAAGCACACGATGCAATCTAGTTGTTTGTCATGTTTAGTAGCTATTGTCTGCCTCCGTTTTTTCCTCACTGTAGTAGAAGCTCCACAGGGCATGAAGCTGACTTTACTGAGCTGCTCGTAGGTGAGCATGGCTTAGCATAATGCTGCCTACTTAAGGTATTGGCTGGTTGGATCAAGTAGTTTATGCTGGCCATGGGTCTTTTCTTTGTCCAGTCCGCTTTGAGAAGGCGTTTGTTTGCAGCTGCCCTGGAACCATGCATGCATTCCATGTCAGCGCATAACTATGATGCAAACTTGCATTAGACCTGAGATGCAGATAAACTTTTGGGAATTCAGACTCTAAGGAAAGTCCAGGGAGCCAGTGATATACACAGCATATTTATACCCAGAGTACATGATTATTGTTAATGTTCTCCCAGTGGGTGACAAAGCTATTTTCAAAATGATTTCCTATGAAATAAATGCATGTTAACAAAGGCGTGATGTGGAAAAATTTTTATTGAACTTCATATAAATATATATGCATGTATATAGTATTACTGTGTCATTAGAAGTAAAAATATTTGTTATGCACAAAATAACTTTTATAATTAAATTTTGCAACACCTTTTAAAATTCTCCTGTAATTTGCAAGACATATAGAACATCACTGGTAGTCATCTTTAAATTTTAAGTTACAGATTCCTAATAGTCAACATCAGCAAGAGGACGTTTCCCCCTTACCACACAAGTTGAGAAATCAGGAACAGTTCATTACTCTCTCTCCTTGTCGCCTACTCTATGCTTTTATTAAGTTCCATTATAGTGCTCACACTGTCCATCGTATTGGGCTGATTCTTCAATATTATGTTAATGTGTAATATTGCATTTTGTATCCTGTAATTATGATGATTAATTTTCACTGCCAACTTACACATGTCCGTGAGGGTGTTTCCAGGGTGGCTTAGGCAAGAAGAAAGACCTTCCTTGAATGCAGACATCGCCGTCCCATGAGCTGACGGCCTGGACTGAACAAAAAGGATAAAAAATGGTCAGAGCTTCAGCATCCATTTCTCTCTGCTTCCTGACTGTGGCCTCGGTGTGACCAGCTGCCTCATGCTACTGTTGCCATAGATAAACTTCCAGGACCATGTGCTTCCCAACCTCGACGGGCTGCACCATGTGGCTACGGGTGATGGTAAATCCTCCTTTTGAGTGGCTTCTGCCAAGTGTTCTGTCACAACAATGAAACACAGTGTTCTGTTTTATGTTTTTGAGCACAGGTAAACACAGTGATGGCCATATGAAATGATGTAAAGTTGTAGCTGGCGATCAGCATCTTTATCCCTGGATGCCGATGCTCTGACCTTGTCTGTCCTTTTTGTTCAGTCCAGGCCCTCAGCTCATGGGACAGTGATGTCTGCATTCAAGGAAGGTCTTTCTTCTTGCCTAAGCCACTTCGGAAACATGCTCACAGACACATACAAGTTGGCTGTGAAAAATTAATCATCATGAGTGTGCTTATTTTCAATCTTCCATGTGTTTTTGCTCAAAAGAAAGCGTAATTGCAATTTGAAGTACACATAATTTTCTTCCCACAAGTAAATCAGGAGATCCTATACTTTATAGTACCTCTTAGAAGTGGACGTATAGAACAACCACAGAAAATTCTAGAACAAAGTGTCAGATCTTGTTATGGATTAGAATGTCTTATGTTTCCTCATCTGATTTTGGATTGAGAATTGAAAATTATATCACAAAGGAAAATCTCACTTTACATGCACACGCATACACAAACATACACGTGCATGCACTTGCACACACATGCATACATGCACATATGCACACACACACATACATGTACACCAACAAGGCATTTTATTGATTGCACTATAAAGATATGGAGTAGGATGAAGCTTCTTCAGACTGGCATGTTTAAAGTCACTTATGGAGTGTGTAGGTCCTGGGACTTGTGTGATTTAATGTGTAGCCGAAGTATATACTAAACAATGAACAGTCAAAAATATGCTAATTTTCATGCATGATATTAAACCTCAGCAGCCACCCAGCACTAGTAGTATCACTTAGCAATACTCAGAGTTGTTGGCATGTGGTGATCCTAATGGGCAGTCTGGTTTTTAGTTAGTTTAGCTATTAAAACATTATTATTAAAATAGGATGCTTAATGATGCTTTAAATTCTCTGAAAGGACACCCTTTGGCCTCTGTTCCAGCCAGAATATGTTTTCTGACTGCTTTCGGCAGGTCTCTGGAAACACCAGACTCTTTCTAAACCTTTAGTCCTTGGATTCATTAAAAATTAATTGATTTTGATTGGCCTAATATTTCTACGTATTTTTGAGGTCCAGTGTAGTGCTCTGCTCCATGCATGTGCTGGGTAGTGATCAGCTGAGAGTAATTAGACAATCCATCATCTGAGGCCCTCGTCATCTCTTCATGGTGACCACATTCAGATTCCCCGAGATATACAATGCCAGTCCTCAGACGCCAAAGGATATTTTTAAATGAATGATTTGCTTTCTTAGTGAAGAAAGAGTCAGTGTTGTTCAACTCTGACTTGTCACTCATAATCTTTAATCCAAACACAATAGGAGGGCGGAAAAAAAATCCTTCCTTTGATCTGAATAAAGCATTGTCTGGAGATTATACTAAGTTGCACCAAGGCCACCAGAAGGTGAACCAGCCATAGCTTAAACATATTGAAAAATAAAAAATCCTTAAAAATTAAAACTAGGACAATGCAGGATTATTATTATTATTTTAATGAGGTGAACCTTAGTAAAATGATGTAAGAGAGTCAATGGCTTGAGATCTTGGATACCTGCCTTTTCTGTGATATAACTTGGGCACTAAGGACATTGGACTTTTATTATCATTTAGAAGGGAAGAACTGTTTCCTGTTCATTCCTTTTGCATTAGGAACCTTTAGTACTGTGCCGTTCCACACTGCCTTTCATGTGCCTACAATATCTGAAGCTGGCCAGCCTCCTAGTGGTGCCTCCATCCCAGCTCCAACATGGCAAGCAGCCAATGGAAACCTGGTCAGTGTCACATACCTCTCATTAATCACCATGTTAGGGATCAACGTTATTAATCTGAGCTGTTGAGATCGGATTATAACAACTTATGTGGCCCTGGTTGAATTCCTTAGATGTTGATGGCAATTTATTTTCCAAGCCTTTTTTAATGTTTTCTAACTGTGAGTGAGTACCTTAAAGCTGTATGAAAAAGAAGGGCACACATGCACACTCCGCCTGAGTGAAGCCAGGCACAGTGGTTTATGCTATAATACTAGCACTTGAGAGGGTGAGGCAGGAGGATTGCCACTTGTTGGAGACCCGCTGTTCTACAGAGCTACATCTTGTCCCAATCAAAGTCAGCAAACAAACAGACGAATGAATGAATGACTAATCAAAACCGGCCAATAAGACACAGAGGAGCAGGACTCAAAGAGGAATGTCCCTCTGGCTGGGACGCCGCCCACATGTTTTCTGGACTAAACTATCCCGTCAAGGCAGCTAGCGATGTGCATTCTTCTGTCTTAAACGCATCTACTTAAGCCACACACTCATCCATCATCAAAAACTTTCATTAGTAGAATGTTTTTCCCTTGATGGAAATAAGCATCGTGTTTATCTTGCTGAGTCCCTTGGCAACTTTCTGGCATAAATCCTTATTTTATTACTTTTCTGATTCTAAATTTGTCAGGAAAATGATGTGCCAGGTACACGTTGCTTCTTCCCTCCCACACCCTGTCCTTCTGCCTGCCCCACTCCCATCTCCACGGCACCTGCCTCTTCTCCCACACGCGCACCTCCCCTGGGGTTGGCAGCACCGCTTGGAATCTCCTCTCACCTTGGCTGTATGTGGGAATTAGGAGAGAGGCAAGGGGGGCAGAAGTCGGGGGCAGCATCTCCGCTATAAACAGGAAACCCGTGAGCGGTAGCCTAAGAGCACTTTAGAGGTGCAATTCAGACTTCAGGTGGCTTCTTAGGGACAGAGGTGAAGAAGAAATTAGAAGGCCGTAACTGTGAAAAGGCAGGAAGAAAAGAACCTGTCAACAGTGTGAAGAAGTTGTGCAAACAGGGCACTGCGTTTCAACAACTAGGTCAACCTTTAAAAAGGCAAAGAAACATAGCTTTAGACAGATGTTGAAGGCTTTAATGTAACTGCCTATTGTCATGGCTACTAGGTTGGAAAACATACGATTCCCAAATATTTGAAAGCTTTTGATAGCTAGAAATGGGCAGTAAAACTGGTTACTGGTTTTAAAACTAATTTCAATATTTTCCTAGTGATCAAAATGTTACCTGCTTAAGGAAACCACTCAAGGCCATTTTGTAGAAAAAAAAAAAAAGATTTTATTTTTACTTTGCTTTCATTTTTTATAGCATTTGCATGACTCAAAGTCTATATACATACATACATATGTGTGTGTGTGTATGCATGTATACCTGTATCCATATATGTGTGTATTTACTATCTGCCTCTTTTGACAGAGAGGGCATAGACATTTTTATTTAGTGCGGTAGCTTCAAGACTTAAAAAAAATCCAGTCACATGTAGAAAGTGCAATGTCTGCTTGCTAAATCAACGAAAGTAACAATGGAAACGACGTGGATTGAATGCTGAGCATTGGTCACTCTAAAACTCGGTACTCCTATACATTTCTTAACCTTATTATTAGGTGATAAAGATTAAATAATACCTTAAAGTCACCCAGTATTTGGTGGGACTCAGGGATATTGATTCTTGGACAAGATGTTTAAGACAAAGTTGAAATAAGAGGAGCAACACGCTCAGCTCCGAGAGGCGCAAGCTTTGACGCGGAGGGGACGGGCCAGATGTGCTTCCCAGCAGTGCGAGGTAAGGCTCGCCCAGGAGAGCTGCAGGAGAAGCCTCCAAACGGTTCAGCGAGAGGACTGCTGGTTGAGACGAGATTGGAGAGAGTGAAAGCCAGTCTGAGATCGAAGGTGATGAATTGTTAGATTTCAAAAAAGTTAAAACCTATAATATAGCTCTCCCCTCAGCTGGACTGAGTTGCTCTCCTCCTCATTAGGGATAATGACAAAATTTTATTGTCTAGTCAACCACAGTTTATTATTTATAGCCTCGCTTTTACAAGCACATTTTTAAATTGACACACAATAATAACTGGACATATTTAAATGGCAATATAGTGATGTTTCTATCCATGCAGGCAACGTGTAAGGGTCAGATTATGAAAGTTCAGTATTTGTTACCCCAAACCCTTACGACTTCTTTGTGTTCAAAATCCTCTCTAGATGTTTTGAAATACGTGAATAATTTGTGTCAATATGTGTTGGTGATTGTCATATACTATACTATGGAACATTAGGCTTTAATCTTCCTTTTTAGCTGTGAGTTCTTGCCATTTAGGAATAGCTCCAGACAAACATAGAGTGCAGGTACCTCGGCATTCACTGTCCTTCTATTCTGGAATAAATCCATCTTCCCATGGGAAACAATTAGTACCCCTGAGGAAGTGTTTAAAAAGAGATTCTCCCTCCCCCCCAAAATCTCTTAATGTGGGCTGGAGATCATGGAGTAGCAGGCAAAGTGCTTGGCTGCAAGTGTGAGGACCAGGGAGTTTGGATTTCCAGAATCTTCTTAAACGCTAGGTAGGTGAGGTGGCCTGTGTTTGATCTGTAGGGAATCTCTCGAACAAGATGGGTAACAAGTCTAGCTGAAACATCAAGATCAGGTTTCAAAGAAAGACTCTGCCTTAGTAAAAAAAAAAAAAAAAAAAAAAAAGTGGGTGGTAGAAGAGGAACACAGCAGATGTGAATGCCTCGGATCTCTGCACACACGTGCGTGTTCATGCATCTGGACACACACACATGAACATAGATGCACATTCTATTCATAGACACGTCGAATCTTTAGGGTCAGTGGTCCTACTGTTGCAGAGGATGGACCACAACCTCAGGGCATCAAATATGCTCTTCTGGACTTCATGGGCACCTGTATCAACATGTATGCACCTGTACAGACAAGCACACAGTTGAAAAGGAAATAAAACTTTATGTAAGCAACTTAAAATTGTGCAACAGTGGGACCTCATGAAGACCCTCTCATCAGTCACGGAGCTCTTAGCTTGAAGACTATCCGTTCATATCCAACATATTTCACTTAAGTAGAATTTAATCCATAAATATTTTAGGAAGTATCCCTGAAAGATCAAACCACTGGAGAAAATTGTTACAATAGAATTGGTGTACCCTCAGAAGTGGTGATTCTGAAGAGCATGATCACTGTAGGGCACAGTGAAGATTTAAGAATAGTAGAAACTTCAGGTGACAGAGCACCGGGGGCTCACTTTTCTCCTGAGTGTGACAAAAAGCAACCTAAGGGAGTAAAGGTTTATCTTGACTTGAGGGCTTTAGGCCACCATGGTGGTGGGGCCTGTGGTAGCAGGAGTGTGCGGCACGGATCACACAGCTTCGGTAGTTAGGAAGCAGAGCGAGATGCTGTGCCCCACCTGCGCTCCCCTTGTCGCCCGTTCAGGAGCCCTAGCCTATTGAGGGGTACTGTCTGCTTTCAGAAGGAGTCTCCAATCTTCGGTTGGATTTCACTGAGAACAGCAACCACAAAAGGCGCAGAGAGATGTGAGTCATAGCTGACCTTGCTCTAGTTTAGTTGACAGGGAAGAACAACCATCACAGGATACAATTGTTTCTAACCAAGCCAGATGCTGTTGTAGCTACCAGAACTCACGGGTCTCTGTAGCTGTGGTAACTGGCCATGAGTGAAAAGCCACAATCACTAGCAAGCCCGCAGGAACAGACTGAGAACTGTAAGAATTACAGCTGTTGTTGCCTGCATTTCCTTCCCTGCCAACACCCTAGCATTGGGTTGGAATCAGAAAGAAGCCAAGGGAAAGGTCAGGGTGCTACAGTGCACAGCTGTCAGCCTCCGGACACTGTAGGGTTGGGAGCAGGGCAGAGCTGACTGAGAGTTGCCACTCATGCCCACCTAGCTTCATGCAGGTCTCTCTAGGATGAGCTTTCGTTGTCTTTCCTTCCCTTTTTCTTTGGGTAAGGATGCCTTTGAGATATGCACTCGCATCACAGCCCTGGAAACCTTGCCCTATTGCTTTGGCCTGTATACACTCTCCACGTAATAGAAGAAAATTATCTACTCTCTCCACACACATGGGCTGGTGAACTTATGTGTCTGATAAAATGCTTTTCTTTCTCCCTTTCCACTGGCGTTACTCGTCCCAGCTAAGCTTTGTGCTACGAAAAGAGCTATGTTTCAATATCCTAATGTCCAACATTGACAAATCAAGGCATAAGGAAGCTCCACTAACTGCCTTTCAGAAATGCTTTGCTTTGCTGTGTTCCAATTAGGTTTAATATATTTAGATGAGAAAACGTAGTTCTGGTTCATTTAAGATAAGCCTCCAGTAAGAGGCAGTTTGGAGTTTGCTGTTGGAAGCTGGCAGGGGTTATAAAATCCAAAGTCTAGTTAAATAAATCCTTTGACTATTAAGACTGTAGTAAGATGGGATGGTGGAACCAGAAGACTGTCTAGTCTAGCAAGAAGAGAGAACAGGTGTTATTTACAGTTGTCTTGGTTACCCGGGTAACCATTCCTTGCCTGCAAAAAAGCCATCCCAGAGACTTGATTAGATGGAGGAAAAAGACCAACATTCTTTTCTGCCCATGTCTTAGGAGAAAGACAGAAAGGGCTTATGGGATAAAGGTGTGGGGAAATCCATGAGTGGGGATGTTGGTGGGAAAGGGCAGATCCTGGGAGAGGGCTGTCCTGTTACCTGGAGCACTCAGTATGAAGCCAAAGAAAGGGACAGAGCAGGCTCAGAGTCTTCTAGATTTTGCAAACCAAACCAAACCAAACCAAAACAAAAAAAACCCCAAAACCCAAACCAAAAAGCAGTCTCCACGTGTAATTCTTACTTCTCACAAACTTGAAGGCTAGATTGTTTCATTTCTGGAAGAAAACCAGAGACCTGGAGCCACAGCCTTTTTTAGAATACAGAATGATACCTGACACTTATAACAAAGAGATATAACAGTTTTTTTTCCCCAACATAACCTGGAGAGTTAAGGAGCACATCAGGGATGACACATATATTGGTTGTACATCTTGATCTAAAAACAATTTGTAATAACCCCAAGTCCCAAACCTTTTGAGTGTCAACATATGACATAAGCAAAAAGATATATCCCTGACCTCATGTTATCACGTGAGTTTCAGTCAACACACATACACATTAAAAATATAGTGTAAAATCACCTTCAAGGTATCTGGATAAGGCAAATGCAGAACAATCGCATCTTAGATTTGGGCATCATTCCCCAGGTATCTCATTTTGTATGCACATATTTCAATATCTGAAAACATTTGAAATCTAGACACATATGGTCCCCAAAGTTTGGATAAGAGATGCTCAACGTCACTTGACTTTTTTTTCCCTCCAACATCCCCATGTTAAAGAGGTAGAGTTATAGTTCACATGGAAACAGTCTTTTTCCTTTACAGTGACACATACAATAGTGTCACATTAAAGACTGACAACTATCCCGTGTTGTCATTCATATATGGGAGGCAAAAGAGTTAATCTGGAGATACAAGGTGGGATAGTGCTGTCTATAGGCTGGGAAGGGTGGCAAAAAGGGACAGGGAATTTTTGGGATAGAGTATTAATGGGAAAGCAGGTTAAGTCCTGGTAGTCCATAGCACAGGGGAGTTACTACAGCTAACAGTAATTTATCACGTATTTTCAAATATATAAGAGAAAAGATTTTTGAATGTTTCAAACACAAAGAAACAATACATGTCTGAGGTGATGGGCATGCTAATTGATCATTGCCCATCATATACAGAAATTACAATTCCATCGTACCCCATGATTATGTACAATTACTATATTTTAATTATGGATAAAAATGAAATAGCCATCAAAAAGATAATGGTGCACTGTTTAGCCAAGTGACCTTTACATGTGTGGCTGTAGAGTGAGTACTGACAGGCGTGGCATCTGTCTGCTTACACTGTCTTGTTGATTGATCTCTTATAGAGATTGAATCATTAATGGATATTTCACTTGAAAAACTTTACTTAAGTAAAGGACTGTGTTTTTCTTTCAGATATAAGTGGATCCTATTTGGAAGAAATCTGTCTGCACGCACACATACGTGCATGCACACGTGCATGCATGCTTGCAAGCGCACGGTCTGTTCCTACAGATGGGGCACACGGAAGAACACTTGTTTCATTATCCGATTTCACTTCAGGCGTCTTCAATCACTTCCCTGGTTATAGCGGATGGATAGCAGGTTTTACACAGTCTACTTGCTCAGTGTGGGGTGGGTCTGCTGGTGCCAGAAGAGAGTTCACGTCCTCAGCATCTCTAATGTACAGACCTCCGTGTCTCAGGAGGGGTTCTTTCCTGTTTTCTTTAAATATTGGTATTTCCTCCATTTTCTCTTCCTCAAGAGTCGGAGTGCCAACTACACCAGGCTTATTTAATGAAGACAGGAAACTTACATGGCATGTTATCCTCCGCCCTCATGTTCACAAGTCTTAAGAGTAGTCACATTTCTGTCTTTCAATAAATTAAATTGTTTTTTATAAACCCTTGTCTATTATAAGGAATATTGAAACTAATGAGTAACTTTAAGGAGCAAAGAAAAGGAAATGGTCTCCAATTCCATTGAAATAACAAACCTCTTTTTCTTAACAATTGTCTTCCATCTCAATGACGAAACTGTTGCCTTTACCAAGAAAAAAGAACTCCACTAATGTTTGACATAATGTACTTAGGAGATGTTTCCCTGTTTGATCCACTCTTCTATTTCCTGAGAACTTTGTCAGTAGTTAGAGGGCTCAGCTGAGGTGTGCACAATGATTAGTCTGGATGTGTCTCTGAGAAAGAAACGACTACTGAATGTTTGTCCAATGGTGGGGGGGTAGCTACTGTTCTCTGAGGGCTCCCCGCAGGCTGACAAGTGCTCCCCCAATCCATCCTGTGGCCTAGATGCACCTCTCTTGCCAGAGAATGGCTCTATCTCCCCGACAGTCTTTCTATAACTCTCTAGAGAAGAAAAAATAATGACCAACTCACTCAGCTGCCTCTCTCTGTATTTATTGATGTGAGGGCTTGGAATTTTGTAGCTCTCTTGGGGGAATGTGAAGGTTTTGTGGGAACGTGTGGGCAAGCATGTGTGATGGCCAGCATAGCTCTGCTGTAATCCAGACTTTTCCTTTTCTTTCTCCAGGCATTGGGCATTATTTTCTGAAGTGATGATCTTAGATTGTGGCTCTTTGTGATTTTTTTTTTTTTTTTTTTTTTGCTATCAGTGAGTTTTTGTTTAAAAATTTAAACCAGTTCTTCTCTTTTTACATTAAATTCAGTTAGAGGGAGAAGGAATGGGGGGAGAAGAGAAGAAGAAGAAGGAGAAGGAGAAGGAGAAGGAGAAGGGGGGAAGAAGAGAAGAGAAGGGGAGGAGAGGAGAGGAGAGGGTTAGGGTTAGAGTTGGCAGATTAGCTTCTTTGAATTTGTAATTCTCACTAGCCAATCCCACATCTTCCTGCACTGACAAGCTGTGCATATCTGAGGATGAGCACTGCTGGTTGAAGTTTTGTCTCTTATGTAGTATGCCTTCTCTCCTTTGCTATGCAGTATTAGCTACATGTTTTCTTGAAAGAAATACATATTAATAGTCTTTAAAGCATCATTTCCTGCTTTTCTCATGCTTAGGCAATGCTTTTGAAAAAAACCTCCATTAAATATGTTCCTTTACATTCATTGATGTATTTATTCTTTAGTTGAGTTTTGCTTTCTAGCTCTGAAGCTAAAAGCAATTTTCAAACTTATCTTTTATTTGTGAAAATAATAAAGTAGTCAGCGTTAGTCTTTTGAGTGTGTTTTATTACACTTTAAATCAGAACTTCAGTGGGGAGGCCGGCATTTTATTATTTAGTTTAAATTTTAGAATGTCTTAATCTAATAAAAAGACAAGTCTTTGGCTGTGGTCTGTCTGCACTTACACAACACTAGCTTCCATGGATAACAGTGTAATGCTCGATGGCTCTGTGCACATGTACTGATTAAAAAACATCCTGGAATCTGAATACGTTAAAGAAACACACTAGATTTTTAAATTAACAGAATCATTTGTAGGATCACTTTTCAACCTCACCTTTTTTCTTTCCCTAGAGATTTAGGTGCATTCATTCCGTATTGTTTGGCAATTATTTTCAAATCACATGATCAACTTTTGTAGTGCAATACATCCTAAGCTACTACTGGGTTTCTCTAAGAGCCCTGCCTACATTTCTTTGTCCCTCATACTCTGTGTAGCAATTAATTAGGTCATCTTCAAAAATAGACGCTGGTGCCTAAACTCAGTGTATGCTTACACAGTGTTTCCTGTCTATTAATTTTCTGTTTTCACAAGTACTTTAAAGCTTGCATCTAATTACCAAACAGTGACTAAAAGGCTTAACTTAGATAAGTAATTTTAGATGAGAAAGACCTGTTTACAGATCATATCTGCTATTATTAGCTCACACAAAAAAATAACCTGAAGAATCCCCCAAGGGAACCGAAGGCAGAGCCTCCATTGTCCTATGTGCATGAAAGCAAGCATCAGCATTCTTTTTATCTAGAGCTTTCTATTGGAGAGTATACCTTTTTGGCATGTTTGGGGACCTGGATAATTTGCCTGGAGAGCTTTATACACATTGAAATAGCTAGGTGAGAGCCTTTTAGAGGAGAGAGAGAGAGAGAGAGAGAGAGAGAGAGAGAGAGAGATGGAGAGAGAGATGGAGAGAGAGATATAGATGGAGAGAGAGAGAGAGGGATATGGAGAGAGAGATATGGAAAGAGATGTAGATGGAGAGAGAGAGTGAGAGAGAGAGAGAAAGAGAGAGAGAGAAAGAGAGAGAGATGGAGAGAGAGATGGAGAGAGATATAGATGGAGAGAGAGAGAGAGAGAGAGAGAGAGAGAGAGAGAGAGAGAGAGAGAAAGAGGGAACAGTTAGTTGTTTATTGCCCCTTCCTATAGATATAGAGGGCAGTGAGAGGGTCAGGAGAGCATGCTCAGCATTTTTTTTTTCTTTTGGTGTTATTATGGTCCAATTGTTGGTCACATGTTAGGACCCAGTCCTCAGTGTGGCTGTATTTAAGAAGTGACACTTTCGGAGACCGATTAAGTCAGGCAGCTTTCATGAACTCATATTGGTGATGTCATAAATGAGACCCAAGCAAGTTGTCATGCCCCTTTTCATCACTGGGGGATGAAGGCACAACCTCTGTGGCAGAACGTAGGTTTCCGAGCCAGTGCTGCCTCTGTAGGTGCCATCCTGAAGGGTTCCGTGAGAGCAGGAGAGGCTAAGATGTTGTGTGGGCTGCTGTGCTCCCAGCCAAGGGTCTGGATAATCCCTGGGTTCCCAAGTTTGTGATGGCTCCTCTCGCAAGACAAGCAAACATGTGCAGAATCCTCTGTTAAGTCAGGAAACACGATCTGTGGCCCGTTTTGTGGCGAGACAGTTCTAGGTGCGGTCCCCACTCTTTCTAGTAGGTTTATAACATGGCAGTGAAAGTGCACATCCATGATAGAAGCTGAAGACATGTCCTCAAATACCAATTTTAGCACTAATACATCTGACCACGTTTGTGTCCGTTCGTCTAAACTTTTTGTTGCTATGACAATTTTCCATATATATATATATATATATATATATAAATATATATATGTATATATATTCTAATCCATGCCAATAAACTCCTATTTTCAGCTTCCAATAATCTGTCATGGTGTTGTTTGTTTCTTTTAATTAGACTCAGGCACCGAGAGTCTAACAAATGCCTCTCCTTAGTTCAGAGCACATTGCACTATTGATGGGCAACAACTCTCTACTCTTTTTCTTTTTCCTTCATCTTTCCTGACCACAATTCTAATTCCTTCTCTACCTTAGCACTCACCCTGGTGTCTTTGATGTATTGTTCTAAATATGTGTGTATATCATTAGGAAGTCTGTGCTAATTTTGACGTGAATGTATCTTTAATTTACATTAATAATATTATATCACAAACTGTGCCTTCTCTACTTTTACTTTTTAGCTCTATCTAAGTAGCTGGGTGTATCATAAATACTTATCTTGGCCCACAGCCAATAACTACACAGTTCTTCTCACTCACGCTATGAACTTGCTATAGGTTGGCTGTGGCTTTTCCAAACTTAGAAGTTTCTAAACTTTCCCTGAATCTTGTTATGGAACATATCAATAAAGGAAAAATGTATATTATACTTCAGCATTGTTTATATGTACATTTTAGCAACTATAGTTCAACATAAACTGCTCTATTTATAATCGTGTGTGTGTGTGTGTTAATTCTTTTCGAGACAAGGCTTTTTTTAAATGTAACTCAAGATGGCCCTAAATTTATAATCCTTCTGGCCTATCCCTCTAAGAGCTGAAGCTAATGAATGATTTGGCTCATATTCTTTAATTCTACTTATGTGTATGCATATGTACTCTACATTCTACTTATTATGTGCATGTATGTATACATGTAAGTGTGCGTGTGTGCGTGTGTGTGCGTGTGTGTGTGTGTGTGTGTGTGTGTGTGTGTGTGTGTGTTGATGTGCATGGCATACGTTTGCAGATCCATATGGAGACCAGAAGAGGGCACTGGATCCCCTGGCGGTGGAGTGACAGAGGGCTGTAAGATGCTTAGTGTGGGATCCGGGAACTGGACTCTGGTCCTTTATGGAAGTACAACAATGGTTCTTAACCTCTAGGCCATCTCTGCAGCCAACCGTCTGCTTTTTAATGCTTTGTAGTCTGTGTTGTGAATTAAAAAAAAATTATTTTAGGATGAGTGCACAGTGTTCACCCAATTGCCAAAGTGCTGCACGGCACCACGGAGATTAAGAGCCTCTGATGTAAAATATTTATCCTCAATCGTATTTGCCACGGAGTTCTCCTTTGCCCGCCCCCTTTTTCTTTCCATCTCTCTTTTTCCTGTGTGTCCTCCTCTCCTCTCCTTATATTTCTCTTTCTCTTCTGTCCCTCCTTTCATTCCCCTTTAAAAGTGTTTCTTCTCACAACTATGCATCTTTTCATTCTTAGAAACGTCCTGTGCTTGTCCCTCCTGGCGTCGCCTTCCTTCTCTCTCTTCTTGTTCCTCCTGGTGTCGCCTTCCTTCTTTCTGTACCTTGTCAAAAAGACACAAACACAGGGACACTACACAGTTGAACTCTTACACTTTACAGGTTTTCTCTCTCAGTGCCTGGATTTGATTTCTGTTCACTCTTATTTTTCCAGCAGTACACACGCTTTCTGTCCTTCTGTCTGTGGAGTGGCTAGAGCTGTGTTCCTCACATCTGGAGCTTCTTTTAGTGCTTTATGAGCTACTCCGTCATTCTTCATGGATTGACTTCCTACCCTCTCTCTCTGATGGCATTTTCACTTGTGTACTTTTATTTTCTGCTAGTTCTGATTTATTGGGTGCAGGGTGGTCAATGTACCATCTCTCACAACACCACGTCCTGCAGTTTTGAGTCTGGCTGCAGCTCTGCTGTTTAGAACATCAGTCATACAGAGCATGGCTAGGCCAGCCCTAACCTGTGCCACGCTGGGATAGGAGTAGAGTGAAGATGTTCTGCAGGCGCCCCAAGACCTAACCTAAGGCCAGTGCAGGTGCCCTTGCATGGCTCCTTCCTCCCTCACGCTGCTGCCACTTTCCTCCCATGCTTGGTCAGTAGTGACCTCTTTCTTCTTAGTGTTTCTTCAAGGTCTGAACATTACATTTTCAGATCCACACAGTTTTCCTTTTTCTTTTTTAAAAGATTTATTTATTATTATGAATACAGTGCTCTGCCTGCATGTACACCTGCAGGGCAGAAGAGGGCATCAGATCACACTATAAATGGTAGTGAGCCACCATGTGGTTGCTGGGAATTGAAATCAGGACCTCTGGAAGAGCAGGCAGTGCTCTTAACTGCTGGGCCATGTCGCCAGACCCAGTTTTCCTTTTCTTATGGCTTCTTGAGAGTTGGACTAAGGAAAGGTTTTAACAGCATTTTTCTAGTAGAAGAACCACCTCTTAGGTTCATCCATATCATCACTGTATCTGAACAGGCATTTCACCCACCACTGGTTTATATGTACTGACATATGTGATTTTGACAGTGAGAGACGGGAAGGAAATCAGTGGTTCTTTTACCTCAGGAATTCCTTTTACGAGAACCCTAATGCGTCTGAGTAACCCGTGATAGCATTAACCTTACTTTGTGACACTGGGTCCTGGGGGCAGGGAACAGCAGGCAGTGAGGAGGGTCTCGGTGCCCCATTTTCTGCTGTTCTTCTTGACGCTGAGACGGGAGCTCAGGGCTCTGCTTCCCGTGGTATCAGGTGATTTTCTAACCAAGTGAACAGAAACAGAACATTCAGCTGAAATGAACCTAAGAAGGCAAAACCAGCTCCATTCTCTCTCCTATTTTTTTCTTAAATAAAGCTGGCAATGGATTTCAGGTTTTTATATGTTTACGTTTTAGTTGATCGGTTGATAACGCAGAGTCACATGTAGCCGAGCCAGGCTTAGAGTTTGTCAACGAACGTCTGGTCCTAGAGCCTTTACTTCTCAAGTGCTGGGATTACAGGTGTGTGCAACAACTGTTTTGTGATGTGCTGGGCATTGTACTGGGGATTTTTGCACACTTAGCGAGTGTTATGCCAATGGAACTATATTCTCAGCCCTCTGTACGCTTAAAAAAATATGTGTTAAGTGGAATTTTGAGGTCTTGACACAGAAAAACTCATGAATAAAACATCTTGGCTCAAACTTGCTAGTTCCTGGTAAGTTCTTTTTGCCTTTTCCTTTTCCTTCCTTCCTCACTCAGAAGAGCTTGTCATATCAAACAAATGCTTCAGCCTGATTGTTACCTCAGCTTTCCCCTCCCAAACATACGTAATATAGAAAAATATTCTGGCTACAGCTGAAATATCCTCCCCTTGACCTTCCAGTTAAGTTTAGAAGTTTAGAAGATTTTTTTTTTTTCAATTTTAAATGATTGACATCAGGTGATATAGGACATACTGAAGAAAGAAGGGGATTTGGTTTCGAAAAAATAATTTCTCTGAAACAAATGGAGCTGTGCTCTCCCGAGGGTATAGAAGCACCAGACGTGCCGTGCCGAGTTAGTTCAGACCAAATGGAAAGCACCCTGATCCTGCCTCAGCTATGTGAAAGGTGCAAGAGATGCTTTATGGGTAATCCTGGAGTGAGGCGTCCTGCTGGCAAGGCAAATGTCTCTAATTTGTACTCAGTGACATGTTGAAACCATCATCCTAGATTACAGCTGAGTCTTCCTTGGGACCTTACTAATATTTTGAAGCCAGTATCAAGTCTCAGAATAAGAACCCCATGTTTGCCTTCTGCTGTGGAAAATAGCGCTCTCATTTATTTGTCTGAAAGCTGTCGTTTGCAGGCCCCGAACCCCAATACCCCAGGAGCACAGTCTCATTTCCATACCCAACCAGGCCGTTTGCAGGATTTTATGCTCATTGAAATCAAGATGAACCTTAAATATTATCTAGACTATTTCACTTAACTGATGGGACAAAGAATCAAGACTCGTTTAAATTGTTTTCTTTCAAGAGTTTTATTCAAACTCTAGTAATGCATACATAGTATGTACCCTAAACACAGTTTGGGGAAAAAAAAAAAAAAGATTTGACTCCTCATTAAGAAAATAGAAAGTGTCAAAATGGACTGGTCCCTAAGAAAGAGACATTTGTCTGCAAGGTAGAAAAATCCATTTTGATAAACACACCTTGAATATTTATGATCTTCTGGTTGTTTTGCAGACACAAGGAGACAGGCTTGAATTAAGCGTGTCTTCTTTTATGCTTGAAGATGCATTCTGTACCAGTAGGGGTGGGCTTCTTTACTTGGAGGGTCAGGGCAAGCTATATGGAAAAGAAGACACCTCAGAAGGAGGCAGGAGGGGCTGGGTTATAATTGGTGGGGTGAGCAGAGCAGGGCCTCTTAGGGAGAGGGAAGGTTCCCCACAGAGCTCAAAATTTAAGACAAGACACAGTGCTCTAAGTTAAGAAGTAACTTGTGGTAGCTGGAGCGTAAGGCATTGGAATGGAAGAGGAAAAGAGGCTCAAGGCAGAGGCAGGTGGGAGGCAGCAGCTGGGTTACAGAAACAAAGGGAGGTGTGCCACTGGTTTCCACCTCAGTCCCAGGGGCTTTTGCAAAACTGGAAAGTTGTATTATCAGAGGGATGGGTTTCCTTTGAAGATTTTCACCCCCAAACATTGTTTTCTTAAAGAAAAGATAATGCATAGTAACCACACTGTGCCCCACATCTTGTGTTTTGGAAACCTCCTGCGTGGAAGTCACTGTCTGACAGGGACGTCATCGGTTGTCATCTCAGTCCCCTCATGGGACTACTCATCATCAGTCCTGTCTCCAGTGCAGAAGGCCAGGCCTCAGGGTTTTCTTTGGGCGTATGCCGGGCATCACTCTTTACCAATTCCGTTTCGCAATTGAAAGCTTCTAACATCCCTTTAACGTTGGTCAGCCTCTCTTCCAGGGCAGCCTTTGTCTGTTAAATCTCTCTACCACTTCATGGAGAAGGTAGGCAATGTATGACCCAAGCTACCGCAACCTTTGCCAAACACTGCACTCCAGTTGTCTACAGCCAGGCTCGCGGGGTGTCCTCTTACCGAGTGTGTCTGGCTGTTGTTCACACTCGTTCTTCCCTCCCATCCTCACAGTTTCTGTACTGTGAGGGTTTTGTTGTTGTTGTGTGTTTGTTTGCTTCCTTAGAGAATGAGTTTCTCTCTTCCATACGTTTCTGGCTATCACAGACATAAGGCGTCGCACAGGCACTCCTCTCTGCACAACGCTTGCGTTAGCTGTAACTTCTTTCCTGCGGAAGTGCCTCTAATAGCCGTGAAATACATCTTTCCTATGGACTATAAATAAAATGAGCCTCACACTTCATTAATGAATCCTTCCTATTCACATCCCAAGTGATCCAAATGCTGAAGATACAGTATTTCACAGCAGGTTGTGCGACCTTTTATGTAATACACCCCGTAAATGGGTTATGGTCTTGTGATTAATGCGGCCTGATGTTACATTGAGAAGATGGGAGGGCGTTAACTGACTTAAGAAACCCAAGAGCTTTAAGGATGCATGCAAATAGGACTGATTAATTATTTTATTCTACAAATGGGATGATTATAATTTAATTTTGACTGACAAATGGTTCCAAATTGTGAATAGCACAAGATGTACAAAACAGCTAACTCTAATTTCTATGACACATGTCTGAAAAACACCTTTATTCATGATTTTCCTTTTTGGCAGATTTCCTTGGAGATCTTTGACTTGTTTTCTCCAAACGTCATCAGATGTGCTTCCAATTTAAAGGCAAGATTTCTCCTGCAAAAGTCCCTGTTCTCATTGATGAAAAGAGCTCAGAGCAAATTTGTCAGGGAAACAGCCACTCAAGGGTACGTCAGGGCAGATTTTCCCCAAGGTCAGTTATTGATCACCGTGGAGTTTGACTCTGAGGATAGACTGAGGTGAGAGAGGATTGTACTGGGATCTTCATGGAGTCTACACTCTAGGCCAAGTGTGTTTCTAGGCAGGATAAAGATATTAATCGGGTTGGTAGAGTATTTCCTTTGCTCATCATATTTAGCTTTGTGGAGTAAACTTTGTCTGGATCCTTCATGAAATTTACTTTCTCTCCTCTAGTTTATCCCTTTCACCTGCCATCACCACCACCACTGCCACTACCACCACCATCATCACTACCATCATCGTCACCATCACCACAACCACCAAAACCACCACCATCACCATCATCACTACCATCACCATCATCACCACCACTATCATCACCACCATCACCATAACCACCATCATCATCACCATCACCACAACCACCACCACCATCACCATCATCACTACTATCACCACCATCATCATCATCATCATCATCATCACCATCACTACAACCACCACCACCATCACCATTGCCAACCATCACCACCATCATCATCATCACCACCACCATTACCAACCATCACCATCACCACCATCACTACTATCACCATCACCACCACCACGATCACCACCACCACCACCACCACGATCACCACCACTGTCACCATCATCACCATCTCTATCATCCTCTTTACTATGTTTTGGACCTCTATACCATATCCAGGGACTGTATTGGAATTGTGCTTACCCAGACGCCAGGTCCTGCAAAGTGTGTATTATTTTACAATTAATTCATTTTGCATTTAACAAGTGACAGAGTCTGTGTGGGAACTCAGGCCTGAATGAGTTAGCACCTCTGCTCTGTCCTTATTGTCCCCTCCCCCTGTCCTGCCAGCTGTCCCTATACTTGTAGTCGCTATACCATCACTTTCCTCTGAGGTGACAGGAACTGGGAGAGAGAGATAGCAGTTTCCCTGCTCTCAAGATTAAAATTAAACATGAAAATTCAACAATTAGCAAGTGAGAAAAAGTAAGTGTAATTTTAAATTTGCCTAGGTATGTACATGCCTCATTAAAATAGCTTCTGAACTGCAAAATTAAAGTATTGGAATACCAAAGAGAAACATGAAACTTGGAATATAAAATATAACCTATATTTAATACATTCAAGAGAAGGAGAATATAACATCTGGCTTTCTAAAGACCTCTTAAGGTACATCACATCCCTTAGACTTCCAATCTGCACACTAAACAGAAGCAGCTGTGTCTCTCTGTGCTTCCTAGACGTTGTGTCACACTGAAGAGCCTTTGCTCTGTAATTCTCAGCGAGTACACATGCTCAATATTTGATGAGTCTCAATGTGTATTTTCTTAAAAGGCCAATAGAGAGCCATAAGCTGAGAGACATAGGGAGTGTGCACCAAGGATGAGGGGAGAGTGGAG
Source organism: Acomys percivali (assembly GCA_907169655.1). NCBI lineage: Eukaryota > Metazoa > Chordata > Mammalia > Rodentia > Muridae > Acomys > Acomys percivali. The sequence continues at coordinate 92,784,994 of OU015744.1, forward strand.
ACATGCAATGAAACAGCACCCAAAGGATCACCGGATCTATCCACCATTGAGAATGTTGATGCTCCCCTAAGGCTGATGTGACGTTCGCAACTTCCCGTTGTTAGGTTTTGGGGCTATTTTCTTTTCTGACACAAACAGATGATTGAATGAGAAGAGTGATCCTTAGATAGGAGACATAGGTTCTCAGCAAACTCATGGAAGAGAAAAGTCAGGGACTCACTTGCAGGTGGGAAATTTACAGAGGTGGTTTTCTATGTATTCAGGGGAAAGCAGAGCCCTTGGGAGGCTGAGGTTGTTACAGATGCGATTTCCTCTAGGAAGGCTGAGGTTGGAATAGCACATGTCATGGCACATCCCCTGGGACTGAAGTGGAGCTCACAGGCTTCAGTGCTTTCCCCGAGGAGACCTGACCTCCCACAGTGTCCTTGTGCAACAAGGAGCCAGGTGGCTGTGCACTTTGCCGTGCAAGCATCTGGTATTCCCCAAGGAAGGAAAAGGCTTCCTTTTTTTTTTTTTTTGCTAACCCTTGATATTTATTCTAATGTATAGCACATACCAACTGAGGAAATCACAATGTTAAGGCAGCATTTTTTTTTTTTCAGGACAAGTCTTCTTAAATTCACAGTAAGGGCTATCTTGTTTTTGAGGTTGGGTCTTCCTATGTCAGACATGGATATTCTGTTGCGCACCCTGACACTATTAACTCTGGGTTTTTTGAAGCCAGCCAAATGGACAGATCTGTCAATGGCCGAATCCACACTGTGAGGAGACCCACATGCACTGGCACAGATCAGTAGGGCATGGGATGAAGGAGGGCTGAGCCGGGTTCGAACCAGGTGCCCTAACTTTCAATGGCATGCTTGGCTATGAACTTCCAGATCTTTCTGCTTTCTCAGTTACTTCCTGTCTATTGTTGCCACAGACTCATGAATGAAAGACCCAGGCACCACATCCAGCCCTAGGCCAGCATTGCAGTGTGTGAGGGAGCCTGGGGGCCTCTGACTCAGTTTCTCTTTTCTCTTTCAGATGACAGATATCCCAGTGCCTTTGTTTTCCCTGAGTCTGGGTCTGACAACCATTTGGCTTCTGATGGGGCCCTCTCTCTCCCTCTCCCC